>JAOEGL010000006.1:108455487-109055487 GCA_034509955.1 Urosaurus nigricauda
AAACTGTGTCCTTTACGTGGTCTCTAAATTGTGCCCTTTAACCTTCAGGTGGCTGCGATGGCCATGAGTGCTTATTGTTATTGTTGTTGTTATTATTATTATTATGCTTTATTTATCTAACGCTGTAAATTTACACAGCGCTGTACATACAATCAGCAGTTAAAATAGATGGGTTCCCTGCCTTCAGAATCACAATCTAAAAGGACATGACACAGGAGAAGAAGGGAATGGTGGTGGGGAAAGGGATCAAGTCCCTGTATAGCTGGGAGTGCGTAAAAGTGAGTCCCTTCACCAATTTCTGCCCAAAACGAAGGAAAAAGACTCTAATACTCAACCACTGAGGAGTGATTACACAATTCTGCACGCATTGTTCCTTACACAGCCAAAATGGCAGAAGGGATCGATAATCTTGAAGGCAACTCAAGATATACAAATCCCTCATCAGTTTTCCTTAGGATCAGAATCAGGAAAAAAGCCTTAGAGGGAAACAGTGAGCACAGGAATGAAAAACAGGCCTCTAAAAGTTATTGGACTAAAACTCTTATAATCTGTCACTCCTAGGCAACTATTTTCAAGACTAGTAATATTAAATGCACTGTATGACACTGCTTTGAAGAAGAATCTTCAAGCTTTTGGGCAAACCTAACTGAGCTCTTTCAGGCTTTGCCATTTATTCAGAAGTAAGTCTGATCCATTTGAATGAGATTTCATTTTATTGTATTTACAAGCAAGGCAGTGGAGAATTCAGAAGGAAACTGGCTGTAAACAAGCAAAAGACACATCATTGTGGTTTTTCAAATCCAATTTTCAATAACTTTTAAGTTCACTTAAGCAGCAACTAAAGTCTACTCAGAGGTCCAAACACCATCTCAAGAGCGCTAGATGTTTTTTTAATTACTGCAAGAATCATCATGGAGAAATTATAGGGAGATTATTATTGCTATTAACCTTTATCTGTATAGCGCTGTAAATTTACACAGCACTGAACATACAATCTATAATTAGACGGTTCCCTGCCCTCAAATGCATTTTGTAGGGATTTGTTTTCTTTTGTTGGGGTCACAAATTATGACAGAATTATTTTTCAGTTGTAAAACAGATCAGAAAAGGGTAAAGACCAGTTTGATTTCAAACATAAAGGCTTACCTTGGTACTGTGTCCACAGAGGATGAAGCTGGCACCTTGGGTACCTGACAGTTTGCTGCAGACAGCTTTAAGGCAGATGATGGAACAGCACTTATAGTCCTAGGTATGTGTCGTGCATTGAGTGTAGTAATAGAATTTGCAGTGGCAACAGATGAAGGTACAGTTAATCGAATGTTGTTCCCAAACAGAACCTGAGTTGTTGCAGAATTGGCAGCAGTTACTTGGTGACTCAGTGCACTGTGGGAACTTGAAGTCTGTGTTATATTTGAAGGCTGTAACAAGGTTGAACCCGCTGTTGATGATGAGCTTGTATGTACAAGTGCTGTAGGCGTAGTACTACTGAGGTGTAAGCCCTTATATACTCCTGTGAAGAGAAATGAAAATATGAATGACATGCACCTCCAAAATGCCAATATACCAACACAGATACTGAGGTGGAATATACACCTCAATCTTTATCCTTTCTCACCTGAGGCTTGAAGGATGCCATTCACCCCAATTCCAAGCACCACATCATCCTTCATTTTGAATCCCATGAGCTGCTCTGATGTAACCAGTGCTGAAGCAGCAAACTGAGCACTAACTGAATCCAATGTCTTGGAAATAAAACCCTTTAACAAAAGAAAAGGGAAAGTAACTAAATAGCATTTACCATGCTTTAATTCAAAGTTTATATATAACTGAAGTAGTTAAACCAGTAAATCACTAAAACAATGCTCCTGAAAGCCATAATAGTTAAAACAGTAAGAAAATACATAATAGAACAAGAATTAAAACACTGACAACTTTAAAGATAAAAAACTAAACTATTATTTAACTCCACAAGTATGCTTAAACATCAGCATCTTTACTGCACATGGGGGAAAATCAGCCAAGAATTAGGGCCCAACAGGAAAGGCAATTTCCCAGTCTTGGGGCCAACGTACTAAAAGCTGTTCTCCAACCCTCAGTGACTAGACCTAGGCAAATAAGTATGATTTAAAATCAAATACTGGTATTTGCAGAAGTGATAAAACAAGACCGTTGGACTGCAGCATTAATATATATCTGTCTCCTTCTCTTAAGACAGTTGTTAAAACATAAAACAAAAATGAAGACATTCAATAACCTAAACACATCAAATCCTAGCAGAAATCTCTATGCTTATTAAATGTATTAACAATCTGTGTTAATAGAGTGATCTCTAAAGGCCAGAACACTTGCATTTTGCAATAGTTAACTTTGCATGTCAGGTGGGAAAACACACATACAGACAAACAGCAGTCTAGATTAACAATGTTATCTGAAGTTCTTTAAAACATGTATCATTAAGTCACCTCTTTTCTGTTAGGAGGGAGCAGAGGCAATGCCTACTATACTCACCTGTAGCATCCCTTCTAACACTCTAGAGTATGGCTAAGATGTAGATTCGAGCGAAAGCCACTTTCTTGTTGGTTAGTTGCAAGGTGCTATGGCAACAGTTGACAATTAGAGATGAACCCTGGTGGAAAAAATGAGGGATAAATCATAATACAGACAACTCCCTCACCTGTGAAGCGTTCGTAGAATTACTATTTGCTTGCTGCTGCTGAATTTGTGCAAGCTGCTGTTTCTGCATTAGTGCCAGTTGCTGTTGATGTTGCTGGTATTGTTCGGCTGTAAATGCTGAACAAAATATAAAATAAGAAAATACCATATCAAAATATGTAAAACCTTCTGTGTCCATTCCTTATCCTAAAAAAGGAACACTGTACATGTTTGAAGCACAGCATATTTATTCAGTGCTCTCACTATAATGGGAACTGGTACTATCAGTAGTTGCAAAATATAACTGTGCTTGCACAGTGTGTGTGAGGGAAAAAAACCTAGCCTGCTGTTGCAGAGCAAGTACAGCAGTTGCTACATTACACCCTGCTTACTAACATGACTTCTGCTTATAACTACAAATCTGTCCATTTAATTTGTTTTCTGCTCCTAGTTTAAGCAATATCTACATGTGGTCCAAAGGAACAATTTAATTTTAAAATGTAGTAATCCTATTCCCCTTAGTTATCCCGTGAAGTGGGGTGTGAGATCCTGTCAATAAGAACAGAGTTGGCTATGCTAAACATTAAGAAAAACTATACTATGGGGCTAAACAGACAGGCAAAAAGAGGTGCTTTCCAGCTGGCTTGAAGATGACACATGCCTTAAAACCAGCAGAAAAGTGCCCTTATGCAGAGAAAAGCCATTTCAAAAAGAAGCAGCTTTTTTCCGCTTCTTCCTAGTTGAAGCTATGTCATGTGGTCATAACATGAGCACTCCGGCTGCCTTGTGGTATTAACAACCAGTGGTGCGGTTGTTGGGGTTTCAATGTGGCTTCAGAAAAGGCAGCTTCAAGCCCCTTTTTCCTGCCCATCTGTTTTGCCCCTCTGTAACCCAATTGTCTGGAGAATTCCAAATGTGGAAAATTGACTATGCTTTTATTTCAGTTTATCTTACTGAAAAACTCCATGCTGCCACTTTTAATAATAATTCAATAATAATTCAAGCTGAAGAATCAAAATAAAAGAAAATAATAATTTTAGTCTTTTTTTTCTAGTCTTGACTATACACTGGCAAGTTTTTCAAGTTAGAATTCTTAATTTCAGATTTTGGGAGAAGTTCAAAAAATGAATATGAATATTTTGGACACTTCTTTGCATCAAGTACCACTATCCTAGGCAGATTAAGATCTCATTACAGGGTCTAGTTCTGCCTTCTCCAACCATGTCAGCTGGGGATGACTGGGATGGACAGCAGTCCAACAAATCTGGAGGGGTGCACCAGGTTGGAGAAAGTTGGTCTAGTTTCCGCCTTACATTCCAGACTACAGACAAACAAACATATGCCAAGTTTACATAAACAATTGTCTTATGCACATCCAGTACAGACATGCATAAAGAAGTGTTAGCATGAAAAACATATACTTTGACAGCCTACAACACAAGATTTACTTAGATATAAATATACTGTTTTCAGCTTTCATCAGTTATCATTATTGGACCTAATTTAAATCTCATTTGTGACTCTCCCTTTTCAAGCAGAAGACATCCATTGCTTTCAAATATTACATTAAAAATACTATGCAAAACTCTATGAATGTTTCTTATATAATTGAGATTGAATAATTAAATGGAAAAATTGATATACAGCTCCACAAATAAATTTCTTGAAGGATATGTATAAGTAAGGCAATCAGTTGATGAAATTCAAACTAATCATCCAGTTCAAACTAATATCTGCATTCTTAGCTTCTTGTCAATGCAGAGATGAAAGAGATAATATAAATACTTGGGAGAACAACACTAATGTAGAATCAACATGTCGGCTGGAGGAAAGAACAGTTTTTCTTGATTTTCCCTACAAGCATATATAGGTATATAATCATAAAGAGAAAAAGAAGAAGTGGGCAGTACAAAATAGACAATCCAGAAAGTACAGTCGGCTCTCCATAACCATGGATTCTGCTTCCACAGATTCAACAATTCACAGCTTGAAAATATTCCCCAACAAAAATTCCAAAAAGCAAATCTATTTTTTTCCTCCATTTTATATAAGGGACATTATTTTACTACATCACTGTATATAATGGAACTTGAGAATCCATGGATTTTGGTATCCATAGATGTTTTGGAACCAAACTCTATGAGGGGAGATACCAAGTACCCACTGCACTGATTGTGGAAATGGACACTGCTTTATTGCACAGAGTAGTTCACAAAAACTTTTCTTTGTCATGGTTGCCTACTCTGAATAGTAGTTATTGTATCTTATTGTATTTGTATGCCCTCAAATCATTTTGAACTTATAGTGACTCTAATTAAGGAGATCCTATCATGGGATTTTCCTAGCAAGATTTCTTCAGAGGAGGTTTGCCACTGCCTTTCTCTGAGGTGGAGTGTGACTTACCCAGCAATCTCCATTGCCTCAAACAGCAGACATATCAATCTGCTGTTGAAATTCTCTTGCATTTTAATGTGGCTTGTGTAGCTGCTGTTTGAGAAGCAAGGTCTAAGTGCCTTGGAGCATACAGAACTTAACTTTGGACTCCTGTTCACGGAATATAATTTATTTTATTTTAACACATTTAATATATATGAAAGACATTGATCAAAATACATACAAATTACTCTGGTCAATGACCCTTATGGAAATGCTGACCATGTATATACATGACAAAAGTGAGGAAAACAGAATCTGCTTTACGTTCCATGCCCTATGAGGAATGGCTTAGGGAGATGGGGATGTTTAGCTTGGAGAAGAGAAGAAGGTTAAGAGGTGACATGATAGCATTGTCTAAATAGCTGAAGGGATGTCGTGTTTGAGGAGGGAGTTCACAATAACTTATGAAAAGATTAGTAATTGCTGAATACTGTGACAGGCCAAGGTATTGTTGGGGGAGGTCTAGGAGTCCTAGTAGACAACAAGTTGAACATGAGTCAACAGTGTGATGCAGCAGCTAAAAAAGCCAATGCAATTTTAGGCTGCATCAATAGAAATATAGTGTCTAGATCAAGGCAAGTAATAGTACCACTCTATTCTGATTTGGTCAGGCCTCACCTGGAATACCGTGTCCAGTTCTGGGCACCACAATTCAAAAAGGATGTTGAGAAGTTGAAGCATGTCCAGAGATGGGTGACCAAAATGGTGAAGGCACTGGAAACCATGCCCTATGAGGAGGCTTAGGGAGCTGGGTCTCTTTAGCCTGGAGAAGAGAAGGTTAAGAGGTGATATGATAGCCCTGTTTAAATATTTGAAGAGGTGTCATATTGAGGATGGAGCAAGCTCATTTTCTGCTGCTCCAGAAAACAGGACCCAAAGAAATGGATTCAAAGTACAGGAAAAGAGATTCCACCTCAACATTAGGAGGAACTTCCTGACAGGAAGAACTGTTCAAAGTGGAATGTTGTGGAGTGCTCTTCCTTGGAGGTTTTTAAACTGAGGCTGAATGGTCATCTGTAGGGGGTACTTTGATTGTGTGCTCCTGCATGGCAGGGGGTAGGACTGGATGGTCCTTGAGGTCTCTTCCAACTCTATGATTCTATGAGGTAGTTCTATATGTGTTGTTTGTGTACAATCCATGGAATATGTATTTGATTTTGATTTGAATTTGCACCTTAACTGCAAACCTCTGATGTTCAAAGTAAGATATGAAATGCCCAATTCTAAAGAGAATTAGGTACATGTAGTATAGCGATTAAAATCCCAGTATAAAAGTCACTGTTGGTCAGAATGAAGACTGTAGTGAAGAAATCAGAAGAGTAGGAATGGGAAGGGCAACTATGAAAGCAAGATAGGAAGAAAATTAGTTCATGTCAGTTGTGGTGCTGGAGAACAGTGCTGAGGATACCGTAGACAGCCATAAAGACAAACAATTGGGTCCTAGAACAAATCAAGCCTAAATTCTCCCTGGAAGCTAAGATAAGTAAATTGAGGCGGTCATACTTTGGCCACACCATGAGAAGGCATGACTCATTAGAAAATAAAGTGATGCTGTGGAAGGTAGAGGGCAATAGAAAGAGAGGAAGACTGCATGTGAAATGGATAGACTCAATCAGGGAGATCATTGGCCTGAGCCTACAGGACCTGAGCAGAGAGGTAGAGAATGGGGATGGGGCTTGGAGACATCTTATTCACGGTTGCCATTAGTCTAGATTGACTCAAAGAGAGCCGACAACAAATGACAAAAAACTCATGAGATAATTTAAACGTACTTGCCAGAAGAAGGGTTTTTCATTAGCTTTTTGCAAATACAAGCCCCTCCATTTTCATGGACTTGGAATCTTGTGTCCCTGGCCCATTTGCGGACGGCAAATGGAGGGAGACAAAATGGGCCATATGCTGCCATTCAAGCCAATGGGGGCTTGAATACCGGCAATTTTATACTTTCGTGAGTGGGTGGGTGGGTCCGGAACAGATCCGCATGAAAACAGAGGGGTGACTGTATGTTGCCAAGATAAGAATTGTCAAACTAATATTATTTCATGTAGATTCCTTAATTGTAAGATATGCAACTGACATAGTTCTTTCAGTGTTTGCACTTTTTGCAATGTATTGAGATTTAACTGCTTTATTTATTTAAATACTAGCCTTAATTAATTTGTAAAGTGTAGTGCAATCATATATACAGCTTCAAAAAGTTTCAGGAATGTGAAACTGGAGGAGATCATTCGGAGGCATGGAGCTCAGTGCCATCAGTATGCTGATGACACTCAGATATACTTCTCCATGACCAGATCATCTGCTCAGACTTCAGTTGGCGTCTCTTCTCTCAATGACTGCCTTGCAGCGGTAATGGATTGGATGAGGGAAAACAGATTGAGGCTAAATCCAGACAAAACAGAGGTACTGACAGTCACCAGCCCGAAACCAGGTTTGGGAATACAACTCCTGGTCCTAGACGGAGTCACATTCTCCTTGAAGGACGCTGTTCGCAGTCTGGGGGTACTTCTAGACTCGTCGCTTCACATGACTAGTCAGGTGAATGTGACGGTCAGAAGTGCCTGTTATCAGCTTCGGCTGATACGCCAGCTGCGCCCTTTCCTGGAGATGAGGGACCTGGAAACTATGGTACATGCTTTGGTCACCTCACATTTAGATTACTGCAATGCACTCTACATGGGGTTGCCCTTGTGCTTAACCTGGAAACTTCAGCTGGTTCAAAATATGGCAGCCAGACTAGTCACTAGGGCATCTAGGAGAGAGCACATAACACCTGTGCTTAAATCTCTCCACTGTCTGCCGATTAGTTTCCGGGCACAGTACAAGGTGCTGGTTTTGACCTTTAAAGCCCTACATGGCTCAGGTCCATCCTATCTTAGGGACTGCCTCTCCCCATACGAGCCACCTCGCACTCTTCGGTCCTCTGGGAGGAACCTGCTGCAACCTAAGAAAACTAGGCTGGCGCAGACCTCCCAGAGGGCCTTTTCCGCTGTTGCTCCCAGGCTGTGGAATGGCCTGCCAGATGAGATGCGCCTTATCACAACCTTGGACGGCTTCAAGAGAGCTGCCACGACGCATCTCTTCTGGCAGGCCTTCCCAGACAATGATTAAACTCTGTGACCGCTAACTGCCTCACCTACTGAGACATCAGATATTTTTGAGGCCGCTTATTCATTTTTACTAGAGCCATTTTAATGTTTTATGGTTTTATTCTACTGCTTTTAATCTTATCTTAATTTAATTTAATCTTAAGGGGTAGGAGGGGGGAATTGGGTTGTTACATTTTAACTGTTTTTTAAATGTTGTACCCCGCCTCGATTGCTCATCCAAGGGGTGGGATACAAATAAATAATTATTATTATTTCACACACTCCATGCCTCCCTTCTCTGAAGATAACAGCCACAGATGCAGGCAAAATGACAGAAATAAATTTTTTCAGAACATGGCCACATAGCTTGAAAAACCAACAAAAAACTATAGTTTCAAGAATGTTATTCAAGGCCTTTTTGAGCTTATAATAGACTTCGTGAGCATTAGTAGACATTGCTAGGCTAAGGTTAACATATTAGCTGGACAAAGCTGATACAAAACAAACTTTCCACACTTTTAAAGAACTGGGGCTTGGGTTTCAGAAATTTGGATGTCCATATTCTGCAAAGTGCTAATTAGGCATTAATACCAGTATTTTTTGAGTGTCTTGGTTGTCTTTAAAAACCTTTCCTAAATAATATGGTTCTGTCCATTAGCTAGTCTCTAACTCATACAATCTTTGTCCTTGAAATTCCTAGTGATATATGGCAATATGAGAGCTGATTTTTAAAACCATTTCCCAATACAGCCCAAGAAATAACCCCTTTAAATTCAAGACAGCTTCTTCTGTGGACTATTTCCAAGGATGCTTTTGAACAAAAAACAAAAACAAAAACAAAAAAGGGGGGGGGGAACTCGGGACAAAAACCCTTTGCGCTCAGAAAGGGCCATGCCTCTTACCATGGTCTATAACAACATGCTCAGATACCATGGCAAGCCTGAGTCTGGCTTTCTAAAACAAGGAATCTGGATGTTTTCAAGCCTTCCTCACGGCTACAGAATGCTCTCTGCAGCGCCTTGCTGATTTTTCATTAGTGAGTGGGAAATATTAATCCACAATGCTAAAGCAAAAATTAGAAGAACAAATAATGCAGCCTGAACAAAGCAAGGGATATATCATTTCCCTAAATTGTATAATTTATTTCAACCACAGGTTTAATATTTTCTGTAGATAAAAAAACCCTTCTTTTAATGCAAATTACTGGAATACTTCTTGCTGCCATTCATATTTCAGAGTCACGTACAAAAGATATTTTGGTGTGCTGTAAGCAATCTAACACAATGCTGTATATTTAGACGCATGTGACATTTCTGAAACTTCTTCAAGAAAGCAACACTTCCCGAAACCAAAAAAATTATCAACTTTCTATTTATATGCATTTTCACACAGAGTTCTGGGGCAAATAATTTTTCTATGGTTAACTACTTTTTTAAAAATCCTAATCATGAGTTAGTCATATAATATTATTAATCATCTTCTACTTTATTCCTAGCAACATCAAAATACAAGGTAGGAACTACAGAGATTTGCTTTCACACCATGCAACATGGGAATTTATTCCATTCATTTGAATACTGGGTGTACATTGCATTCATTTCCATGCTTGACAAAACTGATTAATTTTCTATCTCAGTTTCAGTTAGTGAGACTCCAGTTACTGTTGCCACAGACAACAGTCTTGCAGATTGTTTAATTGCCTTACAATTATTCTCTATGTGTTTGAGAACTTTTGAGGATATCTTATTAAATATGTTTGTGAGTATGATAGCCTACTACTATACTGTAAATGCTGTAAATACTTCTGGCCAGAAGCTAAGTAATTATCAGGGTCAAAATATCTGTCTAATACTGTGGAAGATTATACTGTTTCAAGAATGATTGTAGGATATAATTTGAGAGCATATAAAATACGTTTTCACATGGGCATGGTGGATGGCCTTGTTGTGCTTGATGTCTCAGTGTTTAGGAACACTTCAAGCTATACAGACAGTCCTCCATGCTCTACCAATCTTTTGCCTAAACAATGCCAAACAAACAAACAAACAAACAATGAAAAAACACCTCTACACAAATTGGTTGGTTTAGGGGGCACGTATGTTTAATAAGCAACATTATTAGAAGTATGCCAGCTAATATGATTAGTACACAGAAGCCCTTTCAGAACAAGCAATCACGCATTAGTTGACAATAATGTTAGATCTGAAATCTTGAAAAGCATTCAATCATTCATGATTTTTCCTTCTGTAGTTCATGTCAAATTTATCTTTTGAGCCAGGGTTAGTACACCTCTCATGATAGGCTTTCAGAACCGGTTCTTCATAGCAGTTATGTTTTGAAAACAGGCTTCCAACAGACACGCTTCAAGCTCAACTTATATACAAACTGAGGGAAGCATGTGAAATGATTTTGTATAAAGTTCACTTTGAACAGAAAATGTTCTGTAGAAAACAGATAACACCTTGAAAAAAAAACTATATTTAAATTTTTTCTAAGCATCAAGCAAACCCAGTTTGCAATAACATTATATTGATCCTTTTAAAATTGCTTTAAAAAATCTCTTTAGCAAAATATCATTGATTGCAGGAGCAAAAACAGCCCCATTAAGTTTCTAGACTGAAAAGCTGTTTTATCTACACAATATTACCAGGTCAAACCAGAACAGCTCAATCAGATCTGCAGTTCAAACTTCTATTCCTTCAGTTCATTAATTATTCAGCTTGGCGTGTAAAATCAGTTATGTTTTTCAAAATGTTATCATGTGAAAACTTTCAATATGTTCAAGGATGTCACACTAAATGATCATCGAGTGAGGGGTTTTTTTTTCTATACAGAGAGCCAGCATTTAATCATCTAAACTAATAGTGTATTTCAAATCTTTCACCAGTTGTTAGTTGAGATTTCTATCAACATATATAGTCAATAATTCTGTATTTTATGAAGTAAACCAGAGAATCACACCACATAACTAGCATAGGTTTGGTCTAATGCTTCTTGAATACTAGCCCTCATTTTCTCTTCTAAGCAAATCAAGCTTTTCAACTACTATTGGGAGTGCATTTCAGAAAAGACACAGGAAAAATAGGAGACACAACATCCAGTGGATGTACTGTAGAGGAAACCTGCCTATCCGACCTTTTCCTTCAACACCAAACACAGCTTCCTAGGTTGTGACACACATACAGAGTAGATTTATTCAGCCCATTGTTTATGTAATTTGTCTGAAGGCAGGACATTGTGAAATTTGTTTCTATTTGTACTAAATTAGAAATGCCTTTCCATATATCTTCTAATAGACAGACAGAGCAGTCCCTCTATATCCAATCTCTGTGTACATGCAAATAAGAGCAAGCAAACACCAGAACTATTAACAAAGTTGCTGTCTTCCAAAAACTTCATTATATTACTTTATAAAATAATAAAGGTCAAGCTTCCAAGTGACAATAACCAGTGCAAGAAAGGTTTTGATGCAAGCATGTAGTGATTGACATCACTATTACCTGGGAAAACCAAAATTAAATAGACCTTAAAATATTGTTGCTATAGTGCAAAGCACGTGAAACAGTTTAAAAGGAATTTGTCCAATATAAAACTCTAAAACAATACCAGTTTTCATGCGTCTACTTGAAAATGCCTTTCCTTTGACAACTGCTCTACTGTCATATGGGCTGCATCTTCAACATCAATTTATAAATGAAGTACTTTGATGTATCCAGGAAAATTGGATCCATAAGTAAGCTTGCAAATGAAGCTGCATCTCAAGTCAAAAGAAATCTAGTACAGTATTGTAATTTAAAGATGGAAAGCCAGCATGGTGTTCTTGTTGAATGCCTCACTCAGCCAAGGAAACTCACTGGGTTAACCTTTGATAAGTCACTCTCTCTGCCTTAGAGGAAGGCAATGGCAATCTTCCTCTGAATAAATCTTACCAAGAAAATCCTTTGTCAGGGTCACAATTAAGTCTGAGTTTACTTGAAAGCACATAACAATAAAGTTTGTGAAGACCTCATTTTCTTCCCTTCCTATAAACAGCCAGACCACAGCCTTTCCATATTCAGAAACTACATCTGGGAGTAAATTGGGCAAAATAGTCTGATGTATTCTTTCTACTATTTCACAGACTCTACTTATGGATGGGGTTTTCAGCATTAATAGCTGTATGTTAAAAGCAGAGCCCATATTTCTCATTCAAATACAAGATCACAGCAGGAAGTTATTGTGGTAATTGTAAAGAAACCAGATTTCTGACAAAATGGACACACAACTGTACTTTATCAGATCAACAACAGGATTCTCAATCTGAAATGGAAACTAACCATGCAAGATGTCTTGCATCTATCTTGAATAAACATAGGTTTTCTATCATTGAAGATTATTTTATCAAAATATAATGAGTTGATCACAAATCATCTGCAACTGGGCTGGCTGAAACAGATTTCTCTATCCCATTCTTCCCATGTCAACCCCTCCAGTCTCCCGATAATTAAAGATGGTAATGGGATACCCTGAAGCTAGGCAGAGATATATTTCATAAATGGAGCCCTTCTTTCCACAGAACACAGATCTGCAAATCTTTTCGCGCAGTAGATCCACTTTTGTACCTAGCACAGATATTACTGTTCATGCACCAAATAAAGAAAGAGTGAATTCCACACAATTAATAAAGAGGAAGTTTTCCCTGCTGTCAAATGACAGCCTCACCAAGATTGCCAATTGGTTAGTTTTCTGCCTACCCAATGCCTTATAGACACCAGATCCTATCTGATCTTGGAAGCTAAGAAGGGCCAGCTCTGATTAGTACTTCAATGGGGGACCGCCAACAAATACCAGGTACTATAGGCTATGCTTGTGAGGAAGGAACTTGGAAAACCACCTTTGAGTAAGAATATCATATGAAATTCATGAAGTTGCCCTAGGTTGACAAAAACTTAAAAACACAAAGACACACACAGCCTACATAGATAGCATACATGATAGCATCACTTTGGACTAAACTGAAGGAAGCCAGAATTCAAGCCAGAATACTCTGTCTATTTAAACCAAGGCAAAAGTTCGACAGACACCTATAAATATTCTACATATTTCTGTAGAGTAGTCCCCAAACATAAACCACTGTTTTACTTTTCTAAACTCTGGCATATTAACTAGACCAGTGGCATGACTGGGTGTGTGTGGACACTCAGGTGAGGTCCTCCTCCCGTTGTGGTAGAGAGACGAGTGCACTCTTCATGGCTATGTCGCTTGCCTGACCCCCTCCTTGGGGAGGGAGCAGAGGCAACAGTGAGGGCTGGAAAGAGGTGAGGCCCTCATGGCTTAGTCACCACATGGCTCTCTCCCTGGGGAGGGAGCCAGGCCAGTGATGAAGCCACAAGGGGCAAGCAAAAGGGAGGCGGGGGCAGGCTGCCACCATCCCCCTCTCCCACCAGGCGTCACCAACCTGGTGACACCACTGAACTTGACTTTAACCTTTTTACTTTTAACTTACTGTCCTCATTTTGATGTGCTTTCAATACAGACTATTTAAAAGCTGTGAACCTGAAGCAATCTTTACTTCTTCAGGCCAAAAGAGAGTAAGAGCCTGAAGAACGTGAGCTTAATAAACTGTAAAGTACAGTACACTCAAACTCCCTCAGCCTTTAACTTTCTTAAAATTGTGATTATAAATTGCTCTATTATTATAAATCGCTCTACTATGGATATACAGCTATCAATATTATCTTCTGATTTGTTGGGGGAAAGTTTTCCAGTCCTTAAGTTACAAACTGCTTCTGTAGAATAGTTGCTACCCCCAAACCTGTATTTTGACACAGCAGCTTTTGATCTATTGAAGGAAGATCAATCAAAAATTGTGGTTTTGGATATATTTATGAATTATGTCTTTTCTAAGCAAGGGAGTAAGCAAATGCGGTTGGGAGCAGGGCCGAGAAGACAGACCACATGTGACTGTATAAGCCAAAGGCACACATCTGACAGCTAAACCAACCTAACTTTTAGACCTCAAAAATTAATTTATGAATTGGTCTTAGATGGCTTTGACTTCAGATCTTATCACCGTTCTGCATTTCACAGCACTATGCAAGCTGTTCCTTTAGAAAGTCAGAACCTGTTGTTTCAACTATAGACAAAAGAATGGTAAAATAACACAAACCTCCATGCATGTTTCTACTGTGTTCACTGAGGCTTGTTCCATAAGGGGTGTGTTTAAGACTGCAGACTAAATATTCATTGATGTGAACTCTGCAGTTTTTTACTTACTGAACTTCAATTGTTGCCATTGAATTCAATTATGTTCTTGCATGGTAATAGATTCTCTTTTAAACCAAATTATTTATATTTCTTTATAACACTATAATTACTGCCCACATTTATTATCCTGTCAGAAAGCATTAATTGGCAAAGGGATGATGCAAGGCATTTATCCTGAGTAAAACTAAAAAATGCTGTATAATAGCAGTTAGCTCTCTAGAAGTCACTTGTATAATGCTGTCCTTGTATTCTGAGTCATTTAAGCTTTCTTAATACATCAACTCATGACTCAGAACAGAACAAAACATGCAGAACACTAAATTTTGATTGTGCTGCTTCTACTGGCATATATGTGATACTGTATGTGTGACTGTCCTTAATTTACTCTCCTCCTCTGCTTGGGACTGCTAGGGTTTTCTCTAGGTCTGATGCTAACTTGACTGACTATAGATTCACAATAATAACAAATATCATGAATACTTGAAGTAATCAGATCATCAAATGTCTTAATAAAACTTCTAGGAATGACACTGTTGTTACTCTTTTATTCTGCATTCATACAGGTTTTTCAAAAGACTTATATGCATTGCTACTAAAGAATTTAGCAAAACTGACAATGGCTTCTCAGTCTCATATTAATTCCAGAGAAGAGCAAGAATACTACTACCACACTATAAATATTAATGACAACATACACATCAGCACATTGCACATGTAACCAAGGCCCACAAAATCTGGAAATTGCTTTTAGAAACTATTCTGTGTCAAAGCTGCCTGACAGGATGAAAACAATATTTAGATCTCAAGCTTTTTGCCTGACTGAAATTTACCATCTGGAGAAAATTCTTAGCTAATACTCTAAGGAAAAACTCAAGTATCTGTATTTCTAAGCTTCTTAAATTTTGCACCTTGCCTTCATAAATGTAACTGAAAAGCTGACTAGGAATACTTGAGCTCAATATATATATATGAATGAATGAATAAAATAGCACAATCAGCAAAACTGTATATCTGAAGGGAGGTTTATCACATGGTATTGTTGAAAAAAACTTTTAACATTTATTGATTGGATCTAGACTTAGTCATACAATAGACTTATTTGTCAGAATAGTTCATCATGATTCTGGATCAAACATACTATTATTAAAGTTAACATTTCAGCACACCAGTTGTTTTTTGCAACATAAAATAGAAACAGCGAAGAAAAAAATTGCAGAGGAAATAAACTGAAGCAAAATTATCTTTGCCAAAATTATTTTTAGAATTTGTCAAAATCAACATACCAAAATGTGCTGAACCACTGCTACTTTTATTTTGTAAAGAGGTACTGCATGTCTGGGTCCCAGGTTGTGTTGTGCCTGTTCGATTTACACTCCTGTGTAATTTCCTATAGGATAGTTCATCATTGTCACTGTCATGTAGGGGTGGTGTCCGAGGCCTAAAATGCCGCCATCTACATGATTTGATATTGACTAGTATCTGATTGAGGTCTTTAGAGCAAGATCTGTCCGAGGTATTTGTTTCTGAGGTATTGGCTGATTGATTGATTGAAGAGTGTAGTTGTGAGGAAAGCATTTCTGAATCCAGCTGGCAAAATGCACTGTTGTTTTCCGAATACGCTCGGTCCAGTAGCACCCTTTAAAAAAAAATGAAGGGGGGAACAATGAACTTTCTACAGCATCTGAGCAATATATTTTTACAACTACCCCACAAGAGGTCTATGCAACAACACCATTAGGCAGACATAACAGAAACACATTGAGAATTGTGTACCCCCAAACATTCCACATCAATTATTAATGCAATGTTATCTCCAATGTACAGGGAAATATCTACATTGTTAAGAGTCATATTTGAAACAAGAATTCAAGATAAAGATTAATGTATTAAGGAAAAAATAATGTCATCATTGCAGCACACCATACAAGTTGCTAACAAAGCAATTCACATCTGGTTTCTAGATAATCTTTTTACTAGTAAGGCATCCTATAATGGCATATGAAGATGTAGAAGAGATCACTGTAAAACTGCCTATTGGAACATCAACTGATTTGAGGAACTGTAAGTGGGTATCAAATATATCTTCTATATCTTTTATAAATGCCTGACAATCCTTGCTTTCTGATCTTGGTTTGAGGCAAACCATGGTTTGACCATTTGGATGAAACAGAAAGCTTGATTTGTTTCAAATCAAGATTGGGAATCAGGAAAACAGCAGTCAGGAGACACTGACATCTTCTTTTAGCACTGCTAGACTGATGGAAAAGGAAATGAGAAAGAAAAAAGTACGAGAGTGACAAATCTGAATAGGCTTTGGATACCAAAGCCAGCCAAAACCTCTGAGGAACAGTTGTTGCTAAAATATTTCCAAGAACTTCCTTTGGGAACTACAACACATTTCACAAAGGAAGATGGGTGATTACTACTTTCAAAGAGGATGAACTACCACTCCCTTTTGTGGAAGTAGTTTACCAAACCAATTGTTCAAGCCATCCATAATTTAGAAAACTAGGCATGAGGCACAGGCTTACAGGCTTACATTATTTCCAGCACTCGTCAGTATTCTTTGCTTTTACAACTTAACTATGCAACTATGATTAGAGCTAAACTCCAAAACATATGATTTTAAATTCATTTGAAGTATGTGTTAAAACCATGATGCTGTTAAAAGTGTTAACAAAACAATACTAGGCAAAATGGTCTAATGGTCTTAGTACTAAGGATTTGTTGAGACTTTTGTACTTATTTTTAAAATGAAGCCAAAGTAAGTTACAAAGGTACTGCAATACTCAAACTTTGCTTTTTATATTAATATGCAATTAGTTAACTGTAAGATAAAGAAACTTACCTTCCACCACGTCCAACCCGTCTACGTGAAAACCCAACGCACCTCTGTGGTACAGTAAGGGTTGTTAAGCAGTATCTATAACGCTCATCCCCTGATGTTCCCCCTTTAGGACTACTCCATGGCCAGTCACCAGTTTGGTCTAAGTGAGGCTAAAAAAAACCAGGTTTGATAATTAAGTAATATTGCTCAAATTAATACCAGCTTTCAAAAATTCTTTAGAAACTAAAGACTTACAGCATAATATTGACAGCCTGCTTTCCTACGGAAAGCAAATGGACCATCAGGATCATTTTCTTCCTCAGCTTCAGAAGAACCAGACAAGACCTTTAAAACATTAAGGAAGAGATCAGACAAGAATAAAGACAACATCCTTTTTCCTCTCCCAAACCAATGAAAACACACAGGACATACTTGAGAAAGAGGTTCCTCATCAGAGCTGGGAAAATCATATTGATTCATATCTTTAGCATTAAAGACTGGCAGTGCAGCAGGAGTTGTCTGTTGAGTAGCAGCAGTAGCTGATGAAGCTACAATTTTAGGTTTCTTCTCATACTTTCTTTTGGGTCGTATAGCATCAGCTTTCTCTTGCTGCAAGAAGAGAAATCAGGTTAATGGTTTTATATTACTCATTAAGCTACAAACTGCCTGTTCAACAGAAAGATAACACAAATTGAATCAACAATATTAAGTTTACCCTACTCTTTTTGTGCTCCAATTATCTGTCCAGATCAAGATTTAGAGCTTGACAGGGATCTGGCAGTATAGCAGTGAACAAATTCTTTGTATTTTCCAATTAACGGTTTTATACACCTGCATTACAGTTCTTCTTGTAAACGGCTTTTAATTGTCTTGGTGGTTACTTATACAATAACAACACATTTATTATTCTAAACAGACATAACAACTGCCTTCTACAGAATATGGCAAAAGGGAACACCCACATTACAGTCACCAGTTACCTTCATATTTCATAACTTATTACAAATGGATTCATGTGTTACTAGGAGCATTTATGAATGTAATTAGCAAATGACATGCAATGATGCACAACACATGTTTTAAAAAGGATTCAGTCACCTTGTTTACTTTAAATTCTTTCAGTTCTACATTTTCTTGGTGTTTAAACTGAGTGCTATTAGGAACAGGAGAAGCGGGGATGGCATAGGTAGGCTTCATGGGCTGTCGCTGTGCCATTACCTCAGACATGACATCTCCATTATAATCACCCAAATTATATCTGAAAATTAAGAAGAAAACTTTTCAGTTGCCACAATTTTAGAATGTCTATTACAGGTACCTTAATATTTAAGCCTAATCATTGTGCAGCCCTTTATCTCATGTAAATGATGTTTGTTATTCAGTAATTTAAAAAAAATACTAAAAAAGAAATACCCATACAGAATTCACAGGTTACAAGGGAGGGCAGTAGAAGGCAAATGAGGATTTTCAACAATTATCTTCACTCATGCTAAAAACATATTAAAATCTTTGAATGATATCTGCAAAATCAAGGTGGGTTATGCCACCATAATAGTTTCAACTGATGCCACAGATTTCTACAATGAACATCATGCAACAATCTGAATTTCTTTAGCACCAAACACTGCATGCCCTAACTTTAACTACAAACAGGAGTGCCAGACTGAAAACTGGAGAGATCCTGTACCTTTAATAGCTGTGCAAGGAGAGATTTCAGTAGGTGCTGCTTCTCACACAACCAGGTAAATGAGCTGCTTGTTTGTGCAGAAGGTCTCTTTTCTACACAAGAATTAAAATATAGCAGCTCTCTCCAGTTTTCACTCTGGCAACTCTAACCAGGAAATGAAATGTAGATAAAACTACACACAGATGCTTCATATTTACATCAGTGTTTAACTCAGAAGACATGTTTCACAGGAACATAAAAATATGCCTTATACCAAGATAAATCCTTCATCTATAAGACCAGAACTGTTGGTTCAGACTGGCAGCAGCTACTGAGGTTCCCAAACAGGCATTTTTCTTAGGCCTATTTGTAGATGCCACAGAATAAATCATGATTGTTCAATAACAGACACTCTGAACAGTTCAATTCTAACAACTCCAGAGGTGACAGATGGGACAATATTAAATAAAAAGCATATGAGTGACAGCTCTCCACCCACACATCTGCCTAATTTCCATTATGTCTGTATGTCATAAATGCTAAGCAAGAAGACAAAATGCCACAAGTTTATTACAAAATCTTGGGCTAAATCTAGTCTTGACTCCAACTAAAGTAAACCCACTGAAATCACCAATATACCACTGAAACCAAGTTGTGATTAACAAGTCTTATTCACTTCAATTGATACATTCCAATTAGGATGAACACTGGCTTTTGCCCTTGCTATGAAGAAACTACAGTTGGCCCTTCGTATCCGTGGGGTTTCTGTTTCAGCCACCCCTGCAAACATGCCATAAACCACATGACCTCAAGTTCTGTTGGTTTTAATGGTGGTGCACTGTGTGCACAGCTGCAATGGTGTGGCCACATGCATGCACTGCCACTGGGTGAATGGGACAATGTCATCTGCAGATCTCAAATCCACAGATGGCAAGCCGGTAGCTGGAACAGGCCAAGTGTATATATATTTAACTAGCAACAAGTAACATCAGCACTGCTATTTCACTTAGCTGCAATTGTGACCAACTAACCACAGAGGAACAATCGTTATCCCATGCTTTCATTAAAAAGTAATATATCACTTTAAGATTAGAAATTATATATATTCACCACTCTGAATACAGTTTACTAACATTAAGACAAAGAGATGTACCAAAGTCTGAATGTAGTGACCTTTCCTACTGAGTAAGCTGGCTGCTTTACAGTATGAGTTAGAATAGTGGTCCCCAAACTGTGCCCTTTAAGATATTTTGGACTTCAGCTCCCAGAAGCCTCAGCCATGTTGGCCAATGGTCTGGGATTCTGGGAGCTGAAGTTCAAAATCTCTTAAAGAGCACAGTCTAGGGACCACTGAATTAGAAGAACTCAATATATTAATTACCATATATACTCGTGTAGAAAGCCCGGCTAGAGAGAGAGACACTGGGAAGGGTACACGTTGGCCCTGCAGCCTCCTCTCCAGCTGGGCTTTCTCCTTGGGAGGAGGGAGCCTGGCTGGATAGGAGACTGCGGGGCGAACGTGCACGCTTTCCAGTGTCTCTGTCCCTCCAGCCTGGCTCCCTCCAGAGGAGGAGAAAGCCTGGCTAGAGGGATCCTGGGGAGGATGCTTTTTTGCTCTGCAGCCCCCTCTCCAGCCTAGCTCCCTCCTCCTGAAGAGAAAGCCCAGTTAGAGAGATGCTGGAAAGGGCTTGTGTTTGTCTTGCAGCCTCCTCTTCAGCCAGGCTTTCTCCTCCGGAGGAGGGAGACAGGCTGGAGGGACAGAGACATTGGGAAGGGCGCATGTTCGCTCTGCAACCTCGCTGGCTGGGTTCCTTCCTCCTCCGGAGGGAGCCAGGCCAGAGAGAATGCGTCCTCTTCAGCATTCTCGCTGGCCAGGTTTCCTCCACCAAAGGAAGAAGCCCAGCCAGGGGGAATGAGCCACCTTTCCAGCCTGGGGTAGACTTATAGTGCCCTGTGTATAAGTCTACCCCAGGATTTTGGAGACCATTGGGGGCAAAAATTTCTCGACTTATAGTCGGGTATATACGGTATATACAAAGGTAATATTCTATACAACTGTAAAATTTACAGAATACTCTCTTTGTATTTAACAGTAACACTGGTAATAGACAGGTGCTTCAGGTTTATAGGAGTGCTAAATTCACAAGACATTACTCACAGGAATATAAAAAGCTCCCTTATACCAGCAACATTAATAATAATTTAAAAAGCCACCAGTCCCACAAAAGAGAATTCTTTACCTCTTTTCCATAATTTCCAGTGTTAAATGCAATAACTCCCTCTTGCTCTTTTCCCTTCTTTTTATCATCTCTAGAATTGTTACTGCACGACTCAAATCCCGCCGCAGTTTAAGCATCTTTTCATAGGAAGCTTCATCATTCTTTCGATTCTGTAAAATGAATAAATACATAATTAAACAAGGCAGATAAACACTTGCATTTTTCTAAGGCACTTTTTTGTTAAATTGAAGCCAAGCTTCTCTAAGACATAACACAGTCCACAGCCCTTTTTAGAAGTGTTTTGTTGCAAAAAACCTGCATGTGCAAAGACTTTATACAGATATACATGTCACTCACTTTGCGAGTCTGCATCTTTTCCGTTCGCCTTCTAAATGCAACGTATGGATCGTTCGTGCTGGAACCATCACGCTTCTCCTGTTTCACTGCTGGGATGAGAGAAGGACCTCGACAGTTTTTCCTTTTTTTGATCCAGTACTCATATACTTCTCGAATCAGCTCATCATCTTCCTTCAACAGTAGCTTGGCCTCCTGCAGGCTGACTGGCTAAAGGCAAAACTCACATATGTCACTTTCACATATTAATTTCTTGTGAACAATTTCACATATTTGAAATGATGTTGTACCTGCTGACCACTGCCCTTTTCCAGTCGATCTATCATTTCTTCAAATTGCAGAGGAGAAATATCAATTTTTTTCTTCAGCTTATTCACAAAGGCCTCATCTTCTGAATCCAAGTCATAATCTGGTTGCTCAGCATCCAAACTAAAAGCTAGGGAAAAGAGGGGGAAAATTATGTTTATTTTTCTTTTTCAAATTTTATGCTGTGCAAGAGTGGCAAGATGACAGAAGACATTGTACTGAGCAGATCAGTTCAGCTTAGTAACTGCCTACTTTATAAGATTCCGGGTTAAAATACACACTATAATGGTCCTATCTTAAATAAAAACATCTTAAATAAATACAAATACATTTGGTTGAGCATCTCAAATTTGAAAATCCAAAATGCTACACCCCCCCAATTCATAGGTGGCTGAGATAGCAACATCTTTGCTTTCTGATGGTTCGATGCATATAAACCTTTTCATGCACAAAATTATTTAAAATATTGTATCAAATTATAAGTTGAGTATGAAACATAACTGAATTTCATGTTTAGACTTGTGTCCCATCTCCAAACTGTCATTATGTCTGTGTAAATATTTCAAAATTCCCCCCCCCCCCATCTAAAAATCGAAACACGTCTGGTTCCAAGAATGTTACATAAGGGATACTTAATTTGTATTTCAAATGGGCAAATTTGTGAGTTCTAGACATATGCATGTAATAGGGGGTACTACAGATATAAACACTGTATTTTTACTGAGTTCTGAGAATGTTCATATAGATCAAGTCGCCTATTTCTAGAGCCCACACAAGCAACTAAGTGTAACTGAAGATACTATTATAAGAGGTGGAAATCCAGTAGTATGGGCTTCCATCACTGAAATGAACTTTTGACCATTTAACTGACTGAATGGCAACATAGGCTGAATGGCAATATCGACTTTACCACTCCTCCCCTATATTAACAGCACTAACACCAAGACTGAGGCACTGGGAATGAGTAGTTGATGTGCCTCTGTTGCACTTATAGGGGAGAGAAGAAAATGGAGTACACTGGGCCCTCCTTATACGTGGATTTGCCATGCACGGATTTGAGCACATGCGGATGGCAAACTTGCCATTTTGTCCCCAATCGCAGCGCCCGTGCATGGGCACTGCCAATGGATACAAAAGTCCCTCCCCTCCCTTCTTCCTTCCTCCCATTTCTCTTCCTCCCTTCCCTTCCTGCCTTCCCTCCCTTTTTACTTACCTTGTTCTGCTACCGCCGCCGCAGAAAAGGCCAGGTGCCAGCATTGGAGGCCTCTAGCACTGCTGCCTGGCCTCCTCGCTGCCTCGGCCTCTTAGTCCTTGCTGCTGCCACCATGGAAGGGCTGGGTGACAGTGTTGGAGGCCAAGAGGCCTCCAGCACCCGGCCCTTCCACGGCGGCGGCAGTGGCGGTGAGAAGGCCGAGTGGCAGTGCTAGAGGCCTTGAAGGCTTCTGGAGCTGCTGTGCTCCATGCCTCCTCACCGCAGAAGGCAGCAAGGAGGCCAAGGCAGCGAGGAGGCCGGGCGGCAGTGCTAGAGGTCTTAAAGGACTGTGGTGCTGCTGCTTGGCCTCTTCGCTGCCGCAGGAAAAGGCCCGGTGGTGGTATTGGGGACCAAGAGGCCTCCAGCACCGGCCCCTGGCCCTTCCGCAGAGTCAGCAAGGAGGCCAAGCAGTAGCACCACAGGCCTTCCAGGCCTCCAACAAAGGCACCCGGCCTTTCCTGCGGTGGTGGTGGCAGCAGCAGAACAAGGTACGTAAAGGGAGGTGGAGGGAGGCAGGGAGGGAAGGGAGGAAGGAAGAAGGTAGGAGAGGAGGGACTTTTGTCCCTAATGGTAGTGCCCGTGCACATGCGCTGCCATTGGGGACAATGGGGACTTGAGCATACGTGGTTTTTGGTATATGTGTGTGGGGAGGGTCTGAAACGAACAGAACCCCCACGTATACTGCATATCTTTGGGAATAAAGAACTGTATTGGGACTAAAATGGGAAATCACTACTTGCCTGCCCCTGTAACAGAAAGAACTTCTCAACAAAGGCACTTGTGAGGACTGGGAGAGAACAAGTCCCAGCAGACAGGTCTACTCTGCTAATTATAGTTGAAAAATTTCCAAGCCAAGAGACTGACTAGATGGCAAAGCAACAAAAGAAACAACACACAGGAAATACTGTAGAGTTCCTTAGAGATTAACTGGTTTGTTTTGGCCCAATAAACACACTAGTATTCTGAATACCAATGGCAACTGTGTTAACAAACTGACAAGCAGCACTCAAATATAAGATACAATGTTAAGAAGTCTGGGTGCAACAACCATCCCCTTCTCCCCTCTCAAATAATACTTAAATATTGTGCCACTGTAGCCTGGAAATCTATTCTTATAAAAAGCACATAACAATGTATCAAAATTAATACATTTTAAATAATCAATATTTGAATCAGTGGAATTTATAAAATATTTGTAGCCTAAACAACATAAAGCAAACCCGTTTTGATATTTCTTGGGAATACTCAATGTAAACTCTCTTGTTTACAAATATTGTTAGAAATAATTTACCGGATACTGCTAGTCAATAACTGCAAACACTTTAGTGATCAAACTATTAACTGTGACTTCTCCCAGAAATTTATATAAATAATTTGGGGTGTATTTTCTTGTGCAATGAAAAAGAATTACAAAAATGTAATCACTGTGGGAAAAGGGTATTTGTTGAATAAAGTACAGCAGGACTGTACAGTACATGAGTTCGTATAACAGGTTCACTTACGGGCCTCAGAAAAAAGCTCTCTCTAGACATTTTCAAAGTCCTCCTGTGCGATTCTATGGCATGCTTCTGCTGGAAGCTGACCACAGAATCACACTGGAGGACCTAGAAATTGCCTAGAGAGAACACTTTGTTATTTATTTCAGATGAGAGAAATAGGGTTCCAGACTATACATGAAAATCTTATGAAGCCAAGGGTCTCCAAATGGAAACCCTTCCGTATTAGGCAGGCTTGACTGTATTTAAAAAGGCAAGACAGAGTCAAGTTGTTTTAGAAAACATAAAATTCCAAGCTAAGAATATTTAAGAAGCTGGACCCATTACTTATAACTATCTTATTCATACTCAAGAACATGAGAAGAGGCTGAAATCTGGGACTGCTGAAATTCAAACTGGACTACACAATTTGCTTGTGTATAATGCAAACTCTGTTAAGCTTAAATATCTGAAACTGGTTAAAAAATCAGTTGAATAACAAATCAGTTAAATAGCAACTCCAGCCCCAATACAGATTGTTGGGAACCTCCATAGCTTGCTTCATTTTGAAAAAAATCAGCTTATTCCTTCACTCTGCTTTCTTTTCAGTAATTGATAAAACTAGTATTACATAAATATACATACACATATATCAAAAATAAATTTCCCAGTTATTCTTAATAGGCATGATAATACAATTATATAAACTTCTATCTTTCCAATTACTTCCTGCAGGACAATGTTATAAGGAGTAGGTTTTTAACCAGCAAACATCAACATTCAGAGAACCTCATGTTAATTATACTGTAAGATCCTTTTCTGAGACTTGCCCCACAAAGGGTTCAAGTCACAGTTTATGTGCTTGTTGTGGTTTTTAGAACAGTTAAAGGCAGCCCACACAGAACCACAAACAACAATATATCCTAGCCCTCATGTTTTCTGAATAGATGCAGCTGGCATGAGAGATCTTACTGAAAATACACATGCTAGGCAAAAGAACTAATCAGAGTATTTATTTCTCAACAATATCTATTTTCCTCTTGCCCCTTAACACTTTGGTTCAGTGTGAATTCTTATGGGTTCCTTGCTTCACAATCCAATCATCAGAGACTTCCAGCAATTAATTTAAAACCCCAACAGTCATTACAGTCAATTTCAAATATAAGAAGTTGAATTTTTAAGTGGAATCTCAATAATTCCACTTAAGATATTAAGAAAAGAAAATGGAATTTCTAAAGAATGTATATCCAGTGCCCTTTTCTGTGAGCAGACATGACAATTCTGTCAGATGAAAGAAGGCTTCTTAGCAGACACATTAATGAATTTACAGGGCAGAAGTCTCTTGAGAGACTTTGTCAACAGAAATACTAAAGGAAATAAAGACAGTGGCAAGGTGGAAAAAGTCATAGGTGCAACAACAAAGAATGAAAGACTACAACAGTGTCTGCTATGGTTCAGAACAGTATTTCAAAATACCTGGCTCTCAGACACATCCATGGAGCCACTCTGGCAGGAGTGGCTTGGAGACTTCCAGTGTTGCAGGCCAGAAGACAAAGCCATTCCTCCCAGAGCACATTTAGTTGCAAGAACACAACTCCACCAGAAATAGGCTGTTTGGAACTGGCAGTGTAATGTGTGAACAGAATTCTGGTACAAATTTTTTAAAAAGAAAATGTTATCACTAGATACCCTACCCGGACGTGCTGAAGGGATATTTCAATGAGGCAGCAAAGCTACATGTGGGACTAATATTTTGATAACTTATTCTGTCAACACAACTGGAAGGCTGCCCTCCTATCACTCCTCATACACTCCAAAAACTTCTCTGCAGAACTGAAAAACCCTCCAGAGTTATTTTCTAGGCACTACTGAAAACAGAAATGGGGAAAGAACATGCCATCATGCTGATGTTGCAAAGCCAGTGTGACACTGCATTTAGGCTGTTATTTTAAGAACTTCCATTTGCATTTAATGAACTCATAAAATTATAAGCACAAATCTTTGTTACAATAAGACAGTTATTTTCCTGTTACTACGCAACAACTTTTCTGGAATGAGAAAGACAACACTACCCCCCCGCCCCATTCAACCAAGAGCCTAAACATTTAGTTATAGAGATACACTCACGCTGTATGTGAATAAGCTGCTTTGGCATCTTAAATTCTCCAGGGTATATGGATTCATAATAAGCAATATTACTTTCGGCTTCTGGGACTGGTATGACCATATTATCCCTCTTCTCTCCATAAACCTGCTGTGCTGAAATGGCCCGCTGTAGATGATGTTCCTGGAAATGAAAAGAAAGTTAAGAGGAACACTGGTAGCTAAGATATACATTCTGCACATAAGTTAATTCATGGCAATGTGAGCAAATGTCACAGGAATAGTTTAATTATTCCAGCTAACTAAGAGAGGACATTTGTAGGACATTTGCACAGGGTTAGACAGATGCTCACTCTTTTACTGGTGAGAATAGCAGTATTCTTACTAATTAAATGTTGTTTAATACTTAGGAACAGAAAAACCAAAACTGATCACAAATATAACCATGAGACTTAAAAAAAACCAAACCCACAACACAACTGTACAGACAACTGAGTCCATTTCAGTATTATTAATTTTTACTATTTTGTTTGAATGTTGAATGTATTCTCCTTCACTGCTGCCTGCTATTCCCCAATACATATATTCTATTGAACTCGCTATACATCATTAGTTTAGCAACGATCTAAGTTCCAGCAATCACATCAATTGTAGCTAAGAGAGAAATCTACACCCAAGAAAAAAGGCATAGCACACTCTCAATGCCTTATACAGTAATTTTCCTGCAGTTCACAGAACGTCTACATGCAATTTCTGTTCATAATTCTTCAAACTATGCTGTAGAGGAGGGGAAGAGAATCTGTGCCTCTCCAAATGCTGCTGAAGTACAACTGCTATCAGTCCCTGAAGACAGAAATGATGAGAGCTGGAGTTCTTTCTGGGACTGAACAGCTGGCTCTCTAGGTAGTAGAGAGCCACTAATATCCATCCTTGCTTTAGAACAGAGGTAGAAAAAGTACAGTCCACCAGATGTTGCTGGACTACCAACTCCTAGTGGTCATCATCTCAACAGTGACTGGTCTGGCTAAAGTTGTTGAGAACTGCAGGCTGACAACATCTAGAGGGTAGTATCTAAAGGTAATACACTGCTGGTTGAAGAGGAAGATCTAGGAAAACAGGAAGAGGCAATTCCACTATCATGTATTTTCAAAATGGCATGCTAGAAAACCCTCCAGGTGAGCTTTTGAGCAGCATGAAGCTGAAAGGCAGGAAGAAATTTTTTGTTCTAATTGTCAGCAGAATCCTGCATTTAGTTCCTGATATATACTACAGCAGGACATCCCACAGGCAAGTTTCATTCTGTATTGCCCCAATGTACAACATTTGAAGTATGTTTCTCTAGAATAGATCCCAAGTCCCACCTGCAAGCAAGCTCTCCCATTGGGCCTGAGAAAGGCAAAAGAGCAAAGAGGAAGACATGAGAGAATGAGGGTGAGGTGAGAGACTGAGGCTGTTTGGAGTTTTGATGTGGAGTTCTGAGGTAAGACTAAACTGCTTTAAATGATGAATTAAATGTTTACCTCCCTAGGTTGGGGTGAATGCAACTGCAGTCCAAAGTTAGAAACAGCACCCAGGTATATCCCATTACAATAATCAATGGAGTTAACACTGCCTGTAAGCCTTAAATTTGAAAAGTATCACAAAAAACATAGACATTACAGTACTAGCCATAATGTGCTCATAAAAACTAATCAGGAACACCAAGAAAAGCAGAAGTATCTGTGAAAAGGAACAGAATAGGGGATTCTATCAGCCTCTGCCATGTTCTTGATTCTTCAAACTATATTCAGAATTGGACCTGCTACATCAATACAGCTCCAGTTATGGACTTGTGAACTATTCAAAAATGGCCAGTGAAATCATTTACAGTATTTCTTTCATTTTTGATCCTACAGATGCATTTTGATCCCATTTTAAACTTCTGTAGTCAAATGTCTTATCTTCCAGAAACTAGAGTATCATGGTTACAAATTAAAGTGATTTTATCTCTTCATTGAATACACCTTAATTGTTAAATAATTGCATCAGCTATTATAGACTGCCCATGAATAATTTGTACAGTGGTCCCCTGGGTTACGAATCCCCCGGGGTACGAAAACCCCGGGGTACAAAACCGGCGGGACCGCGATCGTATCCCCCGGGATCCGAAAGATCCCCCGGGATCCGAAACGAAAAAAGCCGCGCGGCCCCTTTAAATGGCCGCGCGGTCCATTGAAAATAGCAGTCCCCCAGGAAACGAAAGCTTCCGGGTTACGAAAGGTAATCCGGAACAGATTACCTTCGTAACCCGGGGGACCACTGTACTTAGTAAGGTTTCTATCATTAATTAGACCATCGAAATAAATCTTGTTTATATAAATTAAGCATAGTTACACTCTCTTGCCAATCATGGTTGTCGTGAAGACTCTCATTTTTAGTGAAAGACAGCCAACACGTGCTTAAGTGAAACCATTAGGTACACAGCCTAGTTTCATTTGGTAGAAATACAACCTAATGTACATCTCCAGTCTGAATGGCAATCAAAGGAATACGAGATAAATTTTAAACAAAAAGTGACTAAGAAAGAGAGCATTCCAAAAGGCAAAAACAAACAAACAAACAAACCCCTAAATGTTTTTTAAATGAAATATTTTGTATAAATTTTCTGAAGCAGTGTATGTATTACCACAATAACATTTTCTAACATTTCTTCTTTCTGTAAAATATGCTATGAAATTGGCGATCAAAGATTACACATACAAAATAAACAACATTAGCCAATATACACCAAATCACAAGCCGTATCAGCAAATAGCTATTCCAAAACAACACACACCAGAGGATCCTGACATGAAGAAACAGCTGAGTAGAAAAGGAGACAGGTAAATTAGCTAGTGAAAGTGCTCCAAACACATCACTCTTAAGCAAGCATTCTTTCTTTTGAAGATGATTCTAAGAAGGGCTCCAAAGCTGACTATAGCATTTAAAGCAGCTGGTGGGGGAAGGAGGGGGCAGGGAGAGGTAATACCTGAGATATTTTGGTCACAAACATTTTTGTTATTTAAAAATACAAAATCAACATCTGAAATCAGATCAATAAATCTGGGATCCTTTTGTACAACAGTATTGTAAAACATCCAAATGGTGTTAAGTTTCTCCATCTGAGAATAAATAGCTACAGTGGTTCAGACAATGTTGGGCAAATGTGAAATTTTGAGAAAATGTAAGTGTTGCTAAAAATGCCTGCCATGTCAGGAGAGGAGGTCAAGTTATCCAGGAAGTCAGTACAAGATAAGGGGGATCTGAGTTCAACAACAGAAAACCACTCCTCTGAATTCACCATTTCCTGCTCCAGAACTTATTTTGCAAAAGACAAACTGATAAACCTTAGGGGAAAATACAGGCAAAGCACTCAAACATACAGGGACATCTTAGATATACACATATAGCAAACTATACACTACTCCTCATTAAAATAAACAAAACAGGAAGAACAAGAAATGCACTCAACCCTGCACTGAATGACCACTGCAATAAAACAGACAACAAAATAGGCAACACACACACACACACTTCCTTATCATTTTCTCCACTATTGTTTCCTACAAGATGCTCTACATTCTATCCTCAAGGTCTAGGACATTACCACCCATCCCAGATCCTCCAAGATGTTTCCTGCTCTTGTATATCAGCCCTTAGTACCACAACCCCCAGCTGACTTTTTCATCCTTTTTCTTGGAGGTTGCATACACATCAAACTCAGTGCTAGCTTGTAGTTGCCCATTATCTTCATTTTCTCAGAGTGTCTCTGAGCCCCTGAGAAGAAGCCTAAGGGGTTCTAGAGAAATCAAGATGGTGCTGGAGGTCTGTGCATCACTTTGCAATGTGCCTTTTGGTTTATTCATCTGGAATTAAGGGAATCCAAATAATTTCCTTACAGTCTCAGTAAGGGGGCCCTTAGAACAGGTAGCTAGCTTACTTCCCAGACCTGCTGTTAGAATGTAAACTTATGAACGGCTTTCTGGGACAATTCAAGGTTTTGGTTTTAACCTTTAATTCTCAAAATGGCTTGGGGCCTTGCAATTTAAGGTGTGGTCTTACTCATTATAAACCTGTCTGGATGTTAAGATCTTCAGGAAAGGCCTCCTCGAGAATACCAATACCCATAGAGGCCCAATTATATTGCCCTCAGATTATAAAATGCAGTCTTCCTAGAGCTATGATGTTCCTACTCTCACTGCATTTATGAAGGGTGTGAAGGCACATATCTTCAGAACATCTTTTTAAACTGTTTGACATTCATTATTACTAATTGTGATTACTATGATGGTTTTGTTGTTTAATTTGCTTTAATTATACATGCCAGCTACCGTGAAATATTTTCTTTAGAGCCGTAAGAGAAATGCTGTATTTAGAGCTGTATTTTATGGGCAGAGAAACTTTTAACAGGATTTAGATTAAGCAGTGCATTCAACTTTATTTTATTTTTTTAAAAGCAGTGTTTTTTTTAATGAGAAAAAATATTACTGGCAGCTGTTTTCTGTAAATGTAACACCACATGGTGTTACATCATGGGACATCTTATAGCATCTGGCCAATGGGTTCTAAGCAGGAAAGTACCTCCTTTAGAATGGTTTCTCTGTTCAGACTACAGTCAGACAAGTCATTTATTTTTGCCCAGTTACCGCCCAATAAGATCCAAAACACCTGCAGAAATGATCCAGTTTGCCTCAATACTAGGGAATTCTGGGAACTGTAGTTTTATGAGTCTTTTAGCTTTCTCTGTCAGAGAGAGCTCTGGTGCTACAATAAACTACCATTCCCATGATTCCCTAGCACTGAGACAGGACAGTTAAAGCAGTCTCAAACTGGATTATTTCTACAGTGTGTTTTGGACCTCAGTCTTTTTAAAAGGATTTTTAAAGCAATTCTTGTATCAACAGAATGTTTTACACTAATGGGATCTTCTAAATAACACTGAGACAGTTGATGAAGCAACAACTTGTGCAGAGTTGTTAACCCAATTTTTCCACTTCCTTGACAGTGCCTGACCAACTTTTGTTGATTTCTCTCACCACTCAATTTTTTAAAGAGTTTCATTATTATTGTGTGCCCTCAAGTCTTTTTCTAACTTATGGTGACCCCAAGGGGAACCCAACACAGGGTTTTCTTTGCAAGTTTCTTCAGAGGGGGTTTACTATTGTCATCTTCTGAGGCTGAGAGTGTGGCTTACCTAAATACATGTTTTATTCAAAAGTTTAAAACAGGAGCAGGCGATATCCAGGATTAAGGGAAACTACACTGCCCTCTCATTTGATCTCACAAGGCTGTACCTCCCATTTGATATAACCCCCCCAGATTTAGGGTACTGAACGTATTTTATTTTGGTCCCAAAATGGCCAAGATCACTTTCTCTTTGGGAATGCTATGAGTTATTTCACTGCACGTTTAGATTGTCCCCTACTCAGGAGGGCCTTCCCCCTCCCCCAAAAGGAAGTGATGACCTGCATGCCTAAAAATTCAGTATATTGTCCCACAGCACTCCTTGGGGATGCTGTAAGGCATTTTCTCAAGACCCTCAATTTAAAAGCACTTTTGGGAACTACAAAAACAGTTTTAGAGGCAATACGCAACCATTTTGACACACTTAACACATCATATTTTAAAACTAGAAATGCATTTTGTCAAAGGAGGAACTTTAATATTAGAGATTGAATCTCCCTTTGGGCTTTCAAGTATTTGCATATACAGTGGTCCCCCGGGTTGCGAAAGTAATCCGTTCCAGGATCACTTTCGTAACCCGGATGTATTCGCTACCCAGGGGACCGCTTTTTTTGCTGCACAGCGCGCCGGAGCGCGCTGTTTTAAAGGGCCCGGGTTGCTTTTTTTTTTTTTTTTGCAACCCGGGGATTTTTTCGGAGACCGGGACTGTTTTTCCGGCCCCGGCTCCTTCGGATCCTGGGGGATTTGTAACCCAGGGGTCCACTGTACATAATAACTAATATCTTACAGATGGAACTCAACTCTAAACATGTACGTGTTGTGTGCCTTCAAGTTGCTTCCGATTTATGGCGACCCTATCATTGGGTGTTCTTGGGAAGATTTGTTTAGAGGTGGTTTGCCATTGCTTTCCCCTGCGGCTGAAAGCATTTTAAAAAAAATTGTGCAAGAAGCAAAATATGCATACAATGAACTATCAGTGTCACTATCACAGACACTGGATTCTGAAGTACTTTGGATTTTGGAATTCCAGATAAGGGATACTCAACCTCTAACTTCTTTGAACACTAACTGCTAACTGAAAAAATGCATCTGTGTTGACACGGCACTAAATACTTCTAGGTGGAAATTTCAATAAAGTATCTGTAAATTAGGACTGAGCAAAGTGCAGTTGCCATTATCATTTTGTGATACCCAGGTCCTCTTGGGAATAAAGTTTATTTTTCCCAAAATGCCCTGAACATCCTCTGGTCTTGTAGGGGTACTTTTGTTGTGTTCTAGGTGATCTATGAACCAGAAAAAAAAAACAACAAAAAACAAAGAACTGAAAAGAAAGAGACTTGGTACTGGAGAGCTGTAGCCCTCCAAGGTCTCAGAGGTGGGATGGGCTTAGTGCAGCCCCTCAGCCTCCCATAATTGCCCACCCTTGCTCTGCACAACAAAAAATATTCTGACGTCTGTCATGTGTCTCATCGCTGTAATTTACTTTTGTAGATTTATTTATTTCATTTATATGCTGTCTGTCTCCCAGAGTGGGGCCCAAGGTGGCTTCCAGAAATATTAAATTAAAAAATTAAAATTAAATTTAAAAACAATTAAAATCACTTCATAAATCACATTAAAATCATTTTCAAAATAACCAAAAGTTTAAAAGATAACTAAACATCCCATATAAAATGTCCCCCTTCTACTTTTGTACCTATCTAGCTTCTCCATGATAAAACAATGCTATCACATACAGCATTTTTAATAAGCAACAAGTAATTATGAATGACATCTTAAAATGACATGCAGCCTAAATCACTCAGAAGTGAAAACAAAGTCCAAAGTTGCAGAACACATACAGTTGGCCCTCCTTATCCATGGATTGTTTCATCCATGGATTTGAGCATACACGGCTTGAAAATATTCCCCAAAAGTATAAATTCCTAATAGCAAACCTTAATTTTCCATTTTATATTTGGGACCCCATTTTGTTGTGCCATTATATTTAATGGGACTTGAGCATATATGGATTTTGTTATACACGGAGGGTCCTGGAACCAAACCCCAGCGGGTAACAAGGACCCACTGTATTATATGAACATGGAATGTGAGAAGCTTGAATCAAGGGAAGCTAAACATAGTAAAACAAGAAATGGAACACTGTAATACTTGGGGTGAATGAACCAACATGGACAGGAATGGGACATTCCGAGTCAGATGATCAAAGCATTTTATAAGCAAATGAAAATCTAACAAGAAATGAGGTGGCATTAATAGTGAGGATAGATGTAGCAAAAGGAATCAATGGATATAAGTCTTACTGAATTATATCATTAAGATTTTAGGGAATACCCATTAATATAACCATAAACTAAGTTTATGCTCCAACTACAGAGGCAGAAGAAGAGGAAATTGAAAGATTCTGTGATGGAGTTTAGAGGGAAATTTATCACATACCAAAAGAGGGCATGTTGATAATCATAGGTGACTGGAATGCAAAACAGTGCAGGAAACAGTTCAGAATGAAAGACTGAAGCAAACTTGGACTAGGATAAAAAAAAGACTCTGGATTTTGTGAGGCCAACAGTTTGTTCATTGCAACCATATACTTCAGGAAATCAAAGAGTTAACTTATACATGGATAACATCTGATGGTCCATACAGAAATCAAATAAGGTAGACTATATAATTGGAAAGAGCAGATGGAGAAGCTCCATCCTCTGCAAAAACGAGAGCAGGAGCACAGACCGTGAACTGCTAATATGAAAAATCAGAGTAAAGCTAAAGACCACTAAACCAACTATCATATCAATCATAGTACAATCTTAAGAATATCAGAAATCAGCAGAAAACTAAGACTTGAAATGTCAGATATGAAGGAACTAGGCAAAATTCTGATTTATCAAGATATATAATTGAATACCAAAGTTAAGATTTTCTATGCCATCATATTTCAAATTTCTATGTATGGTTGTGAAATCAGAAGAGTGAAGAATATTGATATAGGAAGAAAATTAACTTATTTGAAATGCAGTGCTGGAGAAATGCAGGCTCAACAGATACCATGGACTACTATAAAAAGTAGAATTTATCAGTCCCAGAGCAAATCAACCCTGAACTCTCACTAGAAGACAAGATGATTAAACTGAGACTGTCATACTTTGGACATAGCATGAAAAGACATGACAGACTAGAAAAGACAATAAAGTCTGGCAAGGCAGAAGGCAGTAAGAAAAGAGGAAGACTTCATTATAGGTGGATAGGCTTACTCAAGGAAGCCACAGTCTTAAATCTGTAGGATATGAGCAGGATTGTTGAGGATAGGCTGACCTGTAGGTCTCTCATTCATTTTGCACATAAATATTATATATCTTGAGCTCAAACAAAGCTCTATAGGAAGATACAGTCCTTCAAAGAGCCTGGACCTAAGCCATACAGGCGCTAATTTACTCTTAAGAAATTTGGAATGTTAACTTTGTCAAACAGGATAAGACTGTCTAAAATAAATAAAAAAGGTTAACATACAAACAAGTTTTTGTGTACAAGCAGGGTCTTTGAAAACACACCTCTACAGCTTTCATATATTGAAATTAGATGTTAGAGCATATCACACAGAGATCATGTACATATCGATAATCCAAAATAATAGCTTCTGAAAACAATATAAGCACACACTGTGAAATTCAAAGGGATCACTGTGAAAAATGCAAAAAGAACAATTAATCTCTGCACATATCTCTCTCATGCATGACTGAAGAATCACATCAGTCCTGACAATTGCTGCTGATACATGCAAATAGGTTAATACATCATAATCTAATATAATTAAATTCACAGACTGAACATTCAGTTCTTCAACTTTGGTATTACAGGAATTAGAGTTCTTTGAAGCATAGCCTTCTAAGCTGTGTGAGACCCCAAACTGTTTGAACAAAGCAGGAGTGTTAGATTTATATGATGTTACTGATGGTATAGGTTTCACTGGGGTTGGTTTTCATGACTGTTGTGACTTAATTTCATCAGTACCAGTGCCTGAATTATAGTAGACAAGGCAGATGGATCCTTAAATGATTTCCAAAATCCAAGGCCCTGGTTTCTACCAGTTTTAGCCATATCATACTCTTCATTAGTCTTCTAAAAACAGTAACTAAGAACACTAACAAGCAATAAGGGGGAATCCCCTTCCCCAAACTCACAGAATCATAGACAAGAAAACAAGGGCCATCCAGTTCAACTTTCCTGCTGCGCAGGAATATACAATCACAGCTCCCCCAACAGATGGCCATCCAGCCTGTGTTTAAAACCCACAAAACAGGAGATTCCACCACACTCCGAGACAACATATTCCGCTGCTGAACAGCTCATATCAGCAGGAAGTTCTTTCTAATGTGTAGGTGGAATCTCTTTTCCTGTAATTTGAATCCATTTTTCTGTATCCTACTCTCTGGAGAGCAGCAGAAAAGGAGCTTGTTCCATCATGAATACAACACTCCCCTTCAAATATTTAAACATGACTATTATGTCACCTCTTAATCTTCTCTTTCACAAGCTGAACGTACCCAGCTGCTGAAGCTGCTGTTTATAGGGCATGGTTTCCAGACCCTTCACAATTTTGGTTGCCCTCTTCTGGACATGCTCCAGCTTGTCAGCATCCTTTTTGAAGGATGTTGTGGTGCCCAGAACAGGACGTAGCATTCCAGGTGAGGTCTGACCAAAGGAGAATAAAGGGGCACAATTACTTCCCTCAATCTAGACACAATACTCCTTTTAATGCAGCCTAGGATCATACTGTATTGACTTTTTTAGCTGCCACATCACACTGTTGACTCACATTTAGCTGGTGGTCTACTAAGAATCCTAGATCTCTTTCACATGTACTGTTGACAAGCCATATGTCACTCTTCCTATATCTGTGCATTTCATTTTTTCTGTCTAAGTGCAGTGCATTTCACCCTGCAGAAATTCATTTTTGCTGTCAAATTTGTTTAGGTCACTTTGAATTTTGATTCTCTCTTCTGGGGTATAAGCTACCCATCCGACTTTGGTGTCATCTGCAAATTTGATAAGCATGCCTTCCATTCCCTCATTCAAGTCACTGATAAAGAAGCTGAGTAGCACTAGGCCCAGGGCAGAACCCTGTGGCACCCACTAGTCACTTCTCTCCAGGATAAAGAGCAATCATTGGTGATTGGTCAGTCAACCAATTACAAATCCAGCTAACAATTGCATTGTCTAGCCCACATTTTACCTTTTTTTGCAAGGATATCATGAAGAACCTTGTCAAAGGTGTTACTGAAATCAAAATACGGTCGTCCCCCGGGTTACGAAGGTAATCCGTTCCGGATTACCTTTCGTAACCCGGAAGCTTTCGTTTCCCGGGGGACCACTATTTGCAATGGACCGCGTGGCCGATTTAAAGGGGCCGCGCGGGTTTTTTTCGTATCCCGGGGGATCTTTCGGATCACGGAGGATACTTTAGCGGTCCCGCTGGTTTCGTACCCCGGGGTTTTCATACCCCGGGGGATTCGTAAGCCGGGAGACCACTGTACACTACATCCATGGTATTTCCCTTATCTACCAAGCCTGTAACTCTCAAAAAGAGATAAGATTAGTCTGGCAGACTTCTTTTTCAGAAAACCACGTTGATTTTTAGTGATCATGGCATTTCTTTCTAAGTGCCTACAGACTGCCTGTTTAATGAACTGCTCTAGAATCTGTCTGGTATTGAAGTCATGCTGACTAGCCCTCTCTCTCTCTCTCTCTTTTTTTAAGATGGGGATGAACTTTGCCCTCCTGCTGTTTGCTGAGACTTCTCCTGTTCACCAAGAATTCTCAAAGATTATTGCCAATGGTTCTGACTCTGCCAGTTCTTTTAATACTCTTGGATGAAGTTCATCTGGCCCTGGAGACCTGAATTCATTTAGTGTTTATTTCCCATGTTTATTTTGCATTAGTGTAGTGTAGAGATACCTGCCGCATTTCCCCCAAAATAAGACAGTGTCTTACATTAATTTTTGCTCCCAAAGATGCACTAGGTCTTATTTTCAGGGAATGTCTTATTTGCGTTGCTCTCTGTATAACAATCAGGTTATTATCACCAGCACTGATGAACTCCTGCCCTAATTTGGGACTTGGTTCAAGTTAAGACAAATCACTTGGGTTGAGCTCATGGAAAACATTAAAGTTAAGATAAATAAATACTGTACAACAAGAGATGTCAACGATTATAGAACTCTGCTGCCTTCCTTTGCTTAAAACAGGCAGATAATAACATTACTATGCACATTTTTATGATATTCCAACCACCTTTTTCAGAACTCCAAAAAAAGTTCATTGCTACATCAGCCCCACAGCAAAAGCACAGGTGTCTCAAACAATTCAGTAGAGCCTATGTCTACATGGTCAAGCAGTTTTTAAGATTATATTTACTTTTGTTGTTTCTCTTTTCTCCAGTGTATATTGTCAATATTCTGATGTACTTAGAAGAAAGCCAGAATCCTAGCAAAGTAGGAAACAAAATTCCTAACAAAGTAAGGAACTTATTATTATACTTATTATTATCATTTCTTTTTCTATAAATCAATTTATATTAAAAACAATATACAAAGATATTTGATCTCTTGTACGACACTAGTAAATTAACATGAACTATTTACTTCCAGTCTGCATCTGCCTTCATTCTTTGAAATCAATTCTGTCAATGTTAGGGTACAAAAAAATTATTTTGACAAAATGAATAGGTGGTTAATTGACTATCTTCATCAAAAATTAAGCTAATTTTAAAAACTAGAGAGGAACTGAATAGAGTCATATAATCATGGATTTATGATATGTATTCACCGAATCACATGCAGGCCCATCAAATTTTGTTCTGCTACAATTCCCATCACTCCTAGCCAACAGTCAATGATGATGGATTGTGGGAGAAGTAATTAGCAACATCTGAAGAGCCACACGCCTCTCATCCCTGTTATATATTCTTTTTTTTCCCTAAAAAAAAGCAGAAGTCAGGAAAACTGTGCTTCTGAGTCGAGGCACTGAGGTCAAATAAGTCATGACCCCATACTCATTATGAACAAGCAAAACTATGATGCAACTAGTCTGTTTGCTCCCAGAAGGATAACCTCCTGGTTACAAACATTGATTCTAGTTTGCTCTGGAGTAAACAACAAATCAGTATACCATGTTCAAATGTTAAAATAAGCTATTCTTTCCTGGTTAGTTTTATCCACTCATGTGCAGAGAAGACTGACCAAGATGAGAGTATCAGGACTCTGTTCATACACAGTAAGCAACAAGACACACCATCTGTGTCTAAACATAACATTTAGGACGTCAGTTTTGAAAATTTTCCCTCAAGGAACACAATAGACAGGGTGAGGGAAGACACTAGCTTCCTCAAGTTATTGACGGTTATCCTACATAAGAGTGCAATGGGAGGAGTGCTTCCTTGCATTATAGAATGATGCCTCAGTTTTCAGTTTTGAATACAAAATTCCCTCTCTATACTTATATGTTCAAGTTTGAGGCTGCCAGATCATTAAGGCTACAGTACCCAGCGAGGAAACACCATGAGGGAGGAGAGAGGTGTGTTTTATACCCTTCTTTCTCATGAAATTCCTATACCAGAAAGACACAAGACTATAAACACCCGTTCCAGGCTTTGTGGCCCACTACTTACACAATAACAATCCCACTTGAGCACTTTTGCATGAGCAGTTCTAGGCTGCAGAAAAAATGTCTTTAGAACTCATGACTTTTCAAATGTTGCTGGACTGCAACTCCTATCGGCCCTAGTCAACACAACCACTGGTTGGGTATTATGGGAGAAGCGACCCAAAAGTATCTGGAGGACAACACATTCCCATTCCTGTTTTTAGAAGCATCAGCTACTTCTCAAGGCACTTATTACAGAATATCATGTAAAACAGTCATTCTAGAATGTGTAACTTTGTCACATTCATCGCTATGAGTATCAATTGTCAGAACAGTAAAAACCTTCCTACAATTAGCATGGACTCATATCTCCCCCTTCCTGGCAATTACCATGGTCTCCCTGCCCTGCTTAGTTTTTCTCTTTGTTTTGGCTAATACACATCAATTAAAAAGCACCACAGGCACATTCACCTCTACACATCCTGTCAATTTAGACTGCAATCTTGCTCAAGTTCAGTATCCGTTATCCAAAATTCCAAAATCTGAAATACTGTACGCTAAAATTTCTGAAATAGTGACATCTTTGCTTTCTGATAGTTCATTCTACAATACATATTTTGTCCCATCTCCACAAAGTATCTGTCATGGCCAGCCAAGAGATGGAGTCAGAGGAGGAGGACATGGCTCCTCAGGAGCAAGAGGCCAGACCAGGTCCCAGTTCTGCCATGCCAGACCCCAGCCCTGACATTTCAGCCCCAGGAGTGGGAGCCCAGCCAGGCTCTAGCACTGTGGAGCTCCCTTCAGAGGCTAAGCAGCTGAGTGAGGTTTCAAATGAAAAATCCAGTTTGGTGTTCCCTCCTTTAAGGAAAGGAGGACTGACAGTGCTTGTGTGCGTCAGTCCTGCAGGCTTGCAGAAAAGCAAGCTGTTAATAAAGCACAGCTGCCAACAGGGAGGGTGTCTCCTACTTAAGCACCTGTAGGACGCCATCCCTTTGCCAGAACTTATTGTAAGTCTCTTGGAGTGACTGTGTGCTGGCTTTCGTGTCTTTGGAACTCTGGTTTGCCTTGATCTTGGAACGACTTAAGACTTCTGCTGCTTTCTCCTTGCCTTGACCTCGGACTGGACTGACTTCTGTAATTTCTCCAACCCTGACCTCGGCTCTGGCTTTTAGACTATTCTTAGGATTAACGTTTAGGTTTGTGGAACTGCCTTATCAGCTTTGGTTGCTGTGTGCTGGCTGCAGTCCGGAACAGTATCTCACTACTGATAAGCAAATATTCCAAAATCTGAAAAAATCCCAAATCCAAAATACTTCTGGTTCCAAGCATTTCGAATAAGGGAGACTCAATCTGTACTACTCAGATTGAAGTAAGCCCTACTTAGAAATGAGATCTCAAGTGGACCTCACTTTTGTACAAACATATAAAGGGACTGCACCATCAATATGGTCATTTTTGACAGCTGAATCAGAAGTCTAGTGACTTCCTAATCACCTCTAGGTGGAAAGTTCATAAGTCTGAAAAAATACTACAATGAAAGGAACTGAATTTCATAAATATCAGTCCCAAGGCACTGGGACTCAAACAGAGTCTTTTCAATTTGATCCTGAGCATGTTTACTCAGAAAAAAGTACCATTTCTTTATGTTAAGTAAAGGCTGATACTGCACAACTGCTACCAAAGCTTTAGTGCTGAGATCTATATATCCAATCATACCGACATTCAGTATTTCAATGGAATTTGCATTTTATTAGCATTCACCACACTAAAACACATATAACTGAAATAGATGGAACACAGTATAGTCTTTAAAATGCATGTTGCATCACATTCAGTCAACAATACTGTTATACGTTTACATCAACATCCTGTGAATTTTCTCCGGAAAACAGTATTTAATGGGAGCTATCCTGCTTTTTTAAAAAGTCAACAAGCCATAAATTCTAGACCTTTATAGGATACTAACTAGAATTGTAGAAGATCATAGAATCATAGAATCATAGAGTTGGAAGAGACAACAAGGGCCATCCAGTCCAACCCCCTGCCATGCAGGAACTCCCAGTCAAAGCATCCCCGAAGTTTCTGTATCTCTATGCACCTTAACCCATGCATCTACAATTCAAGTATTTTAAACCGCTCAAGTTTAAAAAAAACATTTTTACTTCTCCTCAGAATCTGTCATTCAGATCACTGTTCAATTGCATTATCTCCCCACATTGTACAGACTATACTTAAAAACCCAAGAACATATTGTTCAGATATGCTGAACAGATTAGACAAAAGGGATTGTCTTCTGTTTATAGACTCAAAACTTAATCTCCATGCTAAGAAGTTTCTACAAAGTTAATGGTTTAAACAATATAAAAAAGTTCAGGCCAAACTTGTTTTTACACAACAGGCAAACAATTCCTTCTGCTCTGCAACCCTAGTTTATTATATTAAGCATTTAAGATCCTTTTAATATACAAAAACTAGTGATACAGTTCATAATCCACAGATTTCACCTTACTTGTGCTCAAGTCATAGCTGTCATTGTCAAGTGCTCTGAAAGTTTTCAAGCAAGAGGACTTTCACCCAAAGCAAACATGTGAAATTGTTTGGGCCTGCTTTATTTTAAACTATTGTTTCCTGAGACAAATGCAGGTGAATCAGATGTCATATACTAAAGTGACAAGAGGTTCTTTTTGTACAACAGTTAAATCAAAGGCATGGCCACGTTGGTCCGGAAAATGCAAAGGGATCTTGTAGTACATCCTCTAAGACTAAATGAATGAGAAAAGACGGTAGCATGCACTTCTTTAGACCCTGATGCATGGGGCGGTTAAAGCAGTTTTATTTGGACTAGAAACAGCACAAAGTCAACAAGCTTTTGGATGTTAGCAGCTGCTTCATGCATTATAGCCTCCCAATGTAAAGGATATGCATTTGCAAGAGTTTCTTGCATTACTACTGAAAGAAGCGACTAAGAGAATGAGTGCTTGTGGGGAGGTGAACAGCAGGAGACACTCTCACAGGAAGTGAGGCTTCACAGTGGTTTTATGGGACCCTGAAAAGAAGTTTCATGCAATTTTCATCCCAACCATGGCTCTAAAGCCTGTTGGGCTGTGTTCACGCTGGAGAAATAAACCGGTTTAAGTGCCATGGGTCAATGCTGTGACATTCTGGGAATTGTAGTTTGTTGTGGGCCCAGAGTGGAGCTCCGCTCTGGGCCCACAACAAACTACAATTCCCAGAATGTCACAGCATTGACCCATGGCACTTAAACCGGTTTATTTCTCCAGCGTGAACGCAGCCTTGGTTCCCCTTGTCTTTCTTGTGCACCAATGCTTCAGGGTATGTTTACTTCTGAAAGCCAGCGTAATGTAGGGTTCAATTCCCATGAAACCCACTGGGTGATCGGAGCAAGTCACATTTTCTAAGCCTCAGGGAAAGGTGATAGTCAACTTCCTGTGAACAAACCTTGCCAAGAAAACCCCAGGATGGGGTCACCACAAGTCAGAAATGACATGAAAGCACACAACATTTCTACCTTCACAGGTCAATATTCCTCAGCTACCCCACATCACAGGGCAAGTTTTCTTCTGAGAAAGTTTGCCATTGTCTTCCCTTGAGGCTGAGTGTGATTTCCCCAAAGTCACCCACTGGTATTCAAACTACTAGTATTGGTGGACGCTACCTAGTCATGATTGTGACTGTTGCCATAATCAAAACTCCACCTCCAAACTATCATGGGCTTTCTTGGCAAGATTTGTTCAAGGGAGGGGGATTTTGCCATTGCCAAAGCTGAAAGAGTGTGACTCGCTCAAGGTTACCTATGGGGGGGGGGAGGGTTATACAGTTGCTTTCGAACCACTAGTATGCAGGAGCAAAACTACTTTAATCACAACTGTGACACTGTTGACAGAATCATAACTCCATCTCCAACCTATCATGGGGTTTCCTTGGCAATTTCCCTGTGGCCAAGAGAGTGTGACTTGCCCATGGCCACCCACCGGGTTTCAAACCACTAGTATTCAGGAGTTCTATTTAGTCACAATTGTTACACCATTGCCATGGTCATAACACCGCCAACAACCTATCATGGGGTTTTCTTGGCAGGATTTGCTGAAAAGGGGTGTGTGTGTGTGCCATTGCCCTGAGGCTGAGGGAGCGCAACTCACCCAAGGCTACCTAGTGGGGGTTGCCCAGTGGCTTTCAAACCACTAGCATTTAGGAGCACTACTAAATCTTGACCGTGACACTGTCATCAGTCATAACTCCATCTCCAAACTATCATGGGGTTTTCTTGGCAATTTGCCTGAGGCTGAGAGAGTGCCCAAAGCTTTCACACCCGGGAACCTAATCCTGGAGATTCCACCTCAACATTAGGAGGAACTTCCTTACAGTAAGGGCTGTTCAACAGTGTAACAAACTCCCTCAGGGTGCATCGGAGTCTCCTTCTTTGGAGGTCTTTAAGCAGAGGCTGGATGGCCATCTGTCAGGGATGCTTTGAAGGAGAGTTCCTGCATGGCAGGGGGTTGGACTGGATGGCCCTTGGGGTCTCTTCCAACTCTATGATTCTATGGAGTTTATCATACGACGAAATTTGGGGGTATAGTGCAATGGCAATCCGAACGCAATCATGGGGTTTCACGTAATTGCGTAGGAGTGTATGTCACGCAGTTTCCAGCAAAAGGGAAGTCATTCCGAACGCAATCATAGGTTTTACGTTAATGCGTATAAGAGTATCTCATGCAATTTTGGGCAATGGGGGGGGTCATTTTCAGGAAATGGGAAGTCATTCTGAGTGTATTCCGAACGCGATTAGAATTTCTCCCAATTTTGAATTGGCTCAATTCGAAACTGGGAGAAATTCCTCCCATGTGAAAAACTCCTATGACTCCAAAGCCTCCCCCCCTAAAAAAAACAAAAACCCCAACTCTCAAACCATTACAGAAGCCCAGCAAGAAAGAAGCACATGGCCACCAGCAGAAGCAGCACTTCCAACTTCCTTCCCGAGTCCTCTTCTTACACCAAAACCTCCCATTTATCCCAACGCACAGACGCCATCTAGCGCCAGAGGGCTAGAACTGCAACACACGACGCCACAACGCGGCGCGCTCCGGCGGTCAGGCTCAAGCTCGCTCCCGCGAAAGCAGGCGCGCGCTCCCGCGCCGGCCTATTGCAGCCCCGACCGACCACTACGAGCTACACACAAAATGGCGGCCGCCCGCCGCGTCACGTGACGCCCTTTGTGCCTTTCGGGGAAGGAGGGGGGAGGGAGGCTGAAGCGAGGCGAATTAAAAAACGGGAGAAACCGATCCGGGGCCTAGTCTTTTCTGAGAGGGAACCCTGAGGGGGGTTTAGAGGGTCGTTTCCTGGGTCCCTTGCGCGCCTTTTGAGTCTGAGGGGGAGAAAATGGCGGCCATTTTGTGCTTGCGCAGAAAGAGAGAGGGGGGCTCTCTGGCGGCGGCGGGGCCTTCTTTCACGTACCGACTCCTCTTCCTTCTCCATCCCGGTTGGCATCTGCGGCACGGCCCGGTTGATGGAGGCATACTCGGCCAAGTCGGGCAAGTCCTCGCAGCGGAAGACCGGGAGCGGCTTAGAGGCGTCCAAGGCCCGGGCCCGGAACGACAGTTTGCTCATCGTCGTCGACGATTATGGCGGAGGGAAGGGAAGAAGGGCGGCGTCGGCGAGGAGGATGATGACGACGACGAGGAAGGCGCTGCTGCTTCGAGGCGAGAGCAGCAGCCGGCCCCGGCGACCGAGCAGCGCTGCTCTCATGGAGGGAGCGGCGGGGCTCCCGCGCCGTCGGGGCGGGGCGGCTCTCTCTCTCTCTCCGTCCTCCTCCTCCTCCTCCTCAAGGCGCCAACATGGCGGACATTAAACCTTCTCCTCCACTGCTGCTGCTGCCTCCTCTTCTTCTTCTTTTTTCAGCCAACCCCACACAGCCATTCCCACACTGCATCGCGCAAAGGCGCGGGCACGGAGGAGGGAGGGAGGGAAATAATAATAAATAAGGGGGAATGGACACGCGCTGCGCGGGCACGAAGGAAAAAGGAAAAACACACACACAGAATGGCTTCCCTCCCTCACAGAAGAGGCCTAGTAGTGACTTACAGTATAAGCATTCACACTGGGGGAATATAAACCCGGGTTGGCCCCGCTTTAATTGCCCTTGGCTCCAAGGCTATGGAATTCTGGGAGTTGGAGTTTGTTGTGGGCCCAGAACTGAGCCAACAGCTCCAGTCTGGACCCCACAATATACCCAACTCCCAGAATCCCATAGCCTTAGAGCTTCTAAAGCTCCCTTCTGGGCCCCACAATATACCCCAGTTCCCAGAATTCTATATCCTTGAGCCAACAGAGCTTCTAAAATTCTACTCTGGGCCCCACAACATGCCCAACTCCCAGAATTCCATAGCCTTAGAGCTTCTAAAGCTCCATTCTGGGCCCCACAGTATACCCCAACTCCCAGAATTCCATAGCCTTCAGCCAACAGAGCTTCTAATGCTCCACCTTGGGCCCTACAATATACCCCAACTCCCAGAATTCCATAGCCTTGAGCTTCTAAAGCTCCACTTTGGGCCCCACAAAATACTCCAACTCCCAGATTTCCATAGCCTTGACCAACAGAGCTTCTAAAACTCCATTCTGGGCCCCACAACATACCTAACTCCCAGAATTCCATTAGCCTTGAACTTCTAAAGCTCCATTCTGGGCCCCACAATATACACCAACTCCCACAATTCCATAGTTTTCAGCCAAGGGCAATTAAAGCGTGGCCAAACTGGGTTATTATTCCCCCAGTGTGGGCCTCTTCCGCCATTATGATGCGGCCTAGAGTTGTTTTTACCTCAGCGAGGCCTCACTTCTCCACACAGGCCTGTATGAGGGAATTTAAAAGATATAGCCATGTTAGTGTATGGAATTAGTACACATATATTGTTGCGCCTCACTCTGAGACTCATTGAAAGGAAGAAATTGGCAGCATGGGGTTTCGTAAACTAAAGTCTACTTCCTCAGGTGCATTTGGTATTATTATTATATAGAGATCTTTTAGCACCCCAGACTCACTGAAAGGAACAAATTAGCAGCATGAGGTTTCCTAGACTTCATTCTACTTCCTCAGATGCATTTGGTGGAGTTCAAACCAGGCACAGACATATATATGCCATTGGTATGTGAGGATTTCAATTCTAATTATCACATCCTCACATTCCAATGGCAAATCTATGTCTGTGCCTGGCTTTCCACTCCACCAAATGCATCTGAGGAAACAGACTGAAGTCTACAAAAACTCATGCTTCGCAATGTGAGAATTTGAATTGACATCCTCACATAGGACCTTATCAGACATTGGAAATTGGAAGTATAATCTAATGGCAATCCAAATGCTATCATGGGTTTTACGTTATTGCGTATTAAAGCATCTCACACAATTTCAGGCAATGGGGGGGGGGGGTCATTTTCAAGTAATGGGAAGTCATTCTAAACACATTCTGAACGCAAATGGAATTCACGTAAATTTGCTAAACTAGCGAATTCACGTGAATTCGAATTGGCTCCAATTGGCTCCATTCGAAATAAAGAGAAATTCCTCCCATCTGATAAGGTCCATACCAATGGTATATATAGGTCTGTACCTGACTTTCCACTCCACCAAATGTATCTAAAAGAGTAGACTGAAGTCTATGAAAGCTCATACTGTCAACTTATTTTCTTTCAGTTGGTCTCAAAAGGGGCTACAAGATCTCAGGCTTTTTTTTTAGTGATGCTCAAAATGGAGGTTGAAATCCCTTCATCCCAGCCACAGAGGGAGGCGAAGGGCCTACTCTTATCCCTCACACAGGGGCAACCAGGTGTGTCCTCCTTTTCTCCAGGATGTGCCCTACATCTCAGCCTTCTCAACATTTTGGAATTCCAAAATGACATCCATTTTGAGCAGGTTTATACAGCATGGATTTACATTTCTAGGGAGTGTTTTTAGCTGGGTTTTCTTTTAAAGTTGGCCCTAAAATTTTCTTGATGCCTTGTCCTTCTTTGCGGTTAGGACCTCTGGTCACCCCCAGGCAGAGTGGACAGATGTCCTTCTTTTTTGCAAGAATGGGTGCCCTACATCTCAGCCTTCTGAACACTTTGGAATTCCAAAATGCCTTCCATTTTGAGCAGGGCTTTGCAGAATGGATTTACGTTTTTAGAAGTCTTTTTAATTATTATGTCCTACATTTTTCTTGGAATACTTTACATTTTCTTGGTGCCTTGTCCCTCTTTGTGGTGAGGATATCTGGTCACCCCCTTTTACAGGATACATCTTCCATTTCAATCTTCTCTCCATTTTTGAGAAGGACTAAGAAACATGGATTTATAATAATAATAATACATTTCTAGGAATGTTTTCAGCTTTTTGTTCGGGCAGGTCCTATATTTTTTTTCTTGGAACATCCTACATTTTTTCCTGTGCCTTATCCTCCCATGCAGTTATTAGGGCATCTGGTCACCCTGCTCCATCCCCTCACACAACCAAGGCCAGGGTGACCAAATGTCCTAATCACACAGGAGGACAAGGCACTGTAAAAGGTAGGGCAAGTGCATGCTGCTTAGATGTGCTCAAAATGGAGGGCATTTTGGAATTCCTCATGGACAGAAGGCTGAAACTGAAGGTGTGTCCTGAAAAAGGAGGACATCTGGTCACCCTGATCCAAGAATCTCCTTCCAAAGCTGACCAGATGTTCTCCTTTTCCAGGGCATGTCCTACATTTCAACCTCTCCAGGAGGAATTCCAAAATGCCCTCCAATCTGAGCATCAGTAAAAAGCATGAATTTACATTTCTATGAGTGTTTTTTAGCTTTTATTCAGTAATGTCCTCCATTTTGCAGTGCCTTGTTCTCCTTTGCATTGGGCCACATCTTACATTTTTCTTGGAGGTCCTACATTTTGTATTCCTTTGCAGTTCAGACATTTGGTCACCCTGCTCGCTCACAAAGCTGAGCAGAAGTGCCCTCTGTGTGAGGGGGTGGAGCAGGGTGACCAGATGTCTGAACTGCAAAGGAGGATATCCCACAATGGGCATGGCACCACAACACAGTGAAAAAGATTTGCTGTCAAAGGGGGAGGGTTGACACAAACACACTTTGGGAGTGTTAGGAAACTATGTTGTTACAGAGAGCCAGCATGGTGCAGTAGTTTCAGTGTTGGACTAGGACTCTGTTTTGTTCCACTGTGGTGTTTGATGGCCAGGGTTCGAATCCCGGCTCGGCCATGGAAACCTAGTGGGTAGCCTCAGGCAAATCACACTCTCAGTCTTAGAGGATAGCCAGGGCAACTGAAGAAACTTGCCAAGAAAACTTGCCAAGGGTTGCCGTAAATCAAAAAAGGCTTGTGAAGGAACACAACAACAAGAACAAATGTGTTACAGATAATAGGTTAAAATGGTGGGAGCATCACAGCCCCCTGTGTTTTCCCTAAACTATGATTTATTGCCTCCTGCCATCATTTTGTTCACTACTGGGGCTCTGTGACATCAAATAATTCTATGGAATGGACTAGGAACAATGTGATTTTTAAAACTCCATGGCTTTCAAACTGAATTCCTATTTCCCCAAGCTTTATTTTTTAAATAAAAAACAGACAAATTTGGGGATATATAGAGTCAGGTCACTGGTCCATTTGGAGACCAGTACTGTCAGTTTTGAATGGCAGACACTTTCCAAGATTTTAGGCAGAATTATTTTCTAGCACTATCTAGAGATCCTTGGCATCCCCTTGGTGGTTTTTTGTCCAAATGCTAAGCAGACTTGACCCAGCTTGGCTTAGTGTCACAAAATCTCGTGAGAATAGGTGTGTTCAAGGTATATGTGGATAATTTCTTAAAGCCTTAATTAAATATATTGTTTGTATAAAACACACCCTTAAAAAGCCACTGCTGTCATATGCCTTGTTAACAATATTAAGGCCCTTGGGTTGCAACCACTTGAGGTTTTCAAACTACAGCTTATATGAAATGCTAAACTAGTATTTCTTAAGTCTTTTCAATTAAAAGCCATCTTTTAGATGTGCCCTAACCTCCACTATCCCCAACCTGCTGGCAGCCATAGGTTTTGACAAGCGCATAACCACATGAGTTTCCAAAATGCTGCTGTCTGCCTAGTTTGGGAAGAGCCATAAAAGAAAACATGACATTACTGTACTTCTTAAAAAAACAACAACAACTGTTGGGGTAGTAAGCTGGAATGTATATCAGTGTGGTGCCTCCTATGTGTTTGTTATATACATTTATTCCATCATATTCCACCAGTACAGACACTATTGTACCTGACCAAACATTGATTTATTATAGTATCCAGTGGTTATGTATTATACTATCCACTGATGGTGTAAACTATAGCTGTGCAAGGAGACAGATGGGGCAAAGAAAAGAAAGCCTACCTTGGGATAGTTCTATACAGTCTTTGCCTCTGCAACTTCTGTGGTTAACAATTTGGTATAATACTAAATCTCTGCACTAGACTGTGTACCCCATAACTTCATAAGCAATGTAAAGGTGCACCCTGTATTAAGGAGACATTGGTCCAGAAAAGCTTATACTACACTAAACGTGAAGGTGCCACAAAACTTCTTGTTCTTGTTTTGCTACAAGAAATATGGTTTACATTTTTACATTTTACATTTTTAAATGTAAAACAGTGGAGGGGGTACTGTGTTCTATTTAGAAGGTGAATCACCACTCCTGGTGACTTTTAGGAGAGGCAATCCTTCATCCTTTTTGCCTGAGAAAGTGCAAGTGGGATTGTGACTCAAAATGCTTTGAGACTGGCAGGCACAAAGGCATGCAAAGCCAAGGCACACTTTAGCCACCCTTGACTTAAGCAGTGGCCTTCAGATTCCCGCTGTGATGACTCAGGAGACAGTAATCCTGCTTTACAGTGGAGTAAGGATAACTGAGTTTCTAAGTATGCATGCAGGCACTTCAAATATATTAACAGCCAAGAGTCTGATTTCTGGGCAGTTATTTTACATTCAACTGAGAAAAGCCATCTGTCTACCAAAGTACAACCAGTGAAGCTATTTTGGCAGATAGAACACATCTGGAGGATGCATAGGTCTCAGCAGCTTAACACAGTCTTCAAAAGCAGGAGCTGGGCTATACAACTCACTAGTTTATTTCCAACTTTTATTTCTCTTTCTTATGTTTGATCTCTAGGATGTCATCAACTACACTCTGAAGTCGTTTTACATCGAACATTTGCAAACTGGGTTGGAAGACAGGAAAGAAACAAGAATACCAAGGTCATCTTGGCTTTCTGAAGACACTTCTAGTTTTAAAGCGGCTGCTGCACTGATACTATCAGGTACATGTACTACTTTCTCTAGGGATGAACTGTACAAAAAGATGCGTAAAAACTCAGTGTGCATAATACTAGTGGAGAAATAATTTTTAATGGAAATAATCACTGTTTACCTTGCACATTATTAAATCATGATTTTCAAGCAGTATTCTAATAAAGTTACATACTTTAAAATTCTTTACATTATCTTGCACAGGGCTCTCCAAACAGGACTGTAGTGTTTAATACACATAGTTCCTTGTAGTTGCTTTGTGGGTTATGAGGAAATTCTGCACTGAAAGCATGCTGTTTATACAGTATGTTAAATTTAAGAGTTGTAGTACAAGGTTGTCAGTAAGGAAACAGGAAAGCACTCTACAGTTGTTCATGAGAAGACAACTAAAATTGAACCCGTTTACTCTGTGTTATTTCTCTTATATCAAGTACTTTTGATGATGTTGTATGTTGCAAATAGATTCATACATACCTTTGTTGCAATTTACAAATCTTAGCTATTGTTTCTGAATAATTTATTTATTAATTACAAGTTATGCATTTTGTTAGGGTTATTTATACCATATCAAAATATATGTACAAAGTATGCTAGGGCAAAATAATGTGTTGTTCATAAATCTATAGGAGAGGTAAAACTTCTTGTAAAGTCTTAGAAACATGAGAATTGCAGAAATTAGAACAATCATGGATTGTCCTTAACTGATCTCCTCTGTCTTTTTAACTCTGAAAGCACAAAAAAAGTATCAGATTTTCTTTGACACCATTTCATGAAGATCTCTTAGGAACAGAAGTATCTGCCTTTGGAATATGATGGATTCAGGTTTTGGTCCCTCTCTCATGTTGCAGCTGAAACACTTTAGGAAAATCACAACACAGGTGTCTTGCATAAGATTTGGAATAACTATTAATTGACCAGACAGATGCTCCTAGTCATTTGAAACATGGTCAGGGAATAGGAATTCAGTTTGTGTTACACTCCCACTGAAGATGCAGATTCACAGTTTAGGTGTATTGATGAACCCAGCTTTAAATTTGCAGACCCAGGTTTCTGTAATGGCTGGGAGTGCTTTTGTAAAAGCTGGGGCACCAATTGTCCCCATTCTTGGAGGGCCACCGTGACACATGCTTTTGTCATATCCATCCTATTCAGATTACTGTAATTTAGAAACTTAACGTGCAGCCAGTGTTAACTGGGGATGGTACCAGAAATCATACAATTCACCTACTCCAACGTCTCCATTGGCTAACAGTCTGATTCCAGACACTATTCTATGCACTGGTAGGCCTGCATATGTGGCTTCAGTCCATCCAAACTGACAGACTGTATCTCCCGCTATAAAACTACCTGGGTCCTAAGAAGAGAACCTTCTTTCAGTCCCATCACCTTCACTGGTATAGTTGATGGAGACATGAAAAGAGGCCGCCTCAGTGGCTGCCCCTAGGCTCCAGAACTCACTTGCCAAAGAGGTTAGAGCAGCCGCCTCCTATCAGCAAGCAACCCCCCCTTTCAAAAAACTGTAATAAACTTTTAGAACTGAACGTTGTTTTTATTTTCTAAGAAAAGGGCTTTAAGAAGCTGCTGCATTGTTTTAATTTTACTGCTTTTTAAAATGGATTTATATCCCTTTTAAGTATGTTTTAAATTGTTTAATATTGTTAATAATCTGATTCAATTTTAATGTTGACCTTTGGTATACTTTAAACTATATCATAATCATTTTAATCTGTAAGACACTCATTTTTGGGGGGAAAGGAGAGTTACAAATAAAGATGAAAATGATACCAGCTTTTTTACAACTCTTTCTTCCATAGTTGCAGTATTTTCTTCTGAATGAGGAATAAAAACACTAAGTCAGCAGTGAGACAACTGCATTACTCCATGGGCTGCTGAATTGTATCCCGCAGCGTTCCTCACCATTGGCTATCCTGGCTTGGGCTGTTGGGATGTGCAATCTAACAGTCTCAGCAGAGCCTCATCACTCCTGCCCCTCTAATAGATCTACATGACAAACACAACCAGTGGTCTGCATAACCAGCCTACTCTTAATCTGAGTATTATTGCACATTACTATATCATTATAGCACCTTGTGGAGCTAATGATTCTGCACTCTACAAAATCACTCAACAGAATTCACATGTCATCTGGTTTTCCCCGAGTACAAAAGTGTTAAAATAGTTTTTCTGCATGTAGTATTGCAGAAGTGGCCAACTACTATTTAACAGGCTAATACTTAATAATGACTTGTATCCATAGTAAGATGACCTTATCCTACTGTACTCACTTATTTTAATGTGAAGTTTAATATCTAACATAGTCTAAACCCTATCCAATTTGTAAAGAAGTATGTCCTACTTATTTTAGTGCAGATTTTAGATTGTAAGATTCCTAGGAAATTCTTTGCTTCTTTATTTTTATTCTCTAAAGAACTGTGCACATTAATTATACAATTAACATTAATTAACAAAAATCAACAACTATTATGCCCTACATATAAATTGTCTTGTAGAACATCTTCATATGCACTTTTTTTAACAGCCTAAAAGTCCAAATTCTCTCCTGATTGTTTATGATGGGCTATTTGAGAATGGCATTATCCTCTTCTGGATCTGGTAACTAAGATTAGTTTGAAGCACATGACTCATCTTCTCATCTTGTTCGGTAACTGAAAATTTTTGAGGCTGTGACTTTTATTGAACTAGTCATGCTACCCATTTAAGAACTATTTGTCACTCTTTTTTCCTTGTTACTTTTTGCTTTAAATAAACATTCCTAGGGTGATTCTGCTGCTCTTTCAGGCAGTGTTTCTTTATGATTTCAGTTAACATGAAATAATCTGTACAACTATCATAGAATTGTAGAGTTGGAAAAGATCACAAGGGCCGTCCAGTCCAACCCCCTGCCATGCAGGAACTCTCAATGAAAGCATCCCTGACAGATGACCATCCAGCCTCTGCTTAAAGACCTCTAAGGAAGGAGACTCCACTACACTCCGAGGGAGTGTGTTCCACCGTTGAACAGCCCTTACTGTCAGGAAGTTCCTCCTAATGTTGAGGTGGAATCTCTTTTCCTGCAGCTTGCATCCATTGTTCCGTGTTCTAGTCTCTGCAGCAGCAGCAGCAGAAAACAAGCTTGCTCCCTCCTCAATATGACATCCCTTCAAATATTTAAACAGGGCTATCATATCACCTCTTAACTTTCTCTTCTCCAGGCTAAACATCCCCAGCAACTTAAATCGTTTCTCATAGGGCATGGTTTCCACACCATTCACCATTTTAGTTGCCCAGCTTTGGACACGCTCCAGTTTCTCCACATCCTTTTTGAATTGGGGCGCATAACCAGCCTACCCTTAATCTGTGGGCTAACATTAACTATAGAACGTTAGCGCACAGATTGTTGGTTTAGAGAATTTGCCTGTGGCAGAAAATTGGAAATGTTATGTATCTAATTATGATGAATATACATCATTGTCCTTCATATTCTTAATTATTTAAAAAACATTAAAATTATAACCCAGTTACTTTTAAAGCATGCACTAATCAAAATTTATTTTGGTAGTCTTATAGGAATTGGGAATGTTCAGACTTCCAAATGTTGTTAGATTGAAACTTCCATAGTCCTAGCCAACTTAGCCAAAGTGGGCGATGATGGGAGTAGCAATTTGACATTTCGTTTACCATAGGACTGTAACCTAAACATATTTTTATACATAAAAATATATGGTCGAGTATGAATTGGAATAGCTGAGTGTATGAGTCAGGAGTGAAGTTTGTAGACACATGCACAATTTCTAAGACCCCTCAATGTAAATTCTTTGATTGTTGGAACAATATTGGTTTCAGAAGAAAAAGTAACAAGCATTAGGCATCTCATGATATTTTATCTGGTATGCAGGTTTGTAATTTTTAAAAAAGTATCAGATTCACACTACAGAATTTTAGTTTTGGCTGCTACCTTATAATTCTTTTTGAAAACCTTAAGTGAATACAAATCAGTAGATATTAGCCACAAAAGTACTGTTCAAAGGCAACAGCCATGTTCCTTTGCAAGAACCCCACCTCCCCACAAGATTCCAGGTCCATATGATCAATGCATATTCTCTTGCTACTGGGTAGAGCAAGTAAAATTCAGACTAGGAAGCAGTTATATGTTCTTATTAAATTTGAACCAAGGCACTTGGTTTATCATTTGCTTAAGCATAAAGGGTATAAGGTCAAAATGTATAGCCAGCTTCCAGTTCCTAGCTTATTTGGAAGGAGGAGTCAAGTTTCTGAATGGCTTGGGAGTCTAAGTTTGGACATAATGTTCAATTGTTGGTTCCCAGTGGGTTTCTGGTTACTTTAGCTGTACTTTCTGGTTGCAAAAGAAAAGAAAGAATGGTCAGGTAGCATGCAGGAACACACAGTTTGTCAACACCAAACCAGAATTTTGGATTCTTGTTATGTGTCATTTGTTGTTGTGTGCTTTTCAGACACTTTTGAAAAATTGTGACACAAAGACAAACTTATCACAGAGTTTTCTTGACAAGGTTTATTCAGAAGAGGTTTGCCCTTGCCTTTCTGTGAAGCTGAGAGAGTGTAACTTGCCCAAGGCCACCCAGTAGGTTTTCATGGCTAAGTGGGAATTTGAACCCTGGTATCCATATTTGTAGTCCAATACTCAAACCACCACACCATGCTGGCTCTAAGCTGCTGAAAATACTTGTTAACTCTGCTGTTGATCAACTGTGTATTAGATGAATTCTTAATCTAATCTAATGGAATATTTTTATACAAGAAAGTATTAAATTATCGTTATAATACAGCAACTGTAAGAGGGACTTCTGTTGAGTTTGCAAGATAAGCAAAAAGGACCTACAATGATCCTCGCATCTAACAGCTATCCTGTGTAGTGTGCCAGCCATGCCCTTTTTGAGGACTCTTTATAATTCTGAACCTTATCTCCCTTCCAGATCTGGATATTGTTCCCAACTACAGTTTGTAGTTAGTAAGCTATCACCTCTGTTTTGCTGTTTTTGGACTCTTCCTGGGTTTCTTTCTCTGCCCCATAAACCTTGGGAATCAGACCATGTCAATGCCAACTTTTATTTATAAAAGGCACTTTCTTCCTCATTTCTCAGAGAACTTTTTTCTGCTGACATTCATCAGCTATGTTAACTATTAGAGGGAATAACAAGGGAAGAGTAAAAAAAAAGGGAGGAAAAATATTTGCTGATGAGTTACAAAAGAAGTTTCTACCCTCTATAGATATTCTGAATTACTGTATTGTAACTGGTTTTGACTGCATGAAGATAGCAGTGTCATGATCTGTATAGACTGATGTGAAAGAGACAGCACTTTCTCTAATTTTGTTCCTTACAGCTTCTTATTGTTACCTGATGTAATCAAAGAACATTCAGTTGTTAGATCCTTCCTGTCATCTAAATATACTGTTACAGATAAATTTTACATTCTTAAGGAAAATATTCCTCTACTACTAACCTAGCTAACAGATTTATTCAGATATTTTCTAAACATGTAATCTTTCCCTTAGCCTTTTCTCATTTACTGTTCAGTTAGGTGGCCCTATTCTCAGAATAATTTACTTTTATGGTGCTCAGTCACTGTGAATGTTTAGACTGGACCTCTGTCCCTCCACATGATTATTCCTGTGAACTCTTACAACTAGCCAGGCTGGCAAAGGCTTATGAGAGTTGGAGCCCAACAACATATGGAATGTCACATGTTCTCAACCCCTGGCAATGGTGGCAGAAGCTTGAGACATTACTTTTGTCTCTGCACTTGCAGCCCCTGATAATTTTCAGAAAATGGCTAGAGTTGTCTGTCTAGGCAGAAATCTGAAGGGCTGTTTATTTTCAACATTCCACCTCCTTATGTAACCGGGATTCTGGAATTTGGGTTTTTAATGGTAAAAAATAAGGAAGTGACTAATCAGAATGGTGAGGGTAATAAGCGCATAGGGAACCAAATAGTAAGTCAAGAAAGACCGAAACACCAGTAGAAGTGCAACATGCAGATATTACATGCCCTGGACAATGAAGGCTTTCTGTAAACACCATTCATTTCCTAATATTTCTTCATAGGAATGTAAAGTTGAATTTTAAAAATTCATATTCTGGAGAAAGCATACGCTGAAGATGCTCACTGCTGCACAAAATTCCATGCTTATGGAAGCATGGGGGGAAAATATGATGTAGTACCTTATATAGATTGTTTAATTGAAATTAAAATACTTGAGCATCTCACTCTTATTTTAAATTATTTCCTTAAGAAGAAACATTGGATGATCTTTTAATATGAACAGATGGATTACACTACTTATACATTTCCAGCCATCTTGAAAATAATACAAAATTATTTACAGTAGTTAGGCAGAAGCTGCTATAAAGAATCATATGAGTTACATACGGTTAGGAAATAAAGTATCATAACACCATCCAGTTTTGGTAAGTACAAAGGTACATTCACTAAGAAAATGTATCCTTACTATATATAGTTAAAATTTAAACGGGTCTGCTTCATGTGGAAGAACCACACAGAGTTCAAGATCCTATTTATCCTCTCTGTCCATCTTTGTCTATTTGTAGTCTGTATATGGAGACATGCACTAGAGCATTCTATGGAGTAGGTGGTGTACACATGCCTGCCACAGGGATCCAGAAGCGTTATTGTATGGAAAGTCTAATATTGTAATTCTGCATACACTTACCTGGGAGTAAGAACCACTGAATGCAGTGTGGCTTACTTCTGAGTAGACATTTATAAGACTGCAGTGTAAGGCTCTTCAGATAGTAGTGAAAAGGGTTATAATGGAGACACATTGATAGGATCAAAGTGAACAGAACTGCAATTTATCTTTTCATAACTTAAGTATTACTCACTTATAATCCAGTATCATCAACCAAAAGAGCACAGAACAAAAACCAACGCCACAGGTGCCACTTGATACTCTGGCTAGTAAATGCAGAGGAATATGTATCTATAATTTGCCTTTTCTTTTATGTTTACTTACTCTAAAACAGGGATGGGCTTTGCCCTTCCAGATGCTGTTAGACTGGACTCCCAGTATTCCTCAAGAATGCCTATTTTGGCTAAGTTTGACAAGACCTACAGTCCAACAACATCTGAAGGCCACCTCTACACTAAATTATCTGTGAATACACATTTAAAACACAGGACAACTTAGCTTATTGTCTCTGAATGTTGTATGGATCTTGTCAGATACAAAATGTCTTATTTTCTTAACACAAGCATTCTCTGAATTCTGGCTTGTCTTCAGTTCAGACCATAAACACTCACCATTATCCAGAACCAGTCCTTCTTCAAAATCAGTAGCAAACAATTGTAGTTCTTCACCAGCAAGATGATGTGACAAAACAGCAGTTTTATTTTAAAAACTGAACATTTTTAGATGAACAAGAACACAGTAGATACTTTAGACTACACATATACCATACAGCCCTCATCCATGTCTTTGCTGAGGGTCTGCTTTCCAAGTATCAAATCTAACATCCTGTTGGTTTGTATACAGTTTTAAAATTAATTTTAATGATTTTAAATTAACAAATCATTTAATTGTTTAAATAATTTTATATTTTTATTTTTATTGCTTTTTGTGTAGTTTTAATCTATTTTTTACCTATCACATCTGACCCCAGTCCTAGATGGGTACAGGTTGTTTCATGCTTATTCAAGGAAGAAAGTCTATGTTTTCCTACTGAACGGGTACCAAGACAGAGCCATGGTGTCCACCACCTTAAATGAAACTCTGCTCCAAGCCACAACTTGTTTAAACTACTGAAACTTCTTCTTCCTAGCCTTCCTTTTTGCACTATATTCACTCATTTCAGAATGTATGCATTAAACTGGTGTTTTCCAAAAACATATACTTAAAGTTATCTTTTGAATCAGTTTCTGATACTATTATGCTCTTTCTAGTTTCTAGTCCTCCATTATCCTGCTGTCTTTCTTTTCTTGACCGTTTCTTCTTACATGACTTTTTCCACTGCGTTGTTCTGCATAACTACACTCACTCTGGAGTCCAATGTCACTTTGCCTTACTCATATCTTGTCATGTTAGTGAGGCACCCCCCTCCCATGGTAACTAACTATTCAAGAAAATCCAGCTTTTTTCAATCTCATTTCTGAATACCTCTAGTTTCATACTAGCTCATACACTGCACTAACAAGCTTCCTTGCCCATTTTTATTGCTTATTCAGACTGACAATTTCACCTTTAATTATTTTCTATTGTATAAATTACATTCTGCCTGAGAAGCCAGTACAACCGAACTTAGTGTAAATAGAACTGTGGATAGTAGCTTTTGTGGACCTACTTTCAAAATATGTCTTAGGTGCATGCACATCTTGTTGTCTACTTTCAAGTTATTTCTGATTTATGGTGACCTTAAGACAAAACCATCATGGGGGTTTCTTGGCAAGACCTGTTCATAGAAGGGTTTGCCTTTGTCTTCCTATCAGGCTGAAAGAGTATGACTTGCCCAAGGTCACCCAGTGGGTTTCCATGGCTTAACAGGGACTCAAATATTGGCCTCCAGGGTTGTAGTCCAGTGCTCAAACCACTATACCACACTTGCTTTTGTTTGTGCACCTTCAAGATGCCTGTTGACTTATGGCAACACCATGAATTTCATAGTTTTCTTAGGCAAGGAATACTCAAGAATTGGCTCTGAGTTGCCAGTTTCTTGCTCTGAAATATAGCCTACAGCATGGGACATTCATTGGTCACCTCCTACGATGGTACTAACCAGTGCTGACTCTGTTTAGCTTCCAAGATCAGATTGGATCTTGTGTTTTAAGGTATTTAGGCCCATATGTACATAAGTAATTTTTCCCCCTCAGATACAATTACAGGTAGATAGAGTTTTGCTAACACAGCCCATGCCACTCAATCTTTGGCAACTACTGCACCCAACAGGAGACCTTTAGCTATACCTGTATAGTTGGCCCTCCACATTTGTGGCTGTGAGTTTTGCAGATCTGATTATTTGAAGTTTTGATTTATATGTTCTCCCTAGGAATCTCTAGGTCCTTCAGTGCAATTCTGGCCGAAGCTGACTACAGAGTTATGCTAGAGAACCTAAAGCTTCCTAGAGAAGACACTTCTCTAGGCATTTGTAGGTCCTCCAGCATGATTCATGATCAACTTCTAACAGATGTTGACCACAGAGTAGCACTGGAGGACCTGGAGATTCCTACAGAGGTATTCTCTCATGTAAAAATAAGGTTTTTTTATTTGCAGTTTTTCCGCATTCATGGGAGTCCTTCATCCCTAACCCCACCCAACAAATGTGGAGGGATAACTGTACATCATATTGAGATTAGCAGAAGCCCTGCTTATTGTATTTTAGTACTAATTCATATTAAAAGAGGTACAGCCATGAAGCTTTGGTATGTCCTGCATAACAACTTGGCTATGCTTAATTTAATTCAATCTGTTTAAGTTACACAGGCCTGTAAACTACATATATTAAGCTGCCTTACTTCAATAGTCAGTACTTGGCTAGATCGATCAGTCTCAGGTCTGTATGTCTCACAGAGCTGCTACCTGATTCCTAAGATGGTAGGAACTGAATCTCTGATTTTTAGATATGCAAAAACTATGCTCAGGGTGAACAAATGTTCTCCTTTTCCAGGACATATCCTACATTTCAGCCTTTTGTCCTGGAGGAATTTCAAACTGCCTTCCATTTTGAGTAGGATTAAGAAGTATGAATTTATATTTATATTAGTGTTTTTAGCTTTTATTATGTAACATCCTACATTTTTGATGCCTTGTCCTCCTTTGTGGTTAGGACATATGGTCACCCTGTATGTTCTGCTACTACACTGAGGATATTATCCTGTATGATGTTCTGAACTCTTTGAAGGAAAAAGGAACACAGGTGTAACAAACTGCAAAAATGTACCTTGCTGCACACTTCATTGTGACTACGTGTATATGGAGACTTTCCTAGCTGGATGGAGGGGGTGGAGAGAATAAACAATCTCTTCTTAAACATGAACAACAGCTGATCCACCAGGGCCAGTCGTGATGCATTCATACGCCTCTTTTACAGATGTATGTACAAGGCGCTAAGAACTGCACCCATGTATCAAGGTGCCTGCAACACTGTATGGTGCAATCATGTGCTGCACTGCCACATTACTGAGATGGAGGCTGCATGAGTTGCATTCTTAGATCTGAAAGAGAACATCCATGTCTGCCCTTTTCAAACAACCATTGTTAATACACAGTGGGGCCCGCAACTAGAGAAAGCATTTTAGCTGCTCTTCTGCCCCTAGCTGAATTGATATTTTACTTGAATCCAAATGTGGAAATGTTTAGAAAGCCATTTCTACACCTACAAAGAGACGACCTTTACTGAACAAATTTACTTTGAAACCTTTAAACAGATGCTGCAGTATCCAACTTCTTGTAAAGACATTTTGTTCAAGGACATGAAAAAAAAATATTGCAGAGTACAGAAATATTTCTGGTATAACACACAAAGCAACAACCTCCTCTATAATCCTTGTGTTCACATGCATTTGCCATTGACTTATATAAATAAATTACTTATACAAAAGGCTTCAGAGTACTAGTCTGGGAGGGATTCCTAAAGGCAGAAAAATAAAAATTCCTTCACAATACTTTAATAGATTCCTTGACCTGTTGCGTTTTCTAGGATATTTTGTGGAGATTTCAAAACTATGCGTTTATAAGGTAAGTTGTTTTATTTAACGCTTTTAGCATGTGCAGCTACATCTACCCAGCCATCTTTGCATTGCGTCAATTAATTTTTTATTTTTATATGAATACAGATCTATTTGGCAGGGAAAATTATACATTTGTGCCTTTTAGTAAGTGTGTTTGTGGTTACACACACACACACACCAAACGTGGAAATCTGCTTGGCAATTTGCACGAATGCTTGTGTAATACTTGCAAAGTTGAATTTCTACATGCATACCAATAAAGCTCAATCGAAACATGACCATCTACAAAAATATCCCCTAAATACACAGGGGTTTAAAGAAAGGGCCCAGCCCACACATTTTGGTTCATCTACCAAATCCTTTTTAAAAAGAATTCTTAAACAAGAGACAAAAAAGGCTTTCCAACTCAGCTACCAGTTTTCCAAAAAAATCTATACTTCACTAAAACTAGGTATGGATGTATATATATACACACACAGAGAGAGAAACAGTTCACAGAAAATATGTAATATTTTTTTTAAAATTCCTTTTTCAAAGAGGGATGAAGACATTACTAAAGACTAGCCTAGTTCTTCCCATACCTTGGGAGGTTTTTCTTTTAAAAGGGAGGAGGAAAAAAAAAATCCCAACCCTGCTGCCTTTCGCCTCAACAACAAAGGACTGTGTGACGACACGTCTGTTGTGGTGTACAGTGTACTTGGGGGACACAGATGGCAATGCACAATAGATCTATACACACACCCCATATAAGATGTGTGATGAGATAATACAGTATGTGATACATTGATAAGGGAAGAAAGGAAAGGAGGAGATGATGATGATGATCCAAAATCTCAAAGCTTGCCCCACCTTTCTTCGCCCCCCTCCCTCTTTTCTTGGTGAAACGAACATAAAAATTGTTGAGGACTCGAGGAGGAGGCACCACAGCGCCACCAACACAGATCAATACAAAACACACACACACACACACACAAAGATTTCCCACCGTGTGCAAAAAAATAAAATAAAAAGCCTATAAAAATGCCCCCAATTACAAAATGCCTCCCCATTGAAGCCCCTTCCCCAAAGACCCCGACCCCTCCAGATGGATGGGGTGTGCTCCTTCAGATGATCTTTCCCAGAAAAAAAGGGAAAGGCTTTCCAAGATGACTGACCAAAAAGGGGAGCTGAATATAAAAAGGCCAAAAAGGTTTAGCACCAGACACAACTTAAGATCAGCCCTCTTATGTCAGCCTCCTCCTCCTCCTTCATCATCATTACACAGTTGCTCTGATAGTTTCCCTCAAAACCAGCCCACCCATTCACACCCCCCCCAAATTTAATTCTTCTTTTTAAAAACCAAATACCAAACCTCCATCTCTGAAGGAGCATTCCTGTCTCCCAACAAACAATACCTTGTGTCCCCCCCCTCTTTTTTTTAAAGCCACCTCTGTGCCTGTATTTTGTTCTGCACATATTTTATTCTCAAAAATACTGGAAACTCCAGCTCCACCTTGGTCGGTGTCTTCTTCACTCCATGAAAAAGAGGCCATCGTTTTTTACTGGCACCGAGTGCAAGGTCTGCTTCCAAGCAGAGCCACCCTCCAGGAGCCAAAAATGTGCTTCCCCCCCCCCCTCTAATGGTCAGTCCCAAGAAGGCGATGGGGGAAAAGAGGTAAAGACCCAAGCCTCTACCTTTGATTCACCATCGAGAGGGAGACCTTTGACGCCACAAAAAGAAATCTATTATATATATATATATTAAAAATATATAGATATTTTTTAAAAGCTGAGCCAACTTACCTGGCAAAGCAGCAGCCAGCTGCCCCTTGGCCACGATGGTGACCAAATAGGTTGAGCAGCAGCAGCAGCAGCATAGTTCCTCGCTTGCAAAGAGCCACCTCCACGCAGCAAAAGGGTCCCCAAATAGCTTTCCTTTTTTTTTCTCCTTCCTTTTTTTTTAGGGGTGAAAGGGGGGGGGGAGAATGAAGAAATGGAAAAAGGGAGAGAATGTTTCCCTTGATCAGGGGGGCTGCTCTCTTCCTCTCTTGTTGTGGGGGCGTTTGGGTGAAGCAGAGAAAGAGGCAGAGCAGGAGATTAAAAAGCCAAGGCAGCAGCAGCAGCAGGAGCAAGAGCAGGAGCCAGAAGACTAGTCTGGGGTTAACAACTTTGTAATGGCAAACAGGCGTCCTCTGATTGGTTAGGAGGGCAGTGTCCCTACACACACAGGCTGCACTGCTCTGGCCCTCCTCCTCCTCCTCCTCCCTGCCTCCCCCCCTTTCCTTCTATCTCTCTGCAGCCCTGGAAAAAAAAAAAAAGAAATGCAGAAAGGCAGTGTGCCATTTTAGACAGGCTTGCTTTTTCTCCTTCCTTCTTCCCCTTTCTCTCCACCCCCCCCCCAAACACACACACCTCCCCAACCCAAGCCCCCCAAAAGCCCAGGCTGCTGACCCTACACAATACAAAGCTCCTCCTGAAAATCTTTCCTAGATTGCTTTGGGTACATAAGTATGTCCTTGGAGAAAGGGGGGGGGGGCTAAGAAAGAAAGAAGGAAAGAAAGAAAGGAAAGGAAAGCAAGAAAGAAAAAGGCACATGCACACAGATCTTCCACTCCCTTCCTCACAGGGGCTTTGGGCTATTTCCCTTTGCAATGCAAATATGTATAAGTGTGTGTGTGTGTTTTATGTATTAAAGTAAAAATATGTATTGTAATATTTGATAATGGAATTACCAAATATTAAAAATTGGTTAAAATTTGTCTTAGCTGCTTGGACTTGGGGGAGAAAGGCATTGCAGCTGATGGATGTATTTAAGTATTTGATAATGGTTAATAAAAATATTTATTTTTAATAATTATTATTATATTATTATTTATATTCCACTTAATCTCAAGGAATCCAAGCAGATTACAGCAGTAAATCAAAATACAGTTAAAAGAGAAAAGCCTTAAAAATTCCAAGACCTCCATCCCTTCCCCTGTCATAAAAACATAAACACTAAAAAGGGATATATATATATATATATATATATATATGAATCATCATCAAATATTAAAATACATCCATCAGCTGCAGTGGCTCTCTCCCTCCCCCAAGTCCAGGCAGCTAAGCCCAGTTTTAGAAGAAAATACTGTAGAAGGAGTTTGCCTGAAGCACCTGAAAAGCCAGTCACGCCTGGAACAATATATATATCCATGACACGTTGATATTGAAAGACTAGGAAGGAGAGGGTTGTCCTTTTTCCTTTCCTTTTTATAATATCACAGATCAACATACCTACCGTGGTGCAAATTGCTAATGATTTTTATTATTTTATTTTATTTTTTTCTCAACAGAGCCCTCCATTGTGATGGGGCACAGTTCTGCCACAGAGATGGTTTTAAAAACCCCTCCTGGTTCCTGACTGACAGAATTGCTGCCATGCTGCTGCCCACGAACAAAATGGCTGTGGGGCTGGCATCTGAGTTTTTTCCTCGGATCCTCCCACCCTGCTGCCTCTCTGGGAAGTGGTCGAAATAAATCCCAAATAAATCAGGACTCCCACCAAGTACAAGGCAACTAGGTCCAGGCTATGGCCTCAATTGCTGCCCTACCTTTCAGGGACTTTAATTATTATTATTATTGAAACCGTGCCTTGATCACAGGGAGGTGGACTTGGCTGTGTCATTTGAACTTCCTGCTTTACATAGGCATCATCAGGTCTTTCACAGATCTTGGCAAGCTTTCAAGTCCAGGGTGCTGGGAAATTGGATGCTGCCCTGTGTCTTTTTTTCAGTTTGTGAGCTGAAGTCAGTTGGTAAAACCGATCCAAAAAACATATAAAATACTGTATCTTTTTTGGCCTAACGAACAAAAGCCAACCAAAATAAATCCCTGAAAGGTAAGCGCAGCATTTCGTAGCTGGTATTGCCAATCTCCCATTCTTCTTTCAGTTTTTGCAAGCATTAATTATGCAAGTGAGTTATAAGAGTGCTGGCTCTGGATAAATACAACTGTTTAAACTGACTTTCCAAGCTCTGGGTTTTACAGTGTATGTTACATTTTGTAGCTGAATCATTACTGTTGTTTATTTGGGAACAATCCTAAAAGTTTGAAGTATGTTGTGTAGCTTTTAACACCCTCATGCTTCTTTACAATAAGGGGGGGATGTATTTTTATTAAAATTTCATTGGTTTTACACTCTGTAATAATAATCATAGACACAAGTCTTCACATGTTCAGAAACGATAAAGTTCTGAAATTAGTTGACATGGATACTTTTAATTTGGCTTCAGGGAAATCAGTAGGAAGCCTCCAAGTAGGCAGCAAAGTCCCCTTTGAAGATTTCCCTTTCTGAGGATCACAGCTTTATAGAACGAGCTACACAAACTACTTTTAAGTACAGTATTTTTGCACTTAAAAACTAATTTAATTCCTTGGTGGCAATAAACTACAAGGGGCCAAGTTGGTTAAAAGTGTTTCGGACCTTAAAGCAAGGGCCTTCTCTTCATCTAACAATCCATTCTGAAGTGGTTGTTTTAGCCAAAGCAATGTTCTCCACATTCGTGATACCGTAGCTCAAACTATATTATATGCTGCATCTACACTACATAATTAATGCTGTTTGACACTGCTTGAACTGCTATGGCTCAGTGCTATGGAATTCTGGGATTTGTGGGTTTGGGAGAAATTTAGTCTTCTCTGTCAGAGAGCTCTGATGCCACAACAAACTACAAATCCCAGGATTCTACTTCCCTCCACCATTCCTAGCATTTGCTAATGATTCATGCCTTCTCATGATGTGGCCAAAATATGACAGCCTCAGTTTAGTCATCTTTGCCTCCAGGGAAATTTCAGGCTTGATCTGTTCTAGGGCCAGTTATTAGTTATTTTTGCTGTCCATGGTATTCTCAGCACTCTTCTCCAGCACCACATCACAAATTAAAGTGTTGTGTTGTTTTTTTTTTTTTTTTTTTTGCCCATTTTCTTGACTGTCCAGCTCTCGCATCCGTACATGGTATTTGTGGAATACAGTAGCCTACATCAATATTACTAACAAAAAAAGTAATGTTTTAAGATTAATCTAAGCTTCATTGGGATTGGCTACATTGAAGGTTATGACAGCCATCCCTAACAAATAAATTAAACCCGTCATATAGAATTACCAATAGCTGCTACATCATACATACCAATATTTCTCAGATGAACATTGGAGTGTATGAAAAGCCAAGGAACATCAGAGTATGATCAAGGTGACAAAATTAATGAGGAAAAACACATATGCTAAAAGAGACTGCAGCAGTTTGCTTTTGCTTACAGGGAAGAGTAAGATCCCACATCTTCTCCCCACTGCTGAGTAAACTGAATTTAAGTTACAATATTTGTTATCTCAGTTTGCAAAAACTGAAGTAAGCTGAAGGCTGTGTGTGTGTGTGGGGGGGGTGAGATGAATTGAGAGAACGTGGGACATTTTTAAAACATCTGAAAAAGTGGGATGACAGAAAATTAATCAGGACTGTCCCTGCCAAATCAGGACAGTTGGAGAGTCAACTCTAGGATCAGTTCTGTGTCAGCTCTGGGATCATCTGCTCTCTTGTTTGGTGGGCCCAGACATGAGCCATTTCCTCAGTACATCAGACTCAGGCTACGGATGCCCACTTTTTATTTCTTTTGGGGGTGGAAAAGGGAACCTCAGGGATTGCTGCTGTAGGGGTTTCAAATTTCCAGAACAATTGGTGAGGAGTATAGGTAGTCCACACATTTACCTTATATTTGTGTTAGTTCCACACTCTTAAGGGATGTGTAAATGGACATTTACTAATTATCCAAGAAGGCCTGTAGTACAAAATAACTATAACATGGCTTTCAGTAGTTGCAGTTTCTCTGGTAAGATGTGCAAGATCACCTCATGCTGAAGGGATAGATATGAATGTTTCCATTTTAGAATGCCTGGGGTCTCTTTCACACGGGAGGAATTTCTCCCAAACTTCGAATGGAGCCAATGCGAATTCCTGTAAATTCGCTTGTTTAGCGAATTTATGGGAATCCCCATTGCATTCGGAGTAACGCTCCATTTCCCGAAAATGACCCCTCCTTGCCCAAAATTGCGTGCGAAGCTTTAATTCGTAATAACGTCAAACCCATGATTGCATTCAAATTGACTTCCCTTTTGCCCGAAATTGCATGCGAAGTGTTAATTCACAATAACGTCAAACCCTATGATTGCGTTCGGATTGACCCTAGATTATACTTCCAATTCCTGACGTCTGAAAGAGTCCTGGGAAACTATTCCTTTGTAAGTTAGGATGTAGTGATCTTCTCCCTCCTCCCATTCCCTTCTACTTAATTTAGAGATCAATAAAAACAGATTATTGATCTTGTCTTGGGGGTGAATTTGGTCATCATCCAGTCTGGGAAACTGTCCTGTTGCAGGGGACATCTAGTTCATTGAGGGGACTTGGTGAATAGCAGCTGTGATGGAGGAATGTTTCAATCAGCTAAGAGACATGAGCTAACTTTGCCTTTGCCTTGGATGTTATTGTTGCATCCCATTTAATAAAGCAGCTGGACTATGTTTATGTGATCAATTACCCATTGTTTTGGGGGACCAGTGAGGTCATTTCATTTTGACAGGCACTCAAGTTTTGGTTGGCCTAGAAACTGAGGGGCTGTGCACACCGGCGGGAAAGGCCGGGTTGGGGGCGGAGTTGGGGTGTAGCGTCCATATGACATACACCCCGGCCCTGCATCCTGGGCAGCATGACACTGCGTGCCACACCACATGGCGCATGGCATCATGGCGCTTCTCTGCGCGACGCAGCGCCGAAGGAACACTATAAAGCTGTGGCGCCACACCTATCATGTCCTTTGCAGAGTGCAAAAATGAGCCACTTTCTGCAGCTCCTTTTTGCACCCTGCAAAGGCCAGATCGGAGCCTGTGGTTGCCATGGCCCCAATTTGGCTGTAAAAGGGGTGGCTGGAGGCCACCCCTTAAGGGCTGTCTGCAAAGCCCCTTTGTGGATCAGGTCCCTGGAATCATCACACTCACTGTTTATGTGTGACTTTCTTTAAATAAATTGTCCTGTATAATGTGTACTTCTGGTTTAATACATTCAGTATCCATGACTTCACTGCTTACATAGAAAGCAAAATATAATAATTTCTAAAATATATGTCATATACAAATTGTTCATCAAAATAATTCAAAAGGATGGAGAAGACCTTAAAAATGGATAGATACTGCCTGTATTTTGCCACTTTGTTGTCTTCACCTTTTATTTGAGAACTGATATTTACTGTTTATGAAGAGCATTTGTGTTCTTGTATCTTTCAGTCTTAATATATCTGAGTTGATCAGAGTTTCAGAGATACATCTAGCCTTCTTCCCCCCCCCCCTTTTCATTTTTTTAATTGATTCATATTGTGCCTATTTACAATGATAATTATATAAATAAAGTAAGATGTGCAGTACAATACATTCAATAAGATAAACAAAAATTAGTATAAACAAGTGTAAACAAATATTAAGATTCTTATTATGACTATGCTGGGAATTTAAGTTATTAGCTCATTTTCAATATCAAACATATTCCCCCAAAATTGAACTATAGGGAACCATTCTTTGTTCCATTTATCCTTGGATCTGTTGTTAATCAAGATCGTAAGTCTGTCAATTTCTTTTAATTCTTGGAGTTTGAATACCCAATCTTCTACTACAGGTGGTTCGTTACTTTTCCAGTATTTTGCTAGCACCAGTCTTGCTGTAGTTACCATATATATTAATATCCTCTAGTATTTGATAAGTGATAATCCATTTTATTAGGTCTTTTTGTATTTCCACCCATTTCTCACCCATTTCTCTTTGTAATTGTTTTCATAAAGATTCTCATTGTTGCTTGTGAACCATATGCCCAAGTATTTTACCTTCTTTACTATTTTACATACTGTTATTTATTAACATAGCCTCTTCTTTTTTGTCAATATTTTTAACTAAGATATTTGTTTTATCCTTATTTACTTTGAATCCCGCATAGTTGCCAAATTCTTTTAATTTACACATTAAGTGATCGATTCCTTTTGTGGGGTTCTCTATAACTGCAACCAAATCGTCTGCAAAAGCTAATATTTTCCTTTCTTTCACTTTGATCCTACTGCCTACTATTTTTTCATTATTTTTAACAGCATTGATTATGTTTCTATAACACTGATGAAAAGTAACCGTGACAAGGGACACCCTTGTCTCATACCTTTGTTGATTTTAAATTTCTCTGATTTCCTACCATTGATTTTAATTTCAGCGTATTGTTGTTTATAGATTTGTTTAATATTGCTTATAATTTTCTTGCCTAATTTCATTCTTTCTAAAAGCTGCATCATAAATTCCCATCTGATATTATCGAATGCCTTCGCCCCCCCCCCTTTTTTTACATAATCTCCCCGTGTGTCATTCTTTGACTGAATCTTGTTGCAAATTATATTTTGTAAAGGAGAGTTACACAGAATCCAGAAAGAGGAAAGTAATTGCAGTCAGGAATGAGTAAACCAAACACAGTAATACATTGTGACAATTTATGAACCAGACATCATATGAATGGTAACATTCCCAGGCCTAGAATTCAGGTCTGGATCTCCCTCCTATAAAGTTAGGAAAACAGGACTTTCTTAGTAATACTGGTGGTCTGTGGTCTGAGTGGGATAGTAGGGCTGATCTAGCAGATTATGGACTACTGGTGTTTAGTAGAGATGACTATACTGTTGAACTCTATCCCAAAAATACCTGCTTCCTCCCTCTTCTAAGACTGCTATTTCAGAGTACTTTTGAGATAAAACCCAAAGTCTCTGATCAGCTTTGTTTTTTTATTGCTCCAATGCTCTGCATACGTGTTTAATTGATTGTGGCTTTGGCAGCATTTACTTTATGTGCTTGTATTTATATGGCTATCCAGCCACCACACATTTACTTTGCTGTTAACTGCCCTCAGGTTGACTTTGACTTGTGGTGACCCTGTGGACATCTCCAAGACCCCCTGTCCTCAACCTCTCTGCTCAGGTCCTGCAGGCTCAGAACAATGTTAGAGGAAATTAATCTCTGCTAACAGCACATTCACCAAAAAAAGCTGTAGACCTCATGGCTTTTTGCCTAGCTTCACAAGGCTAGAGATGTGGGATAATGCCCAATTATGACTGGAGCATGGCAGGAGTAACATACAGTCAGTATCTGCAGACTTGCCATCCATGGATCCAAGCATCTGTGAATGGCAAGCCCATGTGGTCCCCAATGGTGGCGTGTGCACGCAGCTGCACCACCATTAGGGACAGCCGCGTCATCCTATGTGGTATGTACATGTGGCCATGCTACCTTTAAGTTCTGTTGCCTCCAATGGGGGCACGGTCATGTGCACACACCGCCATGGGACAATGGGGGCTGTCCCTAATGGCAACACAGTCATGTGCACATGGCGCCATTGGGGACAATGCGGACTTGAGCATCCACTGATTTTTATATCCATGAGAGGGGCTTGGAATGGATCCCCCACTGATACCGAGGGCCATCTGTATAACAAAAGGTGGTCCCATTTTGAGTGGTGTCACGGGAGAATGGGGAGATCTGGACCGTACTGAGTGAAAGCTCAGAGCAGGGTGTACACCTGGTAGGGCAGTACACCCTGTGTGGGGATAGTGAGGCAGCTGGCCAAGTAGCCCTCGTGGCGCAGTCGTTAAATGCCTGTACTGCAGCCACTCACTCAAAACCATAAGGTTGCGAGTTCAATACCAACAAAAGGGCTCAAGCTTGACTCAGGCTTGCATCCTTCCAAGGTCGTGAAAATTACCCAGATGGTTGGGGGCAAGTAACTTACAGTTGTAAACTGTTTAGACACTGCATAGGCAGTATGAAGCGATATATAAATGAAGCTGAAATGTAGCTGAAGAAAGGGCATCACTTTTTCTTGCTTGCCCAGCAGACATGCAAGGCCCGAAAGGGCCATCTGGAGTCAGTACATTTCATTTGAGGTCCAGCATGGCATGCCAGATGCAAAATGTCAAATGTATGCTGCAGCACTGCCCTCCCAGCAGTGGTTGGCAGCACAGCACCAAGGGACACTAAGCACAGGGGCACCACTGCCCAGTCTATTTAAAGCTTTATACAGTAACACCAGCTCTTTGCATTGAACCAAGAGACAAAACAGTAACTGTTTTAGCCCAATTGAGGCTGCATCTCCACCACAGAAATAATTCAGTCTGTCACTGCTTTAACTGCCAGAGCACAATGCTATGGAATCCTGGGATTGTACAGTGGGATCTTGTTATCCTCTGGGGTTTGGTTGCAGCCCGCCCGCCCACCCGCCCGCCCTCCCGCCCACCCGCCTGTGGATAACAAAATCCGTGGATGCTCAATAGAATGGCATAACAAAATTGTCCCTTATATCAAATGGCAAAATCAAGGTTTGCTTTTGAGGATTTATACTTTTTTGGAATATTTTCAATCTGTGGATACTTGAATCTGTGGATAAAAAATCCATGGATAAAGAGACTCAACTGTAATTTGTTGTGGTACCTGAGCTCTCTGATAGTGAGGGCTAAGTAACTCACAAAACTTCAAACCCCAGAATTCCATAGCATTGAGCCATGGCAGTTAAAGTGGTGTCAATCTGCCTCTTCCAGATGCAGCCTGGAAGAGGCATAGTCAAAACATTTAGCTTCTCCCATCATCAATCTAGCTGTCAGGCAATATTTTGCACTATTTATGCTGTCAATGTAAGGGCACCTTACATTTAGCCAGAGTGCTGGATCAAGGAGTGTCATCAAACTGTGAACCTGATTTTTCAAGGGGAGTGAAAATCCACTAAGGATAGGCCAGACACATGATTCTGAGACAGATGTTTCACTTACCAGCAGTACAGTATTTCTGTACTTGAGAAGATTACATATCAGTTTTGTTTGCCCCATCCAATTTCTCGCAGCTGCTACAGTGTATTACTTCTGTTGCCTCCCCAGGATCAGATAAGAGCTAGAGCTGGGTATTACCTGGGTGGGTATTTAAACAGCGAAAATTGAGAAACATTTTCATACACATCACAATTAAGGAGCCATTATCCCAGGAATAAGCAGGCAATATACAGGCAATAAGCAACAACAAATCATTCATGGGGGAATCCTGTGAATAAGCAGGCAATAAACAACAACAAAACATTCACGGGGGGTGGGGAATCCTATGAATTATTTGTTGCTTTTTATTGCTTGCTTATTCCCAGGATAATGGTTGCATTATAACTGCTACGTCATGTGAAAATGTTAATTGCAACTGTATGGTTTTCATGCAATTTCCCCCATGTGATAAAGTCCTAACTGAAAGAAAGAAGTTGGCAGAATGAGCTTTCATATACTTAAATCTATTTCCTCAAATGCATTTGGACTGATTTCTAAGGCTTGTCTATACATGCTTTAATGTGATACATGTTATATAATTTTGGTGATGTGTATGTGTGTTGTGTGCCTTCAAGTCATTTCTGATTTATGGCATCCCTAAGGTGACCCTGTCATGGGTTTTTTCTTGGCAAGATTTGTTCAGAGGAGGCTTGGCATGGCCTTCCCCTGAGGCTGAGAATATATGACTTGTCCAATAAGTTCCATGGGCCAGGTGGGAATCGAACCCTGGTCTCGAGTTGTAGTCCAGCAACTCAGACCACTAAGCCACACTGGCTCTATAATTTTGGTGATACTAATGTGCTATTGATTTTGTACTATCACATCAGCCGAAGCGGCCAAGCTAAAACTGCATTCTTGCACTGGTTGAGTTAAAAGCAAGCTCAGCAGAGGCTGATGTACAGACATGATAATGTAAAATCCAAAATAAAGAAAAGCTGGTAGCAACAGTTTTTGTTTGTTGGGGAAAGAAATAAAATTCCTCCTCTCAATTTCTTATATTAGGGATTTGGGGGAAACTGTGTAGCCAGGTGCCGAGTAAGGCTACAGTCAAGTTCACACTTGCTCCAGAGCAAGACATTGGAGCTGAATAAATTTGTATAGAACGGTGCTGTTGGTCCCATTGATTTCAGGGGGAGTCAAGGGCAGCCTGAAGCACAAACTGTAAGTAGCCACCAAAAAGAAGGAAAAAAAATATATGTAAGGAATGATGTCTTGATTAAGTCCAGCTGCACACAATGAAATGATCAAGCTTTCCATCCCATCACATTTAAGCCAGTGTGGTTACAAAATGGAAAACTGAGGAGGGAATTTTCTCTGATCCGTTGTTGATCAACTTTCTTTACTTACTCCACGTTGTTTTGTTAGCACAGGATGACCAGACATCCTCATTTTCCAGGACTGGTCCTACATTTCGATGTTCTATCTGGGAAAAATCCCAAACTGTCCTCCATATTGAACCTAAGAAGTAATGGATTTACATTTGTATGAGCCTGTCTAGCTTTTATTTGGTCATGTCCTACATTTTTCTTGAAAATCTTATATTTTGTGGTTCCTTGTCCTTCCTTACAGCAAGGATATCTGGTCATCCTGGTGGTAGTGGTGGGGTTTTTTCAAAACATCATCCATTTTGATGAATAAGAAGAACAGATTTATATTTATATGAGTCTCCTTAGTTTTTATTTGGTCACATCCTGCATTTTTATTGATCATCCTACATTTTGCAGTTCTTTGTCTTACTTTGCAATTAGGATAGCTCTGATCACCCTGGTTCGGGGGGAATTTTCAAAATGTCCTCCATTTTGAGCAGGAATAAGAAGCATGAATATATATTTATAGGAGTGTTTTTAGCTTTTATTTGGTCACGTCCTATATTTATCTTGAGTAGCATACACTTTGCAGTTCAGATATCTGGTCACCTTGGTCCAGGAGGCATTTTCAAGATGTCTTCCATTTTGAGAAGGCCTAAGAAAAATGAATTTAGGAGCGTTTTTAGCTTTTATTTGGTCATACTCTACATTTTTCTTGAGCATCTTATATTTTGCGGTTCCTTGTTGTTCTTTGCAGTCAGGAGATATCTGGTCACTCTGGTCTAAGAGGGATTTTCAAGATGCCTTTCTTTTTGAGCAGGACTAAGAAGCATGAATTTGAGCAGTTTTTTGTAGCTTTTATTTGGTCATGCTAAATAAAAGAATTCTGGGAACTGTAGTTTTGTGAGACATTTGGGCCTTCTCTGTCAGACAGAGAGAGAGAGAGAGAGAGAGAGCGCGCGCGCTCTGGTGCCAGTACAAACTACAGTTCCCAGGATTCCCTAGCATTGAGCCAAGGCAGTTAAAGTGGTCTCAAACTGAATTATGTTCACAGTATGTTTTGGACCTTAAGTCAGGCTCAAAATGGAGGACATAATGGATAGAAGGCTGACGTGTAGGACATATCCTTCTGGAAAAGGAGGACCTCTGGTCACTCTGGTTGACAAAGGAGTTTATCACATGGGAGGAATTTTTCTCAATTTCAAATGGAGCCAATTTGAATTCACATAAATTCACTAGTTTAGCAAATTTATGTGAATTCTAATTGTGTTCGGAATGAGTTCAGAATGACTTCCCATTTCTCGAAAATGACCCCCCATTGCCCGAAATTGCGTGAGATACTCTAATACGCAATTACGTGAAACCCCATGATTGCGTTCGAAATGACTTCCCATTGCCCGAAATTGCGTGAGATACACTAATTCACAATAACATGAAACCCCATATTCCGTTTGGATTGCCATTGCATTATACCCCCAAATTCCGTCGTATGATAAACTCCACTGTGATATACAAAGGGATCTTGTAGCACCTTTGAGACCAAAACACATGGCAAAAATAAATAATCCTGAGACCACTTTAACCGCCCTGGCTCAGTGCTAGGGAATCCTGGTAATTGTAGTTTATGGTTTGTTTTTTTGATGGTGGCACCAGAGCCCTCTGACAGAGAAGCCTAAATGTCTCACAAAATGACAGTTCCTGTTTATGATAATCTTATATAAATTGTTTGTATTATGATAAACTTAAAGGCTTAAATGTAAATACTGTAAAACATGATTTCTTTTTACGAAAATTATATATATATATATATATATATATATATATATGTAAAAACTAGCCAGGGCAGTTGAAGCGGTCTCAAAGTGAATTATTTCAGCAGTGTGTTCTGGACCAAACTGAGGCCCAAAACATACTGTGGAAATAATCCAGTTTGAGATTGCTTTAACTGTCCTGTCTCAGTGCTAGGCAATCCTGGGAACTGTAATTTATTGTGGCAGCAGCAGAGCCCTCTGACAGAGAAGGCTAAACGTCTCACAAAACTACAGTTCCTGTTTAATGATATTCTTATTTAAATTAACTGTTAATATTATGATAAGCTTAAATGTAAATACTGCAAAACATGAATTCTTTTTATGAAAATAAAACATATATATATATATATATATATATATATAAAATCTTCCCACACACACACACAGAGAAAGATATAAAATTACAGTTCCCAGGATTCCCTACTACTGAGCCAGGAGAGTTAAAGTGGTTTCAAAGTGGATTATTTCAGCAGTGTGTTCTGGACCAAGCCGAGGCCCAAAATATACGTACTGCAGAAATAATCCAATTTGAGACCTCTTTAAGTGCCCTGGGTCAATGCTAGGGTATCCTGGGAACTGTAGTTTTATGTATATTTGTGTGTGTGTGTATTCATAAAAAGACATCATGTTTTACAGTATTTACATTTAAGCTTATCATAATAAAAAACTGCAGAAATAATCCATTTTGAGAGCTCTTTAACTGCCCTGGCTCAATGCTAGGTTGTTTACTACTATAGTTTTTTTGTGAGGCATTTGGATTTGGACCTTCTCTGTCAGAGAGAGAAAGAGCTCTGGAGTGGTGCCACAACAACAACAAACTACACTTCCCAGGATTCCCTGGCACTGAGCCAGGAGGAGGGCAGTTATTATTAAAGCCGTGTCAAACTGAGTTTATTTATCTCCACAGTGTGGAACTTTTTGTGACCCAAAATTGTGTAACAGAAAGAAGGGGGGGGGGGAGGAGAGAAAGAGAGAAAAGAGAGAAGTGAGGTGTTTGTTTGCCCAAGGCTCCAATTCAAAAACAAATGGCCGTTAACGGCTCTCCTCAACAACATTCCCCTCAGAAACAACAACAACAACAAGAAAGGGTCCAGAAGCAGCAGGGCGGGTTGAGGGATGAGGGGCCTTCTTTTCTGAACAACACCAGATTATTAGGAACCATTGTCAGCAAAATAAGCAACAGCAATAGCAGCAGTACTTGCTGCTGCTCTGGTTTCTTTTAGGTGGGTCTGAGACTGAAGCAAATATATACATCCAGCCTCTGAGCAAAACATCCTGCAGAAATATAATCCACTTTTGAGACTTCTTTAACTGCCCTGACTCAATGCTAGGGAATTCTGGGAACTGTAGTTTTAGGAGACATTTAGTCCTCCTCTGTCAGAGAGAGCTTTTGTGCCACAATAAACTACACTTCCCAGGATTCCCTAGGGCAGTTAAAGCTGCCCCCAAATGGATTATTTTCTGCAGTAGTGTGGTTTTTTGGACTTAAGTCAGGCTCAAAATGGAGGACATCATTTGGTTCCTCTTGGCTGGCATGTAGGATACGTCCTGGAAAAAGAGGACCTGGATGACACTTTGGATGACAAAGTGATTATAAAAAAAAAAAGGGGGGGATCTTGTAGCACCTTTTGAGACTGAGGTCCAAAATATAATGTGGAAATAATCCAGTTTGAGACTACTTGCCCTGGTTTAATGCTGGGAATTGTAATTTTACTTTTGTGAGACATTTAGCCTTCTCTGTCAGAGAAGGGCTCTGGTGCCACTATAAACTCCAGTTCCCAGAATTCCCCAGCTCTGAGCCAGGGCAGCTAAAGCAGTCTCAAACTGGATCATATCTGTAGTGTGCTTCGGATTTAAGAAGCATGGATTTATAATAAATAATAATAATAATTTATTTATATTCTTTTTTCCCTTTGCTTCTTAGGTCCGAAACACACTGCAGAAATAATTTACATTTATACTAGCGCTGGCTTTTGTTTGGTCATGTCCTACATTTTTATTGAATGGCCTACAATCTGCAGTCCATTGTCCTCCTTCATAGTTAGGACAGCTGGCCACCCTGCTGCCTGTCTTATGGCGAACCTATCATGGAGTTTTCTTGGCAGGTTTCCTCGGGGGGGGGGGGTTGCCCTTGCAATCCTGAGGCTGAGAGAGTGTGACTTGCCCAAGGTCACGCAGTGGGTTTCCATGACTGCATCAGGTTTCAGACCTTGGCCTCCTAGGAGTTTATCATATGGGAGGAATTTCTATCAATTGCGAATGGAGCCAATTCGCAATTACATGAATTCGCTAGTTTAGCAAATTTACATGAAACCTGATTGCGTTTGGAATGTGTTCAGAATGACTTCCCATTTCCCGAAAATGACCCTCCATTGCCCGAAATTGCGTGAGATACTCTAATACGCAATTACATGAAACCCATGATTGCATTCAGAATGACTTCCCATTGCCCGAAATTGTGTGAAATACACTCATTCGCAATAACATGAAACCTCATGATTGCATTCGGATTGCCATTGCATTATACCCTCAAATTCCGTCGTATGATAAACTCCCTAGTGTCCTAGTCCAAAGCTCAACCTACATGACGCTGGTGTAATATATAGATGCCCAAATACCCTGAAAGTTAAGCAGGGTCAGCCCTAGTTAGTACTTGAATGGGAGACTGCCAGGGAATCCCAGGTGCTGTAAGCTACATTTCAGAGGAAAGAACTGGCAAAACTACTTCTGAGGATTCCTTGCTTAAGAAAACCCTGTGAAATTCATTTGGTCCCCATACGTTGACAGAGGATTTGAAGGCACCTGCACATACACACATATATCTATGTAATTGTGTGCGTATTTTAGTTACGGTATAGTACAATGGTGTAGTGGTTTTTGGACTATGGACTATGAACCTTATCAGATGTTGGAAATTGGAAGTATAATCCAATGGCAATCCGAACGCAATCATGGGGTTTCACGTTATTGCGAATTAAAGTATCTCATGCAATTTTGGGCAAAAGGGGAGTCATTCTGAACGCAATCATGGGTTTTACCTTATTGTGAATTAAAGCATTTCATGCAATTTCGGGCAATGGGGGGGGGGGGTCATTTTCAAGTAATGGGAAGTCAATCTGAATGCATTCCGAATGCAATTGGAGTTCCGAATGCAACTAGCAAATTCACGTGAATTTGAATTGGCTCCATTCTCAATAAAGAAATTCCTACTGTCTGATAAGGTCCTATGAGTCTGGAGAACAGGGTCCAAATCCCCATGCAGGTGGTGAAAACTCACAGGGCAAGTACTATCTCTCAGCCTCAGAGGATGGCAATGTAAAGTGGTTGCTAAAAATCACTTTGCCAAATTATTTTTGGACATATGTATTCAGAAATCCTAAACAGGGAGAGGAGTTGGTCCTTCCTTTTGATATCCTTTTGTTAATATTATATACTCATCCCTCCATATTTGCGGATTTGATTATTCACGGATGTTATTAATATGTTCTCTCTAGGAATATCTAGGTCCTCCAGTGCAACTCTGTGGTCAACTTTAACTAAAAGTTGCACTGAAGGACCTAGAGATGCCTAGACAGAATAGTCCACTAGGCCTTTGTAGCTCCTCCAGTGCAGTTCTATGGCGTTGACCACAGAATTGCACTGGAGGCAGCACTGGAGGTGTCCTCTTCTCAGGTAAAAACATGGTTTTTTTGTTAGTTGCAGTTTTTCCATATTCACGGGGGTCTTGTGTCTCTAATCCTAGCGAATAATATGAGGGGCACGTGTGTATCATCTGAAGAAGTAGGCTCAAGTCTACAAAAGCTCATGCTACCAACTGCCTTCTTTCAGTTAGTCTCTATGGTGCTACAAGATAATAATGATAATGATAATGATAATTTTACTTATATTTCCTGCCTCTCCCTGCGGATTGAGGCAGGATTCCAACAAAGTTCAAAATAATACAGACAATCATAAAATTACAATCTACATCAATGTATGAAATTTAAAACGCCTTATGCTATTCTACAACATTATATTACTATAAAATCTTATTATCTAGCCACAAGGAATCAGCATAACAGATATCCAAGATACAGCGTCAGAAGAGGATCACACAATCCCTTTGCGTAATGATTTTCCAGACTAACATGGCTATATCTTTGAATTCTAAAATTATATAGTTGAGAATCATAGATATAGAAAAGAGTTTGGGAAGGTCTGCCTCTGTTTTTGGACTGAGAAGGATGGGTGGTAGACATCACTTGTGAATGTAGCATTTCGAATGGAGGTTTCTTTCTTAAATGGCCATTAGTTGACTAGAAAACAAAGGCAAGATGGTCAATAAAATTTAGCTCCCCATTTAGATAGAAAAAAAATGTGGAATGTCCCCAAAAGAAGGAAATGGTGCAGTGAGCCATGTCAGCCATCTGACTAATATTCTTCTACCACAGGCCCTCCTGCATTTACCATTGTACTTAAAGCAGATAAATAAAGTGATGTACAAAATTTATTCCTTCTGGAGCAGCCATCACCCTTCTAAGACCTCAGATTTAGAGGACAGATATGTTGTTTTAATCCTATCTTGTTTGCATTTCTTTTTAAGAGAACACTAAATCATCTGAGGAGTCACTGAAAGACTGAACAAAACTCTCCTAATGTAATGAAGGTACATTAATTCGAATATACTGTTAGGGTGCTTTATGTACACAGTTTGAACCCAGATGTTGTTCCTGTTGTCCTCAATTTTTTTTTTTTTGAAGAGAGCAATTTAATATGGATTTGTCATACTTTGTTAACTTGTCTTTTTCATAGGATTCAGGATTCCAAAAAGTTATAATGTTTATGCTGTACAGTAATCTTGTTCTTTTCAGGAAAATTTGTGACAGTTTCTTTTTTGTAACCAAACATAGTTGAGGTAGTACAGTGGTTATGATGCACCGTTGACTTGAATTTCTAGTTTTCAATTTAGAGGCAGAGCCAAAATTTGTATAAATTGTTACTTGACAGTAATGTAGTGGCAAAGCAAAAAATCACTCTAACTTCAAAGGGGAAACCTATAATTAACCTCCTCACAGACTGCTGAAACCAACTATTTAAGAGCTAATTAACAAATGCCATGGTACCTATGAATAAACAGGAAAGAATCTATTACAGGACCAGAGGTTGCTCTGAGGAATCTTTTAATTAAATATACCATAGTCCTGAATTACAAAGGAGCACTACTTTGAAAGGCCACACTTCTAAGTAAACATTATAACAGAATCTTGGTCTACCTTATTTGATAATATTGCAGTACTTTAAGTGACATGTGCAACTATAATTCTAATCCCAGATCCTGCTAATTACAGAAAAGGAATGCTTTGCAAATGCTAAAAAATATCAGTGTCAAAGTAACTCAAAAAAAGTTCCAGATGGCAACTGATATATCTGGGAATGGGGGCAGGGGGCGGGGGCATTAGCACACAGATGTAAATCTTAATTTGTTTTGTTCTTCCAGGCAAAAATGAATAGTTTTATAGTTTTCTGCCCATTTTGGGAGGAAACACTGCATAATTTTAAAAAAGATTGATCTCAAAGGGTCGGGTATTATTATTATTATTATTATTATTATAAAAGACATTCACAATTTGGGACTCTTCTGAATAACTACTAAATACCAAAACATTTTTGTGTAGAAAATCATGAATTTGTCTAGAGCAAATTTGTGGGTTTTGCCAGAAAAAAAATTTCTACACAATGAGCAAGTTGTGTGGAGAACCATGATTTTGTGGCAAAAAAGGTTTCTTATTTAGAGAAACACATTTTCTGTTCAACCCCATCCCCTCCATATTTGGACACAGAAGTTTATCACACCAAGGCTGAATTGGTAAAATCCTGTGCAGAAACAGGATTTTAAAATCTGGGTGTTGTTTGTCACATGCGTTGGCGTGACAGAGAAATAACACAAAAATAATCTGCACAGAAAGCTCCTTTGTACTTTTGGAATTTAGCAAAAGTAAAAAGGAGCTGGTTTTGACAATTTTGCATTTTGGTCACTTTCGCATTATTTCTCTTTCATACAAATGTTTTTTGAAAAACATCCTGCAAATGCTGTTTTTTCCAACTTTCTGTTCGGGTTAACCCCAAACATCATCTGAAAAACAACCAGCAAATGCACGTTGTTTCAGTTTAAATTTAATTTCTGCACAGGATTCATCCCGTGTGATAACCCAACAGACAAATTTTATATTAAAAAGATCTTACACTGTAGTGAATCTTGCCACATCTAAATGTTCCTGATGATGGATTGACAGTTGAGGCTTCCTTGAGATGGTTTTTTGTTGTTGTTGAGTATGAAGAAAAATATCTCTTTATATTAGCACAATGAGATACAGTGTTTGCAGTTAGTACTTAAAATTAGGTAATTAAAAATGAATCAGGAACTTGATTAAGCAATCTCCATGGAGCAAAATGTATTATTTTTAGAATCGAAATGTGTTGTTTTGTACTTTTTTCCTTTGGAATAACAGTTTCAAAAATTTGCTCTTCAAAAGACAATGCAACTACAACAATGAGGGCAGCAAAAGAAGCAAAACCAAGAGGGAAAGAAATACCACTCAGCTCTTCACCTCCTGGAACAAAGAAGAGAGGAAAAATAAAGTATGAACCTGACACAATGGTTATAATGCCTGCAGTTCCCGCAGAGTCTGTTGCACAGTATTCTTTAGCTCTGCCATCAGTAAATAAAGACAGAATGCTAGATGAAATGGATATGCTTAGGAATATCACAGGCCATTTAAATGAGGTAAGTTAGTAGTTAATTTTCCCATCCCCACATTTTTTTTAGTTCAACTGTACATATGTGCTGCTATTTTAAGATTTTATTTTATAAGTGAGTATACGTAAATGTCTGTATTGTACTAATTCTTTGACTATTGAACAGTGGTGCAAGAACTGATTCCAGGAGGTAAGTTTATGGTTAGGACTAAGACCTGTGCTCCCTCATTATTAATATAGATAGAGATAACAAACAAGGTTGTCCTTTCTTTTTTCAAATTGTGTTTTTTATCTTAAACTGGGGAAAGTACTATCTGAAATAATCTAGTGTTTAGTGGTTTACAAATGAATGTGTGACATCACATGATCAATAAATTTGCTAACAAGATAATCTTCTATTTCATCACAATATTTCTAGTTATAAAGAAAATAACAGAGTATGTCAAAAGTGGTTGGCCTCCTAATTAATTACTTTAAATTAAAATTCCTCTGTCTGAATGTTCCTCTAAATTGAGCAATGAAAAAGAGTTAACAATAAACTGATAATAAATACCCACAGCATTCTAATTCTCCATAAGTTAAATGGCTTGTTAAAAATAAATCTCACGCTATTAATACTTTTTTGAATATTTGCAGTGTAATACAGTGAAGTTAAACCTTATAAAGTAGGTCCTGTTCCCAGTCTCCTGGCCAGAAGGAATAGATATAAATAGACTCTCCTACCTAAAATCAATTACTTTTTCTATGCCTAGCTAATAAGTGTACCTCACCATCTTCTCAAGAAATTGCAGACCATAATATTTTCTTTTAGCACAGGAATGGATCCAACAGGAAGAAGTTAAATCTTTTCTTGTTTGAAAGGGCTGGAACAAAATGAAATTAAAATCTGCCTTGAAAGAAGGAACCCTTTTAATTTACTCTTGAAGAAATACCGGTAAACACAACTACAGCAAAAATACTTACAGGGTTGTTGTTAGGTTAAAACAGGTAGAAGGAGAGTCATGTATGTTCTTTGAACACATTGGAAGGAAAGCAGGGCATAAATGTACCCAGTTAATAAAAGGTAATTTTTTAAAACTGAATAAAAAAAAAAGAGATGGGCATATTCAGGAGATACCCTTGTCCTAGTTATTGCAATGGATGCAAACTACAGGAAAAAAGATTCTGCCTCAACATTCAATACTATGTTAGAGTCTCCTCCTTTGGAGGTTCTTAGACAGAGGCTGGATGGATGTGCTTTGATTGTGTATTCCTGCATGGCAAGGGGTTGGCCTGGATAGCCATTGAAGTCTCTTCCAACTCTATTATCCTGTGATTAGATAAAAGGATGGCTTTTGGCTCCAGGCTTGTAATGTAAGATAAGAATGAAGGTGAGGCATAATAAAAATGATTTGGAACTTTTCACAGATTGTAAGCACCATGGAAGGTGTGTATGCAAAGGGTGAAGAAACGAAAGAAGAGGGAGAAGACGAGGAGGAAGAAGAACCTGAAACTTCTGTATGTTTTGTAAATAACATTGTATGCCACTTGAACAGCTGCTATAGAACTACAGATAAGTGCAAACTGTCAGTGATTTAGAAGTCCATTATTTAAATTTTTTTATGGATGATAAATATTTTAATCAGGTTTTGTTCAAAAACTGAGCTTCAGTCTGGAGAAGTCTGAAATCCTAGTATTAGTCTTACTAGAGTAGACTGATTAAATCAGCACTGAATGGTGAATCAAAACATAGTAAAACCCATTAATTCAGTTGATCAACTCTAGTTGAGGCTCACAATAGGAATCAGTCTAAGGAATGATTGCATACTGCTCATTCATGACAAGATAAGATTCCTATGGATCGCTGGCATCTCATGCCATGGGATTGCATTCTTTGAGTAAATGAGTAAAGTAGGTTCTCCCATGGTAAGACTCGCCCATTGCATTCCAGGTGTTCCATTCTCCAAATGTTTGCACTTTATTCTATTATTTTATTTATTGTCAGTGTTTCTACCTTTCCCTCCCTGTACTTCCTAGATTGTCTTACATTTAAATATACACATCATAATCTGAAGAAGAAAGTAGTGCAAGATGTAAGAAAGTAGTGCAAAATTAATTTTAAAATCCTGGGAAAATGAAAACCTGAGAAAATGAAAACAAACAAAGAAAAGCCTTATGTTCTCATGACTTCAGAATAGGCAAGCATCTCTGGAAAAAAGCATTCTACAGTCAGAGTGCTGCCATCAAAAAGGCCTTTCTTTGTTAAGATAACTGTTACATTTCAGTGGGATTACTTGGCGAAGGGCCTCTACTGAAGATCTTAGTGGATGAAATGGGATTTGTAAAGAGAAACAATCCTGCAGGTATGTTGGTGTCCCAATGTGATGGCTTTTTAAGGACAATTTAAATTGGTCCCAGAAATGACCTGGGAGCTACCACAGTTAATAAATCACAGGCATATTACAGGACCCAAGTTACCAACATTGCAACTATAGTTTGTACTAATTTGAGTTTCTGAACTGTCTTCAGATGCAGCTCACACATAATGTATCATGTTACTCTAATCTATAGGGTATGTGAGGCTATCTCTTTCCAGAAAGGCCTCCTGCTGGTACATAATCCACTGGTGAAAGATATTCTGTACCATGGAGGCAACCTGAGCCTCTAGTAACAGAGCTGCTTCATGTAACATTTCCAGAATATGAATATGTGTCTTTTGGGAGAATACTTGTATCCAGAACAGGTGAACATTACTTAGCCAGGCAGATAAACAATCTGCCAAGATCAGTGCTGTCATAAGCTTCAGTTTATTAGCCCTTATGTATGCTGTTACCATGCCCAAACGCTGAATTTAAACTGCTTTTTAACTGTTGGCTACATCCACACTGCAGCAGTAATCTGGTTTGACACCACTTTAACTGGCATGGTTCAATACTGTGGAATTCTGGGAATTGTAGTTTGTTGTGGCACCAGAGCTCTCTGACAGAAGGCTAAATAACTCAAAACTACAGCTCCCAGAACTCCATAGCACTGAGCCAGGGCAGTTAAAGTGGTGTCAAACCAGATTATTGCTGCAGTGCGGATGCAGCTACATTCTTCAGACTGAATGGAAAAGAGAAGTAGAAGTGGGTAATCTGTAGATTGGTAACACTTAACTCCATGTCTTGAGACAATGGAGGTTTGTTTTGTACATGTTTAAAAGTATAGAATACAAATAGAACACCGAAGTATACCACAACATAGATACCATAGATTTATGCGGTTATCTCTCAGAACCATGTTCTAGAAGTGACACTCAAGGAGGAATAGAATTAATGTAGTACCACCAGTTTACAATTTGGACAGCCTACTAAGAAAGATACTGTGGTTAGTGTTATAAAAAGTCACTGCCAAGTCCAGGAGAATTCCTAAGTCATTGCTAAGTCCCACATTTCCAGTCCTCTCAGTACAGATCAAAACGAAAACCACTTCAGTGCCATAACATGTCATGAAGTATAATTGAAATAGATAAAAAAACTCAGCCTTATCCAGATAAAGAGGTGTGGTACCTATAAAGAAATGAACCTGCAGAAGAGATAGTTGTTGTTGTTGTTGTTGTTGTTGTTGTTATTAACCTTATAGAATCATAGAATCATAGAGTTGGAAGAGACCACAAGGGCCATCCAGTCCAACCCCCTGCCATGCAGGAACTCCAAGTCAAAGCATCCCTGACAGATGGCCATCCAGCCTCTGCTTAAAGACCCCTAAGGAAGGAGACTCCACTACACTCCGAGGGAGTGTGTTCCACTGTCGAACAGCCCTTACTGTCAGGAAGTTCCTCCTAATGTTGAGGTGGAATCTCTTTTCCTGCAGTTTGCATCCATTGTTCCGCGTTCTAGTCTCTGCAGCAGCAGAAAACAAGCTTGCTCCCTCCTCAATATGACATCCCTTCAAATATTTAAACAGGGCTATCATATCACCTCTTAACCTTCTCTTCTCCAGGCTAAACATCCCCAGTTCCCTAAGGCGTTCTTCATAGGGCAAGGTTTCCAGACCCTTCACCATCTTAGTTGCCCTCCTTTGGACATGCTCCAGTTTCTCCACATCTTTTTTTAATTGTGGTGCCCAGAACTGGACACAGTATTCCAGGTGGGGACTGACCAAAGCAGAATAGAGTGGCACTATAACTTCCCTTGATCTAGAAACTATACTTCTATTGATGCAGCCTAAAATTGCATTGGCTTTTTTAGCTGCCGCATCACACTGTTGACTCATGTTCAGCTTATGGTCTACTTGGACTCCTAGATCCCTTTCACATTTGGTCTCATTCAGCCAGGTGTCCCCCATCCTATATCTGTGCATTTCTTTTTTCTGTCCTAAGTGCAGAACCTTACATTTCTCCGCATTGAATTTCATTTTGTTAGCACTGGCCCAGCTTTCTAGTCTATTCAGGTCATTTTGAATTTTGATCCTGTCCTCTGGGGTATTAGCTCCTCCTCCCAGTTTAGTGTCATCTGCAAATTTGATAAGTATGCCCCCAATTCTGTCATCCAAATCGTTAATAAAGATGTTGAATAGCACTGGGCCCAGGACAGAACCCTGTGGGACCCCACTGGTCACTTCTCTCCAGGATGAAAAGGAGCCATTGTTGAGCACCCTTTGAGTTCGGCCACTCAACCAATTACAAATCCATGTAACAGTTAACTTGTCTATCCCACATTTTGCAAGCTTGTTTGTAAGAATGTCATGGGGAACCTTGTCAAAGGCCTTACTGAAATCGAGGTATACTATATCCACAGCATTCCCATCATCTACCAAGCTGGTAATTTTATCAAAAAAAGAGATCAGGTTCGTTTGGCATGACTTGTTTCTCTGAAACCCATGTTGGCTTTTTGTGATTATGGCATTGGCTTCTAAATGTTCACAGACTCTCTGCTTAATGATCTGCTCTAGAATCTTTCCTGGTATTGATGTCAGACTAACTGGACGATAATTGTTGGGATCCTCTTTTTTTCCCTTTTTGAAGATGGGGACAATGTTTGCCCTCCTCCAGTCTGCTGGGACTTCTCCTGTTCTCTCCTGTTCTCCAAGAGTTCTCAAAGATTATTGCCAATGGCTCTGATATTACATTTGCCAGTTCTTTTAATACTCTAGGATGTAGTTCATCTGGTCCTGGAGATTTATATTCATTTAGGTTAACCAGGTATTCCTGTACTACCTCTTTACTTATTCTGTGCTGAATTTCCTCTATTCTGTCTCCTGTTCCATTATCCTTAGGTTGAGCACCCTTTGCCTTTTCTGAGAAGACTGAAGCAAAGAAGGTGTTGAGTAATTCTGCCTTTTCTCTGTCCCCTGTTAGCATTTTGCCATCTTCTGCACGCAGTGGCCCCACTGTTTCCTTCTTCTTCCTTTTGCTGCGGACATATCCAAAAAAGCCCTTTTTATTGTTCTTAACCTCTCTAGCAAGCCTGAGTTCATTCTGCGCTTTAGCTTTTCTGACTTTACCCCTACATGTGCTGGCTATTTGTTTGAATTCCTCTTTCGTGATTTCTCCATTTTTCCATTTCTTATACATGTTCCGTTTAAAACTTAGCTCAGTTGAAAGTTCCTTAGTCATCCATCTTGGCTTCTTGAGACATCTTCCATTTTTCTTCCTCATTGCAACTGTTTGAAATTGTGCCTTCAATATCTCCCTTTTGAGAAACTCCCATCCATCTTGAACTCCCTTTTCTTTTAGTATTCCTGACCATGGGATCACTCCCAGTATTTCTCTAAGTTTATTGAAATTAGCTCTCCTAAAGTCTGGAGTGCGTGTCTGACTATGCCTAGCTTCTCTCTTCCACTGTATTACAAACTCCAGGAGAACATGGTCACTTCCACCTAAGGATCCAACCACTTGCACCCCATCAACTAGGTCTTCCCTGTTGGTTAAGATCAGATCTAAAATGGCTGATCCCCTTGTTGCCTCTTCCACCTTTTGGACAATGAAATTGTCTTCCAGGCAAGTGAGGAATTTGCTAGACTTTGAGGATTTGGCTGAGTTTGACTTTATTTATATAGTGCTGTAAATTTACACAGTGTTGTACATAGAATCTTATATTTAGACGGTTCCCTGCCCTCAGGCTTACAGTCTAAAAGAGACAACACAAAAGGAGAAGGGAAGGGTGGTGGGAAGGGGGATGAGGTCCAGTGGTTCTTCTTTCCCTCTGGGGCCTGGACCAAGGCAGATGGACTGGAGGAAGGGCTTGACTTCTTAATACCTAGTTAAAAGGAGGCATCCTGAGGCAGACAGCACAATCCTGGGAATGCTTCCCTAAACAATATAGGGGCTTTCTAGATTGGCAAAAAGAAGTGTGCTCATGGCTGCATGAAACTCTAGCCTTTAGATGAGAAAAAGGGAAAGTGTGCCATGAAAACACTTTTTTGCATTTTAGGGGAGAAGAAGCACCTTTAAAAAGGTGCTGGTTTTCCCAGCTTCTTTTTGAAAAATTGCGAAACAGCGCAGCTCCATCTAAAGGTTGTGGTGCAGCTGCTAAGCATTAAGGAAAAGGCAACTTCATGTCACACTTTCCTGCCAATCTAGAAAGCCCCATAGTCTTTAACTTAGTTGGAAGTCATCTTTTTGTATTCTGTTTTGTTATAGATTTGTTTGCATTTTGTTTTGTACATTTTGAGTATTTTGTAGTTTATTGTTGTTGTTCTTTTGTCATTTGTGTTACCCAGTTTTTATTCACTGTGATTTTTGTTAAATATAAAAAAGAAAAATGGTGGTGGATGGGGTACAAGGCCTGTTGATTGTAACTATAGGTCATTGTCTCCATACTCTGCAGATGAGTGCTCTCTGTACTCTCTGTCCACTCTTTGCCACTGAGATTCTCATTATGTGAAATTACATGGAAACAAAGGCTTTGTAAAAAAAAAAAAAAAGCCCTTCACAACTGTTGCCATCACTGCATTGGGCTGAATATTCATTTGAGGAGTGGAACCATATATCCCAGATCTACTGTAAATTAGCACATGTTCTGACATTACCCCTGCATGTCAAAATGTTCAGTGCCATGACTGCAATAAGAGAAACATATGTGCTTGGGAACCCTATGAAATCAAGAATTCTGACATCATAAATTCTACATTTGTTCAAATATATATATGTAGAATATACATGTGCACACATGTGGCCAGAATCTTGTTAGGGTACCATAGCAGCATAAAAATAAATGAAGCATGGGTTTGAAATTAGCAACTGAAACTCCTTTTGTTGTCTGGGAGAATACACTTAGTGTAGCTGATGAGGCAGCAAAGAATCCGCCATTTAATACTCCTGTGTCAAATTCCAAAAGCCACTTGATGTCACAGTTGTTTGGTGAGTATGTCGACTGTTAGAGTAACAGAACTATTTTCTTTTATTGACATCCATTCTGTTGTGTGTTAACCACTCCATTTCTCCCCTCGACATCAGAGCTGTCCTTGACTGCAAATTGTTAACAAATGATTGGTGAAGAAGCACTTCAAAATGAAACCCAGAAGTGGAACATTTCTCATAGACAGAATTTCTGGCCTCCTTGGCTTTTCAGAAGTTTACCTTCCTATTTCAGTATAGGACAATGACCACACATTCTTGAGATTTGTTATGAGAATGAATATTTTCACTATGGACTGCTTTCCTTCAAGCTGAGATTGACCTCTAGCATGTTCACGAAGTTGTTGATGACACTAATTGCTCATCTTTGGATAAATGATGTTTCCATCCTTAGCTGATATGGGGCCAGAGCACACAGGCAGGAATAAGCAGCTCGATCCTTGATTTTCTGAAAGTGGGTTGAAACCCTGCTGTCCATGCTGCTTGCTCCCAAGGCATGCCAAACACCCATGGGCTGTCCGCACCATGTGGTGTCAAGCTGCATTGCACAGTTATTTTTTTGTTGCCTCCCCACCATGCATGTGCACCTTCACACAAACACACCACCTGTGATCCAGTTACCTCCCTCTTCCCACCCAGATGCCCTTCCTTTGGACACCTGCCCATATGACCAGCCATACAGTTGCATTGCGATGCACTGCCTGTACAGTGCATCACTGCGTCAGTGTGCCCAGTGATACATTGACAATAATGGACACCCCCATACATGCCTCCTTCATCCCTTAACCCCTCTCCCATTGGACTGTCTGGATTGTGCATGTTATAATCACATCCATTGGCACATTTTCCATCTTGAGTCGGAGTCCCATAGCTTCTTTTTGCTCTGGTTTTTTAGCCCTGGAGTGTGGCTTAATTTTGCTTTCCACCCACTATTTTGGGAAGAATAGTTTTGTGTGTATTCAAGAGCCATCTGCTTCCAACATAACTTCTATACGTACAAGTGTAATCTACTTCCAACATAACAGTTGTATTGAGTACCTTTCTGAGCCCATCACAGTTCAAGATCTCTTGGAAAAGTGTAGTAAATGGGCTACAGTTTAGGATCCAATCAGAGCAGATACCATGTGGCAGAGAGCATGCAGCAGCTGAAGGCTCAAATACTGACATTTGTCAAGGAGAGTCTCAGATGGTGAACAGAGAAACAAGGAGATTGTCAAAGGGCCTCTGCTAGGCTGATTATAACTACATATGTTACTCTTTGGATGAAAGGGGGGGGGGGTCATCAGGGCAAGTTTTTAATTCAGGATAGTTGAGCCAACAAAAATAAGGGCTGAATCACAAATATTTGTGGCATTTCTGGTGTTCAAGGTTACAGTAGTGAACTGTAACTTGATTATCAGGATGGACAACGTCATAGTTAAGGCCAATACAAATGAACAGTGGGACCCATCAATCTTTCTTGAATTATCAGACACATAAACTGTTGATGTGAATTCCCTTAAGGCAAAAAACCTAGCAGGAGAAAAATGAATTGACAGATTATTGTCTGAGCTGGTTATTGCTACATGAGTCAGAGTAGGCCCTCAACTGGCAAATATTTAATCAAATGGCGGTTTGCTTCAACTATCAAATCTGTTTTTCACACCAAAAAACTGTGAGGACTCGATTCATCTCAACAAACCTGTGTCCATCAGTGGAAAGGATAAATGTACTATTAATAGCTGTGGAGTTGCTGTCTGTCTTTCAATGGCTCCTTCTAATGGCCGAGGTCATCCAAAGGATCACAAGCACTTTGCCCAAATTGATTTTGATAGCCCCACATTAGATAAGGTGTCCTTGATTCCCAAGTTTTCTGATATTTCAGTTCTCTCTCCTAGTGTAGATCTCTTTTAGCTGACAGCTTGGAAACTGGCTAGAAAAGTTGATTATTCTTTGCAGATTCTAAAGAATTTGTCATTCAGATAGTTTAGAGCTTCACATAAAAATGCCTTATTGAAATGATGGCAAGACCATAATAGTTTTCCAGTACTTGGTGGGATTAAGAAAGTGTTGGATGTTTTCTAGTCTAGTCTTGGCACCAGCATTGTTAAAAAGCAGGTCTTAGCCACTAAAAAAGTCTTAGCCAGTTTGGTAGATTGCCAAGAGAAGAAGCAATCTACTTCCATCTTCATCTTTAATAGTCCTTTAGTGCAGGTACAGAGAACTGCAGTGGATTGAGGGGCTAATTATCAGACCACAAATCTTCCAAGGGCCACATTTATTGCCCAAAAAATGCACCTCCACAAAATGAAAGTAGTTGGAAGGCCATTTCTTGTTTTGAACAATTAGTATCTAGAGAATAGAGTAGTTGAGGCTTAGGGGAAAAAAAAAGTCGTCAGGGGAGTTTTGCTGCATGTGTCCAGAGGGCTGAACCTCTGTTTTGGTGAAACAGGTCTAGTCATTTGTCAGCTGTGGATAGATTTCCAATTTGGAACCTTATCTGAGTTCTGACAGGTCTCATGGAAAAGACATCTGAATTTATAGATGTGTTTTTTGAAACTCTTCACTTTGAAAAATAATTTTCCTAATGGCTATTAATTCAGCATCTACTGTCTCAGATTAAGGGGCTGTGTGTGGATGTGTATTTTCCAAGACAATAAAGCTATCCTATGCTTTACTGTGATCGGTTTATTTATTTTCAAGGTACATTTTATCTGCCATGTATGTATTCCATCTACATGAAATATCATTGCTCTCCTTGTATCTAAAAAAGAGTCATTCTCAGGAATGAAGCTGGCCCACCATACATGTTTGCAGAGCTCTCCTAGACAGGACAGCTTATCTCTGGGGTACCAAGCTTTTCTTTGTTTCTTTCTCTTCTGAGGTTGTAAAGTATCCACTGTCCAAAACATACTGCAGAAATAATTCAGTTTGAGACTGTTTTAACTGCCCTGGCTCAGTGCTAAGCAATCCTGGGAATTGTAGTCTATTGTGGCACCAGAGCTTTCTGACAGAGAAGGCTAAGGGCTGGAACAGATCAACAAGTTTAGCCACGTTCCAGGTGGCTTGGAAGTGCGGCGTGTACTCCCAAGCTGCCCGGAAGCTGTCTAGCCAATCACATGGGGGCAGCTTCAGGATGCTCTGGGGGCATGGCATTTACATGGCACATGCCTTGGGGCTGCGGTGGGGCACCAAAGGCAGGCCTTTCCTGCCCCAGATAGGAGCAGATCTTTTCAGAGCGGATTAAGGCTGTGGTGTATGTTTGTGAGCAGCTCTGGGCCGGCCCCAATCTGTCCTTTTCGGGCCCTCTGTTTTGGCCTCAAATGTCTCACAAAACCAAAGTTCCTAGAATTCCTTATCATGAAGCCAGGGCAGTTAGAGCAGTTTCAAACTGGATTAATTCCACAATGTGTTTTGGAGCATAGTCTAGCATTTCTGGATATTTAAAATAATGAAACCTTAGAAAAATATTCCATGGAAGTCAGAAATTACTATGCTTTTCCTCATGAGGATAATAGAAATATGCCACCAGCTTTTAAGGTGGTGGGCATTCTGGTGGCAGGCATTTGTTCAGTGACCTGAACTTTGATCTGTAGACTCTGCAGAAGTTGCATTTGAACTGTATGTTCTGCAGGAGATATTTTGACATTCATTTACTTCTTTCTTCTTGCCTGCTTATTTGTTCAATGATCCATTAAGTTGGAAAAAAGGATGATTTCTGTCAAGCTTGTCAGAGAACTTGGGTTTGTTCTTTCCATAAATTTCTGTTCTAAAATTTCTACAGAGAGTATTCAGTGTCCTGGATTCTGCTGTGGGAACAGTCTGAATGGTTTTTTGTTTTTGTTTCTTTGGGGGGACCTCTTCATCTTTGCTTTCCAAAACTAACAGCTGTTAGACATTTTCATCTTAGAAATAAGTCTCAATGTATCCAGTTGAACTTACTGTATATTAAGTGGGCATTAGTATGCTGCCTAAATAAAGTGTCTAGGACTAGGTCCTCCAAATTATTTATAGAATTTAATACTGCAGTATTTAATTTCATAATTGCAAATCTGAATAATTTGAAGCTTAGAAAAAAAAACCCAAGAATTGAAATAAAGTTAGTATATGAACCTCAATAATATTTTTCACGAGCCAATAATAGATTTTAAAAGAAATTAAATTAGGGATATACAATTTAAAACTATTACTTTTTCTCATTAGAAGGAAGACCATGAAGAGATGACCTCTTTCCTGATATGTTGTTCACAACTTAATAACCAATTAGAAGCTGCACTTCGTGAAGAAAAACAAGTATGTATAATTGAATATAAAAGAAACATAAAGCTTTTAGAAGCACTTTCTTGCTATGGTTGGAAAGTTTCTGCTCTTCTGTACATTTTCCCCCCTAGATTTGCTGACTTGTATGGCCTAGGATATATCTAGTAGATATTAACTTTAGAGATTTTATTTATGTGCCTTATGGGAACTGTTGGTCACATAGGCCCAAAACACGTGGGCAAAATGACGTGACTTCAGGCTGCATTGGGCTCATGCTTGTTTACACGACGCATACCCCAAATACAGCCAAAAGTGGCACCAATGCCATACAAAACAAGAAGATCCGGTCCAAGAAGGAGTGGATAGAATCTGCTTTTTCCAGTGGCCCATTTCAGGACCCCTAGCTTCTTTTCACATAAGTAACTTCTTTTCACTTTTCATTTTGTTACTGGGATATGTTAATAGTTGGTGTGTTGAGCTTACCTTAAAAAACATGGTAGAAGTGAGTACTGATGACGTGGACAAGCTCCTTGGAAGCATGAGGAAGACGACTTGCTCTCTCAATCTGGGTCCATCTTGGCTGGTTGTCAAGGGAGGGGACACATTGAGGACATTGCTTTGGGATGTAATCAATGCGTCCCTTAGGGAAGGCACTTTTCCTCCCTGTTTGAAGGAGGCGGCTGTGAAGCCCCTCCTGAAGAAACCTTCCCTTGATCCCCTGGACAGGAACAACTACAGACCAGTTTCCTTGCTGCCATTTCTCAGCAAGGTGATCAAGAGAGCTGTTGCCTCGCAGCTCCAAGCTGTCTTCGATTAAACTAATTATCTCGATTCATTTCAAACCGACTTCAGGGCAGGATATGGAGTTGAGACTGCCATGGTTGCTCTGATGGACGACCTCCGCTTGAACATCGACAGGGGTAGGTGTGACCCTGCTGGTGTTCTTGGATCTATCAGCGGCTTTTGACACAATAGACCACTCCATTCTTTTGGATCGGCTGAGAGAGTTGGGCATTGGAGGTACTGCGCTGCGGTGGTCCCATTCCTTTCTCTCTGGCAGATCCCAAAGGGTGAGGTTCGGGGACAGTTGCTCTTCTAAGATCAAGCTTAATTGTGGCGTCCCTCAGGTTGCCATTTTGTCCCCAGTGCTATTTAATATCTACATGAAGCTGCTGGGTGAGATCATTCCGAGGCATGGAACACAGTGTCATCAGTACGCTGATGACACTCAAATATACTTCTCCATGACCAGATCATCCACTCAGACTTCAGATGGCGTCTCTCCTCTCAATGACTGTCTTGAGGCGGTAATGGATTGGATGAGGAAAAACAGATTGAAGCTAAATCCAGACAAAACGGAGGTACTAACAGTCACAGGCCCAAAACCAGGTCTGGGAATACAACTCTCAGTCCTAGATGGAGTCACACTCTCCTCGAAGGACTCTGTTCACAGTCTGGGGGTACTCCATGACTTGTCGCTCCACATGACTAGTCAGGTGAACATGACGGTCAGGAGTACCTGTTATCAGCTTTGGCTGATACGCCAGGTGCGCCCTTTCCTGGACATGAGGGACCTGGAAACTGTGGTACATGCTCTGGTAACCTCATGCTTGGATTACTGCAATGCGCTCTACATGGGGCTACCCTTGTGCCTAACCCAGAAACTTCAATTGGTTCAAAATATGGCAGCCAGGCTTGTCACTGGTGCATCTAGGAGAGAGCACATAACACCTGTTCTTAAATCTCTCCACTGTCTGCTGATCAATTTCCGGGCACAGTACAAGGTGTTGGTTTTAACCTTTAAAGCCCTACCTGGCTTGGGTGCATCCTATCTTAGGAACTGCCTCTCCCCATATGAGCTCCCTTGCATGCTCCGGTCCTCTGGGAGGAACCTGTTACAGCCCATGAAGACTAGGCTGTCGCAGACCTCCCAGAGGGCCTTTTCAGCTATCGCTCCCAGGCTGTGGAATGGCCTTCCGGATGAGATGCGTCTTATTACGACCCTGGACGGCTTTAAGAAAGCTGCAAAGACCCACCTCTTCCAGCAGGCCTTTCCGGATAGTGGTTAATCTTCCTGGTCTCCAATGATACTCACTTAAGCTTTCCTGGCCATATATCATGCGCTATTTTCAGGCTACCCAAGAATGATGTTTTTAATACTTTGTATTGTTTTATTGAGCTTGTTTTAAATTCTGTGATAGTTTAATTTCATTTTAAGGGGTGGGAGGTAGGGATTGGGCTATTATTTTTAACTGTATTTGTCTTTTTAACTTGTTGCACCCTGCTCTGATTTCTCGCTCAGAGGGGCGGGTTATAAATAAAAATTTATTATTATTATTATTATTATTATTATTATTTTGTCACACAGTGGTTTATTGTGTGACAAAACCTCAATATTATTTTTAAAGAAAAGAAATCTGGATAAGTTTGGGTCATTCTGAGAAGTGTGTGATATATGATTTTTAATGCATGAATCTCATTTAATTTGAGATTGTATCAAGGAATAGAATGTATGTATCAACATGTTATTCACTGAGAACGTTTCATGCTATATTTACAGTATACAGAAATTTGATGTTAAAATATCACTTTTTTTTATAGATATTAGAATCATTGCTTAAGGTAAGAGACTGATCGTTTTATACAAATTTTAATATCTGTTTTATTTCAGGCAAAAGGTGTAATCTCTCAGTACCAAACTGTACTTATTTATTTTTCTTTCAGTGGTTTGAAAAAGAAGTCCATGAGATGGAAGAGGTAAATTTAAATGTAGAATTTTGATTGATTTGTTTTGACAAGAAACATTTGGAATATATGGTATAAAGTATTTCTCTGTCTACACTGCTATTTCTTATGATTACTTTTACATTAACTATTAGATGGTCTACTAAAGTGAAAAATTGTTATTTTGCTCTTGTACAGACAGTTTAGGACTAATGTGGTTAATACCCCTTTACTATGCCATTTCATTTATGCATTTCAACTCTTCTATCCATTTGAAGATAGCTGGAGTAGGTTTCACCTCTAAAGCTCACCGGGGAACTTCAGCTCTGGTTTGAGCCCAGACCAGCTTAAAGTCATTGATACCACTTGAATTCATGCAGCCTTCATCCAAAGATTCTTCTGTTCTTGAGAAGTAAAAGAAACCTTCTGATAATTTTCAGCTCATAAGAAGAAATCCAAGTCTTGCTAATGTTCTTTTTGATGACCCATCATCTTGTCAGAAGAGACCCAAACCTGCTTGTGTACCATTGAATTTTCTTAAGAAGATGGATGTATTAATGGAGCCTGGTATCATTGATCCAACTGGATTGTCTATTCCAGTTCTTCCAGTTGCTGTTAGTGGGCACGGTTGCTAGTGTGGCCCTGGTTCTCCCATTCTTGTTCTAGAATACTTCGAGGAAGATCTTCTTCTCCTAGAGCCAAACCTGATGGATGTCCAATGACTGGGGTAACATTGGGAGAGTGAGATGCTCAGTCTGCAGTCCTCCCATATACATTGCAGCAAAAGGTTGATCTACCACTTCTAGTCACTTCTTCATCACTTTGCACAGGTCCAGGTCACCAACTTGTCAGTGCTCACCTAGCACACTACAAGAACCATCTCATAATCACCCTTAGGAGCCTCCTCATTGTCATCCTCCTTGCCCACCTCTACTAGTGCAGCAATACTACAATGACTATTGGGTGTGTTCCCCACCATATGATGTCATCCATATCATGATAGAAACAGGTACAATCCCTATTATCCATATCCACCACCTCCAAGGTCTGTCTGTGTTTATGGATTTGAAATCCAATGCCCAGCAGTCCGGAGAGTTCCGCCATCAGTATCTCTGTTGCATATGCCTCCATCTCTGCCATCTGGTAAACTTTGTCTTCTAGATCAACCACTTTCCAACAAATTGGCAGGTGTAAAGCTCCTGATTCCACCTCCTCCTCCCCTTTCATAACCAAGGCTGTTCTGTTGGCATTGATTCTGGTGGGAAGGCCCACACAGTAATCTCTTTCTTCTGTGACTCTTTCAGATGATTGATAAACAGGCATTCTCCTGCTTCTCATTCTTCAGGTTCTGGCTCTGAAGACTCTGACTCTGATTTGTCTTCCCCTGCTCCACTGGATCAATCACTTGACCCAAATATGACTGACCAAGGCCCATTGTTGTCATGGCCAGCCGTGAGGAGGAGGACTTGGACGAGGACGAGGAGGACTTGGACCCTCAGGTACAGGTGCCCCTTGAGACTGAGACAGGCCCCGGCTTTACTCTGCCAGGTCCTAGCTGTGCCCTGCCAGCTCCTGTAGAGGTGGCCCAGCCAGGACCCAGCTTTGCTCTCTCAGCCCCAGTGGAGTCTGGGGCTCATCAGTCTAGTCTGGCCCCAGTAGTTGGGCAGGGCTCGGAAGATATAGAGGAGAGCATTCAGGTCCCTGCCTTTATTCAGAGGAGAACTGAAAAGCAGGGCTTGAGAAGGTCAAAGAAACTTGCAGAGAGAGCCTCATCAGGCAGGCAGCAGCTGTGATCAGAGAGTTATTTATAATAGGTTGCAAACACCGAGGACTCTCGACAGAGACTATTAGTTCTCATTAAGAGAAGGCTGCTTTGGTATCTGACTCCTAGACCCTTGATTGATTTGGATTCCAAGACCCAGTATTGGACCTGCTGACCATCCTTCTGACTTTTCTGACCTCGGACTGGACTGATATTGTTGCTCTCGGTGACCCTGAACGTTGGACTGCTTTTGGCTTACTCTCTTCAGGACTACGTCTGGTTGTGTTTGCTAAAGGAACTGCCTTGGCAGCTTGGTGTATATCTTTTGCCAAGGACTCTCTTTATCAGCTGTGTGAGTGGGTATTGGCAGCTTTTCCAGACAACTGTCTCCACTGCATTATATTGGTTCATATGTTGATCAGTTGCTGAGAATGGGTAAACGTTTGGAATTGGATATTCAGCAGCCTCCTATTACAATTTCTGATCCAGTTTTCAGTCATATCAACTCCAAAATTCAATCTCCAGTGACTATTTCATTTTTGCCTACTTTGGTGGACATTGCTAAGTACTCTTGGAAGTCATCTTCATTGACTCAACCAACATCTCGCCTTGTCAACAACCAGTATTGAGTTCAAGATACTACCTATGTGATGCTTTTCAAACATCTGTTGCCAAACTCAGTCATTGTGGAGGTGGATACCTCTAACCATCTTGTAAACCACAATTGAGCCCTGGAGTCAAGAATGGCACAAATTCAATTCTGTGGCTTGTAAAGTCTATTCTACAGCAGTGACCAAGTACATCTGATGGCTGGAGTTCCCATGTGAGCTCCCCAGCCATGGGTAGATGGGTAGATCTCACCATTGAGTTCTTGGACTGGTGCACCATAAAGTACATCACTCCTATTGCAATTTACCTTCCAGGGAAGGAAAGCTTTCTGCCCAATGTTCTCAGCAAATCACAAACCCAATCTCATGAATGGAAGCTGCTTCCTTAAGACCTCCATGAAGTATTCAGTCCTTGGGGCCATTCAAAGGTGGACTTGTTTACCAGTGTGGACAATGGTCAGTGCCGTTGTCACTGAACCCAGAGACCTCCTTTGTCAGGCATACTAGGAGATGTGTTTCTTTTTTTATTGGAATGCTGCTTTCCTGTACATCACCATGGACCCTGTGCAAGGCAGGGATGACATCAAAAACTACATGTCTCGGGAGGTGTGTTGTCTCCCCGGGGCAAAGATCCATCATGTGACAGAGAGGCTGACAAGACTTGTCAAGCCTACTGATCAATACCCCCTTCTTTTGGTTCATGTGGGAACCAATGATACTGCAAGGCACAGCCTTCAGAATATCAAAAGGGATTATGAGGCTCTGGGAAGGAAGCTGAAAGAGATGGATGCACAGGTTGTCATCTCATCTCTTCTCCCGGTGGAAGGGCATGGTCCAGGAAGGGAGAGGAAAATAGCAGAGGTGAATAACTGGCTCCGTAGATGGTGCCGCCAAGAACAGTTTGGATTCTTGGATCATGGGCTGCGGTTCCATGAGGAGGGACTTCTGGCAAGAGATGGGCTTCATCTCACGTCAGTTGGCAAAAACATTTTTGCCAACAGTCTGAAGAATCTGATCAGGAGGGCTTTAAACTGAGTTATGTGGGGGAGGGAGACAGCATTCTGGAAGGCAAAAGGGATGGAGAGAATAGTCAAAGTGGCATAGAGGGAACAAGGCAAACAGTGAAAGGACCCAAGAGTAGGAAGCAAAAAACCATGCAAAAGCAGCAAGACAAGAGGACACATGGTCTTAGATGTCTCTACACTAATGCACAAAGTATGGGAAATAAGCAGGATGAACTTGAACTCTTAGCACAACAAGGGAAATATGATATAATAGGCATCACTGAAACCTGGTGGGATGAGTCTCATGATTGGAATGTAGAAATAGAGGGATATAACCTTTTTAAAAGAAACAGGCCAAACAGGAAAGGAGGAGGAATAGCATTATATGTCAGGGATATTTACACCAGTGAAGAGATCCAGGAAGTCAATACTGGAAGTCAGGTGGAGAGTATCTGGATAAAAATTAAAGGAGAGGGAAATAACAGGGATGTTACTGTGGGAGTCTACTACAGACCCCCAACTCAGGCAGAGGAATTGGATGATGCCTTTCTAGAACAGATGAGCACACACGCAGAAAGGAGAGATGTAGTAGTGATGGGGGACTTCAACTATCCGGATATTTGCTGGATGTCAAACTCAGCCAAATCCTCAAGGTCTAGCAAATTCCTCACTTGCCTGGAAGACAATTTCATTGTCGAAAAGGTGGAAGAGGCAACAAGGGGATCAGCCATCTTAGATCTTATCTTAACCAACAGGGAAGACCTAGTTGATGGGGTGCAAGTGGTGGGATCCTTAGGTGGAAGTGACCATGTTCTCCTGGAGTTTGCTATACAGTGGAAAGATGAAGCTAGGCATAGTCAGACACGAATTCTAGACTTTAGGAGAGCTGATTTCAATAAACTTAGAGAAATACTGGGGGTGATCCCATGGTCAAGAATACTAAAAGAGAAGGGAGTTCAAGATGGATGGGAGTTCCTCAAAAGGGAGATACTGAAAGCACAATTTCAGACAGTCCCAATGAGGAAGAAAAATGAGAGATGTCTCAAGAAACCGGTATGGATGACTAAGGAACTTACAACTGAGCTAAGTTTTAAACGGAACATGTATAAAAAATGGAAAAATGGGGAAATCACCAAAGAGGAATTCAAACAAATAGCCAGCACATGTAGGGATAAAGTCAGAAAAGCTAAAGCGCAAAATGAACTCAGGCTTGCTAGAGAGGTTAAGAACAATAAAAAGGGCTTTTTTGGATATGTCCGCAGCAAAAGGAAGAAGAAGGAAATGGTAGGACCACTGCGTGCAGAAGATGGCAAAATACTAACAGGGGACAGAGAAAAGGCAGAATTACTCAACACCTTCTTTGCTTCAGTCTTCTCAGAAAAGGCAAAATGTGCTCAACCTGAGGACAGTGAAGAAGGGGACAGAGTGGGGGAATTTCAGCACAGAATAAGTAAAGAGACAGTACAGGAATACCTGGTTACTCTAAATGAATACAAATCTCCAGGACCAGATGAACTACATCCAAGGGTATTAAAAGAACTGGCAAAGGTGATATCGGAGCCATTGGCAATAATCTTTGAGAACTCCTGGAGAACAGGAGAAGTCCCAGAAGACTGGAGGAGGGCAAACGTTGTCCCCATCTTCAAAAAGGGAAAAAAAGAGGATCCCAACAATTATCGTCCAGTTAGTCTGACATCAATACCAGGAAAGATTCTAGAGCAGATCATTAAGCAGAGAGTCTGTGAACATTTAGAAGCCAATGCCATAATCACAAAAAGCCAACATGGGTTTCAGAGAAACAGGTCATGCCAAACGAACCTGATCTCTTTTTTTGATAAAATTACCAGCTTGGTAGATGAAGGGAATGCTGTGGATATAGTTTACCTCGATTTCATTAAGGCCTTTGACAAGGTTCCCCATGACATTCTTGCAAATAAGCTTGCAAAATGTGGGATAGACAAGTTAACTGTTACATGGATTTGTAATTGGTTGAGTGGCCGAACTCAAAGGGTGCTCAACAATGGCTCCTTTTCATCCTGGAGAGAAGTGACCAGTGGGGTCCCACAGGGTTCTGTCCTGGGCCCAATGCTGTTCAACATCTTTATTAATGATTTGGATGACAGAATTGGGAGCATACTTATCAAATTTGCAGATGACACTAAACTAGGAGGAGTAGCTAATGCCCCAGAGGACAGGATCAAAATTCAAAATGACCTGAATAGACTAGAAAGGTGGGCCAATGCTAACAAGATGAAATTCAACACAGAGAAATGTAAGGTTCTGCACTTAGGGAGGAAAAATGAAATGCACAGATATAAAATGGGGGACACCTGGCTGAATGAGACCACATGTGAAAGGGATCTAGGAGTCCAAGTAGACCATAAGCTGAACATGAGTCAACAGTGCGATGCGGCAGCTAAAAAGGCCAATGCAATTTTAGGCTGCATCAATAGAAGTATAGTGTCTAGATCAAGGGAAGTAATAGTGCCACTCTATTCTGCTTTGGTCAGGCCCCACCTGGAATACTGTGTCCAGTTCTGGGCACCACAATTCAAAAAGGATGTTGAGAAACTGGAGGAGGTCCAAAGGAGGGCAACTAAGATGGTGAAGGGACTGGAAACCATGCCCTATGAGGAACGCCTTAGGGAACTGGGGATGTTCAGCCTGGAGAAGAGAAGGTTAAGAGGTGATATGATAGCCCTGTTTAAATATTTGAAGGGATGTCATATTGAGGAGGGAGCAAGCTTGTTTTCTGCTGCTGCAGAGACTAGGACGCGGAATAATGGATATAAATTGCAGGAAAAGAGATTCCACCTCAACATTAGGAGGAACTTCCTGACAGTAAGGGCTGTTCGACAGTGGAACACACTCCCTCGGAGCGTAGTGGAGTCTCCTTCCTTGGAGGCCTTTAAACAGAGGCTGGATGGTCATCTGTCAGGGATGCTTTGATTTGGACGTCCTGCATGGCAGGGGGTTGGACTAGATGGCCCTTGTGGTCTCTTCCAACTCTATGATTCTATGATTCTATGATTCTACATTCTAGTGACACATTGATGCTTTCAACTGATGTGCTTCACCACACTCCTACACCTATCTTGTCATTGCTTTCACTGGCTACCATTCTGCCACAATCTTCTCACCAACCTAACAGTCAGAAGTAACAACTGGATCTTCACACTCTTCATTTTAAGCTTGGAGAATATTTCCCCAGAGGTGTTAGCTATCTTCACTCTGTGTGTAGGCAATTAACCAGGAAGACATACAGCTACAAGTAGGGGAACTTCCTTGCTTTTCTCAGTGACATTCATATGGACTATCACGAGTGTCCATTAGTCATATTCTTCAGTTCCTGCCTTCCTTGACACCACAGAGCCTCTCCATCTCTTTCATAAGTTTATGTTGCTTTCTCAGCCTTTATTTGACCTTGAAACTTCCCCTCTGAGTTTGTGCACCTGTTACTTAATATTTTCTTCAAATGCTTTATTAATAACCATTTCTTCTCAAACTCTTATCACTCTGCCTGGGACTTACAGCTGGTTCTCTCCCATTCTTTTGAACCCCTTGCCTCATGTGATTTGCAGCTCCTCATGTGGATGACTGTGTTCCTTGTGGCCATCACCTCTATCAAGAGGGGAAGTGAGTTGGCTGCATTGAAGATGGACCTGTTGTTCTTCTAGTTCCACAAGGCTAGGGTGGTCCTGTTTCCAGGTGTTACTTCCTTCCTTTTTTCATTTGTCTCAGCAGCTCTTGCTTCCAGACTTTTTTGTGAACCTGTCCACAGATGATGAATGCACTTCCGACACATTTCCAAGGGGGTGGCTGCTATCTTCTGGTTAATTTATGAGATTGCCAGAAAGTCAGAGCTTTCCTCTAACCATTCGTATTCCAGAAGGGCTGTCTCTATTTCATATGTGTTCTTGGCTAGTGTGCCCATACAGACTATCTGTCAAGCATTTGTGTGGGCTCAGCCACTTAAATGTGTAAAGCACTATACACTTGATGTTCAGACCAGAGATACTACTTTCTTTGGCTTGTCTGTGCTTCAGTTGTTGTGAGCATAGTCTTCCATCCAGGTGTGTATAGCTTACTAATACCCCATATGTGTGAGTCACATAGACCAAAAAAGAAAAGCAGTTTGTATTGCTATGCTTGACTTCCTTGGCTGCTGGCTGTTCTGGCAGACATGGAACTGAGGAGGTTTGGAACAGGAACTCTACTAAGCATGTGCAATACTGGGGGGTGGAGTGGGCCCTCAGCTGAAGAGAGACCTTTAGAAGTTTTAGAAGATGACCTGTGTCAGAGAACTACATGTGTGAGTTCATAGATGACTTCTTGAAGAGCCACACCAATAGGTAAGCAACCTACTTCTCTCTGTGAGCTTTCTACTGTGACATGGTAACCCAAGGCAGGACCATTCTTCCTTGTTTTTTTAAATGGCTGCTCTCTGGGACCTGCAGAATCACTGCTCCTCAGCCCCCCCCCCCGCAAGGAATCTGCTGTGGATATAGTATACCTCGATTTCAGTAAGGCCTTTGACAAGGTTCCCCACGACATTCTTGCAAACAAGCTTGCAAAATGTGGGATAGACAAGTTAACTGTTACATGGATTTGTAATTGGTTGAGTGGCCGAACTCAAAGGGTGCTCAACAATGGCTCCTTTTCATCCTGGAGAGAAGTGACCAGTGGGGTCCCACAGGGTTCTGTCCTGGGCCCAGTGCTATTCAACATCTTTATTAACGATTTGGATGACAGAATTGGGGGCATACTTATCAAATTTGCAGATGACACTAAACTGGGAGGAGTAGCTAATACCCCAGAGGACAGGATCAAAATTCAAAATGACCTGAATAGACTAGAAAGCTGGGCCAGCGCTAACAAAATGAAATTTAACACAGAGAAATGTAAGGTTCTGCACCTAGGGCGGAAAAATGAAATGCACAGATATAGGATGGGGGACACCTGGCTGAATGAGACCACATGTGAAAGGGATCTAGGAGTCCAAGTAGACCATAAGCTGAACATGAGTCAACAGTGTGATGCGGCAGCTAAAAAAGCCAATGCAATTTTAGGCTGCATCAATAGAAGTATAGTTTCTAGATCAAGGGAAGTTATAGTGCCACTCTATTCTGCTTTGGTCAGTCCCCACCTGGAATACTGTGTCCAGTTCTGGGCACCACATTTCAAAAAAGATGTGGAGAAACTGGAACATGTCCAAAGGAGGGCAACTAAGATGGTGAAGGGTCTGGAAACCTTGCCCTATGAAGAACGCCTTAGGGAGCTGGGGATGTTTAGCCTGGAGAAGAGAAGGTTAAGAGGTGATATGATAGCCCTGTTTAAATATTTGAAGGGATGTCATATTGAGGAGGGAGCAAGCTTGTTTTCTGCTGCTGCAGAGACTAGAACGCGGAACAATGGATGCAAACTGCAGGAAAAGAGATTCCACCTCAACATTAGGAGGAACTTCCTGACAGTAAGGGCTGTTCGACAGTGGAACACACTCCCTCGGAGTGTAGTGGAGTCTCCTTCCTTAGGGGTCTTTAAGCAGAGGCTGGATGGCCATCTGTCAGGGATGCTTTGACTTGGAGTTCCTGCATGGCAGGGGGTTGGACTGGATGGCCCTTGTGGTCTCTTCCAACTCTATGATTCTATGATTCTATGATTCTATGATTCTAGCAACTCTTGTGTAGATTCCGAGGCAGTGTGTGGCACCTTACTCAAGGGATGAACCACTAGCAAGAGCAAACTGAGGACTTTAGTTATCTCTAGTCACAAGTTAGCTGTGCTGGAGAGAGACAGAAATTTCCCTCTTTACATTTTAGCACTGTATCCAGGCTCAAAGCTGGGACATACCCCAGTAATGAATGCTCTCCACATTTACACATTAAGAATAAAGGAAATTTTTTACATAATAACTTTTTAAAATTCCTGTCTGCCTGTTTCCTTGTTCAGATGTGGGAAGGAGAATAAGGTGAGAATTCTGGCAGATTCCCTGTTGTTCACAGGCAGAAAAGAATGTTAAGAAACCTTTTGCCTTTTTTCTGCTTGGAAGAAAGTTGCTGGTGCAAAAGGGAGTGTGTGGTGAAGGCAAAATGGGACTGGGACTTCTGTTCTTTGTGCCTAGAGGTAACCCAGACTCCTACCGAATTAAGCCAATTCTGAGGGATGCCAAGAGGGTCACACTTTCCATTCCTGTTTGAAAATGTTGACATGGATAAGAAATATTATAGCTCAGTTTTGTATTACCAGGATTTCTTCCTTAGTGCTTATTTAGACTGCACAAATCACTTATCTATGTTTATATAAAACATTAGCATTTCAGATATGCATGCTGTTATGCAGAAACTAATATATAAAAATAAATGTCAGCACAACATGTTAAACATGTACATATATTAATGTGTAACTTTTAACTTTAACTTACTGTATATACTCGTCTATAAGTCTAAAAATTTATGCCCCTAAATTGACCCCAAAATCCCAGGTTGACTTATTTACGGGCCAGTATGGTAATGTGATAGCAGCTCTTTCAGATTTCCTTGTATGGTGGGAAGAGAGTTTATTTTTCTCTTGAGCCAAGCAGAAAGGGTTCTGAGTGATTAATTGCTGTTAGACAAACTAACAGAATCCCTCTCCTGCCTGCGCTGTCTGTTGCCTTGTGGGTGAAGGCTGAAACCAAAGTTGAAACAAACGCTGAAGCAATAAGCCTCAGTTAGACTTATCCATAATTTTGGCCCCCAAACCTGCCCTCGATTTGTACATGAGGTAGACTTATAGTCAGGTATATATGGTAATGTAATGTGCAGCACTCCATTGAGACAAGGCAATGAAAGTGTCTTGGGATAGTTTCCCTTCAAGCAGTTTGAGAAAATGTCAGTTAGTAAGGAACAGATTGTTTTAATACTTTGATAATATTTTGATATTGATATGTTTCAGATAAGTGTGGAACAACTTATTCCAGACTGGGAAATACCAGTAGCTGATAAAAACATAACAGATAATATTACTAAATTACTGACCCGCATCCAAAGACTGGAAGAACTGAAGGGTCGTGTTCAGGAACTACCCAAGCTTATCCAACTTTCTGCACCTAAACAGTAAGAGGGTTGTGAAAAAGAGTTAGGTCTCATAACAGTAAAATATGCATTGCAATAATCCAGCTGGGATGTAATCAAGGCATGTGTTAACATGATCAGATCTTTCATCTCAAGGAATGAACACAACAGACCACTTAGTTTTGACTGGAAATGCACTCCTGGCTACTACTGAAACCTGGGCATACAAACTCAAGTCAGAATCCAGAAGAACACCCAAGCTGAGATTTCAGGGGGAGTGTAACCCTATTCAGCACAGGCTGAATCTCTGTTCCCTTATGTTCCTTCCAAAAATACCTCTGTCTTGTCTAGATTAAGCTTAAGTTTGTTGGCCTTTGTCCAGTGCATTACTGTCACAGACACTGGTTTAGGACCAAAACAGCTGCCTTGGAGTTAGTTGGAAAGGAGAGGGACAAGTTGGTGTCATCAGCATACCAATGACACTGAATTCCAAAACTCTGGATGACCTCTCCATCAGTTAAATAGTACAGAAGACACTAACCCTTAATCCTCCCATCTGTTTCCTTGTTAGTATTTTGTCTGTCCTTCTGTGGTTTGTAACTCAGTCTTGTCCAATTGTTTGTTACTTATGGCATGTTCCATCCAAAGGGTATCCTACTTGTCTGCAGGAAAGATTGTTGGTAATTACTGTGATATACTTTTCTGCATTTATAGGATGACTGCCAGAATCCTATATCACCTTTTACTTAACATAACTTTACATATATTTAGCTAAGTACCAGAGATGAGAAGAAATCCTGTTAGTGAATTGCAAAGATGTGTATCAAAACACAGGCAGAAATGCCTAATGTACAACGAGACCAATGTGCCTTGGTGCACAATGCACATCGGGCTCTTTGCCAGCTCTGCTACGTAGTATAGTAACAGCAGCCCTCTACTGAATACCAATGTTACAAAACTTAGCAATTCTCATTTTTGCATATTTACTCCTCTTAACCTTTGTAACTCCCGTATAGGATTCTAGTCAACACCTTGTACTGCCTGCTAAGGAGATGGGTTTTGGGTGGTGTTTTTTCTTCTAACTGATCCTTTTTAAAAATCTGTTACCAAGGATCTGTGTTGGAACGTGTAACATGTTGTTATGTTTTGGCTGTCTTGTGAAATTGGTTTGAAGAAGTTGCTCTTGATATGAAAGAATGCTCTAGACCAATAGTTCTCAACCTTCCTAATGCAACAACCCTTTACTTTCACCTCATGTTGTGGTGACTCCCAACCATAAAATTATTTTTGTTGCTGCTTCATAACTAACTAAAATAGTTATGAATAGTTATGTTTTCTCTACCTCTATCAGGTAGAGGTAGAGAGGTAGAGGAAAGAAAGGAAGAAGAAAGGGCCTGAGGGAGAAAAGAGAGTAGGTTAAAGGAAAGGAATACAGAAAGTTGGAAATGGAAAAGGGAAAACAAGAACAGAAAGTATTTGGTTATAAGTGGGATGGTCTATGTTTCTATTACATCTTCTGCTTCTACCTAATTTTAATAGGTATGTAGGTATGTATATATGGTTTTTTTGGTATGCTTTGTATGTTTTGTATTTTTTCAATATTTTCAATAAAAAAAATAAAATATGTGTTTTCTGATGGTCTTAGGTGACCCCGTGAAAGGGTCATTTGAACCCCAAAGGGGTCATGACCCACAGATTGAGAACTGCTGCTCTAGACAGACCTCGTTGGTTAAAATTCTTGCTGTCAGAGTAAGTGAGGAGGAGCAACACATCCAAAAGATGTCTTAGTTCCACTACAGAAAACAGCCATATCATGGTTAAACTAACATTCCTTCAGTCTGGGAGGAGAGGGAAAGAATGCACAACTAGAAAATAAAAAAATCAGACATAGTTCTGAAGATTTTGTTATTTAAAAGATGAAAAAAAGAAGAGAGATGAAACAGAGCTACTTATTATGCCACCATCCTAACCAAAATCCCTGTTACTTGACAGTTGTGATAACACCGGTATTGGTGATACTATTTTTTTTTCAAATCCTCTGTTACATTTATCAGTGGTGACTATGATTCTTTTCTCTCCTTATTTTATCCTCACATTCAAAACCATATTTTTTCTTCTGTTTGTCATATGATACATCGAATTTCAGAAATTTCAGAAATGGCACTGTGTTATACTCCCTGAAATCTAAAAGCATATAGTTATATTTTAAGTTGTCTTAACAGCAAGATGAGTCACCTGTCAAAGACTTTCACACAAACCCAATATATATGTTCTTTGTATGGCTGACCAGGTCTCTTGAAAGCTTACTCTCAGAATACTAAAGGACATTGTGCTTCCTATGTATTATAGGAATTAGAATTATTATAGTGGATTTTACTAATTGAGATTTTTTTTTCTTTAACCATTAAAGCACTGGTACAAAGTTAGGAATTATTTTTAGAATTTGGTTTGAATTGGCATCCAGTTTTTAAATATTAGATGTAACATTTGCCATACTGTATATTTTGACAGGGAAAAAAGAAAACCACTTGGCCCAGCACCGCCTGTTCCAAAAGATCCAAAAAATATTATTGAAGGTAAGGGTTATGGTTTGAAGGTAACAAATGCGAGCCTAAAATAGCAAAAGATTAACATTGTTAGAAGGAACCCGACTCTGAGTGGAATGAAGACAAATGAGAATGCTTGACTGCGAGGAATGCTGCATGGTTCCTACTATGACTAAAGAAAGCAGGATTGAATAAGAAGAAAATCAGAAGCTCTGGAAAGAATAGTGTGTAAGAAAGGGGGTCAGTTTTTTCTTGGCTGAAAAACTGCAGCCTGATCATGTCCAGGATCCCCTTGCCCATACTGGCTACTGATTGGCCATGGGGGGGGGGGGGGTTTGAAGATGTGTGTGTGTGGCCATGGGAGTGTTCAGGGAGAGGTAAATAAGTGCAGTCATCCACAAAGATACTACAAACACTTGCTGGACACAGATGTGAGCTTGAGAATCTCTTGCTTGCCTATCTACACAGCTCCCAGTTCAACACTTACATGACTGTGGCAATAATATTCTGAGGAAGGGAGTATAATATTTCATTTTAATCTCATTGAAGATAATGCTAATTGAAAATATTCTTAAGAATGTTGGAGCCTAGAATCATAGAATCCTAGAGTTGGAAGAGACCACAAAGGACATCCAGTCCACCTCCTTGCCATGCAGGATCTCTCAATCAAAGCATCCCTGACAGATGGCCATCCAGCCTATGTTTAAAGACCTCCAAAGAAGGAGGCTCCACCACACTCCAAGGGATCTAAATCCAGTTGTTAGTACTAATTAAAATAATTCTTCAGTCCAGTGGGAACTTGGTATGTCAACACAGATTCAACGGGTCTACTTTATTTGGGAATAGTTGCATTTATGCCAGTGACCTTTCATGATGCACTTCCAGCATGTTGGAGAAGTGAGAGAGGGAGAGATCAGATTTCGCTTCCAGCACTGCTTCACTAGCTGAGTACATGTTTAAGGAGAATGAAGGGGGGGATTATCTTGGAGAAACTGGTTTAATGAATGATTGAGTAGGGTGTGGGCGTGCAACTTTTGAAATTGGAAAATGAAATGAAATTTCTGGGGAGCAGGAAATGGAAATACCATGCCTAATTTTCAGAGCAGAAGCACCTCTATATTAAGTGTGGCGAGGGAAACATCCTCTCCCTGTGGCCAGTAGACTGGAGTTTATCACATGGGGACCTATGTACTTCCATTCTGAAAATGGTTGAAGTGCCTGCATCCCAGAAAAGCACGCAAATGCACAAATGATTATCACACACAAAGCAGAATAACACTTTAAAAGTGAGAAAGTGAGTAGAAAGTGCATTTGCTTTTCATACAGCTGTGGACAAATCCCATTGATGGTTTGGAAATAACTTTTTTGTGCATGTGCACAGAAGCAGTAGTTGCATCACCAGAAGTGACATACAAAACTGTCATTTCCAAGTGCACACACATACACACTCCAGAAAGAAGGGAAAACGGGGAGGAAAACACTCACTCTTTGCCCCAGAAGCTGCTTCAGAGGAAGGCAGGCTAAGGTTTCAATTTGCAAAGTCTCATAAAACAACACAAACCACTCACACACATGCTGAAGAGAAGCAAACAAAAGAAGACGTGGCTGGGCACCCTGCTTCCAGAGCTCTCTAGCTCTTTGCTGCAAAATGCAGCTACTAAACAGGGTGGTCCTGTGGCCAGCAAGGGCTGCACACTGGAGTGACCAGATGCCCTCTTTTTCCAGGACATATCCTCCATTTCTCCCTCTTGTCCAGGAGGAATTCCAAAACGCCCTCTCTCTCACTCTCTCTGCCTTCCCTCATCAGCTGTTCAGAGACTAATGGGGAAGGTTGGAGGAGGAGGAAGAGACAAGCCGCACGAGGGAGAGAAGCAAACTCTCTCTCTCTCTTTGTGGCTGTGTGCCTGCTCTTCCTTTAAGAGCCTGGCTTAAGCATTAAAGGCTGCATCCCTCTTGTCCCTCTCGGCACAACAAAACAGCAAAGAACCATGGGAAATTTGTCAACAAGCACAAAACCAGGGAGAATCCGAATTTGTTAATGAAATGGAAATTAAAACATGGTATTTTCCCAAATATGACTATTCCCTGATTCTGTTCAGATTCCAAGTGGTTTGTGCGCAGCGTCGTCTGAAAACCAATTGTGCAATTGTGCCTAATACCCTGAATAACCACGGATTCTGACCAGTTAAAACTTCCAATTTTCCCTGTGTGATAAATTCCTGTGAAGACTTTTGACTTGATTTCCAGAAGTTGAGACTTATCTCTGAATCATGGCCTAGGAGACACTTGACAATGCTGTCTGGAGACAGATCACTTCTTGCCATTATGATTTCACTGATAAGTTTCTCAGCCAGCATGAACAAAAATAAAATGTCCTCCATTTTATCACAGGATGATGGTGATAGTGATGTGAGGGAGGAGCATTTGCTTGTGAATTAATTGTATACGTCTGAAAATTGATCAGAAATTTTAGTTTTAACTGAATACTCAAAAATACTTTGTTTCAGAACTTGCTATGAAACATGCAACTGAGGATGTGATGAACATGGTACAAGTTTTCCAAGATGATACAGGACAGCCACGTAAGAGTTTAAAAGTTTGAAATATTGCTAAAGGGTGAGGAAAAAAAATCTTAGTTCAAACTTTTGGGTATGATCCAGTGGACATTAACCACTTTTCAGGCCTTGCCTTCAGGCATTTGGGAGACACTCTCAAATCTTAAAAGTTTGATTAGATTGTGCATCTGAATTAGTAAAACTTCTCATTCTTTACAAGCTGTGTAGCACAAAGAAAGACATATCTGTTCCCTTTTTTTCCTGTTAAGAAAAGATTGCCAAAATGAAAAATGCACAAGAATGAAATAGCAAGTCTACTGTCCAACTGTTGGGAGCAATATGGTACAATTCTAATCAAAATTTTAAATTGCTGGTTATGTTATCAAATGCAGCATATTATTATTTCTTCCATGCTGCATTTTGTAGGGAGAATTCATACCGAGTCCTTTAACTCAATAATTTCCCATAACTCTTTCCTGTCAAGTGGAAGAATATAGGCAACATTTCTAGTTGCCTGTCGACTTATGGTGACCCCATGAATTTCATAGGATTTTCTTAGGCAAGGAATACTCAGAGGTGGTTCTGCCAGTTCCTTCCTCTGAAATATAGCCTATAGCATCTGGCCATAAAGAGACCTATTGCAGGGGCAAACTGAAGTCCCCAGCCCTAACATTTAATTAACTTTGCTTTTTCTTCAGAAACAGCTGAAATGATGAACAACCGTATGCTAGAAATAATTAAAGTATTTGAAAGACAAACAAACAAGTTGCACAGGTAAATAATGTATGTGACATTTAATGTAGAAAAAGACGTATTGTATTCATTATACATAAGGGGCATTACCTATGCCTCTCCAGGCAGTGGCAAAGGGCTATTCTCCCTTCTTGGTATTTATGCTTATGAGCATGTGCTTCTGTTGTGCAATGAAGATGATATTTGATTCAGATCCTGAATAAAAAGTTGGCTGATTATGATTATATTAAGCTTGAGTACAAATCAGAAACTTCCTTTGGAAAATCTGTGGCTTTATGTGTCCCTATTAATTTACATAAAGTAATGAACCAAAATCTTTCACTTTTTAAATAGTGTGGAAACTGTTAATGAATGCATGAATTCTGCAGAATTTTAGAAAAAGAGGTTTGTGCATGTATGTGCCAGGAACATTTACAATGCTTTACACCAGTATATGAGATACTATAATTTTTTTTTTATTTCGTGGTATAAATTTTCAGCCCTAGTTTCACTTTCCGAGTACATGTAACCTGACAACTGAAGATGGATAGTTCCAAGTATTTTCTGTTAAGAGAACCTCTAAGGATTTTTAGATTGAGGGATGAATTCATTCCTGATCTATGATTTTTGAATAATCAATATAAAAATGTACAGAAATCACAGGCCACTCAGACTATGTGATTGAGATGCTGATTTTTCTCTCTGTGGGCAAGTAATCGTCTAGGAACGAGCTATGTCTTGCTACTACCAGATAAGACAGATGTCACATGATCTACACTTTAGAGCCCTTAGTTCTTTCCCCATTTCTTTTCTTTACTTTAGCACAAGGTCCATTCTGCTATTTCAGCTCTCTCTCTTCAACTATTTCTGTGACCAGCTGCATGCAGCTTATGTTCCCTTTGATAAGTTAAGCTCTGCTTTTCAACCTCATTCCTGTGTTGTTGTTTTTTTAAATTATTCCTTTCTCTTTCCCTGTTGATGCTTTGACAGCCAAGGCTTATTTGCAACCCCATTTTTCAACATATGTAGCAGCAGCCTTGCTGCCTAGCTGTTCCATGCAGATATTAACTATTTAAAAAAAGAGGAAAAGATTTAAAATACATCTCTCATACTATCTTGTAATAATGAGTACAGTTGGCCCTCCACATTTGTGGCTTTGACTTTTGTGGCTTTGATTATTTGCTGTTTTGATTAAAATGTTCTTTCAAAGAATCTCTAGGTCCTCCAACACAACTCTGCCAGAAGATGGCAGATAACAGAGTTGTACTGGAGAACCTAGAAGTTCCTAGAGAAAACACTTTTCTAGGCTTTTGTAGGTTCTCCAGCATGATTCTGTGATCAAATTCTGGCAGATGTTGACAATAGAGTTGCACTGGAGGACCTGGAGATTCCTAGAGAGCTGTTCTCTTAGGTGAAAAAATGTTGTTTTTTTATTTGCAGTTTTTCCACATTCATGGGGGTCCTTCACCCCTAACCTCAGTGAATGTGGAGAGACCACTATACAGTGCACCCACGCCATATGCAGGTTTGCCATATGTGGACTTGAGGTCACATGGCTGGTGAGCCCTAATATGGTGAATGGGATGTGCATCGCGAGGGTGCATCCCATTCAGACGAATGGGTCTTGAGCATATGCTTAATTTGCCTTATACGGGGGTGGTGTGGTGTCCGTAACAGATCCCTCACATAAGGCAAGGGCAGACTGTAATTCCTTTTGATTTTGAAGGTCAGTATTTAATGCTGATTTTAAAAAATTAAATTTGTGTCTAAAGATAGCAACAGCAGCTTCATTTATATATCGCTTCATACCACCTAGGCAGTCTCTAATCAGTTTACAACTGTAAGCTAATTGCCTCCAACAAGTGGGGTACTCATTTTAAGAACCTCAGAAGGATGCAAGCCTGAGTCCTGGCTGGTACTGAACTCACCACCTTATGGTTTGTGAGTGAGTGGCTGCAGTACAGGCATTTAACCACTGCGCCACCAGGACCCATAAAGATATGGTCAGAATGATTGAAAATGGAAAAAGTAATATGAACTGGAATTACACCAATCCTTTTTCAATGACATACTACCCATAGATTTATGCTGTTCTTGTGTGCATATTATATAAGCAAATGCTGCTCCATTTCATGTGACATTTCTTTTGTAATAGTTTCTGATACCTCATGTTTGTGCATTTTAATTAGAAATGATTAAGGCCTATAAAGAAAATAAGTTAAAATGTGTAATTTATGTTTTTCAGAGTTGCAAATGAGCAAGATGTGCTGGAAGGTGTAAGTATGATGCATTATTTTTTGAATGATTCAGAGCTCCTATATAAAGTTCATAAATTTTGAAACAGGTTGATAGCTCATGAGAATCATGGTAGTAAATGAAGGAACAGTTGGAAAATCCTCTATTCAGTAATATAAGATAATCGAACTTGAGCATCACATGAGGCTACAGATGAATTTCCTCCAATTCCTGATGGATTTGAATATTAGAGCAGTCCTATGGGTTTAGTTGTCCTATAGCAGACCTGCACAACGGCAGTAGGAAGGGGCCAAAATTATAATAGTCTAAACTTTTTCAGGCTGCAGATAGGTTTTAATTAAGTATCAATTAATTAATTAATACCATTAAGTAATAAATAATATTATTAATATTAATTATGACCTCCTCCTCCTCTGCCAGGCCCTTTCCTCAAGATAAAGCTGGGTGGTGGAGGAGCCTTGTAGGTCAAGCATTTGCCCATCGTCATCCTCCTCCACTGCCTGGTCTCCTGCTCAGGAGAAAGCCGGGTGGTGGAGGAGCCTTGCTGGGCAAACATCCTCCTCCTCTGCTGCCTGGCTTTCTCCTCGGGAGAAAGCCGAGCAGCAGAGGAGCCTTGCAGGGTGAGTGTTATTTGCTTGTAACTGTGGTTCTTCAAGTGGCCTTCTGTGCCCCCACACCGGCTATAACTTCTGGCTATAACTTCCTCCAGCTTGGCTGGTGGTGAGACATGATGAGAATGATAATTTGTCAGAACCTGGATGGCCATAGTTTCCCCACCCCTGCTCTAAAATGATCTCTCAAGAGTAACATTTTAGGAGAATACATTACTTGTTAAGCAAACAATTTTAAACTATGCTAAACTGCCTTTTAAACGTAATGGATGTACCAGTGTTGTCACCCTAAAAGTAATGTGATTCATGTTGTATTTTATAACATGTTCTTTCTTAAGTCATGCTGTGATTATCACTGTTGAAATTTTCCCCCAGTTTTTCAAAAACACATTTACAGGTAATGTCATAATTTTTCATATAAAATCTTTTTTTCCCAATTATTCTTTTCCTTCCAATTTTCTTTCTTTGTTTATCTAGAAATTACAAAAGATTCAGCAAGAATTTCGAAAGCTAGCAGAAGAAAAACAGATAATGGAGGATGAACTTCAAAAAATGAAAGCTTCTGAATCTGTAAGTCTAAACACACATTTGCTAGAGATTAAACTATTTAATTCTTAGTGAACATGCACAGAATGTGCTGTAAGTCTTTATTTTGTAATTCTGTTCATGTATTTTCAGAGGTAGGCCCTACAGTGAGTCTTATTTGCAAGTAGGGGTAATGACACCATAAAAAGTTGAGAAGCCTACAGACTAAGAAGGACAATATCTTACCTCCGTTTTTTAATTCTCTTACTCCTTGTACTATGAGATTGGATGGAGAGGTATCTTGAGAGATGTTATGAGAGGTGTTATGAGAGATGGGGTAAGGCAGGTGGCTGCTGGAGATGCATCATTCACATTTGCATATGTGTTTGAGATGGAGCAAAAAAAAAAAATGGCTTGGCACAGCTTGCACCTGCAATTGTCCCTCTTTTGTTATATCTGTCCTAGTAGACGAAGGGGGGCAGTGCAGACTACCTATGGGGGTTCAGTCCATTGTGGGAGCTAGCTGTGTGGTTAGCGAGTTTTCACTGCAAATTGAGAAACTACAGAGGTAAACCAGGTTTTCCTCTTCATCTGCTCAGGCCCTACTTTATCTTAGCTCCAAATGGATCTTTCAAGTTCTCAGACAAAACACTGGCATCCCTCTTTCAGAAAGAAATGCTCTCAGGTGTGTGCGTTTGCTGGGGGGGGCAGGGGGGGAATTTATGTATTCTCTAATAGGACTGGCCATTCTAGCAGCTACAGGGATGATCACAGTTTGGGAGGGGAATATAGTCATCCATCCTCTTATCACCCAAGAAAGATGGACAGAAATACTTCATTGGTGCTTATGACAGCACAGTCTATCTTTATACTTAAGCCCTCTTTACCAAGTACATAAAATAAATTGCAATAAAGCAATGAAATAAATAAAGCTGGCCTTAAAGGTAGCCAACACATAAACATATATATGTTTGGCTATATAATAATAATTAATAATAATAATAATGATAGGGCATACGGTGGCTTAGTGGTTAAGATGCCAATTCTGACAATCGGAAGATCAGAAAGTTGGCGGTTCAAGGCCCGAGTGCTAAATGATGGGCTGAGCTCCTGTCACTAGTCCTAGCTTCTGCCAGCCTAGCAGTTCAAAAGCATGCAAATGCAAGTAGATAAATAGGTACCACTTTGGTGGAAAGGTAACAGCGTTCGGTGCAGTCATGCTGGCCACATGACCACCACAGCAGTCCTCGGACAAGATGAGCACCACCCCTATAGTCGGTTACGACTAGATATTCATATCAAGGGACTACCTTTACCTTTATATTATAATAATATGTGTGGACAGATGAGAAAAGCTGTTAGTAAACTTCTCACAATTTTTCCACAAATGGAACCTATGACACACTTATCTTGATATTCGTATCCAGCCTTCCCACATATATTTTCATTGATTTGCATATTTCATCATACAGACAATTCAAAGTTCTGCCATCTAGATTAACATCATCTCCCCAAATCTTTATTAAAATTTTGCTTTCAGTGGTGGCCCATCTTCTGGGAATACATAAATATTCTTAACAGGATGATCTTGTATTGAATTTTCATGCTCTTTTGGGGTTCTCATGCTGTGTACTCCCTGGCTCAGCTTGGTAAATCACAAGAAAAAAAAGTCTGTTGCTCACTTTGATTCATCTGGGTGTTCTGTCAGATACACAGCATGGTCTGTTTTTTTTCCCTACCAAAAGTCAAGCATCTCATTTAGGAAACGAATCTGGGGAAATGGATATAGATCTGATATCCTCGGTTCATCTTCTGGGCCTAATGTTATATCTCCAGGTGGTTCCTTAGGCACAGTTTCATTCTCAAGCCTTGTTATGGCTTCCTCTGCCATATGCCTTAAAAATTGACATTAATTAAAAAAAAATTCAGATGCATCTTCCATTAAATGTTTGCATCTCTCTTGCATGGTGGACAAAAAGAATACACCCCATTCAAGGATCTTCCCAATCAGAGGTATTATTAGTTGTCAGAAATAGGTAGTACTGTATAGCGTACATTGATTGCAGCTTAGAGCAAATTGTCTGGCTTTGCACTGTTTTCATCCTGTCCTCCCAGATCAACATGTTTTGGTGAGAACAGACCTGACCAATGCTTATGTATACAGACAAGATAGAAATATGGTCCTGATCTCCACATTAGGAGGAAGCATTTCCTCTCCCCTGGGCACAGAAACGCACTTAGCATGCAATTACATCATATTCAAGGGACATACACAGATGAGAATGAATTCATGGTAAGATCTTCCAGGAATGGTAATTCCACATTGTATTACAGTAACTCATCAAGGTATTCTGCTGGACTATTTTGGGTTGCTTCAGTGCACTTTACCAATATTATTTTCATTCTCTTGATGCTGCAGAAGAGCAGTTTTCAAACACATGGGTTGTGTCTCTTGCAACATTTCCAAAGACATGAATCCAACTTTCAATTTCAATTTTGACCATTGAGCTCCCTCTCTTCCCTGCATTTTTTTCTTTCTTGCCTTGTCAGTAGCAGAGTTTCAGATGTCCCCCATCTTTACTTCTGGTTGGACTTTAACATTTTATGGCTTGACACCACTTTAACTCCCATAGCTCAGTGCAGTGGAATTCTGTGAGTTGTATTTTGTTGTGGCACCAGAGCTCTCTCTCAACCCCCAGAATTCTTTCTAGTGCCACAACAGAGAAACAAAAAACAAAAGCTTCTTTGCAGAAGAAAGAGTTAAAGCTGTGTTGGAAAGAAAAAAGGAGAAAGAAAGAAAGAAAGGAAGGAAGGAAGGAAGGAAAGAGAAGAAATCAGTGGAAGGGTTGGAAACAGGGAAAAAGCAAAAAGGGAGGTTAGTTGGAGATAGAATTTCTATTTGAAAGAAAATAGAGGAAAAAGGGAATTGGCAGAGGTAGGAGTGGATGAGAGTAACATCTCATCAGTTAAGCAGCCTACCATTTCTTCAGACTGCCATGTTCATAGGTTGCCATAGTAACAAATGGAATGACTGGTGAGTCTGTATGCAAGTAGCCATTACTGATAACTCATTTCTCTGTACAGATGTATCAGTTTCAAAAAAACATTTGTGTTGCTAGTGATCCACATTCCTCCCTTGCGCGTGAGACAGAAAGCACTTGGGAATCTCTGGGAAAAGTCAAGAAGATACTGTGAGAGCACACAGTTCTTTAACCAATCTGGAAAAACTCTAAATTAAGAAAAGAATGCACTCTTCTTTTAACTACCAGATATGTTTGTCATCATAGAAAACCATGAAATGATGTATTCTGTCTGCTTGATTAAGCTGTGCCCATACCTTTCTTCTTTCTGTAAAATCTTGAAATAGTAATTTTCTCAAAATCTGCTATGGCTTCTAATTTTGCAAATATGGGTAAACAACAAGCAGAATAAGTTCAATAAAATTTGAATGAAAATAAACAGCATTTTTGTTATGTTTTCTTCAAATGTAGATCAGTACATTGCCCCCTTCTTGTTAAATGAAATATTTTAATTAATATTCCTTGTCAGCTTACAGAATTGAACAACAGCAGCTTGACTCCACTTCTTGTTTTTTGTATTGAATATAAAAAGTTCATCAAGGGGAAGGGTAATGTTTACTTTACTCTGACATACTTCTTTGGAAGACTGACATAGGTGTGTGCTGTTTCTTGATACATGCATTTCCAATCAAGTGGCTATACAAAGTACTAATAAAAAAACTGCTAAGTAACCATCTTGAATTTATTATATACCTTTAGCAGCAAGATAAATTGGGGCCAGATGCAAGGAAAAAAATGTTGCCAAAAATAGAGAAAGCAAAAGTTGAAGAAAAACCTGTAGTTCCAGAGAGGTAAGGCCAATTAAAATAAAAGTAATTATAAAGGATTTAAGTTTACATCATACTTATTAACTATAAACAAGAAAAAATGAATGATATAAATAACAAAAAATTAAAATATTTCTGACCTACGGTATGTCCATCTGCTCATTGTTAAAAATAACCAGGTTAAAATGTGGTTTTTTTATTTATTTTGTGTTAGATATTTTGCATACCTTTATATAGCCTGGGGCAGTTCATAATAGGAAAATATAATTAAATATAATGACATAATTAAAATAGTACATAAAGATAAAGACAAAGTTTTCCTCTTTGACAAGATCATCATGTCCAACTCTGTGATGATGTGGCTAGCATGACTGCACAAAGCGCCCCACCGAAATGGTACTTATTTATCTATCTACTTGTACCTTTACATGCTTTCAAGCTACTAGGTTGGCAGGAGCTGGGACTAGTGACAGGAGCCCACTCTGTCATGTGGTGCTTGGGTCGCAACCTGTCGACCTTGCGATTGTCAGAGTCAGCATCAAAAAGACTCAGAAATACTACACAGGACATAGTTAAAAGAGAGATATTTTACAAATTCACTACAACCTGAAGAACAATTCAGATGTCAGAATGTACAGGAATACACAGCCCAGGAGCTGTATGCTATTCTCCAAGGCCCTTCAGGAAAGTTGATGATTAGATATGGAGAGAAAGTTATCCCTCTTCAAGATATCCTTATTCATGGGAGTGCTTTCTTGTGTGTTTGTGTTCTGATTAATTAATGGTCTGATGGACTAGTTGGGATTCTGTGCATCCCTGACTGGGATAGATGGGTTCTGGAGTTAACCAGTACCTCTGGGATTGCCAAAATAGTAATAACCATTTTAGTACTTTCACCTCCATAATTAATGTGTTTGTATTCTTCAAAATACAGGCTACCAACACCAAAGCAGAAGGAACATCAGAAAATGAAAGAAGATCTAGCTAAAGCTCAGGTAAGCAGAGTAGGTTAAAACCTAGGTTACTTCCAGAGGGTTACTTTCAAAGAATATTTGCCTCTTTTCTGGACACCTGGGGCTCCCTGCCAAAGGTGGGGGGGAACCCAGACACAAGAAGATTAATCACAGTTTGAGACATTAATACAATTTTTCCCCTGGCATTAGTTTAACTTGCTTTTTTTGTGCAAAAAACATGTTTTTCTATTTAAAAAAGCAAGCTTTCTACACAGAAAATAACATTTTCTATTTTAAAAAGTTTCAGACATAGAAAATGACATTTCTTTAAAAAATAAAATAAAATAAATAAAATCATTTTGGGTACAAAATATTCATTCAAAAACGTCCTGAACTGAGAATAGTCTTCAAAAAGTGTGCCCTTTTATCCTACAGTAGAAAGAATTTTTTTGAAATTATTGCTCTTGCTTGCAAGAAGAAGATAAATGAAAATCTGTATCTGTTATAGCTGTGCTCTGGTAGCAAAAACAACAAAATGTGTTTTGGCACCTTACAGACAAGCAAGTTTTATTTGGCATAAGCTTTCAGTATCTGAATAAGTGAGCTGTCATCCATTAAAGCTTATGCTATAGTCAGGAATGGGAGCTGGGGAGCAGCTAGGGCCTAAGCATATTTTTCTTCCTATAACATGACTCTTGCTAGCCTGGGTGGAAAGAATTGATTACCCAGTCCTGAATGACTCCTTCCACATACAAGAATGGACTTTCATAGTAAGTACCCAATGTGTCAGTCTTTAAAATGCCACTCTACAACCTGAGACCTAATAGAAAAAGCTAAATACATCAGTTTATTTTTAATTGGATGGGGGAATACATGTGCAGTAGCAGATATCTTGTACAGTACTTTACAATCTGAATCTAAAAGAAGTTCCTAAATATAAATTAACCTGTGAAAATAAAACTTTGATATTGTAGGCAAACATTCAGTCACTTGAAAACGAGAAGAAAATGCTTGAAGAGAAACTACAGAAAGCATTAGAGGTAGTACTTGCAGCACCTTTAGTCTGTAAATATTGTGACAAAATGTAAAATGGAAATAAATTTGTATATTTAATAAATGGTATTATTCTCTGAAGAACTGCATAGTTCAAATCAGTATGTAAATTTCAGCTCTTATACCCACTGAATTGCTCTTGGCCTTAATTGCATTGTGGGAGTTCCCGGTCACAGTAGTAGTAGAGTTTGCAACTGGGAGAATGACTGTACCAGGATTTAAACCTACTTATACCTCATTCGCTACTGGGCCATCAGTTGCTGGTTCTCCAATTCTTCTTTACTTTCCCATTTCTTTTCAGTCCTGTGGATCACTGTTCTTGTCTAAGCACTTTGTATGATTCTGCTTATTTTCTCCATATGTTCATTTTGAACATTTAAATCTTGCTGGTCATTGACCAAATAAAACATATCTAAAAATTTTGAACATGGCTTATTCTTGTTTTGCTTTCCATTTCAATGCCTGTTCTTCAACCTTCTTTTAACCAATGTTGTCTGTGGGGATACCTGAAATGTAGCTTCTTTGCCTTTTAGTAGCTATTTGCCTTTTACCCAACCTTCAGCTTGCCCGCAAATGTACTTCTTCAGAAATATATGGCATTACTATCACAGCTCTACAGATGTGTGTGACTATGTGCCTTTAAGTTGCCTGTTGACTTATGACAACCCCATGAATTTCATAGTATTTTATTAAGCAAGGAGTACTCAAATACTGTGCTAGAAATACACTGTTGCTTTTGTTTCCCAAGCAACTGGAATGTTTGTGAACAGTTCGGACTGTTGTTAGAAATTTAACTTCCAGAATATAGTTAATTTAAGGAGAATAATGGTATATTATACGTACATTTCAAACTGAAGAATAATAATCTACACATAGTTTGTCATTATTCTCAAACTGACTATTATTCTGTAAATTAGGGTTTTAACAACTGTCCCACTGGTGTGATTCTGCTAATTGGTGTTCTTTATCTAGCAGAGATGTCCTTCAGCAAAATGAGGAAGGAGGTATATTTTCTGTGACAACAATCTTTTTCCCCTGCTCTGTTTCCTTGTTGCATTGCATGCTGCTGCATTGTGTACTCCATGCTTATGAAATCTTATGTAGACATTGAATTTTTTTACTACCACGCACAAGTAAGTTGTACATTTCAAATGAGATAATTAGAAATGCTGTGTTTAATTTTTCAAAATAGGAGGCCCAGAAGGCAAAGGGTCAGCTTGCTGAAATACCTCCAAATATTCCAGACTGGCAGTTTCCTTATACAGCAATTGTGGAAGATGACAAAGATATTCCAAAGAAAGGCAAAAAGCCAATGAAATCTAAAGGTAAAGGAGAAGATCGAGCAGATTTAAAACAGATGTCTGGTACTGCGGCTGACAAGGCAGTCAGTAAGCTGCAAAAAGCTGAGACAGGAAAAGCAGGTGAAATACTTCCAGGAAAAAGCCAGGACCTTAAGAGAAGAGGCTCAATTCGCCAAGATACTGAAAAATTGAGTGGGGCACAAGAAAAAGATTCTGTTACTGTTGTGGAAAAGCTAACTGACAAAAAGGAAGAGTCAAAGAAAACAAAAGCTAAAATAGAAGGAAAATCGGAGACAGTAAGTAGTGATTACTTTCATTTTTAAAATGAGGATTTTTTTCAGTGCAGAATCTTTTACATATGTTATTATCCTTCCCCCACAACAATATTATTGCCCTTCATTTGACTTTGTCTCACTAGGTATAGCTTTAGAAATATGTGCATTTAGCAACGTATAAAAATCTGAAGACTTCTGTTAAGTGGAAGAAAGGCTAGTGGGAGATGTATGCTGCATACTTACAGAAAATAAAACAACTGTTCTGGATTTAAAAAGTGACTCCTACCCTGTTTCCTCGAAAATAAGACATACTCAGAAAATAAGACCTAGTAGAGGTTTTGCTGAATTGCTAAATATAAGGCCTCCCCCCGAAAGTAAGACCTAACAAAGTTTTTGTATATAAATAAACATACAATTTATAATAAATGTTAATTTTTTTTGTTCAACAATAAATGTGAATTGTTTTTCATGGAAAAATAAGACATCGCCTGAAAATAAGACTGAGTGCATCTTTGGGAGCAAAAAATAATATGTCATCCCTTCACTGTCTTATTTTCGGGGAAACATGGTAGAACAAGCTATATGTTGTCTAGCAAGGCCTTTTGTACAGTTGCCAGAGCCCCTCTATCACAGATTTTCTTTTTTTTGGGGGGGGGGGAGTCTTAAATTGGAAACTTGCACCACTGGAAGCCTCCAGGGGCAGGCTTCTTCCATGTAGTGCTATATTGCTTCCCTGCTGCCCCCCCAGGTAGCATTTAAAAATACTGGGTATGATCTTCCAAAGCTCTTGATTTTGTAAAAAAAAGAAAAAGAAAAAAAAGTGTGGCTCAAAAGAGTCTAGTTTTGGTGGAAGATGTTGGTGTGCTACTGTAAATTTGAACTAATCTTGATGGATATTGTAACAGCTGTCATGTGATCAAATGTAGTTTCTTATAGGTAAGGAACTTAAAGCATGTAGCCAAGCAGCAAACAAAGCTCCATGTGCTCAAAGATGGTCAACTGTTTATTAGTGTTTTAAAAGCCACGCTAGGCCTTCTTCAGGAGCTGAAAACAAATATAAATACACTTAAGATATAATAGGTCCATGCCCTAGTGGTCTCACGATTAGACTACTGCACCCTTCTCTTGGCAGGGCTTCCTCTCTCTCACCTCCACCCATTAATTTCTGTTCAGCACTCATCTGCTCTCATTATCTCACTCACTCACCGGTACGACCATGTTTCCCCCCTATTGTCATCCCTTCACTGGCTCCCCTTTCCCTTCTGCATTCAGTACAAGCTTCTCTTGCTCACTTTCAAAGCCCTGCATGGGCTGCCCCCCCATCTCTCTGAACCTCTTTCACCCTACATCCCACCCTTTCCCTCTGTTCTGGTAGCCAAGGTCTCCTGTCCCATCCCAGGTTTTCCACTGCCCCGTCCCGGATTCGTCCCTTCTTGCTTGCTGCCCCTCACTCCTGGAACCTCCTTCCCTTACAAGCATGGCTTAACACGTCTCTAACCATTTTAAAACCGAGTTAAAGACCATATTGTTTAGGGAAGCATTCCCAGGGAGTTTGTGATTGTGACCTGGTAGTTTTGATGCAATATTTGATATCTGCTGTTTTAATTTGTTTTCTCATGATGTTGTTAACTTGTTATTTTAACCTCTAGAAGGTTAGCAGTTCGAGGCTCAAATGCCATGGGATGGAGTGAGCTCCCATCACTAGTCCCAGCTTCTGCCAACCTAGTAGTCTGAAAGCATGCAAGTACAAGTACAGTGGTCCCCCGGGTTACGAAATTAATTCTTTCCGGCTACGTTTTCGTAAGCCGAAAATTTCGTAACCCGGGGCCTATTTCCCATAGGAAATAGGCAATCCGTTCCCCGGGCCTGGCGGGGGCCTCCTGGCTGAGGAAAGGAAGGTCCGATCCGGCGGATCGGGCCTTCCTTTCGTCAGCCGCGGGGGCCTCCTGGCTGGGGAAGGGAAGGTTCCCTTCCCCAGCCAGGCTGGGCCTCCGGGCCTGACGCGGAAGGAGGCCCGATCCCGCCAGGTCGGGCCTCCTTTCGATGGGCGCGAAGGCCCAGGCCGGCTTCAGAAGCCGGCCTGGGCCTCCGCGCCTGACACGGAAGGAGGCCGGGCCTCCTTTCGATGGGAGCGAAGGCCCAGGCCGGCTTCCGAAGCCGGCCTGGGCCTCCGCGCCTGACACGGAAGGAGGCCGGGCCTCCTTTCGATGGGCGCGAAGGCCCAGGCCGGCTTCCGAAGTTGACCTGGGCCTCCGCGCCTGACGCGGAAGGAGGCCAGGCCTCCTTTTGATGGGCGCGAAGGCCCAGGCCGGCTTCCGAAGCCGGCCTGGGCCTCCGCGCCCAACGAAAGGAGGCCCGACCCGGCGGGATCGGGCCTCCTTCCGCGTCAGGCCTAGCCTCGGAGAGAAAGGGACGCCGTTTCGTCCCTTTTCCTCCGAGGCCAGGCTTCGGAGGAAAAGGGACGAAACGGGGTCCCTTTTTCTCCGAGGCTAGGCCTCGGAGGAAAAGGGACGAAACGGGGTCCCTTTTTCTCCGAGGCTAGGCCTCGGAGGAAAAGGGACGAAACGGGGTCCCTTTTTCTCCGAGGCTAGGCCTCTGAGAAAAAGGGACGAAACGGCGTCCCTTTTTCTCCGAGGCTAGGCCTCTGAGGAAAAGGGACGAAACGGCGTCCCTTTTTCTCGGAGGCTAGGCCTCTGAGGAAAAGGGACGAAACGGCGTCCCTTTTTCTCGGAGGCTAGGCCTCTGAGGAAAAGGGACGAAACGGCGTCCCTTTTTCTCGGAGGCTAGGCCTCTGAGGAAAAGGGACGAAACGGCGTCCCTTTTTCTCCGAGGCTAGGCCTCTGAGGAAAAGGGACAAAACGGCATCCCTTTTTCTCCGAGGCTAGGCCTCTGAGGAAAAGGGACGAAACGGGACGTCCCTTTTTTTCGGATCCCGGGGGATCCTTCGGATCCCGGGGGATACTGAAGCGGTCCCGCCGGTTTCGGATCCCGGGGTTTTCTTAACCCGGGGGATTCGTATCCCGGGGGACCACTGTAGATGGATAGGTACCACTTTGATGGGAAGGTAACAGTATTCGGTGCAGTCATGCTGGCCATATGACCATCAGACTCATCTTTGGTTTAGTAACAGAGATGTCATGTCAGGGGGAAACCTTAACTTGTACCTTTAAATGTCATTTACAGGTTCAACTTAATGAATGTGTGATAGTCAATGAATGTGATAAAGCAGAATAGCATTTGTTTACTAGGCCTAATTTGATTATAATATTTTTGCCTTCAAAGGTTGATTCTAAAGGTCTGTCAAAATCTAAGGAGTCTACAGAAATAAAAAGAGGACGTTCAGTAATAAAAGGGTAGGCATACTTGAGATTTTATACTAATGTATAATGGTAAAATTATGTATGTCTGTTCTTCAGTAAACAGTTATATATTTTTTATTTTCCTACTGATATGCTAGACATTCTGCATGTTTATCAATTCTAGTTTAATATTTAGATTTGCTTTAAATTATTGGTCCGGGTCTGACTCCAAAGGCATTTTTTTGAGTTGAACAGCCTTAGAATCACAGCTAGAAACCAGAATGACTTCTCATTTTATGTTCATCCATGATTCCATTTTTAAAAGACCATGACAGAATAAAAGAAACATGTTACAGAATTATATATACAGGCTACTTCTGAACATTTTGTGAATTTATAAAAACAGTTTACCTTGATCCTGTAAAGTTGTAGAATTTCTTTCTTTGGCCATTTGTGTAGAAAGTTGAAACAGGTCATACTTTAGATCTGTGGTAATATTTTATATTAATGTATATAATTCTTATATGAGAGTTGCACTGTATATCCTATATATTTTTCTTCAGTCTCTGATACTGTGACATTGTATTTGATATATTTTAGGAGGTTATAGTAGTTGTCAGCTTCTTTCAATAATACGATAAACTAAGCAAGTTGTTAGCATACTAATAAACCAGTGGCTAGTTGTAAGCTTTAAACCAAGTAATTATTACAGGCATTTTTACTGTGTAAGACAGGAGACTTCGACCCAAAACAGAGGGGTCAAAAGGTCTGCCATTGGGCTGCATTGGGGCCATGGCATTTAGATGCCATGCATCCCCAAACCACATGGAAGCTGCGCCAGCGCCACCTGAGGCGGCCCAAACCTGGCCACAAAAGAAGCAGAAAAATACTGCTCCTTTTGTTGGCTGGATTGAAAACTGTGGCAACGGCCTGGATTGGGGGTAGATAAGTGCAAGAATGGTGCTGGAGTGATCACGGGTGCTTTATTGTCTGCTTGAGGCCTTCCATACCTTGTCAGGTCTTGGAACCTTTTTGAAGTCTCCTACAGAGGAAGCAACTGTCAAAGTCACTTCTGAGTTTTTTGTGGGTTTTTCAGGCTATGAGGCTATGTTCTAGAACAGTTTATTCTCGATGTTTCGCCAGCAGCTGTGGCTGGCATCTTCAAAGAATCAAGATGCCAGCCACAGCTGCTGGCAAAATGTCAGGAATAAACTCTGCTTGAACATGGCTTCATTGCCCAGAAAACCCACAAAAACTATGGATACAGGCTGTGAAAGCCTTTGACTTCACTTCTGAGTATTCTTTGTTAAAGAGAACCCTGTGAAATTAATGGGGTGACCAGAAGACAACAGACAACTTGAAGGCACATCCCTCCACCCCCAAAGAGCATTCTATATGAGTGAGAATGAGTTCTACTCCAAGGCACTCAGTTACTGTAGTTTCTTCCAGTTGCATTGACATTTCCCTGGTGGCGCAGTGGTTAAATTCCTGTACTGCAGCCATTCACTCACTAACCATAAAGTTGTGAGTTCAGTACCAGCCAGGGCTCAACTCAGGCTTGTATCCTTCCAAGATCGCTAAAATGAGTACCCAGCTCGTTGGGGGCAATTAGCTTGCAGATGTAAACCGCTTAGAGACTGCTTAGGCAGTATGAAGAGATATATAAATGAAGCTGCTATTGCTATAGAGCTATATAGCCAGGGAATTTATATCATATTTTCTAAATTAGAGCTTTCACAGTTCTAATCTAGCAAAATTTGTATGAGATGTAAACTTGTTCCATTTATATTGGTGGTGAGCAATATCAATAATATTGAGAAATCCAGATGTGTGTTGTATTCTACACTGTGGTATTACTAGTCACATAACTACTTAATTGCCAATATATTTCACTCCACAATTAATCTGGCAAGAACATTTGTTGTGGGATACACGGACCTCCCTTGTCTATGTATGAGTTTCCCACCATCTACCTTGTTTTGCTAAAGGAAGGCATTTCTAATTATGTGTGTGATGACCATGTGACCAAGGGCATCTCCTTCACCCATGTCCCCTCTCTTTCCCATTTTGATATTCAGTGGGCAGCCAAGTGTATACTCTTTTGCTGCTGAAAAATTGTCATGTTTAATAATTATAAGAATAAATCTGTTTTTCCTCTGTACTCTTTTCAGTGTTCTGACCCTATTTATGTTGTTTTTCTTATCTGGCACAGAGAGATTGGGTAGTATCTCATTTATATGCTTACTATGCTTAAATTTATGGGGATTACCCATGCATTGACCAGGAGTCCTCATGGCTTTGTTTGCAGGAGTGGTGTTGGTGGGATGTTTCACCATGCTGGCACAATACCTTGCTGCCTAATCGTACTTGGCCCAAATTTTTCATGATGATAACATGACGTCTTGTCACATAACTCTTTTTGTCTTGCATTTCTTTGTTTTACACCAAATTCTTACCATGCCAGCATGACACTTCACCACTTTTCACTTGGGGGACTCTCCCAGAGGTTGCTAAGTGCTGTCATGTTTGGGCTGTTTATTAGTATCCATTTTTTCTATTAGGTATCTGTAGCTTTTACGTACTGTAGTTACTTTTGATTTTGTGTTTTGCTCCCTTCCACACTCTGCCATGTTGTACTATGTACAAGAACAACAAAGAAAGCATCCTAAAACTCATGGGTGGGGAAACAGAAAGGGTGGGGAAAGGGCAGAGTTTGTTGTGGGGGAATTACCACCCCTTGGTAAGTGTGGATCAGGTTTCATGCAACTATAGGATATCAATTGTTCTTCCATTTAGACACAAGTGATCTGAGGCTTCAAGGCTCATGATGAAGAGAAAATGATGTTTAAAATACTGTATATAGAAAATAAAAGGTGAAAAATTAATTCTTCGCATGGCAGAGGGAGTTATCCAAGCTGGTTGGATTTATCCTATGCACTAACCCCATGCTGGCAGGAGTCCATGTTATTTTTCAATTATTACCCTTTGGACTCTGTTGGTTTTAATTTTGCTGACTAGCTAACAAATAGGTTTAGCCTTCTCTATAACAATTAAAAGGCAGTTAAATTATAGAACAAAGGAAATACTAGATGAAATGGAAAAGAAACTGAAGGACATTAAAGAGATGTCCTCCAAAAATAAAGATAAGCCGGCAGAGCAAGGAACGACTGAGATAGGAACAAGTTGACAAGTATAAAAATAAGATGAAGACTTCCCAGATGACCACTGCCCAGCATGTCTCTGGTAATGAGAAACATGATAATTAAAAAAAAATCCTGACCTCCAGTGAATTGGTGGCAGATGAAATAAAAATACTGTATAGACAAAACAAACAAACAGACAAAAAAACAGAAGGAAAGGAAGCCGGGCAGAATCAAGGCTCAGACCCTACCATTAAAGACAATGCTGATCCTAAGGCTAAAAAAAACCTTTAAAGGATGACAAAATAGCAACAAAACCAACAGTTTACCTTAAAATGCCAGAGAGAAATGCTGTGGTAGCAGTGAGCTCTCCAAGCAGAGTGTCTAACCACCATTATTTCAAATGGTCAGAGGCAAGCAGTCCTGACTGTCATTTTGAATGTTCAGAAGGAGGTGGAGCTAGCAGGCAGATCAGCCACCCCAGCCTTCAGGATGTAGCTAAAAAACTGGCACTAAATAAAAAAGGCACAAACTACAAGGAAAAGTAGCAGTCAGGCTAGGTCTCAGGAACGAGCCAATCAATGTGGAGGAGGAGACTCTTGTGAGATGGAGTGTGCTTCAGATCAAAGCAGAACAGTGGATATACTGAACAAATTTACTAAAAAAAAGAAAAAAGAAAGTCTAGACCAAGCACCTATTTTATCTGCATAAATAATCAGCGATGAAGAAGTTGATGACATAGAAACAGAAACTAGTAATGCAGGACAATATGTAGAAATAACCAACTTAAATACAGTAAGTATAGACTCTATAAATAAAGAATTAGGAAATATTTTTAATACACAACAAAATAAAGTAGAGAATAAATACAACAAAAAACGTACAGAAACCACATTTAAATATAGAATCCTCAACAACAGAATTAAACAACATAAATTTATTAGATGTAATAGCTATGATTCCAGACAGACCACAGAGGTTATACATATAAAGTTAGACTACAGAAATCAGAACAGGGTGACCAGAGATACATGTAGGACATAGAAAATGAGGAACAAATGAGGCAGGGAGGACAGTCAAGGAAATGTACTGGAAAAAGAAAACATATAGAGGAATTTGAAGATCAATGGGTGGATGAAGCAGAACAGCATTAGAAACCAGGAGACGATGATTCGGATGTAGAAGAGAATACAGGAGTTAATGTAGAAAGGTTATTTCAAGGATGTTTGTTTAAGAATTTGTTAGCATTGTAAAAATAAATAGATTTGACAAATACAATGAATAGCAATACAACACACACACACACACAAAAGGTCAAGGACAAAATTGCATCAGTACTGATTGGGGGAAAAAGACTCCTTGAAGTGAGGGAATACCAATGTCACCTATGTTCAGAGACATCATAGAAAATGAATGGAAAACATCAATAAATACTAAATCAATAAAAAGTATGAAGGATTTAGTCAAAAATTGTATACATTCAGTAAAAATGAGATGGATCTTTTGAAAGTTCCTCTTATTGATGGGCCTATAGCAGCTTTATTATAAAGAGCAATAGCCCCTTGAGAAGGGATATTTTACTGCTCTTTTTTGGGTCAGTTCTTCCATGATGGTACCTGGGGTGTGTGTCATCTGAATGCCATACCCCAAATGCAGCCTGATGGCGGCCCCTTTTGGCCGTCTGTTTGAGGCCTTAGTTGCATTGAGAGCAACTCTACATATTGCAGACAACTAATGACAACTAATAGTTTAAGTCAAATTATTAGTCTTGCCTAATAATTAACACATGCAATATCTGTTAGGTATGTTTCATTGCTTCAGTGGGTCTGCTCTACGTGCACCTGAGCACAGGTGTTAATCTTACTTATTTTAAGGGCAATAGCAAAATATTTATTGATTTATTTATATCCTGCTCTTCAGCTGAAAGGCTCTCAGATCATCTTATAAATTGTTAAATTGACAGTTCCCTGCCCTTGGGTTTATAATCTAAATAGGCCATGACATACAAGGAAAAAGAAATGGCAATGGGTGAGGATATTAAATCTAGCAGATACTGCTGGTTTGTCTCTCCCCCTGAGGCTATAGCTGTGGCAATTGGGATGAGGGGAGAACCTTTGATCTGCTTCTGGGCCTGAGCCTGGTGCAATTATGCTACCTCTTCCTCTCTCTGCCTGAGGCTACAACAGTGGCGGCTGGGATGGAGGGAGGGCCTTTCATCTGCTTCTGGGCCTAGGTAGGGTGGAATTGTGTCTGCTTCTTCATATATTAGTTTACCAGCATCATGGTTTGTCTTTCACCTGAGCTCTGTTTTTGACCGCCTTTCTCATTTGTGGACTCCATGCAGTTCCAAATATGACAATGTGCCTGTGTTGATTTAACCCCAAAGGAAGCTGCCTATGAAGACTTATGCCTTTACTACTCCATTTTTATGTGTGACATTTTTGTCTACGGTCTTTATTGCTTTCAGTATCCATCTGATGCTGAGAGTGTGTTTTGGTTTTTATTTTATTTTTTTTTCTGTTTCAATTTCAAAATCTAATCATACATATGTTAAATAAGTCACATGCTCTTAGCCTCAGGGGATGGTAATGTTAAACATCCTCTGAACAAATCTTGCTACGAAAATCCCATGATAGGTTTACCTTAGGCTCACCATAAGTTGGAAATGACTTGAAGGCCCACAACAACAAGAAACTGGCTGCTAAGGTACATATAACTACGGGTTTACCTAAGGGACATATATTATATTATATTATATTATGATATTATATATTATGGTTAAAACCATGAACTAACAAAAGTTACTCAACATCCATAATCTCAATATAGGAAACCTTTCAATCTCTTTAATGCTTGCATTGAGAAACAATCTGTTGGCCAGTTTCTCAGAAGAATTATTTTCCAGTATATGTGGCTAGGAAAGGTTGATATATTTCAGATTTATGGAGTAGGTCTTTTCTGATATTGAGACTTTGCCAGATGCCAGCCATCTTGCTTCTTCAGCACTGGTAGTTGACCTATAATCACTACTGTGCAAGAAGAAGTTAATTTGTGCAAGGGACTCTCTTACATCCTACGTCCCACTGCAGGCCTGTTTTTCTGCTGAGGCTATTGGGAGGATCAGATGCCCTTGGGAAAGGCCTGAAATGTGAAATAATACACCTTTTCAGTCAGAAAAAAAGCATTCAAAATTAGGACAGAAGCAACTTGTGCAAACTATTTTGGCAATTTCCAAAAATATTCCAAGACCCACTAAAACGAGAGCCAATTTTATTGAATATTCTATTTTAATTTGATGCTCATTTGGAAGAATATTGCTTCCTCTCTTGCAGGCTCAGCTAGTAAATACCAACAGGATTGCAGCTCAGGGACACATTTTCACAAAATACAGTATATCTTTGGCAAGGGAAATGAGAAACAAGTTCAGTGGCCATACAATGCTAAGTGTCTGTTGAAAAATAAAAAGGAAAATTGTGGGAAGGAGAATAGAATAACCTAGAATTAACATGCCTGGCTGACTTGGAAACTGTATAGTGCAACATTTTGTTTCATGTTTAAGTTGTCATCCCTCTAATACCAAACACGGGTGATCTCATATTTATCAATTCCAAAATAAAACAGACCTATCTCAAAGCAAGTTGATAGTTTCCACACTCTTAAGGAATACTTGTTCTGCCTGAACCCCTTATTGCATCATTGAGAGATGGTTTGGGTTGAAGAAAAATTGTGCATGTGGTTTATCAGATTTTCTTTCTTCTTGCCCAGTCCATAGTTTTTTGTATGTTTTATAGAGAAAGAGGGAGCATTCTGCATTCATTAACTGGAATGTCAGATTTACTGATCTGTAGATTGTGGTTTTTTGAGCGTTTTTCATTTTTCTGGTTCTCTGAGGATTCCTTGTTTGGACTGTACCAGAGAAGGCTGGAAGAAACAAATGACTAGATGTTTCTCCATTTTAGAGATTTTCTCTGAGCTTATGTAGAAGATACTTATAGGGGCTTTCTAGATTGGCAAAAAGAAGTGTGTTCATGGCTGCATGAAACTCTAGCCTTTAGATGAGAAAAAGGGCAAGTGTGCCATGAAAACGCTTTTTTTGCATTTTAGGGGAGAAGAAGCACCTTTAAAAAGGTGCTGGTTTTCCCAGCTTCTTTTTTAAAAACTGCGGAACAGCGCAGCTCCATCTAAAGGCTGCGGTGCAGCTGCTAAGCATTAAGGAAAAGGCAACTTCATGTCACACTTTCCTGCCAATCTAGAAAGCCCAATAGTAGTATTTCTTTTAAGAAGGTTCTGAGGTCTCGCTGAAGTGTTGCTTTTGAAATATTACATTCCAAATTATGCTAAACATATTTCTTGGATGCTTTTAACTTTGTAGATAGCAGGCATGGGATGAAGTTGGGGAGACAGGATTCAAACAGTGGCATTGGAAGAAAGTTTAATTGCAGCTGGTATTAGCTGTAAGAGAGGCATTCACATTGGCAGTTTTGGTGGGTATTTTTATGACTTTTGCCCTTTGATGTTTTAGTAAACCAAATAGGAAATTGTATACAGTTTGCTATGTACAAAGGTAAAAAAAATGACATGAGTTTGAACTGTCTTACACAAGGTAATGAAAGATGGATTCAAATGTTCTTTGTCATATTTATAGTAAGTTTTTACTATTCATATTAAATTAATCTGTGTTCCTACCATAAGTAAAGATGCATGTCTGATTTTGTAACTTACGAAGCAAATGTACTGTAGCTATCACATGCCAAGTTAAAATTTGGTCTGTGATATGTTAAGTGCATATTCAACTTTACAGTTAGCTTTAACATTATAAATTAGGAAATATTAACTCTTAAGAGCACTGATACAATATCCTATTTAAATTAATCCCGGGTTGCTCTTTAGGTCTTAAAAGAATTCCTGAAAACCTTTGAAGAGTGCCTCTCAAACTTCCATGTGGAGTGAAATAAAACCAAAACAAGGATGTCGGGTCTTGCTGCTGAATAAATAAGATGGTTTAAGCTCCAATATGTTTTGCAGTCTTATTAGGTATTAAAGACAAACACTAACAGGAATGCTTGATACAGCGTGAACAAAGAATATTTTCACTTTAGCCACTCGTTTTTAGTCTTTTTTGTGTATTCATTCATATTTGAGTATGCATTGGCCACTTTTCCCAGACATCATTCATCGAGATAGTTAGTTCAGTACAAGTTAACAAAATGATATGTAACCTTTGAAATGCTAATGAGGACACACATAGTTCATAAATATAATATGCTAATTTAAAGGCCCTTTAGAAGATTTTCTAAGGAGTTTATCTCATTGGCTTTGCTCCCGCTAAAAACACCTGATGTAACTTTAAGAATTCAGATCTTATTAAATTTCTCCTTTGCCAGGGAGCATGCAGCTTGTTTGCAACCTGTGCTTCTGAGGCATTTTTTCAGATTGGGAAAATTCCATTCTTGAAAAGATGCAGCAGAAGTCTGGGTTGCAAACAGACAGTATACTCCCTGGTAACAGAGAAATGTGATGAGATCCACCTTCTTAAAGTTACATTCCATGTCTATCGCTGGAGCAAAGACAATGTGATAAACTCCTATTTATCTGTAGACTAAAATCTAAAATCTTTTAGCCTTGCACAGAAATAGCACCTGTTCTTAAGGAGACTATTAATAGCTTTGGATTACTAAAGAGTAGGCTTTTCCATGTAACCTCCACAAATAGGCTTCCTTTAGTGAAGATAATCACAAGAGTCTCCTCATTTGGTTGCCTATCTCTTTATAATCTGATTAACATAGTTCACTTGTGTGCCATCCAAATATAATTATCTCTGTCATTTTAGAGGAGACTTAAACATTCTCTTGGAACTCTGAGCAACTTTATCAATTATTTCCCTATAAACATATGAGCTACACAGTAATATAATGTGACTGTATAATACATCTTTAAAATATAATGTTCTGATAGACAGCTGAAGCCATACCTTAGGGGAAAGACCCACATCACAGTCAATCATGTCTCTATCAAAGTTAAGGGTCAAGGTTTGTGGAACTAAACATAGAATAATGGTAAGGTGGTTCAAGATCTGGTCTTTAAAAATAGTGAGATGACTTCTTGACTCTCAGACTGAGCAAGTCACTGTAGGATCATACCCTTGCTGGTGATACATCTCTCCTGGCTTCAGCCCCTAAGTTGACCCCAAATCAGGCCTCACAATTGGTAAATAGTTTCAGGGCCTTGGGCCTGGACTCATCTAAGGATTAAAGGACTGGCCACTTCAAGTAGGCAATGGACCACAGTCCCTGCTCCTGCATGAGGATCAACAAAGGCTAGTTCAGACTACACGATCATCCCTGAAAGGTAGACTAATAGAGGCTAGGCACTGATGTGGTAGCAGAGTCCAAGCTGATAGGGGTAATATGCTGTTCAAGTCTATCTACTTTGGTTTCACAGGGAGCAAGTCAAGGTTGCTCTATTGGGCTTGTATTTGTTTCCAAGGGTAACATGTAACCTGCTTAGCCAGATCTTAACTATCCAAACTTTCCTCTGTCAAATTCTCCTTTGAGTGTCTAGTCACCCTTTCATTGGTTTCAGTTTATGTATAGACAGAGGTGTTGATGTGCTGCTTCTGGCTTTGGTCTTGGTCTGGCTTCTTAGACCGCCAAGCCTATTTTCCAGAGAGACTCCATTGCCTGGGATTTGTTTGCAGGGGAAGAAGCCTCCTTTTGGGGACTGAGGCCACTGCAACTCCTCTTAGACCATGGCTGCGTCCTTTATGCTGCTGCTTCTGAGGTTTTTACCTCTCCCTGCCTGGTTCCCCTTAGAAGCAGTACCTGAAGTGTTATGCATTGCTGGGCAACCAGTTAACTGACAGTCCTAGTTCAAACCTCTCTGCAGCTAAAGGGGTAGGGCAGTTGTAGTCATCTACAATCCTCCTATAACCTCTTATCCTCATCTGAGACAACCAGTCCACTGAGATGCCATGACTGATGGTATCAAAAGCTAATGAGATGTCCAGGAAGATTAATATGATAGCAATCCTGCTGTATTTCCTCTGCAATAGATTGTCAGTTAGAGCAACTAAAGCTATTTTGCCACTAGGTGGAAATGAGTCCAAATAATCTGCTACCTCCAAGAAATTTTCAAGTTGCCCAGCCACTACAGGTGCCTTACCTGAACAGTGTATATTGGCAATAGAGTTGTAATTCTCAAGGAGGTCCTTTTCAACAGAGGACACACTACATTTTTCTCAGGGTGACAGACACTTCCTACTAATAGACTGAGCAATTTAGCACCTCTTGAATCCACTTGATCAATTCCACCCTGCAAGATGCTATCAACCAAGCAGAGCAAATGTCAAGGTTATATGTGGTGGAACCGATTGATTCAATAATCTTGTGCACATCATCAGGGTTCAGCGACTGAAACTGATCCCCAAAACATGGTCAGATAGTACACTGGAGACTGAATAAGTGCCTGGCAAATTTTTCACAACAGGCAATGAAGGGTTTTATTCCTGATCTCTCTGGGCCCAGTTCTAGCAGGTTCTTCAACACTTGGGATAACTGCTAGGAAGCAAGTTGAGGATACAGTGTTATAAATGTAATTGCTCCAGGAGAGTGTCTCTTATTCAGTGGCATAGAATTTGTGTTAGGTTGGATGCTTTGTTTCGTTATATTTACAGGCAGCTAGTCCAAAAAGAAAGCAGTGACCTTTTTGATCAACTGAACCCAAAGGGTGCTCACCAATGGCTCCTTTTCATCTTGGAGTGAAGTGACTAACAGGGTACCACAGAGTTCTGTCGTGGGCTTACTTCTATTCAACATCTTTATCAATAACTTAATGATGGAATAGAGGGCATGCTTATGAAATTTGCAGATGATGCCGAATTAAGAGGCGTAGCTAATACCCCAGAGGACAGGATTTAAATTCAAAATGACCTTAATAGATTAGAAAGCCAAACCAAAGCTAAAAAAATGAATTTCAACAGGGAGATATGTGATGTAGTACATTGAAGCAGGCAAAAAAAATGAAATGCACAGATATAGCATGGGGGACACCTTGCTTGTCAACAGTGCATGTGAAAGGGATGTAGGAGTCCTAATAGACTACAAGTTAACATGAGTCAACAGTGTGATGTGGCAGCTTAAAAAGCCAGTGTGATTTTAGGCTGCATCAATAGAAATATAGCTCAAGGGAAGTAATAGTACTTGGCTTTGGTCAGGCCTCACCAGGAGTACTGTGTCCAGTTCGGGGCACCACAATTTAAAAAGGATGTTGACAAACTGGAGCATGTCCAGAGGAAGGTGACCAAAATGGTGAAAGGTCTAGAAACCATGCCCTATGAGGAGAGACTTAGGGAGCTGGGTATGTTTAGCCTGGAGAAGATACAGTTAAAAGGCGATATGATAGCCTGTTTAAATCACTGAAGGGATGTTATACTAAAGATGGAGTAAGTTTGTTTTCTTCTGCTCCAGAAGATAGGATACAGAGTGACAAATTCAAACTACAGGAAAACAGATCCCATCTCAACATTAGCTATTCAGCAGTGGAATATGCTGCCTCATATTATGGTGAAGTCTCCTTCTTTGGAGGTTTAAATGGAGGCTGGATGGCCTTCATTCGGGAGTGCCTTGATTGTGTATCCCTGATTAGCAGGGGTTGGACTCGATGGGCCTGGAGGTCTCTTTCAACTCTGATTCTATGATTCTGTAAACTTGAGTGCATATCTCACAGTACTGTATATCTTGATCTCCCCCTGCTCCAGACCCCTGTCCTCTATATGTTCACATACAATCAGCTAACCAAATATCATTTTGTTTCAGTGGCAGTCATTGTCAAGCTTGTGCTAATAATAGCCAATAATATCAAAAGCATATATACAAATAGGGAAGTAGAGCTATGTACCATACAGTCAACTTTGTGACAACCCAAATCTTGTATATGAAGCTTCTTGTCACTCGCAATATTTGTTATTGATATACCCACCCTCTCACCAGCTTTCTCAGTTTTCCTCACAGTTTCCTAGAGATGCCAAAATCCATAATGTAATATGTTGACCCAAAGAAATTTTGCTCACAAGCAGTGGTCTTTCCCACAAAGGCACTTGATGCATATGTTATACATGGGTATGCCATAAAATATATACACAGTTCACACAAGGTGTCAATGAAGGACAACAAATATGATCAGTGCCTTTAGTAAACCAATTCCTATCCCAAAAAGAGTTTATCGTGGTTTTTCAGAGACATGTAAGGAGGAATCTGTCCTTTATAAAATTGAAAAGCACTGACAAACAATACTGAAAGTTCATTAAAAGGTTGCTTACATTGTACTTTGTCTGTACCTTTCTACTTCTGTGTGATTTGCAAAATTGTAATTACTTATGAATAAATGTGTTTTTCAGTTTCTCAGTAAGGACAAAATGGGATCTTGGAAACTGGAGAGTGTAATAAAATTATGTATGCAAATACAGAGGGCCCTTGGTATCAGCAGAGTTTGGTTCTAGGACCCCCCCCCCCATGCATACCAAAGTCTGTGGATGCTCAAGTCCCATTCAATACATTGGCATAATAAAATGGTGTTGCTTATATAAAATGGCAAAATCAAGGTTTGCTTTTTGGGATTTATATTTTTAAAAAATATTTTCAAGCTAAAAAAAACTGTGTATACAAAGGGCTGACTGTAGATTAGATTATGTCAAATGATAATGGTATCCAGTGTTCTATGGTATAATGTCCTTTCACAGCAATTCTATTTCCCAATTCCACTGAATCTAGATGAAAATAAACACATTTGAGGCTTGGAGCAGAATATAATGCATTTAGAAGACCATGTATTCTCTTTGTAAAACATCCTGTTAAACATCCTGTTAAACTGAATAACTTTTAGAAATAGCCTAAAAGAGCGCAAGTGATTTGTTGGCTTAAATCACACTCCCAAAATACTGTCAGTTATTACAAGAAACTGGAAATAAATGTAGGAATTAAAACATGCTAGTGGCAATTATCTAAGAGGCATAGACATTGAGATAATCAATACTATTTTTGACATTTAGGAGATTATTACACATGGCTTTTAAAATGTGATTACCCCAGGAAAAAAAAGCAGCTTTGGCAATGCTTATTGCATGCTGTCTCCTCTGACCTGTAGTTGCTCTGTCCCCAACTGATCCCTTTCCATTGACCATATTTCCTTGAGACAAAAACAGGACATTGGGATGGCAAACATGGGATGGTGTTACTTCATGAAAAAGGAAGACAATAACAAAAGTTTTATTACATGAACATACTGAGCTAACAGTTGTTTTTCAGTGACACAACTCATACAAAAATGTAAGTAGATGTAGAGGGGAACTGTATTTCACCACTACCATGCCATGAGTATTTCTCCAGTGAAGTTATCTTCTCCAACAAATTTCAGTCTTTCAACACTTTATCATAAAATGTTTCACACTCTATGACACAATTTCTTTTGACAACTATGGTTTCAAACAGGGATCTTCAAACCATTTTTGCAACATAATGGGACAAAATTGACATTTATATTAAAATGGTAGGATGGTCAGGAAATATGAAAAACAAAACAAATCCCAGTACTGTCCAGTTCCAAATGGTACGTATGGTCAGCCTGACCCATCAACCATCAGACCCATCAACCATCTCGCAATTGTGCAAGCCCCCAGGTGTGAAACACTGTGACTCGGCAGTTGTCGATTGGTAGTCATGTGGTGTCAGTGTCCCCTTCTGCTTCCCTGTTTTTCGCCCTCTATTTTTTAAAAACAAACTCATGGTAACCCAAAGTAACCAAGCTCCAGTAAATGGTTGCTGTGTGATATCTGGGGGAGGTGACCAGGAGCATTTTGGGCTAAGAAAATGTGTACATGTCAAAAAGGATGTAAAGGCAAAGCAAAAGAAATGGTTACTAAATTAGCGGGGATTATAGCCTTAAATGTGGCAACTTTGACTGATTTTAACCCAGATAATCTGACAAACATACTCAAATGTTTTATTCAAATCTGTCAAACCCCAATTTCTCTTGCTGCCACTCTTTCCATATTTCTATCCAGGCATTCAAAAAGGCTACAAACGGTGCTGCAGCAAGGAGTGTAGGGTGGGTCGATGCTTCTTTTAGGTGTCCTCAGGAAGGATTAAACACTCACCTTTAGTTACTGAAAGAAGGGGATGGTTCCAATTTTGATAAGAGTTAGAAGTTCAGTACTTACATTGACCTGTGGATAAGTCGACCCAGTTTTTTTTTGGGGGGGGGAATCATTTTTTAAAATTAAAATTTCTAGACTTATACATGAGTACAGTATGGGACATAATATTGCAAGATATATCAGTCTATTAACATTATGTCTTTGCACACTTTATGTCATAGTTCCCTAGCGGCACAGTGGTCAAATGCCTGTGCTGCAGCCACTCACTCACAAACCACACGGTTGTGAATTCAATCCCAGACAGAGGCTCAGGGTTGACTCAGCGTGGCATCCTTCCATAGGTCGCTAATATGAGTACCTAGCTTGTTGGGGGCAATTAGCTTACACATTGTAAACTGCTTATGGAGTGCTTAAGCGCACTGACAAGTGGTATAGAAATGTACTTGCTATTTCTATTGCTATTAGTACTGCTTGGTGGCAGAACATGGTATCAGCCAATTATGACCGTTTTTCTCTACAGTGATAATATATAATGCTGTAGTGGACAAAGCTGTATGATTCAGTCAGTCAGTCAAATTTTATTGCTTTTGGCCAACTGCCATTGAACAAAACAATGCCACAATAACAACATAATACAACAAAATAATACATATCACATATCCAACATGAATCATATGATTATACAGCAATTTACAATTTACACAATTTAACAATTAAAATTTAAAATTATGTGTGTGTCTGTGTGTAACTAAAATAAAGTTATTAAATGTAATCATCACCTTTACAATTTATGGCCATCTCTGCTGTATATTTCTTTCTGATTTTTTTGGCTGCTAAAGCATATAAAGCTGCTTACCAGGTCACATATTTGTCCATATCCACTAAGAATTAGAAAACCACTCTTGTGGGCTCTGGCAAGGATTAGTTTCCATTGTGGGTGTCATAAATTGTTCCTTTGGTTCACAGTATAGTGGGCAACGCAATATGTAATGAACAAGGTCCTCTAATTCTGGGCATCCATATATTCATGACTCAGCTGGTATCATAGTTTTATTTCCAACTCTTCTTAGTTAATATTGCTATTTCTTAAAGTGCAGGGAAAGAAGCACCAGAACTCTCACATTTACAACCATTACCTCCTGTCCAAGAAAAGGAACAGTTGCCTAAGTCCACAGAAGTTCAGGAAGAAATATTAGCTTTAGATGAATCTCCTGAAGAAATGCTTTCACCAGACTCAAAAAGGCAGAAAACTGAAATTACGGCTTCTCCTGAAGTCAGTATCAAAAAAGGGGAAGACAAGTTGCCTGTCAGTGAAGAGCAAGCTCCACCACTCCTTTCAGAATTTGAAGCGGACGCATCAATTGGACTTGAAGAAACTATAGGAGAATCTGAAATGCATCCTTCACTTACAATGGCAGCAGCAGCTGTGCCTACTATGATCATAGAAGAGACACTACCAACTGCTGTCACATCAGAAAAGGTATGCCTATCATCATCATCATCATCATCATCATCATCATCATCATCATTTTATTTATAAAACTCTGTAATTTTTTTTGTACAGGGTGTAGTACAGGTTGAATCTCCCAAATCCGGAATTCTGAAAACTGAAATATTTCAAAAACCAAAACATTTTTCATGGGTAGCTGAGATAGTGACATCTTTTGCTTTCTGATAGTGCACTGTATATTATCTTTGATAGAGAGGCGGGATACAAATAATTTTTTTATTATTTTATTTATTTTTTATTATGTAAACTTTGTTTCATGCACAAAATTATTTCTAAAAATATTGTATAAAAGTACCTACAGGCTATGTGTGTAAGATTTATATGAACCATAAATGAATTTTGTCTTTCAGCGTGGTCTCCTCTCCAAGATAGCTCATTATGTACGTATATGATAGTACGGGTATTCCAAAATCCAGAATATTTCTGGTCCTGAGCATTTTGGAGAAGGGAGACTCAGTTTGTATTATTATCTCCTGAAATAACTTGATACAATTGTCTCTAGACAGTGATATTATTATGTTGGTAAAAAAGTTATACAGTACATGACTAATCATGACACTTAACATTTATGGCTAATATTAAAATATAAGGAGAGTATTTAATTATAGTGTTGAAAGCAGCAGTTAACATTTCCAGATGTGTTTCCATATAAATGTTTATTACATGCTGAGTGAAACAGATAATAACATTTATGATAAACTACAAATTTCTGTCACATCACTTGATATTTTAAACAGTGAAAGTGTACACATTAATTGTGAATCAGTGAGTATTGGGTAAATGAGCAATGAGACATTGAATGATGTACTCAGATGTGTAAATTTACTCTTATGGGGCTTTTGGATAACAGTGCTAAAGAACACCTTTTATTTGGGATGTTGTTACTTCTGAATGTTTTGAGAAGCAAATGAGAGTCATTATTTTAAATTGAAAGTCTTTTTTAAAATTCAGTTTATACACACAGGAGATGAAAATATAAGTTTTAAAGTCACTGCTGTGGAAATATACTAAGAGTACTTTAAGTTTGAGGCCTTTTATGGACACTTTTTTCTTTAAGATTAGTAATTCATAAAGATCTTGTAGAATTGGTGGTTTGTGATATCAACATTTAAGTCAAGGAAACTACTAGAAGAAAAAGTGAAATCTTGTGGGTTTTAAAAATAGCTGTTTTGTTTACAAACACTCATGTAAAATGTAGCAAATTCTAACTGAAAAATAGCCATAATTGTTGAGTTATTCATTGTAATGTTTTCCAGTTAAGGAGTAACTGTTCAACTGCTGGGGTAACTTGCTTGTATAAACTATGTATAAATTCAGCACTTTGTAGTATCCCAAGATTCTACTGTATATAGCAGTACTGTATAGTCTTGGACAGTTTCTATTACAAATGGATGTTATGTAAAATATATTAGTCCAGCAGGCGGCAGCAGTGTGCCCTAACAATTTTTCCAATGAAAATTTGGCATGTTGTAATGCCAGTTAAGAATTGCAAAATGCTATCCCAGATCCTTAGTAATTCAGAATTTCCTTCTCGCTTAAGTAGAATAATGTGTTGAAGAATATGTGGCTCCCAAAGGAAACAAAGCACAGTCCTGTAATCCACATATTCATGAGAATTTGAGATCAATAGGAGCTGGTTCCCATTTTCAAAGAGTGTTTTTGAATTCAGCTTCTATAAAGCTTTACATAAGCCTTTGTTCACTAGGCCATTTCAGTGGTATGTTGATTAGTATTTATTATTCTAGTTAAATTAATACTTCTTAGGTATATATCAAAGGATGACTAGTTTGATTTTTTTTAATGTTTATTAATTTTTCTTATTCTTAATAGGCTTTAGTTTTAGAAAAAGAAATTCCAGTAATTCATACAGATTCTCTAGAATTAAGAGGTAATTATCTATTATTTTTTATGTTTTAGTTTAAAATACTATTTGTCAAGGAATACAATAATATATCTCAGGTTGTTCTTGGAGAACAGGAATATCACTGGTGCAAAAAGTCCTAGGTTTTTTTTTTTTTAATTGAATTTAGGTAAGTCACACTGTAAAAATTGGTTAACATTGACTAATACACAATTGGATACAATTTAAGAGCTCTTCTGACACCAGAAAGGGAGTCTGCTGGAAGATTACCATGTATATTGCATGAAGCTCTGGGCATCCCTGTGGCAAATTCAATGGCTAGGTTGAGCATATGGTGGTTGGCTGAAACAACTGAAATGAGACAGCAACAAACCATACCAGCCCAAGCTCTAGTGTAGTGAATATTTTCTCATTGAATGCTATTGGCCCTCTCCCGTCCAGGGGAAGGAACTGGGCCCTCTCTCCTATGAGTTTCCATGCCCATTCAAACATGGACTCACTGTCTTCACTGTCAATTGAGGAAAGTTTATTAATGTGCAGAAACAAATACATGTATGATGGTTAACATTATCTGCATACCAAACATAACAAGATTTGTGCCCATCCTCCCAAGGCTGGACCCCTCCTAACCCCTCCTAAGCACATTTTGGGGGCTTCTCCATGGCTTTTTATTCCTATTTTTTGGTCAGTCCACACCCTACCCAATGCCCTATTGGAAAGGGAATTGGAGTCAAGTTCTATGGGACCTCTCTGGCTTTTCTTCGCTAATGAAGATTCAGGAAGGACTCATCCCACACTTTGTACAAGCGTGTTGATGACTAAAAAGGCCGATCCAAGATAAACAAGTCCTGTTACAGAAAGCACAGCAGAAATTCTCCTTGGGTGGTTTTTGCAAGTTGTGGTTCTTTCTGTGTTGTGGTTTCTCTTCGAGTCTCGTTCGGTGTGAGTTCTCGAAAAAGACTGCAGCATTGTGGATAGTGTGTCTCCATGCCTCCTGATGTGAGGCCAGGGCAGACCATTGTTGATTATTAATTTGGCCGAGCTTGAGATGTTGTTTCAGGGAGTCCTTGTATATCTTCTTTAGGGCGCCCCCTTATGCTGACCCACGGCGAGTTCACCGTAGAGTACTATTTTTGGGAGGCGGTGGTCCTCCATCCTAGAAACGTGCCCTGCCCAGAGCAGATGCGTTTTCAATAGCATGTCCTCAATGCTGGTGATCCCTGCTTGCTCCAGGACAGCAACATTCGTCACATAGTCAGTCCAGTGTATATTTATGATTGTGCGTAGACAGCACTGATGAAAGTGTTCAAGGAGTCATAGATGTTGGCGATAGATGACCCATGTTTCAGACCTATAGAGGAGAATAGACAGTACAATGGCCCTGTACACACTGATTTTTGTGCTTCACCTCAGATGTTTGTTACTCCAGACTCTCTTGTGAAGCCTTCCGAATGCACTATATGCCTTTGCTAATCTGTAATCGATCTCTTTATCAGTCTTGGTGTCTGAGGAGATGATACTTCCCAGGTAGGTGAACTGCTGGACGGACTTAAGCACAGATTTGCCTATGGTGACGTGGGGGTGATAGAGCTCTTCCTGCGGTGCAGGCTGGTAGAGAGCTTCTGTTTTCTTCAAGCTGACTTCCAGCCCAAACAGCTCTGCAGCCATTGCAAAGGAGGATGTTAGGCGCTGCAGAGCTGCTTCTGTATGGGCAACAAGAGCAGCATCGTCAGCGAAAAGCAGCTCACGGACTAGATAGTTTAGGCTCTTCGTGCAAGCCTTCAGACGGCTTAAGTTAAACAAGCTACCATCAGTATGGTAACGTATATATATAAAAAATGTTAATAATAATAGTATATAGATGCCGTCTTCTTCTTCGAGATCTGCTGAAGCCCTTTGGAGCATCATGCGGAAGAAGATTGTAAATAGAATTGGAGCGAGAACACAACCTTGTTTCACACCATTAGTTATTAGAAAGGGCTCTGAGAGAGCATCGCCATATCTGACTTGATCGTGCTGGCCCTCATGTAGCAAGATAATCATTTTGATGAATTTGGGGGGACATCCTAGCTGTTCCAGGATCTGCCACAGGCCTTTTCTACTCACATTGTCGAAGGCTTTGGTAAGGTCGACAAATGTTACATAGAGTCCTTTGTTCTGCTCTCTACATTTCTCTTGCAGTTGTCTAAGAGCAAATACCATATCTGTAGTGCTCCTATTAGGTCTGAAGCTGCATTGGCTTTCAGGGAGAAGTTCTTCTGCAATAGCAGGAACAAATCTGTTCAGGAGTATACTTGCAAGGATTTTTCCAGCAATGGAGAGCAGTGTTATACCTCGATAGTTTGAGCAATCAGATTTTGGTCCTTTTTTCTTATACAGGGTGAAGATAACTGATGGCAGTTCACCTTTTTCCCAGCAACTTACAAGGAGCTCGTGGAATTTAGCATGGAGTACATGACCTCCGTGTTTCCAAGCTTCAGGTGGGATTCCGTAAATCCTGGCTGCCTTGCCATTTTTCATCTGCTATATGGCCTTAATGGTCTCGTCCAAAGTGGGAGCCACGTCCAATTCATTTTCATTAATGTTGTATCATATGTTGGATAGCTGAGCCTTGGACTACTCGGTTGGCACTGAAGAGACTTTGGAAATGTTTAGCCCATCGATTCAGGATGGAGGCTTTGCCTGTGATTAGTGTTTGACCATCTATACTATATAAGGAGGTTTGGACCTGATAAGTAGGTCCAAACACTGCTTTAAGAGCTTCGTAGAATACTGTGGAATCACCCAGATCTGCACAATGTTGTGTCTTTTCTGCTAAATTGATCCACCACTTTTTCTGAATGTCTCGGAGTTTTTGTTGGAGTTTACTACATGCGAGACGGAAGGCTGCTTTTCTTACATGGCAAGATGGCTGAGGGATGTGTGCCTGATGAGCAGTTCTCTTCTTTGCCAACAGCTCCTGGATCTCTTGGTTGTTTTCATTAAACCAATCTTGGTTTTTCCTGCGGGAGAACCCAAGGGATTCTTCCACAGAGAGCAGGATACTGTTTTTAATATGTTGCCAAAGCACTGCAGGAGAAGAATCTATAGGATGGTCTTCAAGTTTTGATTGCAGATTTGCCTGGAAGTTATCTCTCATGGCAGCTTGTTGAAGATTGTTGACTTGCCACCCATCTTAGGTTTGAACTTAAGATGAAGATTTAGTTTGCATCTTACAAGGTGATGATCTGTTTGACATTCTGCACTGGGCATCACTCAAGTATGACAGACATCGCGAATATTTCTCTGGCGCACTAGAACATAGTCAATGAGATGCCAGTGTTTGGATCAGGGATGCATCCAGGTTGTCTTCAAGCTATATTTCTGCTGAAAGACAGTGTTTATAATAGTCAGCGGCTGTTCTTCACAAAACTCTAGCAGGAGGCGTCCGTTATATTACAGTTTCCAACACCATGCTTGCCTAGAACACCTTTTCAGGCTTCGAAGTTCTTTCCTACTCTGGCATTGAAGTCACTAAAGATAATGATTTCATCTTCTGCAGGGACCTTTTGTATGAGGTGGCGTAGGTCTGAGTAGAATTTTTCTTTCTCCAGAGGGTCGGCTTGCATAGTTGGGGCATTTATACTGAAGAGAACAACATGTGGGAGGCGTAAGGAGATAATGCGATCAGAGTGAGCTGTTGGCAGGGTTTTGAGTTTGGAGGCAATGGAGTTTTTAATCATAAAGCTTGCTCCTGAAAGATGTTTTTCAGTTTTTGCTTTGCCAGACCAGTAGACTGTATAGCTGGCACCGTGTTCTTTAAGGCTGCCTTCCTTATGGAGACACACTTCACTAAGAGCAGCGATGTCAATATTAAGTCGGATAGTTCATGGGCTATTAGAGCAGAATGACGCTCAGGACGTCCACTATCTACAGAATCTTGCATAGTTCTGATGTTCCAGCATACAAGCGTCAATCTGTTTGCACCTTTGGAGGCTGGTGTGTGCCTTTGTATCTTTGTTTTTGTTTGACTGCATCAAATAATAATAATAATAAATATTTATTATATCCTGCCCCTCTGGGTAAACAATCAGGGTGGGGTACAATATTTAAAAGCAATTACAATTAAAATATAACAATTCAATTTCCCCTCCCACCCCTTAAAAATAAATTAAGCTACGATAAGATTTAAAAATACTAAAACAGAGCCATTACAATTAAAACATTAAAACAATGGAAAGGTCTAATTAAAAATGATGGGTGGCCTCGATAATATCAGCTATCCCAGTGGAAGAGGCAAGAGGGACAGTAGTTGGCAGAAAGGTTATTCATTGTCTGGGAAGACCTGCTGGAAGAGATGCGTCTTGGCATCCATCTTGAAGCTGTCCAGGGTTGTAATAAGGCGCATCTCATCCGGCAGGCCATTCTATAGCTTGGGAGCGACAACAAAAAAGGCCCTCTGGGATGTCTGTGCCAACCTAGTTTTCTTAGGTTGTAATAGGTTCCTCCCAGAGGACCGGAGTGTATGAGGGGGCTCATATGGGAAGAGGCGGTCCCTAAGATAGGATGGACCCAAGCCATGGAGGGCTTTAAAGGTCAAAACCAGCACCTTGTACTGTGCCCGGAAGATGCTTGTTGGCCGCAGCTTGCCAACTGGGTAGATGGAGATGAGCTTTCGTTAGACCACCTTTTCTAGTCCCCTTTTCGTATGGAGCAAACATAAGTCTGCTTGGTCATTCAGAATGCTGACGAACAAGACTGTCATCTCCCGGTCAGTCTCAAGCGACCAAAGTCCTGAACCACCTGCATGCAGGGTTGGGTCTGTGGCTTCCAGTGCATCTTTCACCTGCCATTTCGTCCCTCACCTTTTCGCTACAGGACTTTTGTGGGGGGGGGGGGGATCGGATGTATCCTTTGAGCCTGTGCAATGGATTTTTCTGGTGGAGCGCAGCTTGCACAGAACTGGTCTCACCCTTTAAACCAGAGGTTCGCCTGCCGAGGCCAAGCAAGCATGGAGAGTGGCAGCGAGATCCTTGGGTCATAGGTTTGATTACAGTTTCCTTCTCTTAGATGGTTTACCTTATAGGGTTAGACGAGCACCATCTGCCCAGGTTTGGCATTGGAGTTTTCCTTCTCCTAGGATGGTTGCCATAAGGCTAAAGAGCCCATCCTCTTGGTCAGACCCTTCGGTTGTGACCTGTCTGGCACGGGAGGCCCTACCGGTGGCTGTTTATGCCACCACCAGCATAGCTCACAGCTTCATTAGGGTATGCAAGCCTCTCCCCCACGACAAGGGGGCGTCAGTGGAAAGGAAAGGGAATTGAAATCAAGTTTTATGGGACCTAAGACGCCTGCAACAAGTCAGTCTTCCAGGTCTCCCCCTCCCTTTTCCTTTCCCTCAGCCCACCAGGTCCCTTTGTCTCTCTGTCCTCCAACGTCCTCCTTTCTCTCCCAGCTACCTCCTGTCATGTCCCCACTCTGTCACTTGTCTGCCTCTCCCTGACCTGTAGCCACTTCAGTCGTGGCCCACCTCTTGAACTCTGCCTCTATGTTTGCTTCCACCACTCTCCTTGTTTGTGTCCTGGACTGTGGCCAGCACACACCAACACAAGATGATAAGGCAGTTCCACAAACCTAAATCTTGTTCACATGAATAGTGCAAAAGACAGAGCTGAGGTCAGGGTTGGAGAAGTCACAGAAGTCAGTCATGGCAAGGAGAAAGCAGCAGAAGTCCAAGTCATTCCAAGGTCAAGGCAAACCAGAGTTCAAGCTACATGAAGCCAGCACACAGTCACACCAAGAGAGTTTGAATAAGTTCTGGCAAAGGGATGGCGTCCCACAGGTGATTAAGTAGGGGACACCCTCCTTGTTTTCAGATGTGCCTTGTTAACAACTTGCTTTTCTGCAAGCCTGTGGGACCGATGTATGCAAGGACTCTCAGCCCTCCATTCCTTAAAGGAGGGAACCTCCAAGCTGGATTCTTCCTTTGAAACCACACTCAGCTGCTGAGCCTCTGAAGGGAGCTCCACAGTACTAGAGCCTGGCCCAGCTTCCACTTCCGGGGCTCAAATGTCAGGGCTGAGGTCTGGCAGAGCAGAACTGGGACCTGGTCTAGCCTCCAACTCCTCTTGCTCTTGAGGAGCCAAGTCCTCCTCCTCATCCTCTGACTCCATCTCTTGGCTGGCCATGACAGCTTGGACTCTTGGCGTTTCTTTTCCCCCCTCGATCTTGGCCTGTCCACTTCTTTATCCTCCTTTCTGTCAATCTATCCCTCACCCTTTTCATTCTATTGGTGTTTTTCCTCCTTCGACTCTACAGACTCCTCCATCCCCACTGCTTTTAGCCACTTGTTGTAGCTCTGACTTTTTCTGGCTTCTCTTCTCCCCCATCTTCCTTCCCAGGCCCTGCAGGTAAGGCCTCTTGCTGGGTATGTCTTGGGGGCCCGGGTTGTGACTGTTGCAGTGGAGCACAACATGATCCTCCTGTCATGGTGCCACAAATGCAATGGAAGGAAAGCAGGAAAAAAAATCCCCTCACACTGTCCAAAGTGCAACATTTACATTTCTATACTGCTTATCAGTGAACTCAGCACTTTCTAAGCAGTTTACAGTCTGTAAGCGAATTGCCCCCAAGAAGTTGAGTATTAATTTTACCAATCTATGAAAGGATGGAAGGCTGAGTCAATCATGGAGCCCTGCCTGGGATCCAACTCACAACCTTGTGGCTGCAGTACCAGCATTTAACCACTGCACCACCAGGGCTCCCAGCCTTAGTGTATGCTTCATTCTTTCATGCCGTGTTGAGACTGACTTTTCCTTCATCTGAGCTCCTACAGATATAGAAAGCAGCCTGGGGAAGTTCTAAATTATAACACTACAGAGAAGAGAACCTCTCTCCCAACTATTTTAAAACACTGAAATACTGTAGGAGTAGTGATAAGGCCACAAAAGAACGACAGTCTCACTGGAAACAAGTCACCATATATGACAATATGCTTTCAGCATAAAATATAATTGTATTAGCTATACAGAGGGAATGTCTACATTGTTGAAAGAAATATAAAAAATAGATCATGTTTGCAAATGCACAAGTAACCTTAATAACCTTCTTTTCTCTAGACACACAATTACAGTCAATGTTTTCTAAGAAAACAGAACAGAAAAATAATTTTTCTTCATCCTTCTTTACAGAGGACGCAGTCAAGGACTTGATCAATAAGAACATGGTTCATCTTGCAGATCATTTGACAGAGCTGAAAGGAATGCCCGAAGCAGAAACTTTAGCTAAACTTCTACTAGAGCCTGACAAAGGCATGGGTGAGTACCAATCAGAGCTTCCTAGAATATGAACTCACAATGAGTGCTTGGGTTGATCCCTGCAAGAGTATAGCTCATGTCATTCCTATTTTCTGTCCACCCATGCATTTTCATCCTTGTTATGCTACATCAGTTGGAATAAGAAAATAAGGAGTATGTTACATCCAGTACATGAAACAGTGGGGTTATAATCTGCACAGTCATTTCCTTCACCCACTTATTTGTAGAGGATGCTGTGTCCTCACACCCTCAGATGCAGTGAAGTTGGGTTTGCTGTTGAATATTTGTGTCTGAAGTCCCAAAATTAAGTTTATGTTTAAGGAGAGCAGTGTGCTGTGAATACTGTAATGCCAGACTGTTTGTGAAGGATGTTCCCTGTAGTTTTCATCATCAGAGTTCTTTGATCTTTAAAATTAGGTGAGAGCTATCGACTTTCTGCACATCCTGTCATCTGAGTAGATTGGGGTTTATAAACTAGTGATATGCTGTGATCAAATGTGGATTTGCACCACATCTTGTATTCTTTCATGGTAATATAGATGTCATTGTGAGGCATCCATTTTAAAATTTATTTAAAATGTTATTGAATGGATGGGTGGAACTGTTTGCCTGGTGCGTGTGTAATGTTCCATTTTCAGCGGGATGTATGCTTGCATCTGAAAGAGTACAGGATAATTATGCTCTTCCTGCACGCTTTTAATACTTTACTCAGTTTTTCTTGGTGCAGTAGCTAAACTGGTGGAGTGTTCAATTTACATTTGTATCTGTGGTGTTAGGCCAGTGTATAAAGGTAGCATATGGTATTGCATGTGAGTCGTGAGATTTATGTCATATCTTATAGCTTAAACAGCTTCATGGTGAACAGAAATATTTGAGTAAGAAGATGAGCCCTCCCTTTGCTATCTGACACCATCAGACCTCAGAGGGAGAGAGAGGCCTGCTGGCTCCATCAGGCCTGGCCTACAGTAAGAAGATGAGCCCTCCTTCCAGTCCCTCTGCATTTATCCAGGCCTCGGAGGGAAAGAAGAACTGCTGGACCTGATCCCTTTCCTCACCACCTTTCCCTTCTCCTTTTGTGTTGTATCTTTTTAGATTGTAAGCCTGAGGGCAGGGAACTGTCTAATTAAAAATAATAATAATTGTAAGCCACTCTGATAGCCCTTGGGGCTGAAGGGTGGGGTATAAATACTCTAATAAATAAAAATAAATAAAAATTTGTTCTACACATGAACATTCTGTTTGGAGCAAGCTGCATCACTGTGAAACAAACATGGTTTGGAGTACTTCTACATCTGGTGGGTGCATGAACAAAATACTTAAGAATTGAAGAAAACCTGTTTACTATAACATTTAGATTGGCTGTATGGGCTAAATCAAATTGCTAGTCCTAACTGGAATAGATCAATTGAACAACTGGACTTACATAAGTGTTGATTTACCATTGTAAGTAATTGTTATTGATTCAGTAGGTCTACTCTGGCTGGGACTAGCAGCTGTATTCAGCTTCTGGGTTTAAAAGGAAACATTCTGTAATTGTCTCAGAGAAATGTAAAGTTTTGTATTGGTCACAAGGTTTCCTTCCATTTTTAGTGTAATGGAATAGACAGCTGTTTTTTGTTTACTTCATGCATGATGCAAGTGTAGTAACAGATATGAGACAGTGTTACGACTGCGGTTGCCTAATCTCAAAAATAGTTTAGTTTTATTAATTGTCCATTACCAAAAACCTGTAATTAATTGTATTTCCCTATGATTCTGTTGTTTGCATTTGCCACTGAGACAGAAGAATTATCAAATAGACAGAAACTTCAGTTACTAAATGAGCTGATGACTCCAGATGAATTACAAAAAGTTGGTAAGTGGAAAGATAAGTGGAAAGATTGTAAGTGATAATTGGTTATCTTGAGAGACCACTGTGTTAGGTTTGCATTTATTAATGTGTGAGTGAACACACACACACAAACATGATTCTTGTGATACATCTCAGATTGCCCCTAAACATGTTGAATGAAAGTTCTGGAATATACACAATAATCAAAAGAGATGGTGCTGGAAGAAGAACTAAACTTGGCTTAGCCAGTGTTGCTCCAACAAAGGCAGTCATACTATAAAGCATAGTGAACTAGCAAGGTGCCTCTAGGACATTAACTTTTATTTCTGTTTGTGGATTTTTTTTTTGAGACAAACTATGGCTGAAGGTTTTTAAGGTTATTGTTTGAGAGAGAGAGAGAGAGAGAGAGAAAGAGACCTACAAAGTACCAGAGCAATATCTTTTTAAAAAAATAATATCCCTCTGTTATTTAACTTCTTTTTTAAAAAAATCCAACAGAAATACATTATATTAATGTCTTAGTAACTGGTAACTTAGTAACTGCATCTGATAGTTCTGATGAGGAATCTGTACTTAGGAAAGGAGGCTGCTGTCAGAACAGAATATGGAGAAACAGAGTGGTTCCCAGTTAGCAAAAGGGTCAGGCAAGGCTGCATTCTATCACCCTGTCTGTTCAACCTTTATGCAGAAAATATGATACAAAGAATAGGTTTGGACACTAAAAAAGAAGGAGTAAAAATAGGAGGTAGGAATATTAACAACGTAAGATATACAGATGACACCATATTACTAGCAGGAAATATCACAGAATTGGAGCAATTATGAAAGAAGGTCAAAAAAGAAAATGCAAAGGTTGGCTTAACATAAAGGCCTGATCTAGATGCGCCAAATGAGGTGCGATTAGGGCTAAAAAGCCCACCTTTAGAGTTCAGGAAGGCGTCTACACCTTCCCGAGCCCTAAAGCGTATGGGCGCCGCCAATTTAAAATGGTGGCGTCCATATGGACACCCTATGATAGCATCATCACGTGCGCAGCGTTTAGAAACGCGCACATTGTGACGCTTTTGCGCCATAGGAGGGCGCCAAGTGCGCCCTTTCCACAGCACAAAAAGGAGCTAAAAATTGAGCTCCTTTTTGCTTCTGGGTCTTTGCTGCGGCCTTTAAACAGCTGCAGCAAAGACCCGGGGAGAAAGGGGCTGCGGCGGCGGCCCCTTTGTCTCCTCAGCCCTGCTGAGGGTAGCGGGGTGCAGCAGGCTCCCAGGGCGCCTGCTGCACCCCGCTTTAAGGCCACGGGGAAGCGGCAGTTTGCCGCTTCCCCACAGCCTCAAGAAGTGGTGGGATGGGGCTGTGGAGGCTTCCAGTGTGGCAGCCTTGGCCCCATCTCGTTGCTAAAAGGGATGAGTACAGACTGCCCCTTTTGGGCGGTGTGGAAAGCCTCAAAGAAAACAATATAATGACCATGGAAGATCTACATACATTTAAGCCAAACAGGGAAGAAATTGAAATAGTAAAACAGTTCCCATACCTTGGCTCAAACATTGATCAAAATGGAGATTGCAGCCAAGAAAATAAAATATATGTTTAGAAATTTAGATTTTGTGAGAAAATAGATTCACAATTATGGACATTTGAGTGCACACACAGGGATATAAATCTTCACTTATTTTATTCCTACATGTAAGAATGAAGAATTTCAGCATTCCCCCCTTACTTTGTATGAATAAAAAGGTTTCTGCACAATTTTTGAGCATTATTCATAATGTGAGGCTTCACTGAGGGGCAAAACAGATGGGCAGGAAAAAGTGGCTTGAAGCTGCCTTTTCTGAAGTCACATTGAAACCCCACCAACTGCACTGCCGGCTCCCAAGGCAGCTGGAGTGCTCATGTCATGACCACATGACACGGCTTCAAGCCAGAAACAAGCAGAAAAAAGCTGCTTCTTTTTGAAGCAGTTTTTCTCTGCATAAGGACACCTTTCCGCTGGCTTCAAGGCATATGTCATCTAAACACCACACCTTCAAGCCAGCTTGAAAGCACCTCTTTTTGCCTGTCTGTTTAGCCCTTGAGTCAACTTCACTTGTGAAGCTTTTACCCCAATGTAATTAAACCCTGATTTTATACAGTTTCTAAGAAACTTCATGACAAAACTGGGCTGTTCCTACAACCCCGCCCCTCATGCTCCTTATCTTGCCAGCCATCAGTCCTGCTGAGAAGTCCCTCAGTTGTCATGTCTAATGTTGAAATGGGGTGCCTGACCATGTGGCTGCAGCCAAGGACCCTGTTTCCACATCAGATATAGGCAACTAGGGGTTTTCTCAGTCGAATTGACAGCCAGCAAGGTAATGAACACTAGGTACTGGATTGGTGTGGAGATGGGTGTTGAACATTTGCTTGTCCTTGCACTCACCTAGGGACCAATCTTGGTGAGCACTGGGACCAGGAAAGCATGGGCCAGGCCAGTGCTTCCTTGACCATCACCTCAGGCCCCATGTAGTTTTCTGCAGAGGAATCCATTTTGTAAAATTGCTTCCTTAAAAAAAACCATATCTTTTCTGCACAAAGCCCCAATATTTTTTGCATAGGAATTGGTGTATTTTGTACAAAATACAGGTTTCTGCCCTGAAATGTATTTTCTGAATAGGAAAACCATGTGTATTTTTGTGCAAGTAAATTTTCCCAACAGAGTCCCAAAGTGTAAATCCTGTGGTTGGTTTCCTTTTCCTTCTTGGGATGCCTTGAACATTGGGACACTTTATTTTTGTGAAGGATTTGGATATTAATGGGTATTCTTCATACCCCTACACTTGAATATGCATTTATATATAATTTTTCATGTAGATTAAAATTTAATAGACTTATAAATGAACATGTGCAAAATTGAAATGAACCAGAAATGAAATGGACCATCCATCTCTATTTAGAAGATATGCATTGCAGATCACATGTTCCTAGGGCTGTTAGATAATCCTTTTCTATTTAAAAAAGTGGGATCTTATTTATTTATTTATTTATTTTGTAATAACATGACCTCTTAAATGTTTCACTCTGTGCAGGTGAAACAGAGGAAGGGCAAGTAGAAAAGAAAAGAAAACTGCTTGCAAATATTGTATCAACTCTACAAGTTCTACAACAAACACAGATTCCTGAAGCTGGCCAGTCAGGTAGAACATAGCAAATAAATGCAGTAAATAAGTAGTTAGGACAGGACATTCATTCTCGCATGGTACGTATAAAACCACGGATCTTACAGCATCAAAACATTTCTGTAATGTACTGGTGTGTAAAATGTTTTGGCAGTTTCACTGTTCACATATACAAATATTAACAACCTTTCCATGCAACCATTAAAACGACAGCAAAAATCTACCTGCCTGCTACACTTGCACACCACCACCAAAGAAGTGGGAACTATCCAGAGCCACCTACCTGTTCAGTACCTAAATGAGGATTTCTTAGGTCAAAGGTACAGTACTATGGCACAGGTAGCTTGGAAATACCTTTTGAGAAGGCATTGGGAATTTCCCATACAACCCTTCCTGTATTCTCTTGACTCCAAGGAACTCTCAACTACACATTGAAGAGACTGCCAGCTCTGATTGGAGTCAGCCTGTGTTGGGAGGTATGAATTATATACTCCATCATTAAAAAAATAAAATTTAAAAATTGACAGGACATTCCACTCCTTTGGAATGGAAAATTATCTTGGCCAAAACTGTTCCTCTGTGGTAGCTACTTTTAGATACTAAAGAAGACCATGGTTAGATACGTCTTTAAAAGATTTCTCTTTCCACAGAGAAACAAATGAATGAGATGGCAGAGAAAAGAAGAGCTTTACTTGTAAATCTGGAATCAGACTTATCTGACTTAAAAGAACTTCAACAAGCACAGGTTGTTGAACCTACTAAAGAAGATATTGGTGGGTATCACAATATATTACTTAGTCTCAAAAGCATAACTGAAGACTAAGTAAAATACTTTATTATTTATACTAATTATTTCAAATGCACACTCCATCTTTTAGGCTTGAAAGCCCCAAAGTGGCTTATGATAAAAAGGTAAAATGTACATAGTAAAACAAAGTAATATATCCAGAAACAGATAAAAGATAAAACCCATTTGGCTCTGCCCCAAGCCCTGCTCAAGCCCTGCCACACACTGGGTGACACCCTGGCACAGGACACTGCTGCTCCACATTCCTCTGTGGTTTGGATAATGTCAGGGCCGTGGACATTAAACCTGATTCTGTCAGTTTTCTAGCTAAAGCACGGAGAGGAGTTGTTCCATCTGGCACTCAGCCAGGAGCAGACCCCAATTTCCTGACCCATTTCCCACATTGTCAAGTGTTACAATCTTAAATTCCAATGCTGCCCATTACTAAAGCCAAACAGAAATATTGTAAAATTTGATTAGTAATGTTTAACATAGTTTATGTCAACAGAAGTTTGCATTTCCTGCTAAAGATGGGATGGATCTCTATTTGTGGCCTTGGAAGTTCAGTCAATCACAGTAAACAAAAGTAAGCTGGATGACCCAGTAGTCTGACCCACAACAACACAGTTTCATATTCATGTGGAATTTTTTTTAGACAGGGAAATTAACAATCTGTCGAAAAAGAGAAGCTTGTTGGTTGAAAGCTTAGAATCAAATTTGAAAGATTTGAACCAAGCCCAGGCTCTTGCAGCTAGGGAGCCATCAGAAATGAATGGTAAGTGTAGTCAGATGTTTATATTTTCATTGCATTTAGTACCTTTCTGGCCCCACTGTGTTTTTCTACACCTCAATCCTTTTTCTATGGGTTATGTAAATCTGGACTGAGTTTCTAAGAAAAATGAGTTTAAGACAAGTCATAATTTCTTACTTGGGATAACTTTGGTAAAATAACGGATACATTTTGATATTTTTGTAATCTAAAAAAACCCAAGACTTTAGGGAGATAGGAAATATAATGGATGAATTTTAACTAGTATATTCCATGGTGAAAAAAGGATTTGTGTTAGAAAAGCAGGGCTAGAAATTGGTGATGGGCTAGCTCTGTTATTAGACAGAGGCTGCTGAATATCAGAGCCCATTTTAACAACTTATGTACACTTTCCTCAGCGAGAAATGAAAGGAAGGCAACCCATGTGTACATTTGTGCCAGATTGTGTGTAAATTGAAAGAGAGATGTATAAGAATGTGGAAAAAGCTACATGAAAAGTTGATTGCATATTTCAATGAGTGAGGCCTACAGGAAAATTTTAATTTGGCAGAGTAGTCCACTGCACAGAACGGATCTCCAGTGTTCATTACAGGGCAAGCCAGTTTCAGATAATCTTTTTTGAGTATATGGTAGAACTGCTTTACAGTAATACCTCAGACAGATGATTCAACTGTGCACTAATTTGCTGTATTGGGCTTAGAATGGTATTTCCCTTTGAGGCTTACTTTGTGATTATTTTTGAAGAGGTTGCTTATTAATGCAAAGACAATATTTGTGTTTTCATTGTTTTCTTTCACATATCATATTATAGGTTTCTGTTACTTATTTAAAAACTGTTGAAGATACGAAAATATTTATCTTTCTACAGAGAACAAGGTTAAAGAACTATTACATCAAAGAGAACAGTTGGCAGCAAATCTAGAAGCAAACCTGAAGGATCTGCAAAGAGCAAAAACTGTTGAAACTGGCCTTAAAGACAAATATGGTAAGTGCCAAACATACAAGTTAAATTAGGAAGGTCCACATACATAAAGATGATACATGCAGTCTGCCTGCTTTAGACACAGTTATAGGATATCTAGTTATAATCAACCCCTTTTACAAATGGTGGGAGCAGGAAAAATGTTGAATACATTTTGACATTTTCAACAAAGTAGGGCAGAGGTGGGGAATGTGTGGCACTCTGGATGTTGTCAGACTGCAACTCCTGTAAGTCCTAGCCAGTGTAGCCTAAGGTGCGGGAGTTGCAGTTAAAGAAATCTGGAATACCACATGTTTTTCATTCCTGATGTAAGAGAATGGTAACTTTCAAGATGTAATGTTTTCTTGAAATGATAGTGGTTATTTAAATATTTGCATGTTTTAGACTAAAATTATTACTGAAATGAACCATAAACTTATCCCATGAACTTGGTTTTTATCAAAATAATGTTGCCATCTTGCCCTTAAATTAAGAGACAGCACTGTTTATAAGAAAGTTCCTTATAAACTAATATTTTACTCCTACTCCTACTATTATTATAGTTTTGTCTCCAATAATAATGTGTGTTTAGGTTTGACTAGAGGATTGACTGTTATTTATGTCAGAAAAGAAAACTTTGGTCTTTCTATTGTTAATAAATTCATTTTATTTAATTTAAAAGTTATTTTTTCAAATATTCTGATGTACCAATAATCTGCCCCAGTCATGAAGCATTGTAAACTAGACATGATAATAGAGCTCTCTACAGACATAATGTGTAAACTTCTAGCATGCTCCCATGTGGACACTGATATCTAGGGACTCATTCCCACTTGCATTTTAACTGGTTTGCAAGTTGCATTGACATGGGGTCACTGGATTGATTCAGGCTGATGCGTAGTTCCCACTATGGAAGTGAATTATTTCATTATTCCATGCATTCATGTTATTTTTGACACAATTGTTGTTCCCATGATTGACATTTTAAAAAATATGTCAATCATATGACACACATCTAGGCGTCATCCCTGGGCTGTATCCTGGGGGCTCTGGAGCTCCCAGGCTCCTGCAGACCAGGTGATGCAAAAAGTGTGTGGTCCCACCCTCAGCCACGATGGACTGAAAAGAAGAGAAGGGACCAAGACAATGCAAAATGGAGGACATTTCAGGTGATAAAAATGAGGGACAGGATCCAATAATTCTTTGCATTGCTCCAAATGGAGGACCATTATGGAATTCATCCTGTGGGGCAAAAGGTTGAGATGGAGGGTGGATCCTGGAAAAGGAGGATGTGCTTGGTCACCCTGCCTTGGCCCCGAAATGGGGTGAAAAGGGAACAGCTGCTAAACCTACTTCCTTCCAAAAGTGTCCCTCAAAGCACAACCACCAGAGCAGTTCAGGGACTCATAGGATCTCATTACACTGAACTCTTAAAATGGGGCTAGGTTGCTTTAACTGCTCCGGCTGCCTCCTGTTGCATTCTGGGACTTGTAGTTTAGGAAGGGGCATTTAGAAATATTCAGCCAGAGAGCTCTTACTCACTGAACAGCAACAGGAGGCAGTCAGAGCAGTTAAAGCGACCTAACCCCATTTTAAGAGTGTAGTGCGATAAGGTCCTAATTACTGGACATCTCAGGAGCTCTTCTGCCTCCCACCTTTCTTCCCCTCCACAGGTGTCCTCCTTTTCCAGGGCAAGGTTTCAATTTAAAACCATGGGTCTGAAATCGTTTCCAGTGTGAACGAGGCACATATAAACCGATCTGCAAATTAGTTTAAATCATAGTGGGAACGGGCTCTAGGGGTGGACTTATATGCTTATCTCCATTGCTGTCCTGAATTTAGGTCTACTACTGAGCAGGTGAACATAACATAGGGCTCTAGCTTGGTCCATGTAAAATTGGCGAAAGCAAATTGAATATATTAAATTATGCTAAATGCTCTTGTGAACTGACCTTGATTCTAAGTGATGCACTCTTGATTTTTTCCAACATTAATGCTATTCACGATTTCTTATGATTTCTTACAGTAAAACTTGTCCTGTGAAGGTTTTCTTTGTCCTTCTTTAATAAGCAAATCTTATTTTTATTTTCACGTGATTCAGAATATAAAGTTAATACATTCTCATGCTTAACTTCCTAAAGCTTTAAAACATTTCTTACTTTGTAGCAAAAGAAATAAATGAGCTCTCAAAACAAAGAAGCAGCTTGCTTGAAAATTTAAAATCAAATTTGAAGGAATTAGAAGACGCTGAAGCTCTTGCAGCTAAACAACCAGGGAGTGTGAGTGGTAAGTAGAATATCAGTTTAAAGCAAGGTGCAGAATAATATCACATTCTAGTGTCACACTTAAACACAGAAACCAGTGTGTGGCAATGCAAATGCAGGGAAAAGATGACACGGACACGAATGAGTGTTTTAGGACTAAATCAGTCATGTTTTCACTAACTTGCAGTTTGGGACACAGTTGAGAGGGGGCAAAGCTTAATGCATACAGCAGATGCATATGTTTTGCCCTATTCTAACTGGGATTAGCAATTGGAGTTAGGCCACTAACTATACCAAATTAATATAAATCCTCTGTACTCTCCTTCCCCAGCCTTTATGTAGTGTTCTAAGGGTTGGCCATGATAGTCTATTGCAGAAAAAATAACAATGTCCTGTAGTACCTTAAAAACTAATTAAGTGTGATATTTATTTACTATATTGTTAAGCAAGATTAGTTCAGAGCGGGTTAGACTTTGCCTTCCTCAACATTCAAACCATTACACCATGCTGGCTCTCAATAAAAGTGTATTCAGTTTGAAACAGTTTTCAGGACAGTTTACACTAGGTTTTCAGCACAGTTTACACTAAACATACCATGTATTTGTGTTTTCACAGAAGAAAAAATAAAAGGGCTACAAGAGCAAAGAAAGCATTTGACTGCACTTCTTGAAACAAATGAACAGAACCTTCTAAAGGCACAGGCTTATGCTCCAAGCCTTGCAGATGAAAGCAGTCTTCAGGGTAAGTGCATCCACTGAGCTGTTGTTATTAGACCTGTCACCATAACATTTCCTGTTGTCAAGATATCACTCAAGACAGCTTTTAAAATATATATTAAGATGATTGCCAGCAAATATTTCCTCATAAACAACAACATGCAAGCCACTGTGAGTGAGCCCCAAACAAAGATTAAAAAACCTCTGGCTGGGCAGACATAATCCAGACTGCTGGAGTCTCTGTGCAGCCCCCTTCCCAAAGCCTCTCCCTAATTTCAAAGATGACCTCTTGATTTATCTGATCAGAAAAAGTAAAGTGCCTTAAATGCATCCTGTTTGGACTACAAAAAACATAGTATCGCTCAGTTACAGGAAGCACCCAAGTTCCTTATTATGACAGCTTCATTGACTGCTGGTCCATTTCTGGGCACAATTCAAAGTGCTGACTGTGGCCTATAAAGTCCTATATGACTTGCACCCCTTTCTTTCTCCCAATATAGGGACTTGAAGCAGTTCACATGACACAATTAAAAACACAAATACAACCACAGTGTCACCATATTAATGTACAATTAAACAAATTATCGTACTGAAACAACTGAATTAAAAATAAATTTGAAACAATTAAAAAAAAAACAACCACACTGTAATGGGCTTGATCCCATCTCCTGTTCTGGAGTAGAAGAGGGGACTCCCTGAATTCTATTAGTTGCCACCACCTTCTAATCCACCCCAAGATACAGTAATTTAGTGGGAGGTTACTGAGGGGTTTTTAACTTGCATTTCCCCCCATCTCTGACACTGCAGACACTTTCCCTCTTAGGGGTTAGAGAATCCTACACCTCCCCCTCCCCTAAGCAAAGGCATGTAATGCAAAGGCATGTAAGTGGAAAAGAAGAGATCTTTCAAGGAAAATTTTTACTCTAAGTAAACAAATTTACATTAAGAAAGGGGCATCTTTTACATGAAGGTACCTTGCTTTGGACATTATCTAGGAGCAGTTGTAAGTTATAAAAATAATCTAAGTCATATTAAGCCAAAAGCTTTAATAAGCCTACCTAAACATTCCGTTTCTACTCACAATACAGAGGGTGTTCTGGGTCTTTGGCTCTTTATGGAAAGATGGGAGTCTCTTTATCCAGCCTACAATAAACCTTTCTTAGGGATGGTGAGGTGGAAAGCACCCATCCTAGCAATGGTGAGGTGGGCAGCACCAATCCTACCTCTCCGTCAGATCCAAAAATTTCTCTCACACGTCATGGCACCATCTTTTATAACCTCTTATCTTGGAAGCATTTCAAAACTTTAACACTTCTCATAAACTAGTCATCTCCATTGAGCAACTGTCTCCCATGATCTCTAGGTGTCACCACACAGGAGAATTAAAACAGTTTGACACCGTTTTAACTGCCATGGCTCTATCCTACACAATCCTGGGATTTGTAGTTTGGTGAGGCACTAGAGTTCTCTGACAGACCAGGCTGAATAATTCACAGTAGGATACAGTTATGGCAATTAAAATGGTGTCAAATTGCTTTAATTCTGCAGTGTGACTATACCCTTGTTGCTCCTCCATACTAACCCTAATAAATGCAACTTATTAAACTATCATATCATTAACCCTTTGTTTACTTGGAGGAGAGACCATGCCAGTCTGCTGTGTTGCCCAGATAAGGAACCATCAGTTGCTGAAAGCTTACTTAAAAAAAGGTATTTGCCTTTACTCAAGGGCAGTTAATAACAACAACACATTTGCCTTCCAGAAGTATAAGATCCCTCATAGTTTTCCATGGAAGGGAGTTCCACAGCCTACATACAGCCACTAAAAAGGCCTTCTTTAGGATTTTCATTCAACATGTCTATGAGTGCACTGAGATAAAGGCCTCTTCGGACGTTCTTAGCACTCAGGCAGGCTCTTATGGAGAAAGACAGTATTACAATTAAATATAACAACATAAACAAGTACATACATGAATAGAATAATCATGAACTATACAGTGGGCCGTTGTTATCCACTGTGGTTTAGTTCCAGGACCCTCCACGGATAATAAAATAATGGCACAATAAAATGGTGTCCCATATATAAAATGAAAAATCAAGGTTTTCTATTTGAAATTTATACTTTTGGGGAATATTTTCAAGCCATGTATGCTCAAATCCATGGATAAGGAGGGCCAACTGTATTTTTGGGATATAATTGTCATGCTGTCATTTTAAAATAAACTGTGGGTCCCCAATACATATCTGTATATTTGTACTTGCTAATTGTGGATTACTATTCGTTATCTAATGACATATATTCTAATCCAGAAATGCTTATGCCATAGTAAATTTTCTAGTCTTAAACCCCCTCAAGATTCTGTTGTTTTTGCAGTTAACAGACCAATACAGCTATGCACTTGGAAACCTGTTTCAATTCATAGCAATTTTTTCTATGCTTTTTTTTTTTTTTTTTTTTTGCTATGCACTATCTCACCTGCTTCTTGTATAACAACAATGCACCTATCTTTAAGCTGAAGATGAAACTACATGTTGCATCCAATGCTGTTTTTATGGTCCTCAATCCCTCCAAATTCCCTGGACTGCATTCAAAACGACCAAATGACCAAAATAGGAGGGGGGGGGTGACTTGCATCTCCTGGAGGCTTCAAGTACTATTAATTCACTTTAAAAAAGGGTTTCACACCTCAACCCCCTCCCAGCCCCACTATTTAACACAAAATATCTGTTTTTCAAAACCAGAAAAAAAAAGCAGTCGACCACTTCTCTCTTTCTTTTCTTTTCTTTTCTTTTGGAGGGCATTTTTGGCAGTCCCTGAAAGTGGGTGCCCAGGCAGAAAATTGGCTCCTAGATTCACTCTGGTTTTAAGTGATACAATTGCACTGATAAGATAGTATTTTTGAAAAACTGATTGTTTTGTACTGAACATAGCTTGTATAGCCTTCGGTTTCACTGAAACGCCATCCTGGATTAATCACATCTCTTTTCAATTATAAAGATAGCTTTGTTATTGCTCTGTATAATGATTCTAAGTTATTCCCTTGTAGAAATGAAACTGTCTGTATTATCTGAGAAGAGAAAGCTTTTGCAAGAAAAATTAGATTCAAATCTGAAAGATCTGCAAGAAGCACAAATGCTTGCATCTCTCCAGCCAGACAGTATAAATGGTAAAAGAAGTTTCCAAGCTTTCATTCTGAATTTTTTAATTTATAGTAACAGGTGGACATTTTCTGGCAAATTAAGATTTGATAATAGGGCCTAAACTCAGAGCTAGTCCCATCTACAATAGGCCAATTAAATCAACTGTTGAATAATAACACTTTCATAAATCCTATTAACTAAGTGGATCTGCCCAAATGTGTGCACTACAAAAGGCTGGTAGAGATGTTATTTGATGTATTTTTCTCAGTAGGAACTGGGTTTCATTAACTTGATAATCTGTTCAAAACACATTTGGGTTCACACTGAATAAGGATTATACTTTCATGTTATCCCCAAAATTACAGGATAATTTTGCTTATCTCACTTACTCATAGTATGAGGGTCTGTTTGTAACTGTTAGTGAAAGGTCTCCTTTTTTCCCTTATTTTTCTCCTATTTTTCTTATTTAGTCACTTAGAAGTGGGACCTGCATAAAATATTGCTGTATGTTGTGATCCCTTAAGTAAAGTGCTTCAGCCTTTAAGCAACAGCTTTATGTTGGCTTTCTGGAGGGACCTCTTTCCCAGAATCTCAAGACCTTGCTTTTACTAGTTAAAAGAATCAAACTGTGTATTCTGTGAAAGACGTCTGTCTAAATCCTTCATCTTGTGACACCAATGTATATTTATGTCCTAAATTTTAATCCATCCATCAGAATATTAAGGATAAGCAGACTAATTTCCTATTCTTGCTCCTGAGCCAGAATGTTTTACTGCTGCACTGCACTAATTCTAATACCTAATTCCCTCAAACTGAGAATATTTAGTAGGTTAACCTCAAATAATAAAAAGATGTGTCTATTTGAAAAAAACATTGCAGAGTCGACAAGTTGGAAGATAAAATTTACCTACAGTGTACATAGGTTTTCATGGAATACAGTTTTTAATTTGTTTTCTTTTTACATTAATAGTCTCCTGTCTTTGACTCAACAGCATAATTTCTTCCATGGAAGTTCTTATGGTTTTTTTTAATACCTTAGCATAATTATGGCATTTTTTTCTACTATCTTCTCAGTTTACTGTAGACATAGTTGTCTCTTTGCCATAGTGTTAATAACTCTTGTAGATCCAGTAAGTGGGGCAGCATCCCCCTTACTTTAGGATGATGTGACGCCCCCCATCTTCAGTTTGTGAGCACCAATGTTCTTTGCAAATGTGGTTTGAGAAGATTTCTTTGCCACCATTTAACAATTCCTTCACTGCACACATTATCTGTGCTAATAGACCCTTGTCTCTAAATTGTAAATGAAGGACCAGTTTGCCTGGAGATTATACATCTGTATCCCTGTTATATTGGGTTAGGATGCAGCTGTGGGACTCACTTAAATGGTTCTTCATGCAAACAAACAATGACAAAACAAAAATTAGGTATTCCAGTCCAGGACTTCTTGCAATATTTATCAGTTTATGTGCAGAAGACTTTCTCTTCTGTATGGTGTAGTTTGTAGTGCTTTGACTGTTGGACTAGGATCCAGGAAGAGCAGAACTGGAATACCCAGTGGGGTCCCTGTGGGGGGGGGGCATGGTGGTGTGTCCTGTACTGCTTGACACCCGAGAAGGGGGGTGACATCTGGTTGGACCCTTCCCCAGCTGGAGGGTGAAGACCACTACAGCAGGTGCCTCCTCCGCCCCCCCCCCCAACCCCACTGCCATAGTGCTGCTCTCCTGATGGTGAGAACTACACTGCAGCAGTGAAGGCTGAGCATGGCCTTTCCAACCCTGATGCCATGGTGCCACTCTCCTTATGATGAGAACAACAGAATGGCAGTGAAGGAGAGGGCTTAGCCTGTCCCTCCTAACTGTTCCATAGCAAGCTCCTTCCCACCATCGCATACACGTGATAGTGGGGGAATGTGGGAGCAGGGTGCCCTGGGTCCCCACCAAGGGCCCCCCATAGTGGCTGGCACTTCTACAGAAGACAAGTGACCTGTTGCTGCCTTGGTGGGAAGACAGCAGCTACTTTGGGGAGGGAGAGGAAGAAAGTCAGGGTCACCAACAGCAGAGAAGGGCCTAGAAAGTCCCACTCCCTGCCTGGAGGCCCCAGCCTTGCACTGGGTGACACATGCTACTGGGAATACTTGTTCGGCCATGAAGCCTACTTGGCGGCCTTTGACACATCTCACTTTCTCAGCCTCAGATGATGGCTATGGCAAATCTCTCTGGGCCAAGAAACTCCTGTGATGTTTCAGTTTAAGGTCATCATAAATGGGAAATGATGCTATATGTAACTCATGTGCTCTCTGGAATATTATAGTTCAGAGACGGGTTTATCAACTCAGGGAGAATTGGATCTTATTTGTTTTCTTACTGACAGACTGTAGTCTAAGGTCAAACTGGTGTTATACTCATTCAGTTCAGTGTTTGTACTGTTGATATGTGCAACTGCGTGTACCCTATGACAGAAGGCCTTTGTCAGTGGCTGCACTTCCCACTGCTGTGTTTAATATTGGAATAGCTATAGAATGTCTGTCACTATAGGTCTTATATATGTGGGTTACTGAAAGGATCTATTTAAAGTTTTGACCTTACAAGGCTTCAGCAAGCACTAAAGATTATTTAATATTACTGCTTAAAATTTCCATGTTTTGTTGGTGTGTGGTGTTTGCCTTCAAGTTGTTTCTGTCTTACGGTGACCTGAAGGCAGACCTGCACAACTTGGCAGTAAGAAGGGGTGACAATTAAAATGGGTTAAATTCTTTGGGCTTCAGATAGGTTTTAATGAAATATTAATTAATTAATATTAATTATTAATATTAATGATTAATAATTAGTTGATTGATTAATATTAATTATTAATATTAATAATAATTAATATTAATTAATTGATTGATTAATATTTCATTAAAACCTATCTGCAGCCCAAAGAAGTTGACCTATTTTAATTTTGGCCCCTTAATTATTTATTATTATTAATATTAATTCCATCCTTCACCTCCTCTGCCTGGCCCTTTCCTCAAGAGAAAGCCGAGCAGTGCAGGAGCCTTGTAGGGCAAGTATTTGCCTGTCCTTCTCCTCCTCTGCCACCTGGCCTCCTCAGAGAAAGCTGGATGGTGGAGGAGCCTTGCTCGACAAGCATTTGTTCATTCTCCTCCTCTGCTGTCTGGCTTTCTCCTCAGGAGAAGCCTGAGCAGTGGAGGAGCCTTGAAATCATGTCACATCATGGCAGGCCATCCAAAATCCTTAAGGTGACCCTATCACAGGGTTTCGTTGCCAAGTTTCTTCAGAGGAGGTTTGCCACTGTGTATAGCTATATAGCTAAACTATACTGAATGTGGTTATTTCAAAGTTTTTAAACTCGGGTAGTGTTGTATTCACTGATGAATTGAAATAATTTTGTAGAACGTAAAGTAGAAGAACTAATAAAACAAAGGAAAAAGTTGACTGATGAGATGAAGGCAGCTATGCATGATATGCTAGAAATACAGCATCATCCTTCACAAAGAGCTTTATTTGTAAGACCCAGTGGTGAGTGCAATCTTTGAATTTTTTTCAATATTTAATTTTAGTATGACACACATATACACTGGGTATACGTACCCAGACTTTGCATGGATACGGTCCATTCTGGGGGACACTTTGAAAGCGAGTAATGGCTTTGTACAGCCACACCCACCCACTCATGTCTCTCTCAGCTGAGAAGCTTCAACCAGTCGTGGTGTGTCAGGTGCAGCTGAGACAGATGGTACTGGCCGGTTGGCTGCTACACAAAACATGAGGTGGCAGTGGCAGATAAAGGGCAGCCCCCTGTCTTCATCTTGTGACTGGCACGGATGGAGAGGGGCATGTGGGGGGCTAGCCAAGTCCCAACAAGAAAGAAGGAGTGAGGGATGATTGTCTGGCTGTTCGGTTGCTGCTCCTTTTGCATCCAGTCACCTTGAGAGGAGCAACCTGCCTGCCATCTTTCCTTCCTTTTGTTCTTGAATGCCAGAGTGCAGCACCCACTACCAAGAGAGGTGCACAGCTTTGTGCAGTGGAGCCTCCTGCACCTTTCTTGTTGGAGGCAGGCGTCTCCATCTCCTTCCTTGGCTGAGAACCATGAACTGGAGATAATGGTGAGCTGGGCATGGCCAAGGCAGATGCTGCTGGCCAGCTGGCTGCTGCACAATGGTGGTGATGAGGAATTGCAATGGGAAGCAAGAGTTTAAGCCCTCTATGCTTATGTCAAAATCCCAATATAATACCACACTGAAGATCCTTTTTCTGAGAGACTTTATACTTAGGAAATCACACTGTACTGATAGAATGACAGATACATCAGTAAAACACTTTACCCAAGATATGGATATGGCTAAAAGAGGGTAGAATCATGGGTAGGATATGGGTGGTATCTCCAATGACCTGTAAAAGGTATGCATAACAGTCATTATGGGATGGGGACAAACAAGGAGGGTGTATAAGGAGGTGGTTTGCTATAGTATTCATCTATCCAGTTGAACAAACAGAAGTAGGGGGCTGTTGACATCCTTAGGCTGTGTGAATCTATGATGAATTCAGTATTTCCATTCAGACATTCAGACTTTTTTTTTTTTTTTTTTTTTTTTTTTTTTTTGTCTAGTGGTCTCCGGCTGCCTGTTTTAATAAGACTCATGTATACTATGTCTGCTGAGATCCATATTTTCTGGGCCATGGAATTGTGTATATTATTGTTCTGCTCTGAATACTGAGGGGCTTACACCAGATTCCTCTGTGTGTTTAGATGATGTGTGGGCACTGTCTTTGCCCCATCCTGGGATTGGTGGGTAGTGGTAGAGTTGACAGGAACGCTTAGAGTGTTGCTGGGATATTTGGGGAGGTATTTACTTTTCTTTCTGTGGTATTTCTCCTGTCTGTCCTTGGCTGACCATTTAATGTATATTCAGAATTGCTCTACTTATCATCTTGAATTACACAATACACTCCCAAAATAATTCCATTTGGTTTATTTGCTTTGTTCTAAGACATTCACTGACAAATAAAGAAGTAATCTTAAAAAAAAAAAGAAAGTGGAAATGCCATTTCCAAAAACATTTAGAAGATTGTTGAAATAATTTTAGATTATTTTTTTTAAAAAAAATCTGCTTTCAGAAAGAGAAATGTCTAAAATACGCAAACTATCTGAAAAGAAACAACTTTTGCTAGAAATGTTGGAATCTAATCAGAGAGAGCTACAAGAAGCTCAGAAACTTGCAGCTACCCAGCCTGGCAGTGTCAGTGGTAAGTATGTTGTCATTTCTCATGCTGTAACTACAGACTTAAAACATACATATTTGGAATTAAGATGCCAAGCAGCCCGCTTTACAAGTGTGCTTTCTTTACATAGAATCATAGAATATTAGAGTTGGAAGACAGCACAATGGTCATCTTGTACAATTCCATGCTATTCAGGAATACAGAATTCCATCACTCCTAACATATGCCCATGGGATGCAGTGGCTTAGTAGTTAAAAAGGCAATTCTGATGATTGGAAGAGCAAAAGGTTGGCAGTTTAAGGCCCAAGTGCATTATGCTGGGGTGAGTGCCTGTCACTAGTTCCAGCTTCTGCTAACCTGGCGGTTTGAAAGCATGCAAACCCAAGTAGATAAATAGGTACCACTTTGGTGGGAAGATAACAGTGTTTGGTGCAGTCATTTTGGCCACATGACCACCAGAATTGTCTTCGGACATGCTGGCTTTTCAGCTTAGTTACGGAGATGAGCACTGCCCCCCCCTACAATCAGTATCGACTAGACATTCATATAGAGAGACTATCTTTACCTTTACCTGTAACATATGCCCAACAGACCTCTGCTTAAAGACCTCCAGAGATAATGCATCCACCACACACTGAGGCAGTCTGTTCTGCTGTTGAACTGCTTTTACAGTAAACAAAGTTATTCATAGTGTTTAAGTAGAATCCCTTTTCGTATCAGACAAAGACAAGACTTGATCCTTAATTTTTGCAGCTAAGGACTGCAAAGACTTTGAGTATTAGCATTTTACACCTCTATGTGGAGCTCATGGAACCACTATAAGTTAATTCTGTGGTAGGCATAGTAGTGGGAGCCTAGCCTTAATCCTGTTTGCATTCTCATTAAATACACCTGGATGGACCTTTAGAGGGCATGCTGTATAGGTACAGATGACTGAGTCTTCAGCTAGTTCTAGAACAATGCAAAACAGCAGAAATGTTCCATTTTGCCAAAACACATGACATCCCAGATTTTGTTGTTGTTAACTGACCACAAGCTGTCCCTGACTCATGGTGACCCTGAAAATGAGACATCCTCAAGCCCCACTATCCTCCACTGCCCTACATAGTTCCTACAAATCCATGTCTGTCTTTTTTCTCCTTTTTTGTAGGTAGCAATGTATATTAATAGTTTCCAGTCTGTTGGCCACTATTTTCTTTTCAATATTTGTTGGCATAATGTCATGCCCCATGGAACCCATGGAGCCTGTCACCAGAGAGTGTGTTTTGGATAATGTATATAACTGTGCTAGACTCGTAGAGTGGATGATAGATCATGCTGGATAATGTTAAGCTTTAATGAAGGACTGGTTAAATGTATAGAGATGGTGAAGGTGATAAAGAGACTGTATAAGCAATAAGGATCATATGTGAAGATGGATATATTTGGTGTAGTTAACATAAATGTATAAATGTATCATATTCAAGGTAAACTGAGACTCTGAGACAGTAAGACTATGGCCTGGGAAAAGGAGAGGTTGGTAACCCATGAGAAGGTTTGTAAAATACAGCCAGGTGTATTATCATGTGAGATGGAAGACATGTCTAGAGCCATGGCTGACCATCTGGAGATATCTTGTGGATAGCATAAACAATGTGTACTGGTTCTATGAGATTGGAATGTGTTGATTAGAGCTTGTAACCCAAACAATATGATGGTGGGAAAACGGTGAGACCAGGAGTCCTTGGAGGGAATAGCTAATGGGATTAGCCAGATAGCCTTTGGGATGGGACCCCAATAAAAAACACATAAAAATGTATAGTTGGACAATTGTAATTCAGAGCTGGCAAAATCTATGTTAGTGATTTGCCTGTTATTTATTGCTTTTCTTATTCTCCAATAAATCGCTCTGTGCTACATTCCAGAGTCTGGTTATTAGATCTGAGAAGGAAGCCTAGCTAGCAGAGAACCATGACACAAATATTAGTCAGTGCTGCAGTTGATTGTGTCCATTGTAGCAGCTCATAGCTGTATATAAACTGGGTGGCAGATGGGGTGGAAAATTATTCAGCATTACTGTTACATAAATGGTATGCAGTAATATTTTTAATACCCTAGAAAACCTTGAATATTCATAACTTATTATAATGAAACGAGTTATTTTCTGTAGATTAACATTCTGTTATGAAATTTGTGTAGCACACATGCTGCAGGAGTTGTCTGAGCAAAGGAAACATTTGAATGAAGATCTAGAGTCAACACTGGATGACATACAAAATATATTTGGTGCTTCAGAAAGAACTGTATTTATACGACCTGTTGGTAAGTCCAGGAGAAATTATTTTGCATTTTACTAAAAGGCATCTGTGGCACATAGTGTTTCAGTAATATCTTAATTATGATGATATTCAGTGATATTATCAGAAGGAGCAGAAGTGTCATCAGTTCTGCTTTCCATCATGCCTGGGTCCAGACATCTTCAAAAGTCTAGCATAACTCTGTCACATAATTAATTGACCCAACAATACTTCACTTATTAAACACTTAGGCTAGCACAACTGAAAATCTAGATAAATGGCCATTTAACATGAACACAAATGGCTATTATGACTATATGGCTTCTTTTGACCCAAACCAAAGTTTTTGGTGCATACTTTCAGTTCCTATCAGTTTTTCTATATGTTGTATATTATTTGCGTGGGTGAGCTATACTTGAAAGTGTCTTACTTTCCAGCACACTGTTGAGATGGATCTGAAGCTGCGATATCTTTCAGAAGCCACTCTTATAGAATTTGGGATGTAACATTGGAAGTGGCTCAGACTTTGCTTGTGGTGTATACTCCTAGTTTTTAAATTAATATATAATAGTTTGATTATTAATCCTTTTTCATTGATATATATTTTGTGACCATGCTCTAATTTTTAAAAAATAATTTCCATAATTAGTAAAAACGTTTAACAAAGGGTCCTCTCTATGTCATGACTGTAACATTGAACAATTAAGCCTACAGAGAATACAGTGGGCATTTCTTATCTACAAGGCTTCTGTTCTGGACCCCCATGGCAAAAATGGTGGGACCTCAAGTCCCATTTTATCAATGGTGGCATATGCATGCATAGTGATTGTAGTTAATGGGGTCTGCCATCCACAGATGCTCAGATCATCAGATGGCAAGCTCATGGTTGGGGCAAGCATGCTGTACCAAGTATAGTTTATCTGAGAATAAATGGGAGCATGAAAAATTAACTGTGAGTGGTTTGGCTGCTCACTACATTTTCCACAGTTTAAAAACACTGTTCCAAAGGGTCCGGTGATCATTTGGAGGACTATAGGGCAAAGTTGAGTTAGAACCATGGAGGATGAATGGTGATGGTACTGCAGCAAAATTATCCTTTTTAAATTCTTTTGTAGCTACATTCCCACTATGTGTTGGCTTTTCAGAAATACCATTACCTATGCTCTGTCTAACCACTGTATAAGTGACAAATCTTGTAGAAACTTCCAATTTCTTTTTATCCCTATTCTCACAGCTCCCAGGAATACAGATATAAGTTGTCTGTGCATCAACTTTTTGTTCCTGTCATCAAATATGACAAACAAGAAAAGAGCACAATTAGATTTAAATGTAACTCCCCCATAGGCTGTATTTTGTAATATTGTTTTATATACTTGTGAAATTCATTATTGTGGATTCAAAAAGAACAGCACTGACCTTTGTTTCCTACATTGTCAGTGGTCTTAGATGCCCTTATCTTCTAATGATCTTGTGCTCTTGATTGTATCTTGTTACAGTACATAGCAATGGGCCAGAAATGATGGTATACCAAATTATAGAAAACTTCATTGGTTACTGCAGGATACATGTATCCAGTTTTGTATTCATTTCTCTTTGTATATTGAATATGATTGGCAATATTTTGCATTTCAGTGAAGCACTGAGCCTAATTTAAGACTATGGCATCTCATAGAGACCACTCTTCTTGAGGTTTCTGTATATTATATGGAATGGTCAAAGTTTAGGTTTTCCATGCACAGCTCTATTCCTGATGACATATAGCACTATACTTGACAGTGTCTGGCACAAAATCAAACCATTAAGATAGAAGTGATGGCACACCAGCTTGTGGATGACACCCTGAAGGTATGGATGCGTAGGTTATTGTGGAGTGCATACCACTAATTTTTTTTGGTATTTTGGGTGTGAGGAACGCCATGATCAGAATTGTTTTGCCTCCAATTAAAGATGGCACCATACATGAGGGTGTAGTATATCATAGAGGCTACTCTCCTTTTTATATGGGTATGTGCTTTGGGTGGTCAAAAGTACAATTTTGGTTTTACACCTTTAGAGACAAAGAAGGGACTACCTGTGACTTCTCAGAGGTTTTCTAAATGGGTGGCTGGTATCATCCACCTCTGTTATGAACTGTCGGGTAGAACTCTTCCGGCCAGGGTCAGGGCACATGCAACTAGGGCGGTAGCGACATCCTCCACTTTTTTGACTGGAGTCCCGCTGGAGGATGTCTGTAAGGCTGCTGTCTGGTCCCAACCAATGACTTTTATAAAACATTATTGGTTGGACACCAGGGCAAGGACTGAGGCAGCCTTCGGCAGGGCAGTGTTATTGTCTGCTTTACACTGATGTCATGTTTTACCATGCCATGTTTTATATGACCTATTGCATGATGGTTGCACTAGTTTGGTCTATTTCACTTGATCTTGCGTCGCATCCAGGCCTGGGTGCTCTTGTGGTATATTTCCTGTTGCAATTATGCACCATGTGTATATTCTACTCTTTGAGTATGTGGGTTACATCTCTGCTCTGTGAGCAGTTGTTCCCCTATTGTTGTTGGTTTCTATGCTTGAAAATAAGAACCACACAAGGTTGAGTTCAATTTGACAATTTGGTTCATCTTACAACTGTTGTCATGACACTCCCTCCGCTGCTTACCTAAGCTTGCTAGTTTAACCCATTTGTATGATTCGCAGAGACCACGAAGAAGGACAGGTTGCTTACCTGTAGCAGTGTTTCTTCGAGTGGTCATCTGCGAATACATACAAATCCTGCCCTTCCTCCCCTCAGTGTCCTGCTCAACATTAGTTCTGCTCCTCCGTCGCTTTGCGGCGGAAAAAATTTGGAACTGAGGAAAAGAGTGGGAACTGGGCTTATATAGAGGAGGAGCAGAGCTACCGCCAAAAAGTTGCCAAAATCACTGCCCAGTGATTCCAGAGAGTTCCAAATTCGACTGCGCAGGCGCAGAAGAACCCATTTGTATGTATTCACAGATGACCACTCAAAGAAACACTACTACAGGTAAGCAACCTGTCCATCTTTCTGGGCAAAGTTGACTTTTGAACTTATTTTTCAAGAGATTATTTGAAAACATTTCTGCTTATAGGAAGAGAATTAGATGACCTATCTGTGAAGAAGAAAGAGTTGCTGGAAAAGTTAGAATCGAATAGGAAAGAGCTACAAGAAGCTCAAGAATTTGCAATTTTGCAACCAGGAAGTATAAGTGGTATGTATACTGTAATTTCTCATGGTGTCAATAACTGTCTTAAACAAATGTACTTGGAAGCAAGGCCTTGTTTTCACTTTATTTATTATTTGTATGAGTATTTTTAAGCCTCCTTCTAACTATAGACAAGCTTTCCCAAGCATAGATTCTTATAGCTGAACGAAGGAGACAATCCAATGAAGTGCAATCAATTGATGCTGTCTCTGCACATGGAATACTGAGGGCAAATGGATGAAAAAAGAGTCACAGAGAGGTGTGACTATTGCCCTGGTGAGAGGGATATGTTTTTCTAGAGAGAAAGACCTGTATGTCTTACAAGGACAAGAACTGGAGTTAGAAATTTTTTAATAGATGGGCTGAAAGAGTTTTGGTCTCTCCAAGTGGTAACTTATGGGAGGGGAAATAAGAGAAGTGGGAATAGGATGCAAAAGAACCTTCTCCCCTCTAAGAATATAGGAAAAATCCTGCTGTAACAGACCAAAGGTCTGTCTGTTGAAATATTATTTTCATACAGTGACCAGCCAGTTGCTTGTTGTTAGCCCAAATGGAAAATTTTAGTGCAGCAGCTCCTTCCTTGTCATACTGAAGTCTGAGAATCACACTGAAGGAACAGTACAGAAGACTTGACATACTCCAAAAGAATTCCAAGTTCTTCTTTCTCTGCCTTGAAACCTGCACAGAGTGCAGCAAACACCATAGTTGTGGCCTAGAAATGTTAATCCTGAAAAATATTAACCTTGTAACATTAAATACATTAAATATGGTAACTGGTACCATATTTGTACCCATTGTCTACAACTGATTCTCTCTTTCCTGGAAACTCATCAGATACTGACATTTAATGATTTGTTGACTAGGACTGGTTCATGGACCATCACTTTAAATAGCACAGATGTACAGATTATTCTGGCCTGTCTTTCTAGCTGACAAGGCTGCTATAACTGCATTTGGGATACAGTGCTTTCTCTTTCTCTGGATAGATAGGATGAGCAGGCCACAATAAATATTGGGTCTTCTCTGACAGTCCATGTACATTCTGGCAAAACACTTGCCTTCTCCTTAGCTTTTCTGCACACAGTTTCATGCTGCTATCTCCCGGTAGTCTTATTCCTTGACGTTTTTTATCCAGCATTACAAGCACTATTCTACTAGCAGATAATAAATAAAACTTATGTGCTGAAGTAGGCTTAACATTAAACATTAAGAAAACAGAAATAACGACCACAGAAAATCTACATGAATTCACCCTACATAATGAAGAAATTGAAATACCGTATATACTCGACTATAAGTCGACCTCATGTATAAGTCAAGGGCAAATTTTGGGTCCAGAATTATGGATTTTGCTATGACCCGTGGATAAGTCGAGGATAAAATTTAGGGGCATATTGCAAATGATCTAAAGGATGAAGCAAAGCAACATCAATGAACTTAAAAATTCCCTCAGATATAACTCTTCGTGCTTACTCTTTAGACTGGATGGTTGAGAAAGTAGAGGGGGTCAGTGCTTCGCGTATTATACTCTTGCTTTTCAAAGGAGATGGTTCCTTCTTTTAAATAAGTGTTAAGATACATTACTTACATTGACCCATATATAAGTTGAATCAGTTTTTTGGGGTTAATTTTTTGACCTAAATTTCTAGACTTATGCATGAGTATATACAGTAGTCAAAGATTTGCAATACCTTGATCAGAATAGAGACTGCAATCAAGAAATAAGAAGAATGGGGATGAGAAGGGCAGATCAAAGACTGCAATGAAGAAATAAGAAGAATGAGGATGAGAAGGGCAGCTATGAAAGAACTGGACAACAACCTAAAGTGCAAAGAGATGACACTGAACACCAAAGTTAGGATCAGGCAGCAGAAAGTGATGAAGACAGCATGATAGATGGTTAGGCTCAGGGAAGTCATGGGCCTGAACCTGCACGATCTGAACAGAGCATTAACAGATAGGGAGTGTTGGAGATGTCTCATCTACAAGGTCAACATGAACCAAGGTTGACTCGAAAGTAGTTAACAACAACAAAATCTGATTTTCAGTTAATAATTTTCAGTTAATAATTATTAATAATAATTCATACAGCTTCTAGAAGTAGTGCATAAAATAGCTACTTTTACTGTGGAGGGGGTGAAAGCTGCCATGGATTTTAGATCTGCCTTATGGCCTGTCTCTGTTTCCTACTCTTGGCTGCTATCCTTGTTGTTAACAGCCCTCCACTTGACTTTGACTCATGGCTGCCCTGTGGCTGAGACATCTGCAAGATCCCCTGTCTTCAACCTCTTTGCTCAGGTCCTGCAAGTCTGACCATCTGGCATGTGGTCTTCCTCTCTTTCTACTGCCTTCCACCCTTCCTAGCATCATTGTCTTTTCTAATGAATAATTTTTCTCATAATGTGGCCAAAGTACGATGGCCTGAATTTACTCATACTGGCTACAGGGATAGTTTGTATTAAGAAGCCGTGCCCTCCCTCCAGTCCATCTGCCTTGGTCCGGGCCCCAGAAGGAGAGAAGAACCACTGGACCTCATCCCCTTCCCTCCACCTTCCCTTTTTCCTTTCGTGTTGTCTCTTTTAGACTATAAGCCTGGCTCACAGGCCAGAACAAGCCTTTTTGTGTTTAGGATAGCATATATTCTATGCTCTGTAATTTCTTTCAAAATTTTTTAGCATTCTAGTGCAACATATTGTTTTATTAAAACTGCTGTGTTTTCCATTTTCATTCCCCCTAAACTTTTTGTCTACTCACTTTTTAGATTGTAAATCTGAGGGCAGGGAAATGTCTAATTAACAAATTGTAAGCTGCTCTGATAGCCTTGGCTGAAGAGCGGGGTATAAATAAAACATTATTATTATTATTATTATTATTATTATTATTATTTCAATGCTCTCATTATCTAAAGTGAATCCTTGGAGCTCTTCAGTGGTCGTTATTTTCATTTTCTTAAGGTTCAACAGTAAACCTACATTGGCACTTTCCTCCTTGACCTTCTGTTTTGCCTAGAAAGTTATTTGTTGGGGTTGAAGATGAAGCTGTGATGCAACTATAGAATCTGCCTAAGACTTGTTGCAAAAGCAATTTCATTTGCTGTGCTAAAATATGTACAATCCTGTCCCCTAGTGGTTACATGCAAAGTTGTCTTCAATAATATTTCTAGTAAATCGCACATTGGGGGCAGATTGAAGTAGAGGAGGTGGCACATTTTAGGGGACAAGATGGTGTGGGCCTTGTTCTGAATCAATACCAAATTTGTATTGTTCTCTAAAATAGCCCCTAAAAGTTTGCCCCTAATTCAAATGCTGTAATACAGATATAATAAAAAGTAATGAACATTATAGGTTTATAGGTTTGTTGCATGGAATAATGTGTGAGAAAGAACTAAAACTTTAACACTTGCTGTAAACATCTGGTACCGAATTAAAATTATTTACAGGTAATACTATATATTTATTTCAAAATTCTTTTGAATACAATTATTTTCAAACTATATTTTGTTACAAAATGATATAAAATAATTTTCTAGATCATAAGCTGCAGACATTATTTAACCAAAGAAGACAATTAACTACAGAACTAGAGACAACTATGAACGATATACAAAAGGCACAGGATCCTACTTTAGAAGGAACAATCCGACACTCTGGTAAGCAGAGAATATTGGGTTTACTTGACTACAGTTTGACCTCACGTATAAGTCGAGGGCAGGTTCGGAGGCCAAAATTATGGATTTTGATATGACCCATGGATACATGATGGGTAAAACATAGGGGCATGTAAAACATGAAGCAAAGAAAAACTATGCCAAAGAAAATTCCAGCAGGCATAACTGTGCTCACCCTGAAGGCTGGATGGATGAGAGAGTAAAGGGGGTTGGTGCTTCTTTTAGATGCTCCATGGAAGGAGTAAGTTCTCACAAAAATACAGTAATTAAGTTATTAGAAAATTAAGTAATTACATTGATAAGTTGACCCATGTTAACAGATTGCTGTATTTTGAATTTGTCCAGTGCATATGGTTGAGAATTTGATTCATTTTAATGATAACTTTTTAAAAATGTAGATTTCATGAAAACAGAACTTGAGATTTTTTAAAAAAAAGATGTAGAAGGAAGCAAAATTGACAAATTTGTTTGTGTCCCTTCCTATTTCTAATTAATTAGGAGTGTAAAATGAGTACACTTTCTCCTGTCCTAACTGAAAAAATGATTTAGAGAGCTCAAAGAAGAGCTTTGGCTTGTCTGTTATCTTCAAGAGACATGAAGAGAAGCAAGACTTTTAGAATTCTACCCAGATTATTATAGTGGATATGTGTGTTATTGTCAGAGATTTAGGCCCTTTTCAAAGTACTTTGTTATATTCTCAGAAGGTTATTATTTAATTTCTGTGCTGTGCCTTAAACTGCGTGGTCTGCAATGACAGAGGAAAAGGTGGTTTTTCATAATCCAAGTTTTCAATACATTTCTTCATTTTATGTGACTTTCTCAGCAATTATGCAATTTGATGTTGTTTCAAAAACCTGTTTGTGCAGGGAGGGAATTGTTTGAGCTATCTGCAAAGAAGCATGAATTAATGGAACAGTTGAAATCTAATCAGAAAGAGCTACAAGAAGCTAAAGAACTTGCAGCTGCACAACCAGGCAGTATCAGTGGTATGAACTACGTGATTTTTCACTGTCAATTATAGTAGTGATTATTGTAATTATAATAGCAACAATATTTTGAATATTTGTACTCAGCAACCAGTGTGCATGAATATCCAGCACTAGAAGGACAGCAGCAGACACAAGTAAATGGCAAACTGAAATTAACAAGAACTAAAACTACATAAATGTTAACTATACAACTACAGCCAGCCTTCAACTTTTTCAGGTGTTAGGAGTACAGGATCCCTGCAAAACTGGAAAAATGGCAAATGTAGCATTCTATTTTTTAAAAAATCTAAGGTATTTACCTGAGGCTATTTTTTAATCTAGAGCTGGAGGACCTAGAAATGCCTAGAGAGAATATATTTTTTGGTCACATATGGGGCAGCAGTAGAGGCAGTGGTAATTATAGGAATCTCCAAATAATAAAATCCTCAAATGCTTAATCTGCATAGGTGGAGGATGACTGTATAGCTCTATACATGACATCTTTCCTGTTTCTGAGGGTTTGGCTCTCTCCTCCTCCTCTACAGATGTCAAAATACATGGGCTGTTGCAGCCGATATTATTCAATGGCAGTGATGTGTGTGTGGATGCGCCAGTATGTTTTCATGCACATGCCACCATTGGGTAATATGAGGCATGGCAATCTGCAGGCAGTGAAAGCATCTAAAACAATATTACCCTAAGCTGCAGTCTGTGAGATGGCCTTGATCACTGGTCCCTGGAGAGTTTTCAGGAAAGAAATACTTTCTTTTAAAAAATATGTAAAAGAGTTGCAGTAAACTGACACTTTTGTGCTATAGCACTATAACTCTAAGTTTTAAGAAAAAGTCAAAGCAGACATAGGCCCTGTACACACTGGCCATTAAGGCCAGCATAGGGGCAGAGTCAGGGTGTAGTATTCTCACGACACACACCCGACTCCGCGCCCCAGGATGCCCTGATGTCGCGCACCACACCACATGGCACGCAGCATCATGGTGCTCCTCTGGCACTGTGTCTATACGACGCAGTGCAAAGGAGCTCTGTATAGCTGTGGCAATGCGGCTATGGCACCCTCAGAAAGCCAGATTGGGGCTGAGGTGTAAGGTTGCCATGGCCCTGATCCAGCTAGGAAAGGGGAGGCATCTCACTGCCCCTTAGAGGCTGTATGTACAGCCCCAAGGTTTGCTTTTCAGGACACAGACCGCTTCAGGAATTTATATCCTAATTTAAAAAAAAAACACATTTGAAAGATCCCTAAAGAAGATCTATAACATCAGTATATTCCAAAGTATGGACCGAGGGGAGGCAGAGACAACAACTGACAAAACCCGGTGAAGCTGAAGCCTTTAGAAAACTAATCTGGAAGAGCCCTTTATCTTTGTAGCTGTGCTTCCTTCACCTTTGTTTCATCTAAAGATAAGAGACACAGTGGAGGATACCTTATTTTTTTTATCTCATAATGGGCAGCTATCAATCATTTATATCTATCAAAATATTCCCAAATTAAACAGTGGTAACTCAGTTTTGGGTGGCTAAAGTATTTTAACCACATGGAAAGTATCAATGTTTAACCACCCATTCAGAGTTTGTCAGTTCAGCTTTCAAGTACATTGGTTACATGATGATTAGGAGTGTTCCTTTAGGATAAAGTGAACGAATTCTTTTAAGCTCTTTGTCACTGTTCTATGTCCCTATAGCTGTCCTGTTTAAAAGGTGACTTAGGGTTAAAACAGACTGTCAGCTTCACCTGGCTTCAAGTTGGCTTGGGGTTATGGTGTTTACATCCGCCACACCCCTGTTGCCCAGAAGTCACACTGGCAATTACATGCCAAGCAGCTTCCTGGCGATTTGGAGACATGACGTGTAGACACCCACCCCGCAGCTGGCTTGAAGCCAGCTGATGCTAAGCTGGGGCAGCTTTAATCTGCACCAGATAGGAGAGGTTCTTTGCCACTCTGTTTGGGCCTGATTCTGGCCAAATCAAGGCCTTGGCATGTGCTTGCCACAGACTCAATCCAGCTTTGTCAGGGGTGGCTTGAAGCCGGCCCTTCTGCGCTGTCTCTTCCCTCTCTCAATATGTTTGCGCTCTGTGCTAAACAGCCATGCTTTTAAAAAAGAAAGTAAGGACAAAAGAACCTTGTAAAGTAGTCAGAAATAATTGGCCAGTTGGCTAACAAGTGTTACCAGAACCGAACTCTTCTGAATTTTGGGATGTGCACATTCTCCATATGGCCCCAAATGGACTCTGTACTCTGGGCAACCATAGTCTCTGAGATGAATGGTCACATTCCCACTACCCCATAAGCACATCAAACAGAAGTGTTTAGGAGTTACAAATGAGAAACTTTAACACCTTAAAAGTCAGGAAGATAGGTAATTTAGGCAGGATACTCTGCCGGACAAGCCTAATAAGACTGATTTACATTCTCATCCCAGACATTGCCAGACCGAGTGATTCTTTAGAATGTAGATTTGATTTCCTTTTCCTTCAGGATAGTTTGGGCCTACAAAAGATCTCCAAAATCCTTTGTTAGTGGGCTAGTTAGAAGGCACAGGGATACTCTGTCACTGTGAATTCTGACCGGTCCCGATATATCCATTCCCTCTCTGCCCACCAGAATGGCCATTTCTCACACCATTCCGATCACAATTGGACCTGAAGTCAAGCCTTGTCTTGTGTAAGCATCACTGTTAGTTCAGCCTCCAACTATTCTCAAAGCTAACTCCTAATTTCCTTAGTCTTTGTATGTATGTGTGAGTGAACATAGATTATTGTGTGATTTTTTCCCCTTAATAAAAGAAACACTTCATTCACAGAATTCTGCCTTTGTGAAATTTCTTTGATCTCTTTTCTCTTGGTATACAGGTGGGAAACGGTTCCATAAAAGGTTGCTTGTAGCACAACCTAATATTTAATTGAGCTAATTAAAAATCCCCCTAGAGAGATCCTTTGCTACTCAAGCATCATTAAAAACTGTTTAAAATAACAGAATGATTAACAACAATTAAAGAATGAACTATTTCAATGTAATGCCTATGTTTCTTTTTCAGTGTGTCTCTTCTTGTCCTTTAGGAAGGTTTGTTTATTTACTTTATCTGATAATAAAACTGTAGGAAAATTCTCACAATAACATATTTCTTTTTAGCCAATATGGCCAACAAGGTAATGAAGACTGTTTTATAGTGTAGCTGCTTGAGCATATATCAGAATTTCACTATGGGTTGGCCTGACACTATTTTGCAGAGAGTAAACTACAAGAGCTAGTTGAGCAAAACAGATATTTGACTGAAAATCTAGAAGAAACATTACGTGATATAGTAAAAGTAGAACGTCTTGCTTCTGAAAAAGCTCTAACTAGAAAACTTGCTGGTAAGTAAAGACAAAATGGCCTTGAACACTGAGCATGGATATTTGTTTAGTTTTTCTAGTCCACCTTTCACAGAAATTACTGAGATCATTAGTGGAATACTTGATGTAAGTCAGGTTCCTTCCCATGATGGATTGATCCTTGATGGATCAAGAGGATCCTTTCTTTCAGCCTAATGCATGCAAGACTGATAATCTCTCTCTCTCTCTCTCTCTCTCTCTCTCTCTGATAGTCTCAGTAAAGGCATGAGACTATCAGTCTTGCCTGATGATGATCAAAATGAAATGATTTATGCTCATTGACATTTTATGGCATTTAATCAAATCTTAATTCATAGAGGGATGAGCTACACACCAAATGAAATTAGGAAACATTTGAACTGCCTTTCCAGAGAATACTGTATATACAGATCAAGACTAATGCCTGTTTCTTGTCCCAAATCTCCTGTCTCACCCTGGCCAACTATATATCCTCAAAGTGCTGTTTGTAGTAAACGGCATCTTAGCAGGCTAATAGCACCAGTGTAGAATCTTGGGTGGAAATCAGTGTGGCACCTTGATCCATTGATTTACTTCCTAATATAGATGTCTGGCTTAATACTACTTTGGAAAAAGACTCTAAAATACATTACCACCTGGGATTTGTCCTGTCCGATCATTATGAGATTTTAGGAGAGACCTGAAAATCAATTTATCATCAATAGCTTTCTTGAGTTGTTGTTCTTTTTCTTTTCTTTTTTTCTTCTTTTTTTTGGATTGCTGATGTTTCCTAGCTGCAATTATTTATTGGATTTTAATATATTAGGAGCTTAATGTTTGCTTTATTATACTTCCTTGCTTTAATTAATGCTTGCTGCTGATTATTGCTATTTATATTTTCTTCTGTAAACTGTTTGAGAGGGCTGTTACTCTAAGGCCCAAAGCAAACAAGCCAAATAAAGTTACTTCCAGTTATTTTAAGAGCAAAGCATTTATATGATGCACACCCCTGAAGCCGCTGGAAAAAGGAGCAGCAAAAAGCTACACCTGCTGCTGGTCCATTTGGGACCTCAGCAGTGGCCTTCTTTGAAAGCAAGCTGTGAGATCGACATGGTTTCATACTACCTGAAGCCGGAGTGGCCTCTGGCCACTCCTTTTGGCCGGTCTGCTTTGGCTCTTCATCACCATACTGGGAAGAGGACAAGCTTTAAATAAGATAAAATAATAAAGAAAATTAAAAGCAGCCTAAAAATAAGGGCCCAAAACAGACCGGCTGAATAAGCCTGCCCTGATCCAAACCACCACCATGGTCCTGGGCCAGGCCATTGAAAAGGACTGGATTTTGGCCTGATTTATTTTTGATAACACGGCATTGGTGTAGTTTCGTGCCTTATTCAGGGCGTGCATCATCTAAACACTGCAGCCTGAATGTGGCCAGAAACTACACCATTTGGCCTGTCTGTTTCAGGCCAAGGTTCATAAAGATACGAGTTTAATTTCTGTGCAATAATCTAGTTTGAAAAATATTATTCATGATTTTATGTAGCTTCATGAGTATTGAGACACATGATATTTTTCAAGAGATGATCTGAAAACATTCCTGTTTGAAGGCAGGGAATTGCATGAACTATCTGCGAAGAAGCAACTTTTACAGTCATATTTGGATTCCAATTGGAAGGCACTACAGGAAGCTCAGAATCTTGCTGCTACTCAACCAGGCAGTATTAATGGTATGCATATTGTGATTTCTTTTAATATCTGCTCAAAATTAGGTCATTTTGTTACAACAAACTAATAGGCAATGCTATGGAGTCATTCATAGAATCATAGAAGTTAGAGTTGGAAGATGCCACAAGAGCCATCTAGTTCAGTCCCCTGATATGCAGGAAGAAACAAATAAAGCACTCCTGAAGGATGCCCATTCAACTTAACTTTAGAGGCCTCAAAGACAAAGAGGCCACCGCCCTTTGGAGCAGTTTATTCCATTACTGAACATCTCTTACAGTAAAGCTCTATCTAATATTTATGTGGAATTTCTTTTCTTATATTTGAATCTATTGGTTTGTATTCAAGTCACTGGAGCAACTGAGAATTATGTTGATTTCATCTTCTACATGAGATCTTTTCAGATATTTAAAGATAACTATCATGTCACCTCTTAGCTTAGTCTTCTCTTCTCTAAGGTAGATATACCCAGCTCCCTAAGCCATTCCTCCAAAAACCTTTTTTCAAACGTTTGATCATCTTGGACTGGATCCACACTGCAGAAATAATCCGGTTTGAAACCATTTTAACTACTATGGCTCCATGCTAAGGAATTCTGAGGATTGTAGTTTTTGTGGCAACAGAGTGGAACTTCATTGTCAGAGATTTTGTTAACTAAGGGCCGAAAGGGCTGAAACAGGTAGCCCTAAAGGGGCAGCTTGACATAGCCCCTTTGATTGCTGCATCAGGGCTGCAGCAACCATATGCTGCAGCCCTGATCTGGCATTTTTCCAACGCAAAAAGAACCGTCAAAATGCCTCTCCTTTTTGTGTTGGAAAAAAGGTACCCTTTCTGCTGCCACTGTAGCTTTTCGACACTTCTGCAATGTGCAACATTTAAATGCCCCACTGCTGCCATGTAAACGGCCGGACGGCTTCAAGGTGGCTTCCTGCTGGCATGGGACTGTGTGTCATACATATGCCACACCCCCAAGCCTCCAGGAAGCCAACATTTTTGCCAGTCTGTTCCAGTCCTAAGACATACCTGCATTTTGATTTCCATATATTATAATATGTAAATTTAATTATTGTAGTCAACATATATTTTTAATTGTTTTGAGTTGTCCTGAAATTATTTTGTAGAACAAAAAGTTCAGGCGCTTGTTGAGGAAAGAAGAAAATTGTCTGCAGATTTAAAGACAACCATAAAGGCAATATGTGAGGCAGAACAACATGCTTCAGAAAGGGCTGTAACTGAACAATCCTCAGGTAGGTAAAAAATGAATGAGGTGGTGTTTTTTTTAAAAAGCACTTAAAGTGTATCATTTTGTTGCAAGTAAGTTACATCAATATGATTAATGTAAAAATCAAAGGAAAATAGAGTATGAATGAAGTACCATTCCATTACTTCTTGAAGTATTTAAATATAAATAATAACAATAATTATTATTGTTAATCGTTGAATTTGGTTTTAATGTTGACCTTTTAAATTTTTTAATTGTAACCTTTTAATTTGTAAGCTGTTTCCAGTTCCAGAGATGGGGGAAAATGGTGGAATATAAAGAAATTTGATGGTGATGACATCTGAAATCAAGAAAATGAATCTACAATTCCATTTTTGATTCCTGGAATAAAATAAGCTAAGAACATTATATTAGCACAAAAGCACAGCAGGATAAATGGGCACACCAGTCCGATCACCCCTTTTAATTGTGACAGCTGCCTGTTAATAACATTTTTCACCACCTGGTTGTCATAGCAAAAGTACACTTTTGGATTAAATGTTTCCAGTGAACTGAAGTAAGGTGTATTCTTTGGATAATTTTGGATTAATGTTCCCAGATTGCAGACAAAATAGATGTAAAAGGTGATTTAGACCACAACATGCACCAGCCATCTTCTTTTTGTCCTGTCCTAAAATATGCAGTCTGAAATGGAAGAATTATTTATCATTGCTACAAGAAATCCAAATTTTAAAATATTTTCTTCATTTTATATGACTTTGCAAAACTGGGGACATTTGAAACTGTTTTTTCAAAGATATATTTGTTTTCACAGACCAAGAATTATATGACTTATTTGAAAAGAAGCACCTGTTACAAGGAAATTTGGAATCCAATTGGAAAGAGATACAAGAAGCCCAGGCTCTTGAAGTTGCTCAACCAGGCAGTATCAGTGGTAAGTGTGTTTTGATTTCTGATGCTTCTGGTTGAAACCTGAAATATATTTAGTTGGAGGGCCCTATGGCTTCAACTGATATTATAGTTGTGACAAAAAGCATTAAACACTGTGGATGATTGTTGTCCTGTAGTACCTATATAATGTGCCATATAATGTGTAATGTGACACATAACAATAACACTAAATATCATGTCTCCCCCCCCCCCCCCCCCGCTGCCCCAGGTGTTGGAATGCAACACCCAGGGATCCTTACCATTGGTTTTTCTGGCTATACATCATTTGTTATTGCAGACCAGCATCTACAGGGTCACATAATTCCTATTCATGCACTAAGCTGTAAGGAAGAGTTTGAAAGTTTTCAGTTTCCTTCAAATTGTTGTTTTTCATGTTAATCTGGAGGTACTATGGTTAATTTCAACTATGGTTAGTGGAAACAAGCAAACTTAATATCACAGTAAATTAAACTGGTTTTGTCTCTTTGCCAAATTTAGTACAGTTTGTGGTCTAGACAATGTGATAAATTGATAATTTACATTCTGTTTAAATAATCTCAAATAGAAGCAGAAGCTGCTAATGTCCATGTGACCCTCTTGGAGACAGAGAGACAAAAAAGGGGCACTGTTAGGTTCAAATACTGGTTGACTATTACTTATCTGAAATTCGTGGGACCAGAGGTGTTACCTATTTTGATTTTTAAAATTTATTTTGGAATATCTGTATTTCCATATGCATGCATAATAAGATATCTTGGAAGTGGGATCCAAGTCTAAACACACTTTATACACATAACTTGAAAGTGATTTTATACAATATTTTAAATAAATCTTTAAAATAAATGTGTACTTGGAACCATTACAAAGCAAAGGCACTTGGCCTCCCATGAAAAAAAGTTTTGGTTTTTGGAGTATTTAGGATTCCAGGCTTCTGGATAAGGGAGCTTCAACCTGTCTAGCAAAAGAAGGAAGGGCCTTTGCTTTTTGTATAAAGATACTGTGGTTCAAAAGTAAAATGTAATCAATCAGAAAACTTAATTTTGTAAGTAAGATATGTATGGATTTATCACAATAGATTTCTTCTTTAAAATAATGTTTAGTAGCCTTTGAAGGCTTTTATCTAAAACAGATCTTCCTTAAACACATGCCTAGCCATACACAGCTGTACTAAATATAATGCATAGGAAGTAATGACAGTACTTTATAAATGCCAGACTTAAATATTTCAAGATATTCCATTAATATTTCCAGACATCACCAAAACCATTGTACTTTTGTATGCAGTGTGGTTACTAAAGCATATATTAATATTTTGTAATGAACTATCCTGAATTTGTTAGAGCATAAATTAGAGGAGCTAGCTCAGGAAAGAAGAAGATTAACTGAAGATCTAGAAAAGACTATTCAGGATATACAAAAAGTAAAGCCTTCTTCAGGAAAGGTTCCAGTTGAGAGACCTGCTGGTAAGTAGAGTGTAAATTACTTTGAATTTTAAAACAGTGTTAGGGTTAGGGTTGCATTTGCTTCAGTGTTCCAAGCCCAGTTATTACTGTCTAAATGAGGAGGCACTGATTTCCGTATTTCCATTATGCCTGAACTGAGCTTCAGTGCAGAATGTCTTATTCTTCCAACTACCAGTGCCATGAAGGAGACCAGCAGAGGCAGCACTTTAGCACTGTTCCATTGTTCTTTTATTGATTTTAAATTGAGATAGCCCCACTTCCCAGCTACCATTGTGGAACTACCAAAGGAAGGAACTCTTAAATTGTGCTTGGATAAATTGTATGTATCTTGATGCTCTTTGTATGTGTATGGGTGGGTGTGCAGTGCTCTTAAGAATACCATTCTTAAATAAATCAACAAAGTAACTGAAATATATTGCAGGGGTGCAGGTCAGTAGTTCAATAATGGAATTGTTTACTTGTAAACACTCCCTTTTCAAGCATTCTTGAAAAAGCAAAACAGAACAAAAAATAATTTTTATATAAGTTTTCCCACAGTGATGATCAATGTAAGATTAATCAAACTCAGGTTTTTGTGTTTACACTGATTTTATGAATTGTTGAGGACAGGGTTTTTAGTGGTTTTTGTTTTTGTTTTTTTGCCTGCCTGTGAAGGCAAAAAAATTCCTAAAAAGATCCAGAGAGGACCTTTCCTTCCTATGGCAGTTCTTTGCATTCTCCCATGGAGTAAAGACCTTGGCTTTAAGACATCATAGAGGGGCTTGTGGAATTATTGTTTGTTGTATGTCTTCAAGTTGTTCCCAATTTATGGCAACCCAAAAAAACCTATCAAGGGGTTTTCTTGCCAATTATGTTCAGAGGGGGTTTGCCATTGCCATTGTGGGATAGTATTAGAGAATTAAAACAAGTTGTTTTAAAACAATTCCGAAAAGATTTTATGCAGTTTCTAAAAAATTAGATTGACAAAGAAAGAAACTTATTTTGAAAATTACCATTCTTAGGATCAGGTGAAGCAATCCATCACTGATGGGTTTATCCCCTTGCACCAACCCGAGATGACAGGAGCCAAAATTCTTTTGTGACTGTTTAACTGTCATGCCTCCCTTCTGCATCAGTTTTATAATATCCTGCCCTGCCCTGTATTGTTGATATTATCATACTCATTATTTTTGACGGCTATATTATGCCTGCCTTTTGTACTAATTCCAAGCTCAATATTTCTTGTTTTATTTTTTTAATGTGTTTTAACTTCTCAGTTTAATAGTGTAGGAAAAGGGTAAAAAAGGAAATAAAAATATAAAGATGAGAGAGTAATGGTAGAATTAGAAGGAGGAAAAATAAAGCAAGAAATATTGAGCTTGGTATTATTACAAAAGGCAGGCATAATATAACTGTCAAAAATAATGAGTATGATAAGATCAACAATACAATTAGTTTAATGGGGTCGGTTTCATTTAAAAGCATTACAACAGATATTGCTACCATATCAAAAGGCCACAGGAAAGAAGCACCATTTAATGATTAAATTTCACATTTCATGTGAAACAGGAGTTGAGGTGGTGGATGATGGACAAGCATCTGAACAAAGGCATACCATTACATATTCAGCAGTACATAACAGTGACAACAGATGCAATGTTTGACAAGTTGGGGCACTCACTGAGAATATCAATCAGCACAAGAAGAGTGGTCTGCAAAAGACAGATGACATAACATAAATTTTCTAGAACTAAAAGCAGTGAGGTTAGCACTACAGAAAGTGTGCAAGTCAGGACAGGCAGCATTTCAGTCTGGGCTTACATAAATCAATAAGGTGGAACAAGATCAATGACTTTGATATTATAGTTTGGTGGGCCGAAAAACACCTAGCCTCGATAAGAGCAGTGTATCTGCAGGGAAAAATAAATATACAAGCAGATTATCTAAATCGTTGGGTATGGTTTCAAAGTCACTCCTCGCAAAAACCTTTTGATGTGTTCATTTGTTAATAAAATCTGATTGTGAAGTGACAGTACAACCGATAGTACTGACACTGGTCTTTTTACCAACATGAATGGACTCATCTGGATCTCTAGGTCTGTGAATACTTATATATGTAAAGAACACTCTCCTACTTTTATTATATTCCGGCTTAGATACTCTGCTTGTATATTTATTTTTCCTTGCAGATATACTGCTCTTAATGAGACTAGGTGTTTTTCAGCCTACCAAACTATACCATCAGATTCCCAAACTGGGATTTAAATTTAGAGTTAAATAGATAAACAAAACCACCATTTGAGCCCTTAAAAGAAGCCTTATTAAGACAATTATCAATAAAAGTATTTTTCCTAGTAGCGATGACATTGGTCAGGTGAGTATCAGAATTGGCCACATTATCGATAAATCCAAATTTATGCATGTTTGAACAAGACAGATTGGTGTTGATGATGGTAGACCTAACATTTCTGCCAACATGTATAATAAAGAGAGAAATTAATAATACTCTCTACTTACCTATGTTTTGTCCAAATTCAGCACATCCAGAAGAAAAGAGGTGACACACGTTGAGTGTCAAGAGGGCTGTATGCACCTATATAGAAATAATGAAAAATATTAGATGAATGAAAGCTTTATTTGTCCCTTTTCTTCTTAGGACAATGGAACAGAAATCATTGTCAAAAATGATTGCACAATGGCTAAAGACATGCATATTTCAATGTTATGATTTGGAAGGGTAAACTAGACCAAGAAGTGTGTGGCCGCATTCTACATGATCAGTGGCAACAACATCATATGCAGTCATGTCCTCTTTACAGGATGTGTGTGATCCAGCTGATTGTGTGAGTGGACTAGGCTGCAGCTACTGTGGTAGTAGTTATTGCCAGAGAGTCGTGAACCACCCCTTGTATGCCTTGACTATGTAAGGTAGTAGAGTGGTGACAGACTGTGATAGATGGACTGGTGTGTTGTCAACTGCTTATTGGACAGAATGAAACTGTGTTGAGCCCAGAATTGTACACAAGCCTGTACCCACTGTATATCTGAGTCCTGGCAATGGCACCCTTGAGCGCTCAAGTTTTGTTTTAGTTCTTAATTTTTTTACAATTACTAATAAATTAATAATAAATTAATAATAAATTTTATAATAAAAATATCTTGGACCAAGAACTGTGTGGTCATTGCCTGCGAGTACAGCTGAAGCTACACTTTACAGAGGCAAAGGTGATAATTGGAATAATCCAAATATGTTAATAAAACATTGCAAACCTGATAAATTTAAGTCAGCAAGAGCTTTCTTTGGAAGAACAGTGCTCCAAGCAGAAGTAACAATTTAGGAGAAAATCTCATCCTAAAATAGGAAGCTGGGGTAGGTCCAATCAGTGGTGGATTGCTCCACCTGCCATCCCGAGAATGAGAAGTTAAACTTACCGTGAAGGTTCATTCTGGGATGGCAGGTTCAGCAAATCCACACCCTCCCAGGAAGGAGGGTACAGTTACAGTGACAGCAACAGTAGGACAGATGGAGTGGAGTGTCAGCACTATATAATGAAACTGGCAGAGAAGGGTACTGCGGCAGTTAAGCAGTCAAAAAATAATGTTGGCTCCTGCTGTCTCGGGTTGGCGTGAGGGGATGAACCCATCAGTGGTGGATTGCTTCACCTGATCCTGAGAATGGTAATTTTCAAAATAAGTTTCTTCCTTTGTCAATCTAAATTTTTAGAAACTGCATAAAATCTTTTCGGAATTGTTGTAAAACAACTTGTTTTAATTCTCTAATACTATCCCACAATGGCAATGGCAAACCCTCTGAACATATAATTGGCAAGAAAACTCCGTGATAGGTTTTTTTAGGGTTGCCATCCCAGAATGAACCTTCATAATAAGTCTAACTTCTCAATTTTTAAAATACCTTCCTTCCTTTCTTTAAGTTAAGTAGGATGCTATTTAACATCTATATGAAGCCATTGGGTGAGAGCATCCGGAGGCATGGAGCACAGTGTCATCAGTACGCTGATGACACTCAAATCTACTTCTCCATGACTAGATCATCTGCTCAGACCTCAGATGGTGTCTCTCCTCTTAATGACTGCCTTGCGGCGGTAATGGATTGGATGAGGGAAAACAGATTGAGGCTCAATCCAGACAAAACAGAGGTACTGACAGTCACCGGCCCAAAAACAGGTCTGGGAATACAACTTCCAGTCCTAGACGGAGTCACACTCTCCTTGAAGGACTCTGTTCGCAGTCTAGGGGTACTTCTAGATTCGTTGCTTCACATGACTAGTCAGGTGAACGCGACAGTCAGGAGTGCCTGTTATCAGCTTCGGCTGATATGCCAGCTGTGCCCCTTCCTGGACATGAGGGACCTGGAGACTGTGGTATATGCTTTGGTTACCTTACGTTTGGATTACTGTAACATGCTCTACATGGGGCTACCCTTGTGCCTAACCCGGAAACTTCAGCTGGTCCAAAATATGGCTGCCAGGCTTATTACTGGAACATTGAGGAGAGAACACATAACACCTGTACTCGAGTCTCTCCACTGGCTGCCGATTAGTTTCCGGGGGCAGTACAAGGTGTTGGTTTTAACCTTTAAAGCCCTACATGGCTCGGGTCCATCCTATCTCAGGGACCTCCTCTTCCCATATGAGCCCCCTTTCATGCTCCGGTCCTCTGGGAGGAATCTGCTACAGCCTTTTAAGAGCAGGCTATCACAGACCTCTCAGAGGGCCTTCTCTGCCATCGCTCCCAGACTGTGGAACGACCTGCTGGAGGAGATGCGTCTTATTATGACCCTAGACAGCTTTAAAAAAGCCACCAAGATGCATCTCTTCCAGCAGTTAACCTTCCCTGGTCTCCGAGACATCTATCTAGCCTCCCCAGCCACATCAGACATCATCTTGAGGCTCCCCATAAATTTGGACTGGATATATTGTATTGTTTCTGTTTTATTGTTGCTGTTTTAACCTTGTGTTAGTTTAATCTTATTTTAAGGGCTGGGAGGAGGGATTGGGATGTAACATTTTAAACTGCACTTGTTTTTAAATTGTTGTACCCCGCCCCGATTGCTTGCTCTGAGCGGCGGGTTATAAATAAATATTTATTATTATTTATTATTATATTATATTAAGTAACATCATGAACAACAAGAATATCTTAAACAATTTTCTCAGGAAAAGCTTTAAAATTCCTTTTGCAGAAAGGGAATTATATGAACTGTCAGAAAGGAAACAACTGTTATTAGAAAATTTGAAAGGACTACAAGAAGCTCAAGCTTTGGCAGCTACCCAACCTGGCACTGTTGGTGGTATGTATGCTGATTTATTGTTTTAGCTAAATATTAAATACTTGATGCTTTAATTGCCAAGGCCATTTTTCATGTGTATACAATTTTCTTTCTGAACTACTGTATATATTCAACTATAAGTAAAAACATTTATGCCCAAAAATTGAGCCTAAAATCCTGAGTCGACCCTTATATAAATGGTGTTAGGTGGTTGGGAGAGGTCTAGAGAAGGAGGGAAGGAATGGTGTTTTCCCCTTTAAAGGCTTTGTTACATGCCCCTAAGTTTTACCCTGGACTTATCCACAGGTCATATCAAAACCCATGATTTGGACCCTAAAACATCCCCGCGACTTATACATGAGGTTGACTTGTACACGAGTATATATGGTAGAAGAATTTATGTAAGCCAGACCTCCAAAAAATACTGGGTTTCATCCAAGATAAAGTGGGATGATTTCTGCTTATTTAACAGCACTTTCTCTTCCTCTCTTCTAATCGTATCCTACATTCCTACATCTGTTCCAGAATGTTTCCAGTGCAGGGAGAAAACTGTACCCTGCTGGTGCATGTAAAGTTAGCACTGGGCCATTCTGGACCCTTCTTTCAATCTTTTTTTCCTAAAGACTTCTATATCAGTGAAATTTGATCTCAATTTTTCCTACGTTATCTCTCCTAATTCAGCACCTACATTTGCATTTATCATTACATAAGATAAGTTAATATGCTACATCAGTAAGGGCAATTTAGTTGTCTACAGGACTGTACAGATGGGCAGCATGCAGCTGCCCCTTTCCTGGCCAGATTGGGGCTGCAGCAGCCCCATGCTGTGACCCTGATCTGGCCTCCGGAGAATGCAAAAAAGAGCCACCAAAAGTGGCTCCTTTTTGCACCCTCCAAGAGGTGCCATAGCTGGATGCAGCACTGGAGGGGCATCATGTGGATGCAGCACCATGTGGATGTTATGATGCATGGTCTGTGGACCAGGGCATGCTAAAATGGCACTCTGGAGAGGGTTTCCAGAGACTTGGTGGGTCAGGGAAACTTGGGGGCTTAAAAACAGGTTTGAGACCACATTCAGTCCATAGGCTGCAGTTTCCCAGACCTGCATTATAAATTTTTTTGGGCTCATACAAAAATGTCTTTGTTGTGTAATAAAATAATTCAGATATAGTGGAAAACTAGTCTTGTAAAACTCTATATATCTACCAGTTTTTGAATACTGTATAGTGTAAATGTGTGGTTTGGCTATCCCTTGTGAATTTGTTTATACCATCAGATTGCAATTATGTTTCTAAATGGCATCAGTTCAAATATATTGAAAAAACCCCAACAAATAGAAGGGTTTGGTTTTTGCTTTCTTCTATCAGTTAATATGCAGTGTATTTCAGTTAATATGCAGTGTATTTGAACATACAAGAAGTAATATATTATGCTAATTGAAATTAATACTTTTCAGATATAGAATATTAAAACACTATTTAGTGCAGTTCTTCCAAAGAAAATTAACATTTTTATGAATTGATCTGAAATTATTTTATAGAAGAAAAACGAAAGCAATTAGCTGAGCAGAAAAGACGTTTAGCTGCAGATCTAGAAGCAACTGTTCATGATATGCAAAAAGCACAGCGTGCTTCAGAAATGCCTGTAACATTAAAGCCCAATGGTAAGTAGAAAGTAAATGACCTTTTATTTTAAAACAGGATATACAGTACAGTGGGCCCTTGGTAGCCACTAGGATTTGCTTGGTAGCCAGTGGGTGGATATCAAAAGCTGTGGATGCTCAAGTCCCATTAAATACAATGGCACAGTATAATGGTTTCCCTTATATAAAATGGCTTATAGAAAAATGGATAGTAAATATAGTAAAATGGTAAAATATGGTAAAATGGATGCAGGACACAGGTGCCAAATTACACTAGAGAGTTGGGAGAAAGTATAGAGAAAAACCTAAAATTTACCAAAAGGGCCCATTTAATAGAAAATTATTATAAATTATTCTATAGATGGCATTTGTCTCCATCCAAACTAGCCAAGGTTGGGGGAAGTAAGGGCAGCGATTATTGGAAATGCAAACAACCTAATGCCACATGTACTGAAGTGACCCAGTTTTGGAAGGCAATTCATGCTAAAATTCAGGATACTATGCAAAAGGAAATTGAATTTAATCCAAAATTATTCCTACTAAATATTACGGAAGGCATAAAAGGCAAATTGAACCAAGAAGAAGAAGGTGTTATTTTGTACTTAGTCACTGCATCTTGCTTGATATATGTGAAACACTGGAAGGAAAGAAGCTTGCACCTGCTTGAAGAATGGACTGTGAAAGTTCATGATTTAACTATAATGGACAAACTAACAATAGTTATAAATGGGAAAATAGAACAACAATTCAGGAAGAAATTGGAAAAAGTAAATAAGTTGTGGAAATAAGAGTTATAAGATTTAAGGTAAAGTATTGTTGATAAGATAAGCATTAAGCAATTAATTAAAGGAATTAATAATGTAGTGTACCTTTTGCTGTATTGGTTTAACTGCAGAACTATGGGCTGTTAGAGGCAATGTACATCATTTGCGGTTGAAAACTGCCACAGAGGATGTACTTAGAAGATGTTATTGTAAATAATTTTTTTAAAAAAGAAACTAGTTCCTTTGTAAAGGTACTTTGCTACATCATGAGAAGCAATTAGTTCTTTTTGGTTAACCCTGTCCTAAGATCTGCGTGAACAGACAAGCTGTTATCATTTTGAATGTTGCGACTGTTTTTCAAGACTGACTGTAGAACATATAATTTTTCAGAAAAGGAATTATATGAACTGTTGGAGAAGAAGTACCAGTTACTAGAAAATCTGGCATCTAATCGGAAAGAGCTTCAGGAAGCTCACTCTCTTGCAGATGCCCAGCCAGACAGTGTCAGTGGTATGTATGTATGAATGAATATGGTAAGAATGAATATTTATAAAAATCGGAAATAATGCTTATGGGTTTACATGGTTGTATTTAAAATATATTCATTTACTTATGAGTTGTCTTGGAATTACTTTGTAGATCTTAAACTGCAGATACTAAATGAGCAAAGAAAACTTTTGACTGAAGATCTAAAAGCAACTGTGCACGATATACAAGAAATACAACGCCGTGCTTCACATAAAGCTCTAACTGAAGGACCCAGTGGTGAGTATAGATGGGAAGAATTTTTTTTATTTTTTTATTTATTTACTGTATTTAGATGGTTCCCTGCCCTCAGGCTTACAATCTAAAAATTGTAAATCTAAGAATGTTCAAAAATACTTTTCTCAAATGCTTGAAAAACATGTTTCTTCTTCGTGGTCTCTGCGAATCATACAAATGGGTTATTCTGCGCCTGCGCAGGCAACTTCGGAATCTTCTTAGAGCTTTTAAATGCGTTTTGGCGGTAGCCCCGCCCACTCTCCAACTGCCTATATTAGCCGGTTTCCCGCCTAAACCCTCAGTTCCTTTTGTCCGCCGCACAAGCAGCATCTAGGAACTCTTCAGAGCTTCGTTCTCCTGTCAGACTTTTAAACTCGATTGACAGGATCAATCTGCGTTTTGGTGGTATTTTAATAATAATAATAATAATAATAATAATAATAATAATTTTAGAAACAAATGCTATTTCTTTTCTAAATATCATAGACTTAAATGTAAATTTAAAAATTCTGAGGTAAAGTTATTTTTACAATGACTTACACTGCGATTTTTTAGAAAATCGCTTACTTACATGTGTATCTAAATTCTGAAATAAAACTGTTTTAACAACAGATTGTACTGTGATTTCTTAAATAATCATGTACTTAAATGCAAATTTTAATTCTGAGGTAGAGTTGTTTTAACAACGACTTGCCCTGCGATCTCTTAGAGAATCGCTTACTTAAATGTGAATTTAAATTCTGAAATAAATCCGCTTTAACGACAGACTGTATTGTGATTTCTTAAAGAATCACATGTTTAAATATAAATTTAAATTCTGAGGTAAAGTTGTCTTAACAACAACTGCCCTGCGATTTCTTAGAGAATCGCTTGCTGAAATGTGAATTTAGACTTTGAACTAAAGCTGTTTTAACAACAACCCTTCTGCGATATCTTACAGAATCGCTTACTCAAATGTGAATTTAAATCCTGAAATAAATCTGTTTTAACGACAGACTGTATTGTGATTTCTTAAAGAATCACATGTTTAAATATAAATTTAAATTCTGAGGTAAAGTTGTCTTTACAACAACTGCCCTGCAATTTCTTAGAGAATCGCTTGCTGAAAATGAATTCAGACTTTGAACTAAAGCTGTTTTAACAACAGCTCCTTCAGCGATATCTTAGAGAATCGCGTAATTTAATGTGAATTTAAATTCTGAGGAAATTTTTTTGATACAATGGCTGCTCACCTCAGTTGGTGCGCTTGGCAGAACTTTTCCCGCCTTTTTTCTTGAGGAAAAGTCTCCAATATTGCCTGCCTTACTGGCGCGTTTGGCAAAGCCCCATTATTCCTGAGTAAAATTTCTTAAAATGGCGCCCGCTTCACTGGCGCACTTATCCTCTTATCTCTGAGAGAAACTTATAGAATGGCCACCAGCCTTCCTCCCTCGCTATGGCTAGGGACGCTCTTTTGCTGCGGACAAACTGTCTCAGGGCCATTCACCTGGCTTTGTCTCTTCATTCTCCTGAAGAGGAGTTGACTTCAGTCGTCGCCGGTCTCGGCTCCCTGGGACCAAACCGATTGGATGTCGTCACCATTGGCCGCTGATCTTCTGGAGCCAACGCGACTGGATTGCAGCCCAACGTCGATCCTTATCGGTCCCTGACTCTCCGGAGTCAAACCATGGGTCCCTGACTCTCCGGAGTCAAACCATTTGCCTGGCAGCCCAACGTGGATCTTCATCAGTCCCTGACTCCTCAGAGTCATACCAATTGGCTTCGAGCCCGTCTTGAACCTCGTCGATCCCAGACTCCTCGGTATCAAACCATTTGGTTGGCTGCACAACGTAGATCTTGATCGGTCCCTGACTCTTTGGAGTCAAACCGTTTGGCTGGCTGCACGACGTGGATCTGAATTGGTCCCTGACTCTACGGAGTCAAACCATTTGCCTGGCTGCACAACGTGGATTTGATCCAGTCCCTGGCTCTTCGGGGTCAAACCGTTTGACTGGCAGCCCAATGTGGATCCTCATCGGTCCCTGACTTGTCGGAGTCATACCGATTGGCTTGCAGCCTGAATTCGACTCATCAGTCCCTGACTCTTTGGAGTCAAACCATTTGACTGGCAGCCCAATGTGGATCCTCATCGGTCCCTGACTTGTCGGAGTCATACCGATTGGCTTGCAGCCTGAATTCGACTCTCATCGGTCCCTGACTCTTTGGAGTCAAACCGTTTGACTGGCAGCCCAATGTGGATCCTCATCGGTCCCTGACTTGTCGGAGTCATACCGATTGGCTTGCAGCCTGAATTCGACTCATCGGTCCCTGACTCTTTGGAGTCAAACCATTTGACTGGCAGCCCAATGTGGATCCTCATCGGTCCCTGACTTGTCGGAGTCATACCGATTGGCTTGCAGCCTGAATTCGACTCTCATCGGTCCCTGACTCTTTGGAGTCAAACCGTTTGACTGGCAGCCCAATGTGGATCCTCATCGGTTCCTGACTTGTCGGAGTCATACCGATTGGCTTGCAGCCTGAATTCGACTCTCATCGGTCTGAATTCGACTCTTTGGAGTCAAACCGTTTGACTGGCAGCCCGACATGGATCCTCATCAGTCCCTGACTCCTCGGGGTCATACCGATTGGTTTGCAGCCTGAATTCGACCCTCATCAGTCCCTGATTCTTTGGAGTCAAACCGTTTGACGGGCAACCCGATATAGATCCTCATCAGTCCCTGAATATCCAGGTCCATACCGATTGGCTGGCAGCCTGAATTCGACCTTCATTGGTCCCTGACTCTTCGGAGTCAAACCTTTTAACTGGCAGCCCAACATGGGTCCTCATTGGTCCCTGAATCTCCCGGGCCATACTGATTGGCTTGCAACCTGAATTTGACCCTCATCGGTCCCTGACTCTTCGGAGTCAAAACCTTTGACAGGCAGCCTGACGTGAATCCTCATCGGTCCCGGGCTCCATGGTATCAGGTCAATTAGATGGCTGCCAAACTTCAATTAGGATCGGTCCCGAAACCTCCAGAGTCATACTGACTACACGGCACCGATCATCTTTGATGGCTGACTCTCTGAGTCATACCGATTGGCTTATAGCCCAGCTTCGTGTACCATTGGTCCCTGACTCTCCGAGGTAAAACCGTTTACTGGCTGAAGTACTGGGATCTTCATCGATCCCGAACCCTTCGGGGTCATGGATCCTCATCAGTCCTGGACTCTCTGGGGTCATACGTCTTGGCTTGCAGCCCAACTTTGACCCTCATTGCTCCCTGACTTTCCAAGGTCAAATTGGTTGCCTGGCAGCACGGTTTCTATCTGCTTCGGTCACGTACTGACTGGATGGCAGCCTGAATTCGATCCTCATTTGTCCCAGACTCTTTGGAGTCATACCGGTTGACCTATATCCCGATGTCGATTCACCTTGGTCCCTGACTCTCTGAGTCACAGTGATTGGCTGGATGCTGGGCTTCGACCTTCATCGGTCCCTGACTCTTGGGACTAATACAGATTGGCTTGTAGCCCAACTTTGACCCTCGTTGTTCCCCGACTGTCCGGGGTCAAACCAATTGACTCATAGCCACACTTTGAGCCTCTGGTTGGCTCACTACCTACCTCTCTCATCTTGGTCTCTGACTCTTCTCAAGATCAAGCTGGTTGCCTTCCATCCCTGCTTTGAGGCATTTCAGCCCCGGGCTGTCCGGGGTGTTCCTGGTTGGCCTACAGGTGATCTTACATGGCACCTTCCCTGATTATTGACTGTTAGCCAGATTGCCATAATGGCATGGCTCATTTTGGCCTGACTCCCCTTGAGAAGATGAATATTAAGGGCCCAACATCTGTACCGTTTGAGCTGCACAAAAGGATTTGAATGCAGCTCGCTTACCAGTTCTGAGGGCCGTTATTGGCCCTGCCGCATGCTCCTATTCCTCTCAGCCAGTGTGGTGCATGCTGGTTTGGGTTCAAGCCGTAGTTGTTCCCTCAGTACCGAGGTCACTTATCAGCAAGCACTCAGTCAATTTGGGACCATGAGGTGCCACTGGCTCTGGCCTCCTGGATTCAGGTCCATACTGTCTCCTTGGTACCGAGGGTCGCTATCTGCAGATGCATTGCCAAACTTGGGGCCATGCTGTCCCCGTCCTTCTCAAGGCCTTTCTGCCTCCTACAATTTGCCCCTCAAACGGCTATCCCTATAGAACCAATTCAGGGGATGTGGTGCTCCCTGATGGGGGATTTCACCATTCTCATGTACAATTCATAACGATGTCCTTCCTCTCAGGCAGGACGGCTGAAGGTCACTTTAGGTAGACATTCAAGTCTCACTTCTGAGTTGCCTCTGTAAAATTTGGGAGCACCATCTGTTCACTTTGGTTACAGGTAATCCTTCACTATATGAACAGCTTCAAGACTGTGCAATTAAGTCTCATAAATCAGTTTGTCACCTCCATACCTAGGGATGCCTTCCATTATGCACCCAGTACTAGCTCAGTTGTGATCCTCTTCGCTCAGAGACCATCATTCACAGGAAAAGGTTTTACCACTTCCCAGTGTGAGTGTCATCTAAGGCAGTTGATGCCTCTTATCAAGGGCCACTAGATATGGTGAGAAACACATGTCTATTTCCCAGGCCCCTTCCAAGGGGTTCTTGTTCAGGCCACTTTCTTCCTTACAACAGGTGGTAAATTGCTACAATTCCTTTCCTTTTTCTGCTCTGGGCAGGATTGCCCTCTGGAGATATCCCCTTTCGGGCCTCCATTTAAAGATTTGTACACCATGTGGATGTTTGAAGATCTTGAGATTGGCATACCTGTCCCATCTCTCCTGGCTGACTGGTGCCATACCATCCTGTTTCTCCTGAACCTCTGGTCCAAGACGTCAAATGGGTGAGGGATATTTCAGACCTTCACCTGCAACCCTGACAAGGCTAAACATGCATTCTGCGAATTCCTGGGGCTTCTCTCCCCTAAGGGAGCCTTGCCCTCCACTTCTCAAGTATTACAGATTACATTACGGTGATTTCTGACATGCTGCCTGGTGTTTGTACCACCTGGTGAGAATTGGACTTTATGGCTCTTAGAGCCTATTCTGGCTTTGCCGCTCTGAACAGGTTTGTTCCTAGGGCCGTTCAGGATGGACTGACACGAAATCACTCCTGCTATACTGTTTGCCTATCAGTTCTGGCTGTTCTTGCCATGTTATGATATCCTTGATACAGCTTCTGCAGGACATCACGTCATGGGATATCGTCCCCATGGGGACGTCTGTCAACTTGACAAAGTGGTATCCCTTCACTTCTACAATGCTGTGACTAGTCCTATTGACATTGTACTAGCCACTATCGTTTTTGTTTCTCATGTTCACTAAGATTGGCATGCTTCATGCTGATAGCCCTTGAATATTACGCGGCAATACAGCATGTCTTGTGTGTCACAGCAATTGTATACGCTCTCTCTCTATGGATGGACTTCCCAGCCATATCATTGTTGACCACAGATTGTCTTCTTCATACTCTGTAAGGATGACATTTAGCCCTAGACTACTGAGCATTCTAGGCTGTGTCTGTCACTGCTATAATCTCCAAATCATGGCTTCGGGAGGCTTTATCAGGCCACTGCCCTTTTTCCTACTTTCAATATTCTTTGAATGACACATCTCAAGTCTGAGGGCTCTGTACGCCCCTCTTTCTGCATACCAGCCTCCCGGCCTGTTCAGCCTCACATTATTGTGAGCCCTTTGCCCTTCATGTTGAATTCAATCCACCGTGGACTAGACAATGTCTGTATACCAGACCTTTGTTTGATACCTTTAAAGAGCTGCTCACATCAGTGAGATTCCTGTATTCCATGTCACTCACCTATTCAGTAGCTCCATTACCAACAGACCTGGGCTATTTAGGGCGGGGTTTTTCCCTGTCCTTAGTTTGCACCTGCCATTTAAAATGGACCATCAAAGTTTATCTGCAGTCTGTGCGACATACGGTTAGCTGGCAAGCCTGTTTTTCTACCAATGAGCATATTCCACCTGTTTTGGTGACTGTTCGACTACGTCTCAGTATTGGGTTTTCTACACAACTCTGTAGAGTTGTCATATCAACGGGACTGTGCATCCCCATGTTGCATGCCCTTGGGCATGGTTTCCCGGCTGGTGATTGTTATTGGGGTCAATATGCCTCTCTGGTCTGGCATGGCACTCCCACCTCCGTTGAACTAAGCTTGCTAGTCTGAACCCATTTGTATGATTCGCAGAGACCACGAAGAAGAAGGACAGGTTGCTTACCTGTAACAGTATTTCTTCGAGTGGTCATCTGCGAATACATACAAATCCCGCCCATCCTCCCCTCATAGTCGTGCCCTGCCTCTCCTTTGGTCCTCGGATACTGCTGCGGCGTCCATAAAGGAACTGAGGGTTTAGGTGGGAAACCGGCTAATATAGGCAGTTGGAGAGTGGGCGGGGCTACCGCCAAAACACATTTAAAAGCTCTAAGAAGATTCCGAAGTTGCCTGCGCAGGCGCAGAATAACCCATTTGTATGTATTCGCAGATGACCACTCGAAGAAATACTGTTACAGGTAAGCAACCTGTCCTTCTTGGGTGGCAAGAAACCCTGATGAGAAGAATCATGGGCTGGTGAGATTCTTCGCACTTTGGGACTTACTCTATACAGTATTCAAAACAGTGAAGGTGACAGCATTTTCTGCGCACAAAAAAGTATGTCCTGCACAGAAAAAGCTGTATTGGTGTGGGTGGGGCCTGGGGAGGTGTATGGGGAAGAGGAGGTCTAGGCTCCATCTTCAACAAACACACGGGGCAAGTTGTATGCTGCAAAAATTTTTAATAAAGAAAAGTTGGAAAGGATAATAGAAATGCTTAGGACTTCAACACATTCTAAGTTGGGCTTACTCCAGTCAGAGAGGTCTCTGTCCTTGCCTTTTTAACAGGGTTGTTATTCAAGTCCCAAGCCTTGCCAGGCTTTATTCTGAACCTTCCTTTGCCCACAGAGAGGATGCTTGGAGGAAACACTTTTCTTGAGGCTCTACCTCAAACTTTTCTTGGGTTGGGGTCTGTACTCCCACTTCTGGGCTAATGGGTCCCACCACTTGCCCTCCAGGTTGGGATGCTCAGCTGACCCAGCCCATCCAGGACTCAGAGCCACCTTTCACCCTTGTTGATATTTCACGCGCTCTCGGCCGCCCCTTTCCTCACATCTTCCTTCTCCCCCTAGCTCCTCTTCCCCTCTCCTTATATGAGAAACGCTCAAGCCCTCTCCAACCCCAGGCGTGGCATCTCCATCCCAATCATCTCCATTTCCCCCCACCTGGTTCTTCTTGCCCTCCTCTACTTCCTCCTCGGCTTCTCCTGGTTCCTGTAAGTCCTCCTCTCTAGTCTCCGCCCACTCAACCTGACCCCCCGGATCCCACCCCTTCACAATTGGGAACTTATTTCTGTGCAAAAAAAAAATGTGTATTATTTTCAGCAAAGAAAATGCAGTTTCCCAGTCAGAAAAACTTTTCTATGGAAAAAAAAAAATACTTGTGAATGTTGTACAGAATGTCCTGAACTGTGCAGTAGTTTCTCACAGCAAAAATAAAAGTGCTAAAATTACTAATTACTTCATTTAAGAATAAAATAGCAAAGAAGCACATCCCTACTGGTAATCTGAGTTGTTTTTGTTTTTCTTTTATGTTTCATATATTAAACATTTCAGGAAGTCTATACTTTTTCTCTGTTATGGTGCATTAAGGAGACATCAATCTCATCTCAATGTCTTGGTCAACAGATACTGGATACTGCACTACTGTCTTCAAGCTTTCAAGCCCATTCCACAAGAGCCATGTTTGCATCCACTGCCTTCATTGGAGGAGTGTTGCTTCTTGACTCATGTAAAACAGAAACCTGGTTTCAACTGGTTGCCTTTGTAACACACTATAGATTGCAAACTAGATCTTGTGCTGATACTCTCCTTGATCATTCTGTGCTTTATTCATTGCTGGGATTACATTTCCCATCTCTGGTAAATCAGTTGGCTGGTGAATCATAGAGACCATAAAGAAGAAGAACGTATCACTGTGTAGGATAAGAAGTGCAGTCTAGCAGTGTGAGCTTTTGACTAGGGTGCTGAGCAGACAGAGGGGAAATGCTGGCTTACATCTGGGTTTTCCCAGTTCTAAGGAAGAACCCACTGACCACAATGCTTGCTCCCACAATGGCTGAACACTTATGGGCAGTCTACACTGCTCCCCTTCTTCTGCTGGGATGAACCAGCCAAAATGGGGCATTCATGGGTACAAGTTGTCTTATGCCATTATTTTTTTCCCTCTTCCACCCTAAACACATGCGCATGGGCACACCACTAGCAGCCACCAATTTCCTCCCGTCCAGTGTTTGCCATTTCTGTGAGGAAAACAAATAATTTAAAAATAATCTCCCCATGATGATACCATTTTTTAAGCTAAGACTGGATTCCAAAGTAGTATAAAGTTATAAATTGGTGTGTCATATATGTAGGTAGTGTTCTGATCTCTGGCAGCTGTTAACATAGATTCCAGGGACTCCCTTTCCACCAAAGGTGATATGTGTGATAAGGAATTGCAGATGGACTTAAGAACCTGCCTGATAGTAAAGAAGCTGATCTTCATTAGCCCTCAAATTTCAGGTCTTGCCGGTTAATGATAAAGACCATGTTTCAGGCTCTTCCCTCAAAAGAGATGAATTTAGATTGGCTGCATTTGTAGTTAAATGACTGAACAATACACACAGTTAAAAGCATTATTTAGTGTGTCATTTAAAAAATCTGTTTGCAGGAGAATTATCTGAACTGTCTGAGAAGAAACAAGTCTTGATGGAAAGTCTGGAATCCAAGCAAAAGGAACTACAAGAAGCTAAAGCTCTTGCAGCTTCTCAGCCAGGCACTATCAGTGGTATGAATGCTGTGACTTTTTTTTCATGCTTTCAGTTACAATTTTAATTTGCTCTTAGTGGGGTCTATTCAAAGTATGATAAAATATGGACCTACCCCAGTGTATATTAACTGAACTTTTTCATTGGTGTATTTAAAATTTATTAATTTTTTTATGACTTGATCTGAAATTATTTTGTAGAACAAAAACTACAGCAGCTAGCTGAGCAAAAAAACCAATTGACTATAGCTCTAGAAGCAACTATGCATGATATTCGAGAAATACAGCATCATACTCCACAAAGGGATCTGCCTGAAGAGCCTTGTGGTGAGTGAAAAACATAAGGTAGGATTGCCATATTTGAAAATAAAAAGAGAGAGACACATTTACCAGTTAACTACTTCAAACTACCAATTGCTATGACTGCTCTCATTTTAAATACCCTTACTATATAAATTTTAATTCTGAAGAAGAGAACATGCCCAGGAAAAGGAGAGCATATGGTAATCCTATTATAAAGCAATTTTTGATATAGCCTCCATAATCTGCATATTGTTTTCAGTTCATTTGTTTTCAGCTGCAGTTCTAATTAAAGTATCTGGTAGGCTATAAAACTAAATCTGTAGTTCAGTATGTTTCTAATTTTATCATAATTTGACTTTATAAGTGCAACAGTTCAAAATGAGAGGGAGTAATAATAACTTGTCAATGTCTATTTCTCATTTTCAAGGTAGCTATACTGGTTGTTTAGCATAATTATCAAAAGTATTCAGAGACTAATGCATAGCTTCTGAGATAGCCTTCAGCTTTTTTGATAATTCACTGTGAGGTTTATCTCCTACTTTATAGATTATGAATGTATCATTGTCCTATTTCTCACTGACTGGATATAATATGGAGATCACACACATATTATTTCACTTGTCTTCCCAGTTTAAAAGATGGATGAGGATGGAAGATTTGTGTAACTCCATTAGCTTCAATAGGTCTACTCTAGTTAATACTAGCAATTGGATTTTTATATTAAAGACCCTTATTCAATGCATTCTCAAAAGTGTTTCTATTTAGTTACTTATTTATTTATTTATTTCCCAGTCTTTTCCCAAATTGGACTTAAAGAATCTTACAATGTAAATTATAACAGCCATTTAATACAATATGAAGTACAAAGTTTAAAAAGCAATTTCAGTTAGCCACTCTGCTATAACACCTGGAAGAATGGACCAAAATTAGGCTTACCTCTGAATATTTTTTTAAATAATGCATATCTATTAGCAATGAGAACATTTGAGCATATTTCTGAAGAGATAGTTATAAAATATTGTGATTTGTAGAAAAGGACTTACGTAAACTTTTTGAATGGAAGCAACGTTTATTGGAACACACAGAATCTAATCTGAAAGAGTTAGAAGAAACTCATGCTCTTGTTGCTATTGAACCGGACAGCATCAGTGGTATGTATATGGTGGTTTCTAATGTTTCCATTACAGTCTTAAACACATGTGCAAACAATATTAGATCCTTGTGTTTCAACTGAGATTAAGTCTAAATTTAGGATCACTATCCAGCCTTCTATTTCAGCTTGCTAGTATAATTTGGCAGCCTACAGGTCAAATAAAACTGGCACAGTCAAGGCAACAGTACATACAAGAAACTTTTCTGAATGTGATAACCAGGATCTACCAGGTTACAGACCCGTGGCATAATTTTTCTGGATTATATTTTTAAAGAAACAGTCGCAGTTTATACTGCTGTTACATAGTTTCTTAAAAATTACCAATGTTTGAATCAGCTGAATTCAGTACAAGCCCAAAGGCCAGAGTTAAAAAGTAACTAATAACTAATATTTATAATTTATTTCCCTAATAATGAAAATAAAACTTCATTTAATTAATACTGTTACTTAATAAGGGGAGATTTTCCTCCTTTGTGCAATGTAATGTAATTTTTAAATCATTATTACTGTTACAAGAGTGTGGCCTGAGTGCAGTAGAATTTAAGTTCTGTTTCATGCAGCAGTCTTCAGATGTGTTGTGTGTGTTAAGTAGAGTTGTTGCTGGTGTGAGCCTTCAAATTATTGCAGATTTATGGTGATACTAAGGCAAACCTATTACAGGCTTTATTTGGTAAAATTTGTTCTGAGAAGTTTTGCCATTGTCTTTCTCTCTGCAGTGGTGCCACTTGGGAGGGTGCAGGGTGTGTGGATCGCACTGGGCGATATCTCAGAGGGGGGGGGGAGTGTCAGCCAGTGGGGTGGTTTGCTTGGCATAGCTGCTGGGTGAGTGAGGAAGCATGTTGTCCCTTTGTCACTTGCTCATCAGCCAAGGCAGTCCCTTCTGTTTGAGCTTTGGCGTGAATGCAGTCTCACTGGAGCCCAAACAGACTTCTAGGGGCCTGACAGTGTTTCTATCTATTCCACATTTAAACAGTTAAATAACCAAAATATTATGGTGGACCTTATCTAATGCTTTGTTGAAATCCAGTTAAATAACATCCATAACATTCCCACCATCTGCTAAAATATTAACCAGACCAAAATAAGATATGAGATTAGTTTGGCAGAATTTGTTCTCAATCATCCCATTCTGGTTTTACTGAACACTGCATTGTCATCCTATGCATTGTCTAGAATTTTCATGAATCTAATTGGCTTCATTAGTTTTCTGAAGAAAGTTGATTGTCTGAAAATCTATGTCTTCACAAGGAATATCAAACTATGATGCCATTTTGACTTATTTTCCATCTCTGTGATAGATTTGATATCCAGCATTCTTTTGTCCCACAACCTGGCATGCTTTATCAAATGGGAACTCCTCAAGTAATTTTTTAAAATAACTTTTTTTGTGTCCAATTAGTATTTTCACAATTTTGAGGAGTAGCTTGAGAGATTTTAAATCTTTGATTGGAGTTAACAAATTAACATGAAAATTTAGATAACAGAGGTCCAAAACACATTTTACAAAGACTGCTTTAACTGTCCTGGCTCAATGCTAGGGAATCTTGGGAATTGTAGATTATTGTGGCAACACAAATCTCTGACAGAGAAGGCTAAATGTCTCACAAAATTACAGTTCCCAGAATTCCCTAGCATTGAGCCAAGGCAGTTAAAGTGGTCTCAAACTGGATTATTTCTGCAGTGTGTTTTGGACCATACTAAAACACAGTAGTTTGGATCTAAACAAATTGGTTGTTCATTAAACAAATTAAAAATCATTCAGACAGAAATTAGTTATTGAATTACTTGAAGTGTGACTAATGTAAAGGACATATAAACCAAACAGCCCATGGAATGGCATGTGGATTTCTCCTGAGTACATAAAACAAAAACTGGATCCAGCCTACTAGTGTTATGTATGTAAAATTACAGAAAGGCAGAGCCTACTCGGAAAGTGACATACAATGGGGCCTCACTATCTGCACACTTTCCATCTGTGGATTTATGTATCCATGGATGGCAAGCCTTGTTGTCCCCAGTGGTGGTGCCATGGATATGAAGGTCCAATTGTGTGGCTTTAGTATGTGAATATTAAGTACCTAAATATTAAGTAATATTTCAGTGTTTCTTTAAAATGTATCAAAATTGTTATGCAGAGGAAAAAATACAAAAGTTAAATGAGCAAAGAAAGATTTTGACTGAAAACTTGGAGGCAGTTATACAAGATATGCAAGAAACGAAAGCTTATCTTTCAAAGACTGGTGGACTAATAAGACCCATTGGTGAGTACCAAATAAGTGACTTAATAAACAAAAATCACTAGTTCCTCTGTCTGATATTGTGGTGGATTTCTTGAAGTGCTATAAAATCTCCAGTGCACACCATAATTAGTGGTGCTGGTTTACTACTTATTGGAGATTTTTTTCGTTACTTTTCTCTCTACATTACATTGTTGCAAGTTTAGATCCTAAACTGCAGGGGATTAGTCTGAATGTCATTTAGAAGGGCACTCTGATCCCAGTGATTTTTGGTTATAAGACTGGAGTTTGGGCAGGAGAGGTTTAATGGAACCAGTAGGACAGCTAGTGGTAGCTACCTTGATTATTCCTCCAGAGTGGTCAGCTAATTTGCTTTTATAAAAAAGATACCTTTCAGTAGGTGGCTCTCAGTGAGAAGCTTGGAGGAGTCAGACATTTGCTTCCCTTACTCAGATGATGTGTCTAAAAATACTGTGATACTGGTAGCAATGGGCTCCTCAAAAATCTAATTGGGGAGTGGTCTCTATTTGAATTTAAATGCTGTGGATCTCTAACTTATATTCAACTTGTATATTTATGAATAAATTAAAATACTACATGGTATACCTCCTTTGATTTCCCTTTTTAAATAATTGAACCTCAGTTGTACACTGTGCACTTAACATTCTTAATCACTCAGGAATCAGTGCACACATACTACTACTACTACTACTACTACTACTAATATTTATTTCTAACCCGCCCCTCTGAGCGAGCAATCGGGGCAGGGTACAACATTTAAAAACATATACAGTTAAAATATTGCAATCTATACAGTCCATACCCGCCTCCCACCCCTTAAAACACAATTAAACTAATTCATAATTAAAACAGTATCAAAATCTAAAAACACATCATTTCGAGGTCCAAGTACTGTATAGGCGGCCTCGGATGTCAAATGGGAGATGGAAGGAGCTGGGGAGTCATCAGGAGACTACTATCCGGAAAGGCCTGCTGGAAGAGATGCGTATTGGTCACTTTTTAAAAGCCATCCAAGGTTGTAATAAGACGCATCTCGTCTGGTACGCCATTCCATAGCCTGGGAGCAACTGCAGAAAATGCCCTCTGGGAGGTCTGCAACAGACTAGTTTTGATAGGCTGTAGCAGGTTCCTCGCAGAGGGCCGTAGTGTATGGGGGGGGTCATATGGGAGAAGGCGGTCCCTAAGATAGGTTGGACCCAAGCCATGTAGGGCTTTAAAGGTCAAAACATACAAGAATTTCTCGTTCTCACAAGCTACTTCTCCCATTCAAATATTTATGAATTTATGAAGGTAGTGGCAAAGATAAAATTTCAAATTGTTTTTTTAAAATAATTTTCAAATTTCTGTTTTAGAAAAGAACTTAAATCAGCTTTTCCAGAAGAAAAACATGTTTTTGGAACGTTTTGAATCAAATTCAAAACAGCTGGAAGCATTAAAGAAATTTGCAGCTATTTATCCAGGCCATATCAATGGTAAGCAGACACTAGTGTTTACTTGCTTAAGCAGGTAATACCATATGGGCCATTTTTGTGTTTAATAGTAAAGCCTAAACATAAATTTGGGTTATGGAATAGAGTCAGCAGATAGTCTTTATCTACATCCAGAGACATTCTTTTGCGGGACAGGCATTTTTGAATTTACATTTCTACACTTAATGCGAAAAGGATGGAATTTTGTGTTATCCTCATGTAGATATAGACTAAAGAAATCGGGTGCTAGCAGCACAAATGCTATAGTCCCATGCCTTTCTAGCTCCACTATTTTATTCATATCACTTTTTTGCTCTTCTCCTGTTTCCAATTACAATTCTTATGTGTTCCATACAAATACTACAGGCCATGCCTTTCGAGTTCCACTATTTTATTTTATTTGTATCATTTTATTCCTCTTTTCTTGTTTCCTTTTACAGTCAGCCCTTGGTATCCATGACCTTGCCATCTGCAGATTCAGCCGTCTGTGGATGGCAAGCCCACATTGTTCCCAGTGGCGGCATGTGCACATGGCTGCACAGCCATTAGGGACAGCCAACGTTGTCCCCAGTGGTGGTGTGTGCAAGCAGCCATGCTACCATTAGTCATGTTGTCTCTAATGGCGGTGTGGCCATGTGTACATACCATGAATGAGGACAATGTGGGCTGTCCCTAATGGCAGCATGGCCAAGTGCACACATCACCATTGAAGTTCCATTGTCCCTAATGTGCCGCCATTGGGGAAAATGGAACTCAAGCATCCACAGATTGTGATATCCACAGGGAAAAGGTCCAGAACGGATACCAAGGGGCTGAATGTGCAGTTCTTATGTGTATAAATGAATTTCATAGTATATATATTTGAGTAAATCAAAAAGATTATTTAAAATAAAATGGAAAATTAAATTTAGAGAGCATGTATGTGCACATATATAAAATAAATTGTGATAGTTAGTCTTTTAGATCTGTTGTTGTGTACCTTGAAGCCATTTCTGACTCATGGCCACCTTAAAGTAAACCTATTACGGGTTTTTTTTTTTTTTTTTGGCAAGACTTATTCAGAGGGGGTGTGCCTTTGCCTTTATCTTTGCCATCCTCTCAGGCTGATGGAGTGAGACTTGCTCAAGGTCACCCAGTGGGTTCTCAGGCTGCATGGCATTCAAATTCTGGTCTCCAAGGTCATAGTCTAACACTCAAACCATTACACGTCATTGGCTCTTCTTTTAGGACAAGCATCCCACGATCAAAAGCTTGTCAGCCTATGCTTATAATGTTCTGTTGTTTCTTCTTCGTGGTCTCTCTGCCTCACACAATAGGGTTTGTGCCTGCGCAGAGATCCCATTCGGAAGCTGAAAAGCTGAGCAGATTGGTGGTAGACCCGCCCCTCCCCACTCCCTGAGCATGCCCAATCCCGCCAATCTAGCTCCTCCTTCAGTTCTCTTTCGTCTGCTGCAAGAGAAACATCTCCTTCAAAGTGCTGATTGTTCCCTTTGAACGGCTGAGTAGATTCTTGAAAATCTTTTATATTCTCCTATTTCTTACTCCCTTTTGTCTTCTCCTTGAGCTGCCCCTTTTTTTCTCTCCAGTTTTGGAGTTTTTTCTTTGAGGTTCCTGGCCCAGATAGGCCCTCTTGCCACCTTAGGCCTCCAGCCCCCTTTTTAAGAAGTGTTCTGTTTGTGGGAACAAACTTGCCCTCATAGACAAACACTCTAAGTGTCTTTTTTGTCTGGGAAGTACCCACATTCCTGAGAAATGCCTCCAATGTAAGGCTTTCACCCAAGTCACCCTCAAGAACAGGGCCAAGAGACTGCAGGCACATTTGTGGGGAAGGCCCTTTCCGTTTCTCAGGCTTCAGCCTTGCAAGCAGATCCCATGAGAAGATTGCCTACAATCCCGAGAATTCCCAAACTATCCCAGAAATCTGCATCATCTACACCGACACAGATGGCCTCAGCATCAATGTTGACGACCTCACCACCGACCCTATCAACATCAAAGATAGCTTCTCCTCAGGTGTCGATGTCTGAACTGGCTTCCGGCTCTTCTTCGCAAGAAGCCCCATCTGCACCCCACAAAGCCAAGAAATGTTCTTCACACGAGGGTGAGAAGCACAAGAAGCGACACAAGTTGAAGGAGGCATCCACAGTCATGGCCATGGCAACAGCCCAGGTTGACTCAGCTATGGTTTTTCTGAGACCAGCCTCAACGTCGACCACTAGCCTCCCTGCCTTGGCCCTGGTCACTGTTTTAGACTTGGTGCTGGAGGCGCTTGACTTGATTATGACAGCGATGTCGATCTCGACACCGTCTCAGCTTGTGTCCGCTTCAACATCGATGGTCTCTCCGATCCTCCTGCCATCTGCTGTGCCCCTGAGGGGCATACTGGCCACCTCGGAGAGAGTCTACAGGCTGAGGTTTCCATCTCCTCCCCCGCAGAGGTCTCCGGAGCCATTTGAAGACTCGCCTCATTTATCAGCTTCCTTTCTTGCTCAACACTGAGCTGAGGACTTTTGGAGGGAACGGCACCTGTCCTACCATTCTTACTCGCCATCTTACAGAGACCACTGTTACACCAGGGACCCATACTTCGACCGCTTTTCTCGTCAGTCTCAATCTCCGGTGGATGCCTGCGGTGGGTACAGGGCAATTTTGCCCCCTCCCCTCACCACTGCTACAGTGTCAAGGCCACCCAATCTGTTGCCGATCTCCACATTGGCTCCGACAGCGCCAACGGTGTCAACTTTGACTTTGACACTGAAGCCAATTGTGTCTGCCGCTCCCTTGAGGCCTCAACATCAACAGCTTTATCCTTGGTCCCGAGATCAACACCATCCTTTTTACCGTCAGTGTACCAAGCTCTTCCTGCACTGGTTGCTTCGGCCCACTTGACAGAGGAATCGGCCTATGAACCAGAGTGCTCTCTGGCTTTGCCCATACTGGTGGTGTCATCCCCCAATGATGAGGTTGAGGACTCGGCTCCAGACTCTCCAATAGAAGACGTCCACCTATTTTCAGGGATTGTGGATAGGATGTCCAAGGCAGTCGGCCTACAAACAGCTCAAGCCCTGAAACCACCTAGAGACCCTATTGATTGCTTATTCGTGAAACCCATGCAACCAGCCATCATTCACTTTCTGCTGTCCTTTGCTGATATCATGGCCCTCTCGTGGACCAAACCGGCCTCCACTTTACTGGCCTCCAAGAAGTTGGACTCGCTCTACAGGGTGCAGTCTGACACTGCTCCCTTCCTGTTTACACACCCAGTTCCAAACTCCTTGGTCATCGAATCCACCTCCAGGTCCTTGGGCAAATCCCACTCTGCACCTGTGAACAAGGATGGCAGATGAATGAACATTTTTGGCAGGAGGTTCTATTCATATGCAGCCCTGAATGTCAAGATTGCCAACATGCAGGCAAGGACAATGTGCTAGTGGACTCTCTAAGCAGGGACAAGGTCCTTCAGCATGAGTGGACTCTGTCAACTCAAGCCTTCCATCTCCTCACATCTCGTTGAGGGACTCCCTCAGTGGACCTGTTCGCCACTCCGGAGAATGCTCAGTGCCAACTGTTCTACACCAGAGCAGGTAAAGGCCTGGGATCCCTGGGAGATGCCTTCCTCTGTGACTGGAGCTGAGACTTCCTGTATGCCTTTCCTCCCCTGCCGCTGATCTCCAGGGTAGTGGCCAAGATGACCAGAGATGGGTCCAACACAATTCTTCTGACCCCCTTCTGGCCGAGACAGCCTTGGTTCACCCCGCTGCTCCATCTGGCCAAGGGCCAATATTTCCATCTTCCAAACTGACCGGAGCTTTTGTCCCACTCCAATGGGGCAGTCCTCTACACCTTTGCAACCTGTGAATGACAGCTTGGAGGATCAGGCCTTGACCTCTCCCAAACTGCTCAGGGTCTTGTTGGCCTCCAGAAAGGATTCTACCAAGCAATCTTATGCATACGAGTGGAAGCGTTTCTGTGCCTTTGTGGAAGCCAGGGCCGAACCTGTCAGAAAATGACATGGATGTGACCACAAGATGGAGCTGTAAGCCAAATAATGGAAAGAGGCTAAGCTCCAGTGGCAGGTGTGTGTGGGTTAACAATTGGCATTATGCACACCTGATATGTATGATGCAATAGGCATCAGACCACCAATATAAGGGAGATGGGAAATGTCTCCCTTGTGGGTTGTTGTGGAGTCGTGGTTGGTGAAGCAGTTTGTTGGTGAGTGAGCGATAGAGAGTATTTGAGATGGCTGTCCGATACTCTATGTACATATCTTTGTACATACTGCAAACAAAGATTAAAACCCTTGTATTGAGTGAAGACTGGAAGTTGCTGTGTCTTTATTCAGCAAGCAGGGTGCTCAAAGCCGTTTGCTGTGGTGAAGGAATTTTTCCTTCCTGGCCTGAAGTCTGTTGCAGATATCTCTCCAGAGACCTTCTTCTTGGCGTCCTGTCTACGTGGCTCCATTCTGCAAGTGGTCGTAGTGGACACAGTGAGTCTCTCTATGTCCCTAACAGAACCTTCTTCTCCGATGAGTCTCTCCACTGTGCTACAATTCCTACTACACCTTCGAGGACCAAGCTTGGCCTTTTCATCCCTCAAGGTCTACCTTTCAGCCATAGTTGCCAACCAGCCACCTGGTTCTCCTTCAGCTCGGCTCTTCACTTCGCTGACACTCAAAAGGTTCTTCAAGGGACTTCACCATCTCTACCTGCCATTGCCTCCATTGGCCCTAGCTTGGTCTCTCTCCTTGGTGTTCACACAGCTCACGAGATCTCCGTTTGAGCCCTTGGGCTCGGCCTCTCTCAGATTGCTGACACTCAAGGTATCCTTCCTTGTGGCCATCACCTCAGCCTGATGTGCTTCAGAGCTGACGGCCCTACGCTTGGATGAGCCTTTCCTCATTTTCCATAGGGACAAGTTGGTCCTCAGACCGGACATCTCCTTCCTTCCTAAAATGGTCTCACTCTTTCACCTCTCTCATGAGATTGTGCTACCGCACTTTTATCCAGATCCTTCTTCGCCTCTGGAAAAGACCATGCACACTCTCGATGTTCGCTGTGCCCTGGCATTTTATGTCCAACGTTCTGTTGAGTTCAGGTTGTCCACCAAGTTGTTTGTTTGTTACGGTGGACCCAAGAAGGACAACCCAGTTTCCTTCCAAAGGTTTTCAAAGTGGATTGCCCAGACCGTTGCTCTGGCCTATGAACTTGCTAAGTGCCCTCTACTGGTTGGTGTCCGTTCTCACTCAACCAGGGCCATTGCCTCATCTACCACCTTCCTTCGAGGTGTTCCCCTGGCAGAGGTATGCAAGCTGGCTACGTGGTCACAGCCTTCCACGTTTGTTCGGCATTACCGGCTAGATTCCAGGCCCCAAAGTGATGCCCGTTTTGGTCGTGCTGTTTTGTTTTCTATTCTCCAGTGACCTTCCCACCTCCACAGGTAAGCTTTTTAGTCACCCTATTGTGTGAGGCACAGAGACCATGAAGAAGAAGTACAGGTTGCTTACCTGTAACTGTGTTTCTTCGAGTGGTTATCTGTGCCCTCACACAAATCCTGCCCTACCTCCCCTCGATCAGGTCCCTGCTCTTTTTGCAGCAGACTTGAACTGAAGGAGGAGCTAGATTGGCAGGATTGGGCATGCTCAGGGATTGGAGGGGCAGGACTACCACCAGTCTGCTCAGCTTTTCAGCTTCCAAATGGGATCTCTACGCAGGTGCAAATCCTATTGTGTGAGGGCACAGATGACCACTTGAAGAAACACAGTTACAGGTAAGCAACCTGTACATTTTCCATGTCATTGGAATTAGATGAGGTTATGCAAGTGCTTAACCACTAGTGTCTGGATCATGGCCATTGTAGTAGTATAGAAACATTGGATACTATATTATACTAAATCATACCTCTACTGCCTATCATACCTGTACTAGAGACTGACAGACAGTTTCAGAAGAGATTCTTTCTTAATCCTACCTGGAGATCATTGATATCTTGCTATTACAGTAGGACCTCAATATCCACAGACTTGTCATCCATGGATTTAAGTATCTGTGGAAGGCAAGCCTCATTGTCACCAATGGCAATGCATGCATGTGGCCACACCATCATTAGGGTCAGCCCCCATTGTCCATAATGGCGGTGCGGCCACATGCATGCACAGCCATTGAGGACAATAGGACTTGAGCATCTGTGGATTTTGGTATCCATGGGGGTGGGTGTATTCTGAAATGCATCCCACTGTATTTTCCTTCCAAGTAATAATCAGACCCAACTCTGCTTAACTTTTAAAATCAGACAAAATTGGCTGTGATTGGCATATTATGGTGGTACATACTATGAGATGAAGGGTTTATAAAATGTATAAAATACTTTAAGTGAATAGATATTAGAGTCCAGTAAGGTCTTTCTATTGCTTTCAGAGGAGAAGCATAGCTATTGAGAAATTTTGGATGATACTGGGAAGATCTGGCATGGACGTTACTGTATAAATGCTTTGCATCTGAGGCCATTAATCTTGTGTAAAAGCCTTTTTCTATTTCAGATTTCTAAACTGAAATGACATGCTCTGTTTAGCCTTTTTCCTGTCAGGGGTGTCAGCAGGAGGTACAGGAAATGTGGAATGCACCAAGTGACACCCTAAGGTGGGGGTGACACCACTGCTTTCAAACATTTGCCTTTTGGCAGAAATGGGCTGTAGTGTTTGCCTGCATTCCTTTAAAATTCTGAGGAGATGGTATGAATGGGGCAAGGTTCAGTGGAAACAGCAAGGAGAAGCCCCAGGTCTTTTAAAAATAAATTTAAAGTTTTAAAATGTTATTTTTTAAAAATATTTTAATTTAAAAATATTTTTAAAAATTCTTTTAAATCACATCTTACCAAATTTTCACTTTAACCACATGAATCAATGTACATGTAAATTACATTTGGGTTGTGCATATGATATTCTAATTTAAAGATATAATTTTAATTTATGAGTAACATTAGTATAAAAAAAATTGCTCAGAATTCTGTATGGTGTGTTCTGGGAGGAGGTCAATGTGTGTGGTATGATGACACCATGAGCTATTGCACTGGATGATGCCAACCCTAGTTGTTATTGCTTGATATTTCTAGTTGCTATTTTCTTCATGTTGTTGTTCTATGTCTCCAAGTCATTTTTGACTTACAGAACCCTAAGGCAAAGCTGTCATATGGCTCTCTTGGCAGCTTTCTTCAGAGGTGGTTTGCCAGTGCAAACTGAGGCTGAGAGTGTGATTTGTCCAAGGTCACCCAGTGCGATTTTTATGTTGAGCGGGGAATCGAACCCTGATCTCCACCATCATAGTTCAGTACTCAAGTCATTATACCATGCTGGCTCTCTATTTTCTTCATAGTATCTTTTTTTTAAAAAGTTGATCAGATTGGTCCAGATTTATCATAAATTTTAGAGTTGCATTATGACACATGTTGATTTACTTATCATGATTTGCCTTTTTCATTATTGTACTCAATGCACTGAAGCTTTTTAAGTGAATTTTTGAAAAGAAAGTCAAGATTCCTCCCAAACAGGACCATTTTGCAGATATTTTGCATTTCATGTGCCATTTCAGTTTCCAATTAAGGTAGTTTGAAAAATCATTTTAATATTGTTTGTTGTGTGTTTGGATTTCACAATGTGGAGCAATAGATTATCAGCAGAGATAATGGATCTTGTAGATGCATATTAGCCATTTCCAGTAGATCAGGGACTGGCACTCACTCCCAAGGGGCTGGAGGAACCCATCTATCTATCACTTAATGTCCTGATAGGTTCCCATATTATCTTGCCATCCTTTTGCATGAGGTTTAGATGGAGCATTGGCTGGGAAGCAACCATCCAATGACTGGATCTGACATTTGAGTACTAGCTCTGCATCCTGTTCTGCACCCAAACTGGTGACCTGTAACCAATAAAGATGTGGATATTTTACCCCTGACAGTGTGGTTTGAGGCCTTTCCTTTCCCCCTCTCTTCAGTTGTTATCAATGCACGAATGTATCTGATGACAGAATTACACCAAAGTACTAATATGTGCTCTCAAGTGTGCATGCATGTAATGTTTCACAGGGACAATTGGGGTCTATTTATGTGTTTATGAAAATCTGTATTCTGGGCTGTGTTTATAATAGAGTTTCTTCTTCGTGGTCTCTGCGAATCATACAAATGGGTTTTACTGCGCATGCGCAGTGGAGCTCGGAAACTTCTGGAATCACTAGGCAGATTTCCAATTGCAACTTTTTGGCGGTAGCCCCGCCCATCCCTATATAAGCCCCGTTCCCGCTCTTTCCTCTCAGTTCCTTTTTTTTCCGCCGCTGTGGTAGCTTGGAACTTCGCTCGTTGGAATCGCTTTGAGAACTAGACTAATTGACTACGGACCGTTTTTTGGATTTTCCCTTCTGCTCTTCGATTCGGATTTGATAACAGATACTTGGCTTGGCTTGGACTTCGTTTGACGACCCTCTCGGCGTACGGATTGGACTTGGAATTTCGGTAACGTGTTACCGCTGGGCAGCACTATGGCGCCCCCCTTTAAGCACTGCGACACGTGTGGCGGGAAAATCCCGGAAAAGGACAGCCACACCACCTGCCTTTTATGCCTGGGCGAGGCCCACAATCCGAGGGCTTGTCCGCAGTGCCAACTGATGACGCCTCAGGCCAGAAAAAACCGAGAGGCTAGGCTGAAAGCAGCCCTGTTGACGCAGTCCCTCCAGCCGCAAGAAACCGTGCGGTCTCCGCCCGCATCGGGGGCCTCGGCGTCTGTTTCTACTCCTAAGTTGCCTGCGGTGGCTGCTGCGGCAACATCTTCTGGCAGTGAACATCTCCCTAAAGGAAAGGAGAAACTGCCCAAAAAGACCGCGAAGGGTCCCGAGCATGCTAAAGACGGCTCCCATAAAAAGTCCTCAGACCCTAAGAGGGATTCGTCTAAAGAAAAATCCGAGTCCAAGAAACATTCCAGCTCGAAGTCGAGCAAGAAACATAAGGACTCCTCCGAACATCATCATTCGGCCAAGAAACCGCGCCGAGACTCTTCGGAAAAGGGAGACCTCGGTACCGAGACCGCATCGTCCTCGATCCCGAAGAAGCCCACCTCGGTACCGACTGTGGCTACCGACCAAGCTGCATCCATTCAGGACCTAGACATCCGAGTCGTCTCCGACCACTCCGAGGAAGAGTTGGAGCCACCTCTTCTTTCTCCTACAAAGCAGTCGGCTCGTCGTTCTCCCACACCGGTTCCGCAAAGGTCCCCGGAGCAGGAGGGTTCCTCCCGTAGGCCCGATTACGTCTACGATAGTGAGACGGACATGTATTATATCCCCGTGGACCGTGAACAGATCCGTCGTCGGTTCTACGCAAGACCTTTGGAGGACAGGCAGGTCGTAACCCACGAACCAAAAACGCCGCTTAAAGCCTCCGTTTCGGCAGCTACTCAGACGTCCAAGCGGAAGGAGAGATCGGTTTCCAGAGAACGTTCGGTTTCGAGAAGCCGTTCCCCGTCACCACTGCTATTACCTCGGCTCGGAGATTCGGATTCGGAGGAAGAGCCCGCCCGAACCCAGATGCGAGACTTCCTCGACATATCGGATGTGGACGCTCCACAGTCGCCGCAAGACCTTTATACTCCGGGTGCCTCTTCTCCGTCGGATGACGTGCGGTCCTTCGCGGAGCACGTTATCAGAATGGGCCGCGCTTTAGAACTGGAGGTAACCCACCTGGACGAGGACGCAGCTGATCCTGTGGAGAGGAGGATACATGGCAAAGTCCCTACACCGCCATCTATCCCCTTCTTACCTTCCATAGAGAATATCGCCAAGCGTTCCTGGGACAATCCGACTGCTACGACGTCAGCTTCTAAAAAGATAGAATCCTTATATAGGATTACACCGTCGGCGACCTCCTGGCTCTTCACCCATCCAAAGCAGAATTCGGCAATTGTTGAAGGTTCTCAGCGCTCCTTCACGCCGAAGACCTCCACATCCCCATCAGATCGGGAAGCGAAGAAAATAGACGCATTGGCCAAGAAGGTGTACGCCTCTTCGGTGCTCGGGTTAAAGGTCGCTAGTTACAATGCGTGCATGGGAGCCTACATTCAATATCTCATGGAAAGGCTCTCCACCATTATCCCGGACGTCCCAGAGGAGTCAAGCAAGCTTGCGACCGAGCTTAAGGAGGAGGCCCACTCGATTGGGAGCTGGCTCATCACTTCCGCGAGGCATTCGGCTGACTGCTCCGCAAAGTCTGTTGCCGCTTCCATTGCGCTGAGAAGGCACGCGTGGCTCCGAAGCACTGACCTTAATCCGAATGCGAAGTCGGCAATTGAAGAGCTGCCGTTCGACGACTCTGGCCTCTTCAATAAAGAGACAGACGATAAGCTGAATTTCAAATATAGAATGAAAGCGGCTGCTAGAAAACACGGCATGTCGTCATCGGGACAGCCTACCTTTCGCCGTCGGTTCGGTTCCATGCGCTCCGGTTATCTCCGTAGGCCTTTCCAGGACCGACCATATCAGCAGCAGGATCCTGTTAGGCAGCGCTATCCATCCCAGTCTTCTTCATCTTCTGGACGCCGGCAGCCTTCAGCCCCTTCGAGATACCGTAAGGGCTTCCGTAAGCAAGATGTTGACCAACCCAGGAAGAGATCCTGAACAGTTGCTGCGTGCTTCGCCCACCTGTCCCTCACCTTCTTGAATAGACTCAGGCCTTTTTACAGCACCTGGGCCTCGGTGTCTTCGGACATGTGGGTCTTAGATATTGTTTGGAGAGGCTACGCCCTCGAATTCGAGTCTTCTCCCCGTACCGGGCACATAGCCCATACCCCTCCCTCACCTACCCTCCTCGACGAAGTACGCACCTTGCAGAGAAAAGGAGCCATCTCCCGGGTGGACCCCGCGGACGCTCCCCGTTGTTTCTTCTCCCGATATTTTACAGTGCCTGAGCCCGATGGATCTCTCAGACCCATCCTAGACCTGAGACTTCTAAACAAACATTTATCCTACCGCCGTTTTAGAATGGTAACTTTGTCTTCCATCTTACCTTTGTTATATCAGGACCTGTGGTTCGCGACAGTGGACCTGAAGGACGCATATTTCCACATCTTGATACGGGAGAACCACAGAAGGTTCATGGCGTTTGCGATTGGGCCGGACCTTTATCACTACAACGTTCTCCCCTTCGGCCTGTGCTCCGCCCCGAGGGTCTTCACGAAATGCATGGCCCCGGTCGTGGCATATTTACATCGAAGAGGCACGAGAGTGTTCCCCTATCTCGACGACTGGCTGTTCGCTTCGGACTCAAGAGACCAGTTGCTTGTGGACATCGAATTCGCCCTGCGACTCCTAGGTTCATTGGGACTGGTCGTCAACGAGGAAAAGTCCAACTTGAACCCTTCGAGGAGGATAAGATTTATAGGGGCCATGCTCGACTCCAAGGCCTGCATGGCATACCTACCAGAAGATCGGTTCCGGATGCTTCAGTCGGCAATCCACAGTTGTATGTACAAAAGACGGCTTCGAGCCCGAGAGATACAAGTAGCTCTAGGGCATCTGGCTTCGACGACCGCCGTAACCCCGTTGGCAAGGTTGAAGTTTCGACCTCTTCAGGCTTGGTTCCTGTCGGTGTTCGACCCTCTCGTGGATTCGCCCCAGAAGTGGTTGTCGATACCGAGAAACGTCGCCGCCTCCCTCCACTGGTGGGCAGACTACCAAAACGTGTGTGCCGGTATGCCATTTCTACGACCGCAACCCCAGGTCTCCCTTACCACAGATGCCTCCTTACAAGGCTGGGGGGCCCACACGTCCGGGCTGACTGTCAAAGACAAGTGGGGACCGGACCAGGAAAACCTCCATATCAATGTACTCGAAATGCTGGCTGTCCAAAAAGCCCTGAAGGCCTTCGAGATGGTGCTCTGGGGCAAGGTGGTGTTGTTGCTCACAGACAATACAACAGTGATGTATTATGTGAACAAGCAAGGGGGAACGAGATCCCCCGAGCTGCTGGACATTACCCTCACAATTTGGGACTGGTGCATCTCCAGAAGCATAGATCTACAGGCAATTCATCTACCGGGAAAAGAGAACGTCTTAGCGGACAGGCTAAGCAGATCACCTTCGACGTCACACGAATGGACTCTCCATCCCGAGACGGTGAGCGACTTGTTCCGGCGCTGGGGAACTCCTTCGATAGACCTCTTCGCATCCGAGGACAACAGCCACTGTATCGAGTTCTGCTCCCACCGCAGATCCCTGACGTCGCTAGGAGATGCCTTCCTGTTCAAGTGGTCGGGGGAACTTCTCTACGCTTTTCCCCCGTTCCCTCTGATAACCAGAGTCACGGCCAAGATGATCCGCGACCGCACCGATGCCATCCTCGTCATTCCGTGGTGGCCGAGACAACCGTGGTTCCCATCCTTGCTGCACCTCTCCAAGGGCCAGTACCTGCGGATCGAGTTCCGTCCGGACCTGCTGACGCTTCGGAACGGTCGGATCCGACACCCAGAAATGACCTCCCTCCCGTTAGTGGCCTGGAGAATCCGGGCATAGAGACCTTGCCGGCCTCGGTACGGAACATCATTCGGGCTGCGCAGAAACCAGCCACGGTAAGATCCTACGCTTCGAAATGGAACAGGTTCATGGCGTTCCTTGTTTCTAGAGGCTTGTCCCCGGACCAGGCCTCTACATCAGTTGTTTTGGATTTTCTCATGACCCTAGTTGATGCGGGTCTCTGTTTAACTTCTATTAAATGTTACCTATCAGCCATTTGTTCCCACTACCAGTTCGAGGGTAAACCTTCTTTATTTAAAAACCCCTTGGTAAAGAACTTTCTGAGAGGGTTTAACAATTTGCACCCGCCGGTGTCGGGACCGACTCCGGCTTGGAATCTAGAGGTTGTTTTGTCTTCCCTTGTAGCAAAACCCTTTGAACCCATGGCCACCTCCGATTTGAGATTGGTGACTTGGAAGACAGCTTTCTTGGTGGCCATCACCTCCGCTCGTAGAGCAGGGGAACTGTGTGCCTTACGGAGGGATGAGCCCTTCATTAGGTTCCACAAAGAAAGAGTTGTCCTCCGTACCGACATTACCTTTCTACCAAAGGTAGTGTCATCCTTTCATATGTCTCAGGATATTGTTTTGCCGACCCTAGCGCCGAACCCGACCACCGATACCGAGCGTCGATTGCACCTGTTGGACGTTAGACGTGCCTTAGCCTTTTATCTGGACAGGACTAAGAACTCCAGCCGTTCCGAGAGACTGTTTCAATGTTACTCGGAACCGAAGAAGGGACTGCCGGTATCGGCACAAAGATTTTCCAAATGGATAGCGGATACTATTCATTTATGTTATGAACTGTCGGGTTCGACTCTCCCAGCTAGGGTTCGGGCCCACTCCACCAGGGCGGTAGCAGCATCGTCAGCATTTTTGTCGGGCATTCCCTTACAAGACATTTGTAAAGCTGCTGTTTGGTCACAACCACTCACCTTTATTAAACATTATAGAGTTGACACTAGGGCCAGACAAGAGACTGCCTTTGGAAGGGCTATACTGGTTTCGGGTATACGTTGAGGGGATTGCCTGACTAATGCTGTTCTCGATTTTGGCATGCATATTCTCCATGGTTTCATGTTGGGGAGATTTTGGGAATGCTTGTGTGGTATAACATTGCCTATTAATGTCAAGGTTGCCTATTAATGTCAAGGTCTTTGATTATGTCTCAGGGAACACAATGTCCAAGTGTTATTACTTGTGCCTTTGTTTATACTTTTCTATGCCGACTAGTATTGTCTGCTTATGTTCTACGGTATCCCTTTGGGAATGGTCTATCAAATGGCTATGAGGTTTAATAGTTGAATGTGAATACCATTTGTAAAAAAAAAAAAAAATCAATCAACACGGATGTTGGGTTTAAATTGCCATGTTTATTAAATAAACACAAGTTGTTTGAAGAACATTGGTGTCTGGACACTCCCTCCTCCTTCATGTTAAGCTTGCTAGTCTACCCATTTGTATGATTCGCAGAGACCACGAAGAAGAAGGACAGGTTACTTACCTGTAACGGTATTTCTTCGAGTGGTCATCTGCGAATACATACAAATCCCGCCCATCCTCCCCACAGTGTCCCGCTAATTGGTGCTCCATAGTCGCTTTGCGGCGTAAAAAATTTTGGAACTGAGAGGAAAGAGCGGGAACGGGGCTTATATAGGGATGGGCGGGGCTACCGCCAAAAAGTTGCAATTGGAAATCTGCCTAGTGATTCCAGAAGTTTCCGAGCTCCACTGCGCATGCGCAGTAAAACCCATTTGTATGTATTCGCAGATGACCACTCGAAGAAATACCGTTACAGGTAAGTAACCTGTCCATCTAATGTGCTGGGTGCTTTTAGGATTGCTGTATGGCTATTTTGTGATAGTACTGTTTGCTGTAGTTATTGCAATGGCCAAATGTTGTTCTTGTGCCTTCGTATCATTTCTGTCTTATGGTGACTATAACATGGTGTTTTCTTGGCAAAATTTCTTCTGAGGAAGTTTGTCCTTGCCTTCCTCTGAGGCTGGGAGGATGAGACTTGCACAAGGGCACTCCGTGGTTTTCCATGGCTGAGTGGAGATTCAGACCCCGGTCTCCGAATTCCCTTGTCCAACAGTGAAATTGCTACACCACTCTCTGACTCTCCAAAAGCCAAATATCACCTTTTAATTTGTTTTTGCTAAAATATATTTGTAGAGCAAAAGGTTCAAGAACTCACTGATGAAAGAAGGCTTTTAGCTGCAGGGCTGGAAGCAATTATCGAAGATTTAGAAGAGGAAGAAGAGGAAGAAGAGGTAGCTGGAACAAGAGGCAGAGGTGAGTACAGAAAAGCAATTTACGAAAATGCTATTTACTTTAAAAATGTATTTTTCCTAAATACACTCATCCCTCCATATTTGCGGCTTTGATATTTGCAGATTAGATTATTCAAGGATTTGATGAATATGTTCTCTCTAGGAATATCTAGGTCCTCCAGTGGAACTCTGTAGTCAACTTTATTTAAAAGATGCACTGAAAGACCTAAAGTTTCCTAGGGCCTTATCAGACGTCGGAAATTGGAAATATAATCTAATGCCAATCCGAACGCAATCATGGGGTTTCACATTACTGCGTATTAGAGTATCTCACGCAATTTTGGGCAAAAGGGAAGTCATTCCGAATGCAATCATGGGTTTTACCTTATTGTGAATTAAAGTATATCACGCAATTTCGGGCAATGGGGGGGGGGTTCATTTTCGGGTAATGGGAAGTCATTCTGAATGCATTCCGAACGCAATGAGAATTCATGTGAATTTGCTAAACTAGTGAATTCATGTGAATTCGGGTTGGCTCCATTTGCAATAAAGAGAAATTCCTCCCATCTGATAAGGTCCCTAGAGAGAATATTCTACTAGGCATTTGTAGCTCCTCCAGTGCAGTTCTGTGGTCACTGTCTGTCAGACGTTGACCACAGAGCTGTACTGAAGGACCTAGAGATTCCTAGAGAGGAGTCCTTTCAGGTAAAAACATGGCGTTTTTGTTATTTGGGGTTTTCCATATTCACGGGTGTCTTGTGCCCCTAACCCTAGTGAATATGGGGAGACAAGTCTAAATATTCACAAACCACATGATATCCTCTGATTTAGTTGGAAAAGACTTCCACCACTGATTAACCCCACCTTAGTCCTGTATCAGACAGACCAGGTTAACTAGCAGTTTCCACAAGCACACATATAAAAGTCTTGATAGAACAATTGCTAAATACAGGCAGCATAACAACAAAATTTAAGTGATTATATACAATCTGTAAATAGTAGACAGAACTCAACAAGGAGAAAGTTCATCCTGTGGATCTAGAGCATGGCTAGAGAACTACATGTTACCCATTCTAAATTTAGAGAATATTGGGAGTTATAAGAAGATTTTTTTTTACTTCGCTAGGTTCAGGAAAGATTTTGAGAAGTCCTTTATTCTTAGCCCCCCCCCCCCCCACATTCTACTTGCAGAAAGAATTTTGGAAGAACTAACTGAAAAAAAGAAAGTGTTTTTACATAATTTGGCATTCAGTTTGAAAGAACTGAAGCAAGCACAGGCTCTTGCAGCTGCCCAACCAGATAGCGCCAATGGTAAGTATTTATGATTTAATAATTTAAATATGTTATGAGTTTAGAGTTCAATTTCTTCCCCTGGGAGCAACATGGACTGCCAAATGACAATACAAAATTGAAGTAACCAGGAGTCCACTTCTTTTTAATGGTTTTGTTAAGAAATTAATGAAACTGCAAATAATCCTAAAGTGGAAGTTAATTGGCTGATGATCAACCACATCCAAAACCCTGGAGGTTCACTCTGGTCAAAGTGGGACATGGAAGACTTTCCTCCTCTTATACCTCTTCCTTGGAAATTAGTTTTTTTGTTTTTAAAATTTATCTCCTGTTCCTTTTAACTGCTTAGGTCTCTACCACTGAGAGTCCCTTTATAAATAGTTCTTCTGAGTCTATGTACTTTCCAGAAATGTACTTGAGGCTTTTTGGTTTGACAAGGCACTGCTTTCCATCATAATCTTGAGCTTGCCTTTGGTGGGAGTTAGGATTGTTCTATTAAGATATGAAGACATATTTTATTTATTAAAATATTTATATTTATTTCCCACTCTGAATCCACACATTGAACAATTTAACAGTAACATATTAAACAGTTTAGCAATCAAAACAAACAATTTAAAGCCCATGCAGAGTTGGGAAAAGGATAGAAATAAAAAAGCTATGCTAAAAAGCCATGATTTAACCAGGCATCATAAAGTAGCCAGATGAAAGGCATACCACAATAAGATTGCCATAGCAGAAAAAGCCCTGGTATGTTGTACAGGTAGCTGATGTTCTGTGGTTTTTTTGTATGCTGTCATTGTGTGCCTTCAAGTTGTTTTCGGTTTATGGCTACACAAAGGTGATCATCTCACAGGGTGTTTTTGGCAAGATTTGTGCAGAAAGATTTATGCAACCCTATCACCGAATTATCTTGGCCAGTTTCTTCAGCTGCCTTTGCCGTCCTCTGAGGCTGAGAGAATGGGACTTGACCAGGGTCACTCAGTGGGTTTCCATGGCTCAGTAGGGATTCAAACTCCAGAGTCCTAGTCCAACACTCAAGGCACTACACCAGCCTGGTTCTCTACTCAAGTGTAAATCCTCCCAATTTCAGTGGCACTTACTTGTGGGTAAGTGGCTATTAGGTCTGTGGTGTTGGATTCTATAGGAACCCAGGGCTCACAGAGGAGATTTCCTTAGCTAAGTGGGGATTTGAACCCCCACTTAGCAAAGATTTGAACTTTGCTGGCTGGGCCTCCTCAGGGGTTTGATGAGCTTGGATCCAAGGGTGCCTCTCCTTGTCACCATCACCATCATTCAAGCCAGGGTCGGCAACCTCCAAGTGGCCTTTCTGCGGGTAGGGAAAGGACCCCTGAAGAGAACTCAGAGCCCAGGACCAGAGTGGATGGATGGCCTCACTGCAAAGGAGGACATGGCACCACCAAATGGAGGACCTGCCAGCAAAATAGGGGACATTATACATGCGCACACAAGCTAAAAACACAGCATATAAATTCCTGCTTCCTAGTCATGTTCAGAATGTAGGACATTTTGGAATTTCTCCTGGACAGAAGGTTGGAATGTAGGAAAGGAGAAGGGGGGAAATGACATATTTCCCCAAATCCAGGGGCGAGATGGGTTACACCTTCTGCCAGTCCTCTGCCATTAGTCTCTTCCCTCCAGTGCAGTGTGATTCAGGTCAGTCGTTCCCACTTGCTGAACATGCTTTCTGATTGATTCTTTTCAAAAGATCCATCTTAAAAAAAAGTAATTCTTTTGTATTTGCTTCACTTCATTGCGGCTCAGATTGAACACAGTCGGGTCTGAAACCGTTTCCAGTGTGAAGGAGGCACATATAAACCAATCACCAAATCGGTTTAAATCATAGTGGGAATAGGCCATTGGTTTATCTTAAAATTCTGGATAAAATTATAGGCCTGTGAGGGTAAATTTAGGTATATCAGTGAGTCCTATCAACAATCAAAGAATCCTTTATTTGTGCATCCCTAGTGGTCATTGATGTAATGGCCAATATGCTAAATTATTTTGAGAAATAATTGTATTGTACAACTGTTAAACTGTATTTTTTATTGTAATTATTTTGAAAGGGAAAATAACATGGACCACCAGAAATGTTACTGAATCTTATTCAATTTGTGCTAATTTATTTTTTAGAGCAAAGGGTACAAGCACTCATGGAACAAACAAGACATTTGGCTGTAGGTTTAGATGCAATTATGCAGGAAATAAAGAATCTATTTTTAGACAGAATGGAGATAGTAAAACCCAGTGGTGAGTATGGAACTATCAGCGTAATCAAATACACAGTGCTTCACAATTTGAATACCATTTACCTAAGCAATATGTATGTGACAGAAGGAGCATGTTTCCTCATTTATCCTTGGTGAGGGAATTTACAGGCAAGCTGAAATTTAAGTTACTGAATCTCCACATGTAAAACTTTCCTTTTCTCCATTTGAAGATTTGCATTTCCTAGATGTCACAAATGTAGGCATTATGGAGATTTTCTGATGTAATGTCTTTATCTATCTTCCTTTCTCTTAAGAACATTAGAACTGCTAGGTTGAGCTTAGTTGGTTTGCCTTTGTCTCTGTTTTATTCATCCCACTACACTAGCTAAAATTATTGTCAGATTTGTAGAGTCCCATTTTGTGAGAAAAGCGAAGTATAAATCCAATTAATAAATGTTACAGAGAGAGAGAGAGAGAGAGAGAGAGAGAGAGAGAGTAGTTTCTCAGTGTTTCTGCTTTACACCAACCAAAAAACATGCATGTTTTGCCTAAATATATATATAGGCAATAGCTAGAATTTATATTTGTGGCATCAAACACAATTTGTTTCTTTATCCTTGGGACAACCAAAAACCATCACAGCACAGAGTCTTAACTGAATATCTGCAAACTCCCTCAATATTCCATCTAAGACAATGACTAAATACAGACCTTCTGGTTTGAACATCAGATGGTTTTATTCCTCCTTTTCTTCCTTTCCACATCTTTGTTAATGCAGTTGTTTCTATTTTAATATTCTTTAATGGTGAATTATTGTTTTTCCTTTGAAGTCACTTAAAAGAGCATTTTAAATCTTTTTCTGATGAAAATTCTAAGCTATTTCTGTTCACAGAAAAAGATTTATCTGAAAAGAGAAGATGGTTTTTGGAAAATCTGGAATTAAATCTGGAAGAACTGAAAGATTTGCAAGCTGCTGCAAGTGCTGAACCTGCGAGTGGTAAGTAAAGTGCTACATTGTAACGTGTTGGAAATCCTGCTACATTTCTTTCATACTTGTGAAGCCTTTCATATGTGGGAAGTAGGGTACAGCCATAGAAGTAGTAGTGCTATGGACTCCTACAGAATGAGAAAGCAGAGTGCACAAATGAAGTAAGTTAGGCCACATTTTGAGCTCATGTTCTGGTCAGGTATGGTGGCCATATTTTTCTTTACATCATTCTGTCCTGCTACCAGTTAAACCATGTCTGGCTCCACTGTTTCAGTTTCTGAGAGGACTATGTTTAAAAGAAGATCCATTGCAGTTGTTCCCAATCTTTGCTCTGATGAGTGCTTATGACCCGGTGTGCACTTCCCAGCTGCTCTGTGACCGCTCCAGGAAAATGAAAGAATAAAAATGGAATGAAATTAAAGAATAAGGCTGTATTTTTATATGTACTCCTAGATACCATTAACTTGTAAGACATAGGTTAGGCCTCTTAGAGGCTCTGCCATAGAAGTAAGAGCTCCTCAAGTCAAAAAGGTTGGGAACCCCTGCATTAAAGAATGAGGCATCTATAGTTTGCTGTGATTGGTTTGCTCTTTGTCTTGCTGGTAAATCCCCTCTTATGCAGCCAAGGTGACTTGTGAGAGTTATAAGAATTTGGGGGTCAGGATTGCCTCAACTGGAGTCAGCAGAAGCATGTGACTCTGCTCTTAACTTTTAATGTACTCCATAAATCTAAATCCACATAATTCAGAAAAAACTTTTCCTTCAGATACCTTCTTCTGTGGTACATAATATCTTTTCTCTCAGCCTGCATAAATGGCATAAACTCATTGATGAAAGGACCATGACTTCTGTATTCTTAGCTGGGGATTCCTTTAGGGACTGCATAAACCAGACACAATTTTAAAAATATTTTCCTTCAGTTTTCTTCCTGTTAGTTAGAATATTTATTTTATTTTATTTAGTTCATTTATATATTGTGTTTCTCAGAATATTTTCCTGTCATGATGAATTTTAAAGTACAGTAAAAATTGATCAAGTGTTCAGTGTAATTTTCCTCTTAGAAAATTTATGTGATTGCTCTGCAGTTATAGAACTATTTCAGTAATAATAATCTGTGTGGAAAAAGTCTATTTTGGGTGCAATAAAATACACTGTATGCAAAATTTAGTCTGTATATGCATTTTTCTGGAAAGGTCATCAATAGCATTCAATAGTTTTGCAAACAGATTTCAAAGATAAAGCTGTGTTAGGGCCAGCTTCAAGCTGCCCTAGCCAAAGCTGAATTGGGGCCTTAGCAACCTCACTCTGCGACCCCAATTTGCCTTTTTGCCAGCCAAAAAAGGAGCTGCAGAGAATCACTCCTTTTTGAACAAGCGAAAAGCCGTTTTTTCCCGCCTGGCCATGGATAGAATCCAGCTTTATGGTGCTCTGGCAGCGTGCAGCATGTAAACGCCGCATTGGCAGAGTGCCCAGAAGCTGGCCCACATCTGGTCAGCCAGGCAGCCTCTGGGCATCTTGTGGATGTGTGGTGTCTAAACGCCACATCCCCCAAGTCACTGGGAAGCCAGTGTTTAAAGCTGGTCTATTCCGGGTCTTAGTTTGAAAAACCAGTGTCTGCTGCTACCGTGTTTCCCCGAAAATAAGACATCTGCAAAAAATAAAACCTAGTAGAGATTTTGCTGAATTGCTAAATATAAGCCCTCCCTTGGAAGTAAGACCTAGCAAAGCTTTCTGCCTCCGGCCCCAATGTTCCTTTCTGCAGCTCACCAGTCGCTTGTTGCCATGCCCAGAGAGAGAGAGAAAGCAAAGTGAGGATGAGACAAACAGTAGCAAGAAGCAGGGAGAGAGAGCTGCTTTGAGCAACTGCAAAGGGCACCTGCCTGCTTGGAAAAGATGCAAAGGGTGCCTGGATGGTGCACCCGCACGGCTGGCGAAATCCCTGGGTGCCACTCGTGGTCCTGCTGATCCTTCTTTTTCTTCCTGCAGCAAACATGGAGGAGCCCAGGGGAGGGAAAAGGAGGGAAATGGAGGAGCCCAAGGGAGGGAAAAAGAGGAAGGAAAAAATTGGAGGTTAAAGGGAAGGAGGGGAAAAAACAGAGACATCCCCTGAAAATAAGACCTAGTGCCTCTTTGGGAGCAAAAATTAATATAAGACAGTGTCTTACTTTCGGGGAAACACAGTAGTTCCTGGAAGATCAAGACTTTTTGATATTCATATTTCAAGTCTGGTATAGCAGGGAGCTTGCTCATAACAAGACCTTTTTTTGGATAGTGAGTTACTTGTATAATATTTCTTGTTTGAGGTTGGATTGATGTTTATTTTTCCACATATATGTTCAATGTCCATCTTTTCCAAGGCAAGCTCAGGGTAAATTTTGTTTAGCCAAGTGAATATAAATGTCACTAGATTCCCTTGCTTAGCCTTTTCAGGGACCTGTCTCACGTGTATATTAAGATGTCTACCTCTGTTTTCAAGACCTTTGATTTTATTAAGAAGATTGTCATTTGTTTCCTTTAATTTTAGGATTCTTTCTTAATGCAATGATCTTTAGTAAAGCAGCATTTGTAGTATCATCTATGTCATGAATATTTGTTTTTAGGGCAGAAGTTTAGCATCCATGGACCTGAAAACCACAGACCAGTTTTTTTGTAGATCCTTTAATAAATTTTCAGGAAGTTTCCCCAATAATTCCAGGAATGCTAGCTCTTGTTACTTTGCTAGTTTACTTTTAACAAATAATTTAAATATTCAAACAGTTTTAAAATGTTAAACAGTAACATGGAAATTCCTTTATATAGAACAGAAAAGGCAGGAACTAACAGAGAAGAGAGCACTACTGGCTGCCAATCTTGAGTCAATGCTTCAAGATATGCAAGAAGCACAGGCTTCTGATTTAGAACAAAGTGTGATGACAATTCCTGATGGTAAGTGCAAAACAGGATTCTATTGAAATAGTTTTAAACTGTATGCTCAGAAACATCAGAACTGCCATCTGGAAATAAACTCAACACCCCACCCAGGACATCCCATTCAGCAGTATGTTTTTCTCATCATGACAAAAGAATCAGAGGCAGACTAATATGTATAAAAATGATAGAAGTCATAGGTGGGAATTAGATAAGACCTAGGTAGGTATGTCACAGGGTGAAAAGTATAGAATCTGTGCCTGGGTGCCAATAAAGGTTGCACTGAAATCTCCTGAAAAGATTTCAGTAGAAAGATAGTGAAAGATGAAAAAAGGCTACAGTCCAAAAAGAAGGGACCCCTTCTCTCTTGGAGAGTGTGCCAAAGACATTTAGCTATGATGATTTGATAAGCTACAGTATTTCTCTAACAGCTCAGTAAACACAACTATGTTTTGCTGCTTGCAAACATTGGATCAAGTAACAAATAGAGACTGTAACTTATTGAGGATACTATATTGTAATATTCTGATCTGTTGTATACTGCATTAATATATTGAAGACTAGTGAATTATGTCATATAAAGATCTGAATCTTAAATCTGCAGTTGGACCATTAATGTTTTGCTGTGCATAGATGAATAAATAATTTCATCCTAATTAAATCCTAAATTAGGGAAACTGTTCTGAACTCTTGTGTTGGTTTTCCTGAATCTTAATGCTCAAAAATGTTTCAGGTAGTGATCTTAGTTTTTTTCCTACCTAGTCTACACTACAGCCTGCATCCATATGACCTCAGGTGAACCGTAAGGAACTCTTAGTAGATACAGATACGTTGGTTCAAGACCAAAGCTTCTGTCATTAGTGGATAGAGGTGGGGGCACCACACTTCTTTTGCAACAGCTAGTATAGAATTGGATTATATACTTGTGAATATAGGAAATTTTCAGACGGGGGGGAGGGGGAGAGCCAGGAGTAAAAGGAGTAAAAATCGCACTGAAGATTTTCAAACATATTGTGCTTATCCAGGACTTAACCCATGAAGATCCAGGAAATCTCCAGCAACAAACCATTCATGGGGAAGTCCCAGGAATGGTTTGTTGCTGGAGCATTCCAGGATCTTCATGGGTTAAGTCCTACATAAGGGTTATGTTGTCTAAAAATCTTCAACGTGATTGTGTGACTTTGCCATGAGTATGCCTTTTTCTTCCCCAATCCCCACCCCACCCGATAATCTCCATACACGAATAAATTTTGACAAATAAATTTCCTGTTTATGATTGCAATCCAATTTATTGATTGCAAGATAAACTGGAATAATTAAGTGTTGTATCTTTGTTCTTCTTACATTTGTGAGAGATACACACAGGGCTCTTTCAAGACCACATTTCTTTGGATTCTTGTGAACACTGCATGATTCCTCTCTTAAGAAAAATATTACATGCTTTCAGTTGTTGACTGTATATTTATATTTATATTTATAGAGAAAAATTTAAATGATTTGCTAGTGCTTACAAGACTAGAATCAAAACTGAATGAACTGGAAGAATCGGGGACTCTTTCATCTATTCAACTGGATGGTATAAGTGAGTACAGAAGAGCGTCAAATGCTGTACCTACTATACACCTTGACTCGGGACAAATGGTCATATGCTGTTTTGGTCCATAAGCTCTCCAGCCACAGAAGAAGGAAGCAGTCAGGGAGAGAGGGTGACAGAGAAAAAAACAGGGAGAGCAAGCAATCCCTCAAGGGAGCACAGTGGTGGTGCCTGGCAGTGGAAGGAGGTGGGAGGCTCTGCTCCTTACTGCTGGCCTGGGCAACCCTCCGAGTCTCTTTCCTACACTGTGCTGGTGCATCAATGTGTGCCTTGACTGAGGAAGGGAGGGAGGGAGAGAGGGAGGGAGAGTTCCCTGGGGAGCATGATGGAAGCACCTGGTAGAGAAGGGAGGACTTAACTCCCCACTACATGCCTTGGCTGCACCTCCGAGCTCTTTCTGTCTCTTGCATCAGGGCCTCCATGTGGGTACCTCTATGGGAGAAAGATATAAGGAGATCAGACAGGCGAAGGAAATAGTTAGGCAGGATGAGCCTAACAGAACCCTTGTGAAGACACTGTGGGCCCCTAGGGGTCTGTGTGCCCATAGGTTAAGAATGGCTGGTCTAACAGGTACATGAAGCTGAGGGGCAGAAAAGACCACCTCTGAGAGAGACAGGTTGGGGCTGCAGCAACTGCATCTTTTTGCCAGCCCAAAAAGAAGTGACAAATTGTCACTCCTTTTTGAGTCGGCAAAAAGCTGTTTTTTTCCTGTGCCATTATGGTTTGTGGCACTCTTGTGGCATGTGGCATATAAACCCTGTGCCACCACAGTACCGTGAAGCCGGCCCATGTGTGGTTGGACAGGCAGTATGACACTGGCTTCAGGGTGTCGTTGGGGTGTGCAGCATCTAAACGCCAAGCTGCCAGGAAGCCAGCATTTCGAATTGGTCTGTTTTACCTCCAAATTAGATTGAACAGGTCTTTTAGACAGCTAATCTTTGCAAAATACAATGCCATTTGTTAATCAACAAGCATGAACCACTGTTGTAGATATTCTTTAAAAACCTGTTTTTCTCCATTCCTACATTAAAATCTAGTTGTTTTTGTAGGGAAAAAGGTGCACAGTCTAAAAGAACAAAAGAGCAGTTCAATTGACAAATGGGAGGTTCCTCTTGTACAAGATTATATACAGCCAGATGCAGTTGATAGTAAGTACAGTACAAAAAGTATCAATAACATTAAGCTATTGGAAATTTAACATGTGAAAATGAATTTAAATTTCCACCAAATACTTTTTCCATCCCATCAATAAAATTTATCTTTTTATAAGTCTTCCATTACTCTTTTATTCCTGAACAGTCTATTCTACCTAAATTAAGCATATAAAATAACATGACCATACCTGCTTGGAATGTTAGGGAATAACCTAGCCAGCATTGAAAATATTTAGTTTCTATTTATTTTCAGTGACAGAATGATACAGAATAAATCAATAACTCTTTATTCCCATTTGTTTCATCATCAGCACAGTTGTTTTTGTTGCTTTTACCTTTTTTATTCCCCCAAGATTAACAATATAATAATAGTTATCTGTCAAATCCAGTCATGTATTATCAAATCACATCACCTATAAATAGTATGTCTGTGTGTCTAATCAGCCATCCACTGAAATATACAATAATGGCAGAGATCCTGCTTTGGCAGACATAGCTATACAGCAATAAAGCACTGTCATATTAAGCAACTTCTGATGTTATCACCCCCCAAGTGCACATGTGGCAACACATGCAAAAGTGTGCACCTATTGAAAAGATCAGGACTTAAGGTCCTGCATTTTTTAGTATCTGCAGGGGGATCCGGAACAGATCTCTAATCAGAAAGTCAGCATGGATAATGACAGAAAGGGGAGGAAAATGGAGGCAGAGATAGATAGAAGAAAAGGATATGTGATTAATATCTCTTTCCTTCCCATCACTTTTTCCTTTTGTATTATATATTCTTTTTTTACAGCTGTAGGCATACAAGTTAAAAGTTACTTTTAAAGTAAAAGGGAGACCTGGTGGCACAGTGGCTAAATGCTGGTACTGCAGCCACTGACTCACATTCACACGCTTGAGAGTTCAATCCCAGCCAGGGGCACCAGGGGCAACCTGACATCCTTTATAGGTCGCCAAAATGAGTACCCAGTTTGTTGGGAGCAACTAGCATACACATTGTAAACCACTTAGGGGGTACTTAAGTGCACTGATAAGTGGTATAGAAATGTGCTTGCTACTGCTAGTTTTCAGTAAATGACTTTATAGGTCCTTCTGGCTAAAGTGCAGAATAATATTTCAGTTATAGATACTTGTATGCTTCTTTTTTCTTATTCTCTCTTTGTGTCTTTTGTGTCTCTGGAGTTACAGAGAGGTTTGTAAGCTAGAGGGTTGGGCTGAGGTTTTATGGGAAAAGTGAAGTTTGTGAAGGGACATTATGGTGGTGTTTTGGGTGGTACTTCCTAGCATTTGGGATAGTAAAATCAGAATGATTTGTGGAAACAGGATGACTGAGGATGGCAAACTTGCCTATAACACTACTTTATTCTCACTTGGAATTGTTCCAATCAGCTTTTAAATTAATGTAGATGTATGTTTTATACTGTGTTTTTATTGGTGTGTAATTTTGAATCCCTTACATCATTTTATTTAAGTGTGTATTTTATATTTTATGGTTTCAGCTTATTACTCTGTGAAACATCATGGTGCGGGATTTCCTTTAAACACAGAATAGAACATTATTAAATAAAATGAAAGTTAATAAATATGCACTACTTTCTTACCTCATGGAGTTTTTCCATAGTACTGTCTCAGGTTTCTGTACGAGGGTGTCCCAGGTGTTGATATATTTCGCATGAAGGCAAATGTATTTATTTTTTAATTTTGTAAATTAAAATTATTTATTAAAATTTATAAAATTTAACAAAATGTAATTTTATTTAATATTTGCTTTTAAAAAAGAAACTGTTAAAGAAAAGGCAGTAAAAGAATTCATTGAACAAAGGAAAAATTTATTTTCATACCTGAAATCAAGTATTAAAAATCTGCAAGAAAAAGGCATTCTTCGGCAGAGCAGTGCACCTGGTAAGTACAGTTTTATCCCTAATTACACTCTGTTTTTGAAAAAGACATCACTGTCTTTTTCAAAAACAGAGACCTTTACAGATGAATAATACGCCTTTACTAAAAGAAATAGGCCTTCACAGTATCCCATAATTTATTGTAGTTAATGTTCAAACCTTTCTTTAGACAGGTCATAATAATCTTGTGAACTAGCATAGGATGAGAGACAATGATTTCCCCTAGGCCATAGCTGATGCATGTTACCCATTAAGAGTGGATCCAGGTTTAGTACTACTTTGAATCATGTCCTGGACATGACTTGGTCATGTGACTAAAATCTAATTGATTACTGCTGTAAATATGACTATGTTTGGCTCTAATAAGTTAATTTTCCCCCACTACATAGATGTATGCTAGGTTGAAACAGGTATAAGAAAATAGTCATGTACAAACATTTATACTGTTGTGACAAACATTTACTCTATTGTCTGTGAAGAATGTGCAAGGTTGGGTTTTGCTGAGTATTTTAGAAAGTTTGTGATTTAACAATTGAACACAGAGAGTTTAACACTGATATTGCTTTTATATTTCTGTTTATATTGCTTTTTTTCTTTCTAATGTGTGCAGTGTGTAGTGGAAAGCACATTCTGCAAAGCTGTCATGAGCTTGAAATTTCAAATTAGGTTATGAACTGACCCCCAAACCACAATACTATGTATTCATGTTGCAGTTTAATTAGATACAGAATAAAAAGGCAGGTTTTCTGCCCACTGCCCTGCAAATAGTTTGGTGTTTTTCTATGAAATTCTGGATTATTTATGTAGATTATAGCACGTGACAATCCCCAATGGGATAGACACCATTTAACCCTTCAGTGATGGAGCTACAGGATAAACCCACATTCCCCATAGGCAACCCATCCTTGAAAATCCCATTCTTGTAAAGCTACAGGAGAAGCCCAGGTTGCATATGAGCTGCCTATGGGGAAAGCAGTAAGATACATCATTGATGGGTTAGACTTGTGTCTATTCTGTCAGGGATAGTCATGTGCAATCATCTCCTATAATACACTCTCCTTCAAGTATGCTCACAAAGTCAGGGCATGGACTGCAACTTCCAGGAACACTAGCCAACAGAGCCAATGGTGAAGAATAGTAAGGATTTAATCCTAAAACATCCGAAAGGCTGCAAGATAAACATCCCTGTATTTTCCTTTTGCTGGCAGGCAAAGACATTTTTGTTCAAGCAGGCTTTGAATATATAATCTTGTCAAGGAGGCTTTTATACTTGGTGTGCAGTTTAGATATTTATTTATTGATTTACAGTATTTATACCCCCGCCCTTCAGCCCTTATGGCTCTCAGAGCAGCTTACAATTATTATTATTTTTAATTAGATATGTTTTTAATGTTATTTTATACTGCTTTTATTTTTTATTACGTTTTATCAAATAAACTTATAAACCAGAGAAATAACAGACCTTGGGAATGAGCCAAGAAAATTTGCACCAAATAATGCATTCTTTCAAAGTTATAAAAAGATTGAGAAAGGGAAATACTTGATTGCAGTTGGGTGGTTAATGTCCAAGATGTCCTTCCAAAAACCAGCTTGGTATGAAGGTGGAGCAAAATAAGATACATTCTTAATTACATTGTCAATGAAAACAGACCAGTCCTCAATGAATGTGTGCATCTTTTTTTTTTGGTCTGGATCTGTTCTTGAAGGAATAGGAATGTTTTTCAAGTTACAAATTCCCCGTCTTCCAGCATCTCGCAATTTCAGTTCTACTGCAGAGATTAGGAATATGATGAGTCTCCAGTGTTTTAGATGACTATTGGCTTTGCTGAAGATTGATAACAATAATAAAGCTGGACAATATTTCACTAGTTGTTTTATAATGTCAGATATCTGCATCAGTATTGCATTCCAAAAAGCATTGATCCTAGGACATTCAAGCCACATGTGTGTGTAAGAACCTTGAATCTTACAACCTCTCCAACAGTACGATGAAACATTTTTCAATATCCTTCAGAGTTTCACAGGGTTTAAATACTATTTGTATGCTGTTTTTAAAGCACTCTCCTTGGCAACTGTCAATCTTGATTTATATATGGAGGAGGACAAGATGCTTGCCCAGGTTTCCTGTGATATACCCTTATTTAAATCCAACTGCCAGGTTATTCTGGCAGAATAATTTTACCATAAGTGGATTGTATTAGTTTTTTGTATACAGTGGCTGCTCCTCCCTTGGATTGTCCCTTATCTATACAAATGGATCCATAAAAAGTTGGGGTTCTAGAACTATAAGTTTTACACTTTTTTTAGATAGTTGATATTAATTGTTGTTTTTTTTAATTATTGTAAAATTTTTCAAATTATTTTATCAGTGAGATGCCTTGGATCCCTTTCTGGAATAAAGTTGGAATAGATATGAAATGAAATGAGATAAATAGAAAGCAGTAACAAGCAAATGAAAATAAAAATAGTGCATGCTTTGATACTGAGGAGTCTCACAAAATAAAATCAGAAAAATCAGAGTAAATGGTCAGGCAATATTGTTATTGTTGTTTTCTTCTTCGTGGTCTCTGCGAATCATACAAATGGGTTTTACTGCGCATGCGCAGTGCAGCTCGGAAACTTCTGGAATCGCTAGGCAGATCTTGAATTGCAACTTTTTGGCGGTAGCTCCGCCCACCCCTATATAAGCCCCGTTCCCGCTCTTTCCTCTCAGTTCCTTTTTTCCGCCGCGTTAGCAGCACTAGGGAACTTCGCTGGTATTCGCTCTGTGCTTTTTGGGTATTTTTCGACTACGGACTGTTTTTTGACGATTCTTCGGATTAATCCTCGGCTTTGGATTTGATATTCTTCGGTTTTGACCCTCGGACTGTTTGACTATTCTTGTTCCGTGTGTCTTCGGGGCCCGTCGAGCGTTTTCAGGCCTCTGGGCGACATGGCTCCTCCATTCAAGAGCTGTGACACGTGCGGGGGAAAAATCCCGGAAAAGGACACTCATTCCACGTGCCTTTTGTGCCTTGGGGAGGGTCACAACCCCAGGTCTTGCCCGCAGTGCCAGCTCATGACGCCGCAGGCGCGGAAGAATCGCGCGTCAAGATTGCAGGCCGCGCTGTTTTCGCAAGCTCTTCAACCGCAGGAGGTTCTCCCGTCGGGCTCCAAACCGCCTTCTGCGAGTAAGTCTACCTCGGCAGATAAAGTAACTCCGAAAGTTACGACTAAGTCGGCTCCCCCGAAGGGCTCGGGTTCGACCGCCACTCCCTCGACTGTGTCCGTGGTGCGTTCCCCGGTATCCACGGGAGGAAAGGAGGCGTCCGTACCGCGTAAGGAGTCTGCGGACCGGATGGGTTCCGAGAAGGCCTCCAAATCGGAGGGGGAGAGGCGTAAGAAGCATTCGAAAGCCCCGAAACGGAAGCATTCGGAGGCTAAGGACTCTAAGTCCGGACATCATGGATCCAAGAAGCCACGGATGGAGACTCCGGCTTCTGATGAACCCGCGAAAGTGGCTTCAGTGACTTCCCCGGTTTCGAAACGGGCTGCTTCGGTACCGAAGGATGTGGAAACCGGTGTGTCGGTGTCACGGGCCTTGCCCATGGCGGAACAGGCCCTCTCGGTGGAGGAGCTCCAGATTGAGGTTCTCTCGGATCACTCGGAGGAGCTTGAGCCTCCCCTGTTGCCTTCTCCTCGACGGGAGCTGAGAAGGTCTCCGACACCCATGCCCGAGGGGTCTCCGGCTAAACATCCAGTCCGGGGGAAACCCAGGTACGTCTACGACAGCGAGACGGACACGTATTATATCCCGGTCCCAAGAGAGCGTGCGCTGGCCGAACCGCAGGGGACTCTACAGACGACCGTGGCTCAGGTGCACCATGTCGAGGAGCCTAGACAGGCCACGACGTCAACCCAGACGGCCGCCCTGCAACGTCCGTCGCGGTCTCCGTCTCCGGTGGTTTTGGTTCATCGGGTTCCGTCGGATTCAGATTCAGAATCCCTGGATTCGAACCCTCCGATTTCCCCTCGGTCCCGAGACTCCGAAATCGAGGCGGCAGGTTCTCCTCAGGACCTCTATGTCCCGGGTGCGTCCTCCCCCACCGATGATGTCCGCTCCTTTACCGAGCACGTAATCCGGATGGGAAGGGCCCTTGAGATCGAGGTGGCCCACTTGGACGATGATGCTTCCGATCCTATCGAGAAGAGAATCCAGGGTAAGGTGCCTACTCCACCGTCCATCCCGTTTTTGCCATCGTTGGACAAAATAGTTCGTCGGTCCTGGGAGGCTCCTGCCTCCACGGTGATCCAAGCCCGGAAGATAGAGTCCCTCTATCGGATTACGCCATCTGAGGCCGTATGGCTGCGCTCTCACCCTCGGCAGAACTCGGCAATTGTTGAAGGGGCACAACACACATTCACCCCCAAGACTTCGACTTCACCGTCGGACAGAGAGGCTAAGAAGGTCGATGCTTTAGCCAAGAAGGCTTACGCGGCCTCAGTCTTAGGGCTGAAGGTCGCTAATTATAACGCTTGCATGGGGGCGTATATTCAGTACCTGATGGAACGGATGTCCACGGTACTCCCCGATGTTCCGGCAGAGAGCAATAAGTTAGCTACGGAGCTAAGGGATGAGGCGCATTCTATAGGAAGTTGGCTGATCACGGCTTCGAGGAACTCCGCCGATTGTTCTGCTAAAGCCATGGCGGCGTCCATAGCCCTTCGACGCCACGCGTGGCTCCGCGCCTCGGACCTGAACCAAAGCGCTCGTTCAGCCATTGAGGACATGCCCTATGATGACGCAGGTCTGTTTCATAAGGAAACAGACGATAAATTAAATTTCAAGTACCGCATGAAATCGGCGGCGCGTAAGCATGGCATGTCTTCGGCGCCACAGTCGTCCTATCGGCGTCGCTTTGGATTCTACCGTCCGCCCTATTCCTCATACCGCCGCTCTTATCAAGACCGGCAATTCCAATCCGGTGAGCGATCAAGACAGAGGTATCCATCTCATTCATCCTCGTCCTCAGGGCGTCGTCAGCCTTTCTCCCGGTACCGAAAGCAATTTCGGAAGCAGGACACGGAGCCTCCCAGAAAGAAGTCCTGAAGGGCTCTTGCGTGCTCCGTCGTTCGTCCCCTTCAGTTTTTCCACCTTCTTCTACCCTTTCAGGACACCTGGGCGCAAATTTCATCGGACGCCTGGGTCTTGGACATTTTAAATAGGGGCTATGCCCTCGAATTCAAGGATTGGCCTTCAACGGGCCACTTCACCCCCACCCAACCCTCACCTACCCTCCTCGACGAAGTACGCACTCTGCTTTTTAAGGGGGCGATTTCCCCGGTTAAGGAAGAGAACTTTTCCCACTGTTTCTTTTCACGTTACTTTACGGTTCCGAAACCGGATGGTTCATTGCGGCCCATCCTGGACCTCCGAGCCCTGAACAGACATTTGGTATACCGCAAGTTTCGTATGGTGACCCTAAACTCTATCTTACCTCTCTTGTCCCAGGGCATGTGGTTTGCCACAGTGGACCTGAAGGACGCCTATTTCCACGTCGCAATCCGGAGGGATCACAGAAGATTCCTGGCCTTTGCGATAGGACACCGAGTGTTCCAATACAACGTCCTTCCATTCGGTCTCTCCTCGGCGCCTCGAGTGTTTACGAAGTGCATGGCACCAGTGGTCGCATACCTGCACCAAAAAGGGATACGCTTATTCCCCTACCTAGACGACTGGCTCTTCGTTGCGGTTTCTCGAGACCAACTGAAGAGCGATGTCGAGTTCGCTCTCGAACTGATGCAATCCTTGGGTCTAGTGATAAATTGGGAAAAGTCGTCCCTAACTCCAGTGAAACGAATTCGGTTCATCGGAGCCATGCTCGACTCAGTAACTTGTCGGGCGTATCTCCCTCAGGATCGATTCCAGGCCTTGACGCTAGCCGTTCGCGCTTGTATGGCAAGGAGAAGAGTTCGGGCTCAAGAGGTCCAAGTAGCTCTCGGACACATGGCGTCCACAACTTTCGTCACCCCGATGGCGAGGCTTCGACTTCGACCACTGCAGTCATGGTTTCTCTCAGTGTTCAACCCTGCGCGAGACCACGCCAACAAATGGCTATCGATACCAAGGTCGGTTTCAAACACCCTTCCTTGGTGGTTAGACTCAGACAACGTTTGTTCCGGTATGGACTTTTTCCGACCGCAACCACAAATTACCCTAACTACGGATGCTTCCCTGGAAGGATGGGGTGCTCACACCGAGGGCCTAACGGTCAGGAGCAAATGGACAGAGTCCCAGAAGCGTCTTCACATAAACATCCTGGAGATGCTCGCAGTTCAGAAGGCCTTGAGGGCATTCGAACCAGTTCTGACAGGCAAAGTGGTTCTCCTATTGACAGACAACACCACCGTCATGTATTATGTCAACAAGCAGGGAGGTACGAGATCCCCAAGTCTCCTGACGTTGACCCTGGAAGTTTGGGACTGGTGCGTACAGAGGAAGATCACCCTACAAGCCATACATTTACCCGGGGAAGAGAATACGTTAGCAGACCAGCTCAGCAGGTCGGCCACATCGTGCCACGAATGGAGACTCCATCCGGAAGCCGTGGCGACCCTATTCCACAGATGGGGAACGCCAGACGTAGATCTCTTTGCATCCCGGGAGAACACCCACTGTCGACGGTTTTGCTCCCGGTTCAAGGCTCGGACCTCTCTAGGAGATGCCTTCCAGTTCGAGTGGGCAGACGTCTTCCTGTACGCCTTCCCTCCGTTTCCGTTGATCTCGAGGGTAGTGGCGAAGATGATGCGGGACAGGAGCAACGCAATCCTGGTAACCCCTTGGTGGCCGAGACAGCCGTGGCTGCCTTCATTGCTACACCTGTCGAATTGGACGTACCTCCGCCTGGAACACAGACCGGACCTGCTCACACTTCACCGCGGCCGGATTCGGCATCCCGATGTGGACAACCTTCCTCTGGTGGCCTGGAGAGTCGGAGCTTAGATGACGTCCCGTCTCCAATCCGTAGGGTCATATTGGCGGCCCACAAACCAACTACGAAGAAATCGTATCGCACCAAGTGGGGGAAGTTTGCTGAATTCCTTGAATCTAGGGGGGTGCCTCCCTCCCAGGTGTCGACCCCAGTAGTCTTGGAGTTCCTGATGACCCTTGTGGAAAAGGGGTTGGGGCTCAGTTCTATCAAATGCTATTTGTCTGCCATTTGTGCCCACTATTATTTTGAGGGTAAACCTTCCTTTTTCAAGGATCCATTAGTTAAAAGTTTTATTAAGGGGATTAACAACCTTTACCCTCCAGTTTCTGCTCCAGTTCCGGCTTGGAGCCTTGATGTTGTTTTGGGTTCGTTAATGCTGAAACCTTTCGAACCCATGGCAACTTCGGACCTGAGGCTGGTTGCCTGGAAGACTGCCTTTCTGGTCGCAATTACTTCGGCCAGACGGGTGGGCGAACTGTGTGCCTTAAGAAGAGACCAACCTTTTATTAGGTTTCACCCCGATAGGGTGATTCTCCGTACTGACATTTCCTTTTTGCCTAAGGTGGTCTCTTCCTTCCATATGTGTCAGGACATTGTGCTCCCGACCCTGGCCTCGAACCCGACTACCGAAACCGAACGCCGCCTTCATTCTCTGGATGTGCGTAGAGCCCTGGCCTTTTATTTGGACAGGACTAAAGACTGTAGCAGGTCGGACAGACTGTTCCAATGTTATTCGGGACCGAAAAAGGGCTTGCCGGTTTCGACACAGAGATTTTCGAAATGGGTAGTCGGTACCATACAGCTCTGCTATGAGATAGCGGGCAAAGCTCCTCCGGCCAGGGTCAGAGCGCATGCAACAAGGGCGGTAGCTACATCCTTCGCTTTTCTAGCTGGTGTAGCGTTGGAGGATGTATGTAAAGCTGCAGTCTGGTCTCAGCCGTTGACATTTGTAAAACATTATAGGCTGGACACGAGAACCAGACGGGATGCAGCTTTTGGAAGGGCAGTGTTGGTCTCGGGGTTACACTGATGGGGTCCACTGTTCTTCCCGTTGCTCAGGTTATTTGATTATTGTGCTGTATTCAAACAAGCATTGTGTTATGTTGTTTACTATCGAGGTGTTACGGGTATGCCATACCTCCTATTATTTGCACTAATGATGTTGCCTAAGCCGTGTTTCTGTATACTTGAAGGGTGTATATATGAATATTATGACCTCCAACACAGGTGAATGGTCGGGTTATTGTACTGCTGACGATGCTGATGATGCCGCATCTTAATTTCTATGTTCTGTTATCTGAGATGATAGATATATGTTTTATGCCATAGGTGTGCCTTAATGCCTACATGTATAATATGTGCATTATCCATTGAATTTGTTTCAAGGTTCACTGTGTACTCAATGACCACTCAGGTTATTTAAATGAGGTTTTTTATTGTCTTTACAATAATTTTGATACAATAACTAAATTCAGAACATGCTATGTGTTGTGGAGGGAATCTCAACTATTTACTTATGTTGATCTTGCTACAAGCTTCCAGCTGGTTGACTTGTTCAATAAATTGTTATGATTTACTGATATGGCTCTCTGGACACTCCCTCCGCCTTTATTTAGCTTGGTATACTACCCATTTGTATGATTCGCAGAGACCACGAAGAAGAAGGACAGGTTGCTTACCTGTAACAGTATTTCTTCGAGTGGTCTTCTGCGAATACATACAAATCCCGCCCATCCTCCCCTCAGTGTCCCGCTGATTGGTGCTCCTTGGTCGCTATTTGCGGCGAAAAAAATATGGAACTGAGAGGAAAGAGCGGGAACGGGGCTTATATAGGGGTGGGCGGAGCTACCGCCAAAAAGTTGCAATTCAAGATCTGCCTAGCGATTCCAGAAGTTTCCGAGCTGCACTGCGCATGCGCAGTAAAACCCATTTGTATGTATTCGCAGAAGACCACTCGAAGAAATACTGTTACAGGTAAGCAACCTGTCCATTTTTAGCTGCCCTTGAGTTGACATTGACTCATGGCGATCCTGTGGATAAGATATCTTCAAGACCCTTTATCAAATGTTTTTTTTTTTCAGAGAAAGATTTTCAAGGTATATCAAAAGAAAAAATAGATTTTGATAAATATCTTGTAGCAATTCCAATGGACTTTCTACAATCAGAGGCTGCTCCTTCACATGCTAAATATGGACAGGATGGTGAGAATAAATAATAATAATAATAATAATAATAATAATAATAATAATTAGATTAAATAATTTTTTGACCTAAGAATATAACTGAGTTGTTGATTTTTGGTATGAGAGGCAGTCCACAGTCCTCCTTTATTGTATTGTAGCAGACTGCTGTGTAGTAGCTCATCACTGTAAAAAAACAACGTATGGAGTCCACAACCACAATACTTGGTAATGGTCACTCCTTCAGATTTCTGTAAAAAAGATTTAGATACATTATTGGCAATACATAGAGGAACTACTGTTTTTTGTGTCTTGACGTTCTTTGTTTTTCAAGACATGGAGAAGCTTGGCCTTATTAAATTGTTTAGCATATTTTATTCTTCTTGATTTTTAAATAATGGTTTTAGTTTTGCTTTGGTTTGTTGTTTTTACAAAAAAAATGTATAGAAATGCTTTATATACATACAAGCTAAATGGAACCTCCAGAGGCAATATATCAGTTGTGCCAGTTGCAGTGGTTCAGCTCTTACTTTCTATGCATTAGGACTGCATTCAGAATTTATTTACATCTGATATGTGTTGCTTCAAACCTTCTAGAATTTTGAGAATCGTTGTATACTTTTTTAATTTCATATGTCTGCAAATGAACTTTACAAAAATCTGGCTGTGGTGTTCAAAAATAAATAGCACCTATAATGCTGTGTAATTTATGTAATTAGACACTTTGTTTATAGATGAGACAATAACAAAACAAAAAGTTTTGGCTGCAAAACTAGAAGCAAATATTAAAGATCTGCAAGCTGCTTTGGAAGGAGAGAAGTTGGGAAAACGGAGATATGGTGGTGAGTAGAAGCAACTCATAGAGCAGGTTTTTTAATTCAGTAACTGGAAGTCCCAGAATTTTTTCTGACCCAACAGGAAAAAAAAGTAAATTAGGGTTTACCAAAGTACTAAAAAAGTCAAGGCACATAGTTCAGAATAGCAGGAAGCTGTGGTTTCTAACTATCTGAAAAAGCTATGATCAGTTTGTTGCTTGTGTTTCATCCCCTTCTCTTACATACCCACAAGTATTTTTATGCCTGATTTTAAACTAAGTGAAGTTCAATATCATATCCAAATTTAGGAAAGTATGGTTTGCTTAAATCCAGAGTGGGAAAAATAGGATCTTCAGATGTTGTTGGACTGTAACTTTCATCAGTTGTAACCAGCAAAGCTAGGAATGTGAAATGTTCGGTTGCAATGCAACATCTGGAAAACCTCATTTTGTTCACTCTTTTTAAACCTATCATTGGCACCTTCCCCATCACAGCACTCTCTTGTGCAATGCTTTGGCTCTGACAAGTTTTGGTACCTGTGTAGTTCCTGAACCTTTCTGAATATTATTATCAGTATCATTATTATCACTATTCTTGCTTGAACTAGATATCTGGGCAGAGCTTTCAATCAGCTGCAAACTATAACTCAGTAAATGGGATAATGCTGAAAATTTTATTTATATTTTATTTTATGGTTTGTTTAACACATTATTTTAATTGTCATATGTTTAATTGTCATTTAAGGGGGGAGGGAAGACTGGGCTATTACATAGTGTATTGTTGGAATTTTAAATTGTAAGCTTCTCTGATAGTTTTTGTAACAGAGAAGTAGGATAGAAATAAATTTTATAATTATTTATTATATTGAATTACTGTAGGGAACTATTATCAGTTATATAAGTGTTTCATGTAGAACAGTGCATTGGACTAGTTGTTTGTGTTTATCATTTCCATGCCATATATAAATAAGCATCAAGAGACATTTTAAGAACTCTAAGCAGACGGAGAATGCTTCTATCTGAATCATCCGATCACCAGCAGTTGAAACCATCTTTGTCTGGGCTGCAAATACAAATAAGTAAAGCACCTGGTAAGAACAGAAAGTTTTGTTTAAAATATTTGTTCCTGAAAGTACCCCAACTTTAGGCTACTTCTAAAATGTATGACATTTCACAGAGGAGTGAAAGATGTTGTCGTATCAAGAGAAGAATGAGAAAGTTGTTTGTAATGAAACTCTATTCACATGTTTGCTTGTCTACTAGAATTGAATTACTGAAGGATGATCAAAGAACGTTAGGGGCCAAACAGGATTTAAACAAGAGTTAAACAAGAGTTAAACAGGAAATGTCCTGTCATAAACAGAGGGCATTTCCTGTTTAACTCTCATTTAACTCTCGTTTAAATCTTGTGTGATAAAGCAGTTAGTGTGTTTGGGCCATTATCAGCTTTTCTATAGGAAAAAATAATATCATTTTCTGAACATTTTGACAAAAGGCATCAGCTTCCTACGGTGTTTCACTATAAAGCAGTGTACTTATCAAAGCAATGGATTAATGCCTCTCACTATATGACAGACTATAATTTGAAATCAAATGTGTTTTGGTGCCACATTGTACAATGTGGATAGATCAAGTGTGGAATTTTGTCACGTCCATTTGTGGAACCTAGGCCTAAATCACACAGGAAAGAAGCTCAAAACCTTGTGAACTTGCTTTCCCACAGCCTCTGGAAAGTGTGAAGGGTCTTTTTCAGTTATATGTAAGGTTGTTGTTGCTTTTAATGGGGAGAGTTTGGGAGTCATGGGACAGATGCACCCCTTATAGTCTAATGTGCAACGTCCAAATCTCAAGAAGTGGTCCATCTATATTTTACAACATTGACTCAGTGGAGTTTTTTGTTTTTGGTTTTGAAGCAGGGAAGACTGCATGTAACCCATCAGCCATTATCAACATGTGTTCTAGATTTCTGGATACAAAATTGTACCCACAGTTAATTTTAGGTTAATTTCTCTCCCCCTCCCCCAATTCATCCATTTAGTGATTAAGAAAAGCAAAGCTAGTCAACCCTCTTTACACAGAAAAGCAGAAATAGAAGCTGATACTTCAGTCCAAGACTATAAGGACAAACTTTTACGTAAGTTTTATTTATGCAGTCTTATTTATGCTTCTTAACCTGAGCTTGGTTGAATTAATCAGGGTTCAAGCCTTCTGTTTATGTTGCCTGTGGATACTTTCTCAGAAATTCCCTTGTCATGAGACAAGGAGACTTCTCACTTTTGAAGAGAATGTGGGATTGTTTATTATTATTCCTAAATCAATTATATTTTATAGTTTGTAGTTATTATATTTTATAGCCTTGTAGTTTTTATGGTCCTAAATATCCTAAAATCATCAGATTCCATCTGATTTTGGAAGCTAATCAGGTACAGTCCTGGTTAGTATTTAAATGGGAGATTGCCAGAGAATACCAAGTGTTATAGGATATATTTCAGAGGAATAGCAATAGCAAGTACATTTTTATACCACTTACAGATGCACTAAGCATTTTACAAAGTGTAAGCTAATTGCCCCCAACTAATGGGGTACTCATTTTAGTGACCTACAGAAGGTGTCTGAGTCGACTCTGAGCCCCTGGCTGGTATTGAACTCAGAACATTGTGGTTTGTGAGTGAGTGGCTGCAGTACAGGCATTTAACCACTACACCACCAGGGCTCACAGGGAAGGAACTGCCAAAACTATCCTCTGAATATTTTTTGCCTAAGAAAGCCCTATGAAATTCATGAGGTCCCTGTATGTATAATTATCCAAATTGATATACAGTAAAAGTGAATAAAAATATTCTTTAGTAACAGATTAAACAATTTTAAAGTCCATTTTAAAAACTCAAAATATTGCAAGAAGTTCACACCTCCAGAAGTTCATCATGAATTAAACCAGTCTGATTTCCCTTGGGAAGATGTTTCCCTCATGCACTCACCAGCCTAAATTCTTGGGGTGCTGGAATGAGCAATAGAGGCCCCATTGCAGATTTCAAAATAAACTCATCCCTTCACATTTGCAGCGTTGACCTTTGAGGATTTGATTAATATGTTATCTCTAGAAATTGTTGGGTCCTCCAGAGAAACTCTACTGGAAGCTAACCACATAGTTGTGCTGGAAGACTTAAAGATTCATAGAGAAAACACTTCTTTAGGCATTTGTAGGTACTCTTTTTTAAAAAAATGCATTTTCCCCACTTTTATGGAGTCCTATGCCCCTAATCCCAGTGAATGTGCAGGGCCCATTGTATAGGCAAGTTCAAACAGGAGAAGATGGTTTTTCAAATAACTTGTCCTAGGGCTTCATAGATAATAACCTTCAACTTGAAAAATGAATGGCAAGCCAGTTAAATTGGCTCAAGATAAATACTGTTAGCATATGGGTTCTAAAGTGAACACTAGGCAATAGTTTGTCAGCTGCATTTGACCTAGCTGTAGTTTTTCACATTTTTTCAGGGGAGCCCCATGAAGAGCACAGTGCATTAGTTGAGTCAAGAAGTAAATAAAGTTTGGATTACTGTGGCTAAATTCAGCTTCCCTAGAAAGGGATACAACTGACACACAGCGGAAATTGAGTAAAGTTACTCAACTCTAAAACAATAGCCATGCCAAAATATGATCAAAAGAACTCAGAACCACCCCAAAAGAATTTGAAGACAATGTGAGAAATAGATTCACACTCTAAATTCATGCTGCATCTGCACTGCAGAAATAATCTAGTTTGGCCCCACTTAGACTGCCATAGCTCCATGTTATGGAATTCTGGGAATCATAGAGCCCGAACAAACAGGCCAAAATAAAGCTGCTTTGGGTCACTTTGGAGGTATGCTATTTAAATGATGCACACATCCTAAGAGGCCAGAAGCTGCGCCAAAGCCATGCTCCAGTCCTAAGGACTGGAGTACAGCTCTGGCACAACTTCTGGCCTCTTAAGATGTGTGTGTCATTTAAACAGCATACCTCCAAAGTGACCCGAAGCAGCTTTATTTTGGCCTGACTGTTTGGGCCCATGGTTTGTTGTAGCACCAGAGCTTTGCTCAGTTCACCAGGAACCAGAAGAACTATGGACACTCAAAGAGGAGTGTAGAAACATGATACCAGTGGCCAAAAAGAAGAAGAAGAAATGATGGATGACAGACAAAATACAAAACACAGTTAAAGAAGTGAAAGAAGCAAAAAGGAGACAGAAGCATAATCAGAATCTTGAATGCTGCTGTTCAACGATTAGTGTGTAAGGATAAAGAGAATTACTACAACAATCAAGACAGAAAAGAACAAAAAACTTTGTTTTTAAACTCCAAGAATTCGAAGAGAAATTTAATCCAAAGGTGGTGGTGCTCTACAGTCAGAAGAGAAACATAATACACAACCACAATTAAATAATAAAAAGACAGATACAATATACAGAAGCAGTATACAGAAGAGCTATATTAAAAAGTGAAAGGATGAATGACACACGGAAAGAAGAAATTTAAGATGAACCTCAAATTTTGGAAAGCAAAGTGAAAGCCACACTCAAAGCAGTTGCAAAGAACAAATTATCTGGAACAGATAACATACCCAGAGTACTGCTAAAATCCACATAGACAGAGTGAAGGTTAGGTTTAACTGAAATCTGCCAACAAACATGAAAAACAAAATGGTGGCCACAGACTAGAAGCAATCACTATATACAGTGGGTCTCCTTATCTACAGACTTGACATCCACAATTTCAGCACCTATGGATGACAAGCCCCTGGTTACCCCCAGTGGCAGTACAGGCACACGGTCGCACCACCATTCAGGACAGCCTCTGTTTTTCCCACATGGCTGTATTGCCAATTGTTCTGAATGGCAGTGCAGCCACGTACATGCCCTGTCACTGGGGACAATGGGGGCTGTCACTAATGGCCACACAGCCATGTGCATGCACCATCATTGGGGACAGTAGGACTTGAGGTCCCATGTATTTTGGTATCTTCAAGGGAGGTCAGAACAGGTCCTCTGTGGATACCAAAGTCCCTCTGTATTCCCATCCACACAAAAAAGGAGACACAAAAGATTGCAGTAATTACAGAACCATTGCACTAATTTCCCATGCATGTAAAGTCATGCTCAAAATTCTGCAGGGAAAACTCCTGTCATATATGGAGTGAGAAATCTCCGAGGTGTAAGCTGGAAGAGGTGCTAAAGATCACGTTATAAACATACACTGAATAATGGAGCACCGCACCGCATGTCCTTTATTCACTACAGCAAAGCTTTTGATTGCATAGACCATAAAAAACTATGGCTTACATTTGGAAGAATGGGAGTGCATCTGATTGTCCTGATATGTATGTAACTTGCACTCGGGACAAGAGACTACTTTCAAAACAGAATATGGAGAAACAGAATGGTTCCCAATTGGCAAAGGGATCAGGCAAGACTGTATAATATCACCTTATTTGTTCAGCCTATATTGTATACAGGGCAGGTTTGGACAGAGGCAGAAGTAAATGTAAGAGGAAGGAACATTAACAACCTAACATAGGCAGATGACACAATGCTACTAACAGAAATAAACAAAGACATGGTGCAATTACAGAAAAAGGTCAAATATCAAGGGTCAATGTCAGATTAATGTTGAACATTAAAAAACCAAAAATAATGACCATAGAAGATCTACAAGAATTCATCCTAAATAACAAGAAAATTGAAAGAATCAAGGAGTTCCCATACTTTGGTTCAAATATAGATCAGAACGGAGACTGCAATCTAAAAATTAGAATAATAGGAATGGGAAAGGGAGCTATGAAAGAAATGAACAAGATCATAAAAAGTACAAACATAATAGAATCATAGAAATTTAGAGTTGGAAGAGACCACAAGGGCCATCCAGTCTAACCCCCTGCCGTGCAGGAACTCTCAATCAAAGCATATCCGACAGATGGCCATCCAGCCTCCAAGGAAGGAGACTCCACCACCCTCCGAGGGAGTGTGTTCCACTGTCGAACAGCCCTTACTGTCAGGAAGTTCTTCCTAATGTTGAGGTGGAATCTTTTTTCCTGCAGTTTGCATCCATTGTTCTGAGTCCTGTTCTCTGGAGCAGCAGAAAACAAGCTTGCTCCCTCCTCAATGTGACATCCCTTCAAGTATTTAAACAGGGCAATCATATCACCTCTTAACCTTCTCTTCTCCAGGCTAAACATCCCCAGCTCCCTAAGGCGTTCTTCATAGGCCAAGGTTTCCAGACCCTTCACCATTTTAGTCGCCCTCCTTTGGACCCGCTCCAGTTTCTCCACATCCTTTTTGAATTGTGGTGCCCAGAACTGGACACAGTATTCCAGGTGGGGCCTGACCAATGCAGAATAGAGTGGCACTATTACTTCCCTTGATCTAGACACTATACTTCTATTGATGCAACCTAAAATTGCATTGGCCTTTTTAGCTGCTGCATCACACTGTTGAATCATGTTCAACTTGTGGTCTACTTGGACTCCTAGATCCCTTTCACATGTTGTCTCATTCAGCCAGGTGTCCCCCATCCTATATCTGTGCATTTCATTTTTCCGCACTACGTGTAGGACCTTACATTTCTCTGTGTTAAATTTCATTTTGTTAGCTTTGGCCCAGCTTTCTAGTCTATTCAGGTCATTTTGAATTTTGATCCTGTCCTCTGGGGTATTAGCTACTCCTCCTAATTTGGTGTCATCTGCAAATTTGATAACTAGGCTCTCAATACTGTCATCCAAGTCATTAATAAAGATGTTGAATAGCACTGGGTCCAGGACAGAACCCTGTGGCACCTCATATGTCACTTCTGTCTAGGATGAAAATGAACCATTGTTGAGCACCCTTTGGGTTCGGTCAGTCAACCAGTTACAAATCCATGTAATGGTTACCTTGTATAGTCCACATTTTACAAGCTTGTTTGCAAGAATGTCATGGGGAACCTTGTCAAATGCCTTACTGAAGTCAAGATATACTATATCCACAGCATTCCCTTCATCTACCAAGCTGGTAATTTTATCAAAAAAGAGATCAGATTTGTCTGGCATGACTTGTTTCTCTGAAACCCATGTTGGCTTTTTGTGATTATGGAATTATCTTCCAGATATTCACAGACTCTCTGTTTAATGATCTGCTCCAGAATCTTTCCTGGTATTGATGTCAGACTAACCGGACGATAATTGTTGGGATCCTCTTTTTTCCCCTTTTTGAAGATTGGGACAACATTTGCCCTCCTCCAGTCTGCAGGGACTTCTCCTGTTCTCCAGGAGTTCTCAAAGATGATTGCCATTGGTTCTGATATTACATTTGCCAGTTCTTTTAATACCCTTGGATGTAGTTCATCTGGTCCTGAAGACTTATATTCATTTAGATTAACCAGGTATTCCTGTACTGTCTCTTTACTTATTCTGTGCTGAAATTCCCCTATTCTGTCCTCTGCCCCATTATCCTCAGGTTGGGCACCCTTTGCCTTTCCTGAGAAGACTGAAACAAAGAAGGTGTTGAGCAATTCTGCCTTTTCTCTGTCTCCTGTGAGCATTTTGCCATCTTCTGCATGCAGTGGCCCAACCGTTTCCTCCTTCTTCCTTTTGCTGCGGACATATCCAAAAAAGCCCTTTTTATTGTTCTTAACGTCCCTAGCAAGCCTGAGTTCATTTTGTGCTTTAGCTTTTCTGACTTTATCCCTACATAGGCTGGCTATTTGTTTGAATTCCTCTTTGGTGAATTCCCCATTTTTCCATTTTTTATACATGTTCCGTTTAAAACTTAGCTCAGTTGTAAGTTCCTTAGTCATCCATACCGGTTTCTTGAGACATCTCCCATTTTTCTTCCTCATTGGAACTGTCTGAAATTGTCCCTTTAGTATCTCCCTTTTGAGGAACTCCCATCCATCTTGAACTCCCTTCTCTTTTAGTATTCTTGACCATGGGATCACCCCCAGTATTTCTCTAAGTTTATTGAAATCAGCTTTCCTAACTCTGAACACTAAAGTGAGGATCATCTAAGCCATTTTATTCCCCATCACCATGTATGGATGTGAGAGCTGGACAGTAGAAAAAAGAAGAAAATCAACTCATTTAAGATGTGGTGCTGCAGAAAAATACTGAGAATAACGTTGATGGTCAAAAAGGCTAACACATGGGTTTAGAACAGATCAAGCCTGGACTCTCTTTGGAAGCCAAGATGACCAAATTGAGACTGTTGTACATCACGAATAAAAATGAATAATTAAAAAAGACAATGATGCTAGGAAAGATGGAAAACAGTCTAAAGAGAGGACCCACAAGCTGTAAATCTAGACCTGTAAACCTATCCAGAGTGTGCAAGATGGACATAATACATATATAAGTTCTCATTTAATTACACTATATAATTTGGAGGTCAGTAACTTAGGTTCCATGTGAAATGGGGTCATCATGCAGTGCAAATTCATGCATAAGTATTGGGTATGTAGCTGCTAAACCATTAGAGCATTTTTATCGTTATGATACTTCTCAGTGAGAAATTTTTAGTATTCAATGTGATCAGCAAAGAATGATCAATTTGAATAAGCCACCATTTCCATCCTCTAGTAGAACATGGAAAGGCGATGCTCACCATAAAATTCCTGCTGTTGGAATTGTGTGCCCACACAGCAACAAGAAGCACAGAAGGCTCATAGTAACAAATTCTGATGGTGGTAGTGCTAATCACCTGTCTGAAAGGAAAAAAAGCACTATTAGCATAAATGTGTAAATAGTTCTCATATAAATGAGATTTGAATAGTACATCTGACTCTCATATTTGAGACACGAAACATAAATACACAATCTATCACTATAAAAAGTGAATGCAATAATCACATGTAGTCCATTGCAAGTCAGAGTAAACTATGTGTTTTACCGGATTAAGTGTGGAACATTCAGCAGCACCTCATAGCTTTGCCATTTCTTGGTTGTAATCTGCCGATGCTTAATTAGCTGTGTGTTGTGTCTTAATCATTGTCCTTGCAGAGAAGGAGACAGAACTAGCATTTAAAAGACAATTTATGCCACCATCAAGTAGAACATCATTTCCACAATTGCCAGGAAGCAAAATATCTTTGCCACAACTGCCTAGCCCGGCAGGTTCTGACATAAATACAGAGAGATATCCTGGTAAGCATAGTTAAGTATCCTGCTAGAAGTTGAGGATGGCTTAAAGAGTGAGTGGGAGACAGAATTGTGATTTATGCAGTGAATAATGATGGGAGTGCATAGCAAGACATACAGAAGAATTCAGGAAGAGAAATTAACCTTCTAGTTAGCAAAGCCACATCAATCTAGTTTGAAGTGAAATGTTCGCGTGCAGGAAATCTAGAGACATAAATGTGAGGACAAAAAGGCAGGAGTTCTCTGCTGATGGTGGGGTTTACAGTTGCAGGAGAAAATCCTGAAAACTGCCTTGTTTTAGGATTTTAAATGCAATATTAGCTGCACCAGCCTTCACCCACCTTCATCATGGAGAGTGTGAGAGATTGTGTTGGGGAAAGTGTGTCAAACATCAGAAGGCCATCATTTAGTCCCCAAAGCTCTTGGGCCATATCCTACCTTGCCAGGGTCTTCTTATGTGCAGGTTTCACTTGGGTCCCTCTCTCCTATTTTCCATTTGGAGACTAAGACCAAGATTCCATGGTATAGCATAACACTACATGGGTCCAGACTGGTGTGGATAAGGAAGGCAAAATGCCACTTCTTTTTGAGCTGCCAAAAAGCCAGCTTTTCTGCTGCCACTGCAGATTTGTGGTGCTCCTGGGGTGTGTGGCCTGTAAACACCATGTTGCTGGAGCGCTGCAATGCTGCCTGCCATCTGGTTGGGCAGGTGGTGTGATGCTGGCTCGGGGGGGGGGGGGCAACACTGGGGCATACATCATCTAAACACCATGACTCCACACTGCCCCCAAGCCAGTGCTTACTGCCAGTCTGTTTCAGACTTAAACTCTGAATAGTGTACTGTATGTATTCATTGGTTGTTGTGTCCCTCCAAGTCATTTTATAGGGTCATTTACAAGTTTAAAATTATTTTTATTGACTTAAATCAACTATTGCTTTCTTTCAGTGGATCCTGCTCTGCAAGAAGTACTCAATTTTAACAAGAATATTATTCTAGGACAGAAAGCAAATCTTCAACAAACGTTGCAACTGGCACAACAACAGTTACAACAACAACATCTACCTTATATCCTTGGTAGGTCATAGGTTAACAGTGTCACTATGTACAAAGACAGCCTTGGGATTCATTACACAGGGGTATTTTGTTGCTGCAGTGGATAATTTTATTTAAAATCAGAAGTAACATTTCCAAACATATAAAGGCAAACCTGAAAGAAAAATAATTATATGTGTGCATAGTATTAGATTCCACACACAGACACACACACACACAGAGACACACACACACAATGCTTGTTTAAATTATATTCTGTAAATTTTGTAAAAATTGAAAATTTGGTAGTAAGCAGCTTCAGTTTAAACAGGAAGTTGCAAGTTTATAGCTTCATCAAAACATTTCTTTTTCCAGTTCTTGTTTTAAAAGTTATTCTTATCAAAGTTTTTAAACAGAGGCTGGATGGCCATTATTTTATTATTATTATTAATCCTTTATTTATATAGCACTGTAAATTTACACAGTGCTGTACATATAATCTTATAATTAGACGGTTCCCTGCCCTCAGGCTTACAATCTAAAAGACACAACACAAAAAGAGAAAGGAAAGGTGGTGGGAAAGGGGATGAGGTCCAGTACTTCTCTCCCTCTGGGGCCTGAAGGACTAATAAGCTGAAGTAACTATTTAATTACTAACAACACTACATAAAAAAATGATTTAAAATTTTAACAGAGTTATAGAGCAGTGTAAGATTAATTCATATTTACAAAAGTTTTCCCCTGTTGATTTTGTTTATTATTGTAGTTTAAGATCTTGAGTAGTACCCAAATGTCACTTGACAAGCACAAATGATACTGTGCTCATGATGCTTGGTTCTGGGCTATGAAAAAAAAAGGGGGGGGAGGAGAGATCAATACAGACTGGTATAATGCTAGTGATACATATCAACATAAAACTAGCATATGTGTTCTTTTCGTTGTTTTTCTTGAAACTTTTTTTCCTTATGTTCCATTAGAATTATTGGATTGGGTGTTCTCTCTCCCTCTCTCTTTCACAAACACATAGAATTTGTTGTGTTATCATTTACAGCTGAAAAGTTCAGAAATATGTCGGTATTCTTTTCCCAGCCATCTGGCACAACCAGAGTCCATGAGTATAGTATGCAGCCCTCAAGACCAGGTAACCAGGAAGTTTAATTTGTAATGAAAATATTCCTTCTTTTACAATGAAAAGGGTGGTCATATTTATACTACTGAAAATTAAAAGTTGCATGTATTTTAGGAACAACTATGCTTAATGGATAAAACAGGATATATACTTCTTTTGCCATAGCACAATCAAAACCTGATATTTGAATGGTATAGTGTTGAACTAGGCTGTGGGTCAAAGTCTATCAACAAAAAGCCTTAAAGTCCACTTTTGTTGCACAAATACAATGTAGAGGTTCTAGCAGCACTATCTCTCTATAAATATTCAGATTTCTGTTGTTTATAAAATTACATGCAACAAACTCAAGCTAATTCCATGCTGTAAAACATCTCAGCCCATTAAGCTTGTAATCTTTCCTTCTACCTGGGAAAAAACCCCAACTCAGTAGATGGGTACATGATTGCTCAGTAAAGGCAGGAAATTATATGACATTGATAGATGTTCTTTGGCAGGTGATGCAGAAGGCATCTAGAAGTGTGAGCTTTCTTCCAACCACAGCCCAGGAGAGGCAAGGTCACATGATTGCAGATCAGAATTTGCCAGCTGTCCTCTCATTCTACCTTGATTTTTTTTTTCTTGTCTTCTCCAGAAGAACAGCTGTATGGAGACTGTGATCTCCAGACTCATATCTGTCTTTTCTTCGCTCCTTAGAATCATAGAATCATATCCTTGAAGTCTTTAATTTTCAGCATTCTCCTTCTCTCTTATCTTTGTTACTTACATTTTAAAAATGTTTTCCTCCTCTTCATCTCTTTTTTATTGTCCCCACTTCCCCCAATCTCTCCATGGCACTAGAAAAAAGCTTTAAAGGCTTCAGCCACAAAGAATACACCATTTTGATCGTAATAGTGAGCCTACCATTAAACGGCCTGGTTTACTGAATATGCCAAAAATGTATCCTCAGAAGGGTGCTCCAATTCCCTAATCTCTCAGGTTTACCAGGCAAGCAACCAAGTAAACAGCTGCTCGAGCATCATCCTTGCCAGTGGGTTTCTGTAGTCTCAGAGTCAGTACCTTTGAAACCAGCTCCCATGACTTCAGTAACCTTCAAAATTTATTTGAAGAGGACATAGAGGATAATTTCCCCTCATTCCACTTTGGTGTTATAGCTCCTCAGGGCCTTGGCTAGGCATAGTGCCTTTCTTTCTACCCATTCCTTATCACATCATGATGACATGCAGCCATTTGGGGACACAGATTTGGCTCCCTAATTTGCTTTCAGAGGGCCCCTGATCAGCAAAATTTAAGCTGATGCTGTCCCGATTAGTTCACCTTCAGAGCCCTCTAATTCTGTTAGGGGCACTACAGTATAAATGGCAGGACAATCACAGTCTCTGTTTGACAAAGGTAAATTTTACAGATAATTAATTCTATGGTGGCCAAGCAGCTTGCCTGGCATTTAAGACCCTGGCCTCTTACTGTCCAGCCAAGCAGGGGAGCTGATGGACTCCTCTTCCCAGAACTAGTGGGAGCAACCTTCCTACATAATAGGAGTTCTATACTCATGACTGTAGGAGTTATATACTCACACAGGTTCTAAGCTCAATCACAGTCAGTCCTCTGAGGAAACAGATAGGGCTTACCCACCACCTCAGGGCTTTCTAAGGTGCTTAGCTCAGATGATTTTCTTCTCAATTTACCAAAAGCACTATTGACTCAAAAGATTGATCAGCCAACTGGAATATTCTCTCACCTGGAGGAATCTATTAATTATATTTTCCCTACCCATCAGTCTTGGTCAGCTGATTCGAGAAAAATGGGAGACCCCTGCTTGACAGAAAAAGATATGTATTAGCATTGCTTCATGCATGCTCTTCTTTCCACTGATTATGAAGGACCTTGAGATCTTTCTGATGCCTAGTGACTGTGATTCTTAATGGGCTTTAGCACCCAAAGGGGTGATGCAAGGAGAAAAAAAAGTAGAAACAGTCCTTGAGAAAATGCATGAAGCATCAGCATTAATCATTTGGACATACTTAGCAGTATCCACTTCTACCAGTGCCTCTGTGCTTTGGGTGAGCATCTGTTTATTTCTATCAAGATAGTAAAACCTTACATAGAAGGCTTACTTACATTACATAGAGAACATCCAATAGAGAACAGTTCCAATGAAGAAGAAAAATGGGAGGTGTCTCAAGAAACCAGGATGGATGACTAACGAACTTTGAACTGAACTAAGTTTAAACAGAACATGTATAAGAAAAGGGGGAAATCACCAAAAAGAAATTAAGTCAAATAGTGAGCACATTTAGGAGTAAAGTCAGAAAAGCTAAAGCACAGAATGAACTCAGGCTTACTAGAGACGTTAAGAACAAAAAGGGATTTTTTTGGGTTTATCTGCAGCAAAAGGAAGAATAAGGAAATGGCAGGGCCACTGTGTAGAGAAGATGGCAAAATGCTAACAAGGGACAGAGAAAAGGCAGAATTACTCAAAACCCTCCTTGCCTCAGTGTTCTAAGAGAAGGAAAAGGGTGCTAGTCTGACATCAATACCTCCTAAGACCAGAGATGAAAAATCCGTCATGCCATTGGATCAAAAGAACTGGGAGACAGGGGAGGCCTCTAAGCACTCTCACCAGATCTTTCACTCCAGCAGTATTCTCCAGAGGCTGGAAATGTAGCTCCTTTAAACGTGCCTGGTCCAGGCTCAGATTTAATTCCAAAGCACCTCTTCCATTGCCCCCAAACCCAGTCCCAGGGAATGTAGATAATAATTCTGACTCGCCCTAAGCAGGGGATAGGTTTTGTCACACCCAGCCAGCCTGTCTCAGGATCCTTATGGACAACTGGGTATGTTCAGCCTTCCATTAAGGTTACACAAATTCAATTCTCCTCTTCTCCCACTGCCCAACCTCTTCAGACCCTCTCGTTTCCAGATCCTAGTCCATCATGTCTATAGTGATATAATACCTGCCAAACATCGAAGCCATAATACCAGTGCTGCCAACAGAAATACTGTTTATCATTTATTCAGTTTTCTTTGTTGTGCCTGAGATTGATGGGCTACAGTTTAACCAGCTTCCCCGTGCTCTGGAACAGCACTAAAGAGAGTGGCTGTAGTGAAAAGGACCTTCCTGACACACCCATTGCTCAGACAGTGAGTGATCCACAGGGCCTGAAGCTGTGTGGACGTATTCTCTCTGCTGGACCTGACCTCTCTGCTGGACCTGGATGCTGAGTCTTGAGACCAGGGCACAATTTGATCTTTCAGAGGCTTACCTTATTTCATCTGGTGCAACTAAAAGACAGCTGGTCCCTGGAGCACCATGATGTGCAAAAAGGCCTTTTTACTGTCCTGACCTCATGGTGGAATACAGTGTTAAGAATGGACGTTTGAACTGTGTAATGCTTTGGAATCAATAAATCCCAGTGCAGTGGAATTCTTGGTTATGAATGGAAAGAGTCACACTTTCTTATCTCAATCCCATCCTGAAGCCCCATGTTTCTTCAAGATCACTTGGTAATGCAAACCTTCTAGGAACATAGCTTTCACAACAATCAGTCACCTTTCGTCTTCCAAATTATCCCTACATCTAGACTCTAATAGACACCAAGAAGGGAACAACTTCAGTATTGCCAACACATACAGAAAAAATTGCAGCTTCTTGTACAATGCCTGCATGGTCAGCAGATCTCATGAGACTAGCAGAAGTCTCTTGCCTGAAAAACTCCTGTAGTGGTGGCAAAACCCCTTTGATCCCTTTCTTTCAGTTCCAATCAGAAGTTACACAAAACAGTTTTATTCCATCCTACAATGCTTTATACTGGAAGCCTCAGTACCACTCAGTACTGTATCTGAAGAAGTGAGTTGATGCAGCTAGACTAGGTAAAATAGCAAAAACAACAGCAAACTGATGCCAATGCAATGACCCCCCCCCCCACCTTTGCTATGCAAATACTTCAGTTTGTAATACTTGTATTTTCTGCTTCACCTCAGGACAAGGGATGGCCACTTTCATCATTAAAAGTCTACTTAGCAACACTCACAGCTTGTGAAAGAGTAATGGTCAAACCAATCCTCTTGTTAAAAAGCACCTCAGTCTCTCCACATTCCTCTGTTCTCCAGTAGTCTTTATCTGCTGTACTTTTTATGTTTCTGATAAAACTCTTACCACTTGCATCCTGTGACCTGAGACTACTTATTTTTATAAGCACAATCATATCTGTGCACAGTGCTTCCTTATGTGGTCTTTTATCTAGAAAAACTGGTTATATGCCTACATATCTCCTTCCTATAAAAGATTATGCCAAAATCCATCTACACCAGAATATTGTTTCCCCAGCTTTATGGAAGTAATGTTAACACTTTCTGGATATTTATAGGGCAGTAGGATTATGTATCAAATTTACTGAACTCTTATCAGAAAATGACTAGCCTGTGCCATGAAGAAGATAGGTGGGGCAGTATCATGACAGTGGCTCTCAAAATGGATTTTGGAGACAATATTGTTCTGTTATCAGCTGGTTAAGTTATCTCTTCTGACAGGTCTGCAGGTGCACTCCATTAGAATGATGGCCACATTGACTCCGATTGTGCTTTTCTGTTCTTGCAAGGCACACAGTCAGGCCTGGATGGCCCTTCTGGTTTCTTCCAACTCTGTTTCTATGATTGACAGCTTTCATTAGAGAACTTTTTGCTCTCCAACTTGTGCAAAGCAGCTATGTGGTCCTAATCATCCATATTCATTAACACACTAGATTGGATACTAGCGCATGGGCTAATGCATCCTTTGAAAGGACAGCTCTTTCTTTAGTGCTGGCATGATGTCAACTACCACTGGTAAGGTAGCTTGCTATTTAGCTATCTGTGTGAATCAGAGACTATGAAGAATATTGATAGCTATAGTTCTTTGAATTCTATGAATTCACATAAAACACCTTTTTTCTACATCTATGAATTCACATAAACCACCTTTTTTCTGTCCTGCCTTATGTCTTGAGTGGTGGACTGAAAATTTTGGACAGTAGTTTGGAATGCTTAAGCATGCATACTAGGATGTAGGGATAAAGAGTCCACCACAAACCTATTCAGCTCTGGAGAATTTTGAATGAAACTCTGTGCAGGCACAAGACCCATGTATGTGAATTCACAGATGGCCACTTACCATAGTTATAGGTAAGCAACCTGTTCTTCAGAATAACCTCAAAGGTGTTTTAACAGAAAGTTTCACAAGGTGTATAATTGGAAGACTCTAACAGTGTTTTGAAATTTTCTCCCTTCTTCCATGTGGTCGCAATCTGATCAGTTAAACTCCTTTTTCCCATTCTTCTGACTCAGCAAAACAGTCTGGAGGGGTCAAAGAGATTCTTGTGGCATTAGATATTATAGTAATAGAATTCTTCCTTACCTTTAATGGTTATGAACCTACGCTGTACATTTATGCATTTGCTACTTCTCTCCCTATTTGTCTCCAAGAAAAGTAATGTTATTAGTTACTATCATTTATGCATTACCCACCTCTGTGCCTTTTATCACCAAGGAATGTAGAATGTTGTTCGTACTAATTTTTTTTTAAAAATAAGTTACCATAGATATTTGTGAATTCAAAACAATATTGTACTAACACACAGTACCATATTCTCTTTGTGTATTTCCAAGCAGTATGGGAAGCAAACCAATTACCTCAAAAGGACTATGGCCACAAGTTGAATATATTAAAAAAAAAGCTGTTGGGATCGGAGGCTAAAGGTAATTTATCAATCTGAATACAGGTTTTTTCTTCATTTATTTTATTTATATACTGCCTTTCTCCTGACATGAGATCAAATCTTTTGGGACTCTGTAAAGGGAAGTGTTAAATGATATTTAAGACATTTCTACAAAATCTAAGGAGAAGTGAAAATGTTTCTTTCTGTAAGCTTGCAGAATGAGAATTATATGTTAGTGAGAGGTGGGAAATTGCTTTCTTTTCAGGAGTTCTGCATTTGTTCATTTCAAACCATGCAGAAAATTGGGAATGGTAATATTAACCATTTAAGAACTTCTTTAGCAGGCCATGTAAAAGTAATTGCATCTCTTAATTTGTATGATAGTCTCAGTTTAGTCATCTTGGCTTGCTTGATTTGTTCTAAGACTAGAGATGGTAAGGCCTTGAAAAAACCTGAAAAAATTCAGGAAAAAATGGGTTGCTGCTTGATTTGTTCTAAGACTAGAGATGGTAAGGCCTGGAAAAAATGGGTTTTCCCCCTCAAACCTTTTTTTTCTTTCAAAAAACTGAAAAAGGGAAAAAACTGATTATGGAATGTCTTATTTTAGTATGATGAATAAAATCTTTAAGACAAGTTATTCATATGTTTTCCAAATCATTTCAAAAAACTATGTACTACGTAAAACTAGGTTAAAAAAAGATTTTCATTTCTTGAGTAATGCACTGTAATTACCTGACTCAAAATGTCCATTCCTGACCACTTTAGCTCACTCACCCCAAGTAATATTTATAAATTCAATTTCTTCTCTATGTCTAACTTCCCCCGATTCATGCTCCTCACATTCCATGTTCCCATAATGTGTGTTGTGCTGCTTTGGACTCCCATCTCCGAGCACATCAACAGCAGAACATCATTTTGGCTTGAGTCCAGTTGTGTCATTAGCTGTGGTGTCACTCATAGTTCTCTGCTGTATTCCACAACCTGGGAATCTTATCTTCTGGTACTATCTCTTATTTCATTTTGGGTTGTACCATTATAGGCTTTTCATGATAAGACATTTAAAAGGGGTTTACCATGCCTCCCCCTGTGCAATATTATTAAGTGATGCCACTGCTGTTGTCTCTGAGAGATCCTCCACCTATGTCAACCCGCACTACTGCTGCTCCCCAGTAGCTGTTTGGTATGTTTAGTCTGGCTCCTCTGTAAAAGACTTTTCTGACATGGGAAACCCTACCTGCAGCACTGCTACTGCCAGCATAGCATCTTGCCTCACATGAGCATGCTGTACCACCACCATAGGAAGATAGTGACATGGTGAGTAGTCACTTTGGCCAACATATAATACTGGTCAAATTTATAGCTACTCAGTTTGACCAACATTTTCTTTAATATATAAATAAAACCAAATAGTAAGCTTTCAGAAGATATAATGAAGTAATGCATTTTGTGATTAGCTGGATTGGGAACTCCACTTGGAACTACTGGAACAAGCTCACCAGCCAATCAGAGTGAAGAAAAGGTAAGTGACTGTGAATTTTTTTAGAAAGTGGCAACATTTGGCAGTTCTGTAGCTGCTGTTATAATGAAAGTACAAATTAGGAAAAGGATTCTTGGAGCAACAAGAAGATTATTGAATAATCTTGAACTCTGATAAGAGAGAGAAGGGAACAAGAGAGAAGAGGGTTGGACTGGATGGCCCTTGTGGTCTCTTTCAACTCTACAATTCTATGATATCTGAAGGGTGCTTTAAATATCAAAACCAATTTTATAAGCAGAATGATAGTACTTCAAGGGGCAGGTGGGATATTTCTTGACAGAGGAGAGACGTGATGACATAAGTCACAGGTTGGGCACGCTGTATCAGCTTCTTTACAGTGCAAAATAACAAGCTGCTGCAAAGGTTCTTTTCATCAAGAAGTGTGGTGACAGAAGGTCAAGGGACATGACCAGAAGCAAATCTGTTTCCTATGTCTCTAATTTCAAAGGTAGCAAGACAAGAAAGGTGGAGAAAGCTCAAGGTATTCTGACAGGTCCACATTGGTAAAGCCATCATTGGCTTCCAAGTCTGCTTCACCTGTACAACTAAGGTGTCAGCAGCTGCACTGATTCAATTACCAAAGCATGCCTCTTAATTCAGGCTCCTGTGGTAATCAAAACTCAGATTGGCTGCATCTAGCTATTCAGACATTGAATGTAAAGGGGTGAAGATACAGATAAACTGATCACAACACATTTTCCATCAAGGTACACTTTTAACATCGAATAAATAAAACATGACTTGGCAAGCTTTCAGAAATAGCATTCAGAGACTACTACTGTATATACTGGACTATAAATTGACCTCATGTATAAGTCAAGGGCAGGTTTTGGGGGCAAAATTATGATTTTGATATGATCCATTGAAAAGCTGAGGGCAAAACCTAGGGCATATAATGAGGCATGTAAATGGCAAAGGTAACAATGCCAAGGAATTTTCAAAAATCTGGCAGGCATAACTGTTTCTGTTCACTCGGAAGGCTGGATGTATGAAAAGGGAACTATGGTAAATGGTAGCGGTGCAGTGTTTGTGGGAGGTGACCAGGCATGAGCAGGTAATAGAGCATGAAGTTTTTCATTGCAGTTTTAAATTATCCTTCATATTGTATTGATGGTGTTATAATTATACACAACAATTTTATATCATTTTTAGGATTCAATCGTTATTTGTGGAAAGGGATGCATCTCGAACAAAAAACATGGAGCTTTTCCAATAATAAAGACAAAATCAAGACCTAACTAACCTTATTCTAAAACTTGTTAGAATTCATTTTTGCTGAATTATGCAAAAGAATAATTAAGATATACAGTGAAGCATGGATCTCTTCAAAAGCTGTGGAGAAATTTAATTGCATTGGAGTAGCAGTTAATATATGAAATCTGAACCATCAGAACTCATACAGATCACTTAATTTTAATGGTTTCAGCAGAACATAATTACAGTACAGTTCCAACCAAATTACAATTTGCTTGCTTGTGTGGTACTTTCAGCTATGTAATCAGGTGTTTGAAACAAACCAGACTTTTAACCCTAGAATTCTATGTCCTTTATCAGACCTCTGGAGGAGCAGGTTGTATTCTGTTTACCATCTTGACTCCACCTCCAACAATTCCTTCCTTGCCTTGCTAAAGATAACATCTTCCTTGAGCCGCAGCTTTTCCAGACAGTAAGGAAAGATCTGATTTGGCCTCTAAGAAAACAGCTTTGTTTCTTTCACTGAAATATCCTCAGGCATCTACCATGTTTTCTTGATACTCAAAGGAGAGGTCAGTAAAGGGTAATCTCAAGTACCTGATAGGTCTACCATGTACAAAAGTCAAAATGAAGACACTCTGAACTTGATGGAGGAACTCGCATCAAGGGGAATATGTGACCATTGTGATGGAGACCTACCTCTGTATCCCTATTTCTCATAACATCAGTTATATTACAAGGCCAGTTAATATCCATACAAAATCCTCTCTTTTGGCTTGACAGTGGCCTAAAGTTTAAGGCATTCTCCCGTTCCCCTGCCTAGACAACACTCTACTGAAGTCACCTTCATTTCCACATGCCACTTAGACCTGAAGGCCACACTGAAGTCCTTGAAGAAAAAAGGCTCATTGCCAACCACAAAAAGAGGGAAAATAAACAAGATGTGGTTCAATCCTTAATAAAAAATCACAAACCAGTTCTGGAAAGCATGTTTAGGATCCATAAGCAAAAGAAGAAACAATTCTTCACATGCTTATTGATGGTTATATTTCATTATTTAAAAAGGTTTTTTTATTTTGTCTAAAGCCCTGTTTTGTATAAAGCCTAATGTATTTCAGCCTTTATATTACTGAGTGGCCTTCCTTAGGAACTACACATTCAATCTATTAGCAGCAGAGATTTCTGGAGTTGGCCAAAAAAATCTCTGGTAGATTACATAGAAGGCCACTTGCTTTCCTCATCATACAGACAGTGTCCCTTGTGACAAAAGCAGGGAAGGAGAAAACATGTATTCCCTTTTCCATTTTTATTCAATTAAGCTACATAATGACTAAATGAGATGCTGATTTATAATCATTTTGAACTTAAGAAGTCAAGTTGCACATTTTAAAATTAAGCCTGGAAATGCACACAGAACCAACATGATTGGTACAATATGGCCTGAATGCTTAGTCCCCAACAAGGGGCCCAGTAATTGCATTCTGCACCAGCTGAAGCTTCCTCTGTCTTTATAAAAGTAGCCCAACATAACAGAGTACTGCAGTAATCCAGTATGTATGTACCTTCTCCTTACCTAGATAAAAAGCCCAAGTCTTGCAAATACTTTAGGAAGAATGAATGGGAGTGTTTGTTCAATTTGATTTACCACTACATAACAACTAATGATATTAGGGCTGTATACTATAATCTACATTTTTTGGTACCAGACCATATACAGTGGTGCCCCGGGTTATGAAGGTAATCCGTTCCGGGATTACCTTCGTAACCCGGAAGCTTTCATTTCCCAGGGGACCGCTATTCTAAACGGACCGCGCAGCCATTTAAAGGGGCCACGCGGCTTTTTTTCTTTCGTATCCCGGGGGATCTTTCGTATCCCGGGGGATACAATGGCGGTCCCGCCGCCTTCGGATCCCGGGGGATTCGTAAGGCGGGGGACCTCTGTATAATCATGCTTAGAAGAAAACAGTTTTAAATAGAACTGATATGGATGTCTGCCAGATAGATAGATAGATAGATAGATAAAACAAACATGTTTTTGAGATTATATTCCATTAGCTTTTACTAAAGGATTAGCTTTCCCTGATATATTATTAAAATTTAAGAGGCTGCTTCATCCTAAAATGCATAACATGGATAGAAATATAGGTATGAAGTTTAAAAAATTTTATTTAATAAATAACTTCCATGATAGCACTGTAAAAAGTGAACATTTGTTAAAATAAAAGGCACTTAAAATAATCACGTGGCTAGTATTGAACAGATGATAAAATGGTCAGAGGCAAATGTACACAGCAGAAACAATTATATCTCCTGACTGACAGTCATGGTACACGACAATGATGCAATCTCAGCTACCCACTTTAAATCTACAACCAAGACTGTGAAAAAAATCAAGTTATTTTGACAACAATAAACTTACACAAAATGAAAACAAAACACATTAAAGAAAAAGGTGACAAAATACCAGGCTTTAACCCAAGAAAGAAAATTAAACAAACCCATTAATGAGTTAAGGCCCTAACATGTTTAGAAGATAGCCTTAGCCAGACTACTTTTCAGTTCTAAAGCCAGGACTTGAATTTACAAAGAAGGCGTTCTTAGGTTACTGTGCAGCAACAGCATGAAAAAAGAATGGCACAACATTAAAGCTACTGTTTTGGATCTGTTTGGATCTTTCTATTTTTATATGTAACCTTTGAGAGATTAATATGCATATGCACATATTAAATTGTCTTTTAAAGTGACAATTAAATTGTCAAATTTACAGCACGATTTCCATCTTGTAATAAATGTACCCAATAAGGTTAACTCTTCCATTCATTATTCACAAGCTAAAGTTTTGTAGTTCACAAAGAATTATTTGGATTGCACTTTAGCTGTGCAAACCAAGCCCTGATGTGCCTTTAAAGTTAAAAACCCATCTAACTTTAATACTTAATGGCTAGACAGAGTCCTTCCATACTGTGATTGCTTTAGCCATTTCACTCCGGATACAGGAGAAAAAGGGTCAAAAAGGCACCATGTGACCTTAGCTGAGTAGGCTTCGCAGTCTCAAGTTTTCTGTCAGTCTCCTGGCATTGTTTATCGCAAAAACCAAAAGAAAAAACCTTCAAAAATAAAAAAGCATACTGTACATTTTAAAAATCTGCATAGGAAACAAACCTATATGTAAAGTAATGAATTAGTAAATTCATTGCAGTATTTATTGCCCTAAAGCTAAATTACTGTGACTACAAAATTGCTATATTGCATACAGTGTTGTGAAGTTTAAAAAGCAGTTTTCATTTTCCCTCATATTTTGGATTCACTACTGTTGTCACTGCACTCTTGTATATAGGATTTTCACCCTAGAAGGGAAAAAAAAGTAAATTAATGTTAAGATGATACATTTCTGAAAGTGCTTTTAAAAGCTCATATATTGGCAATATTTCCAGACATGGCTAAAGCAAACTAGAGCTCCATGTGCATGTTCAACCCACTGTTTCTACAAGTCATCACTGCACTGAAAAAAGCAAGTATATCATTTTTGGGGGAAAAAGTGGAAAACACTGTCTAGCAACATAAGCTTTCATTATCCATCAACTCTGTTATAAACGATTATTTCAGAATGTGCAATAGGGTTAAGAAATGTGGATTGCAATATTCCTAGGATAAAATCTTTAACTTAAATATGTACATTTATTTACACTAGTAAACAGAATAATTAAAGCATGTGACAACTAAATGAATTTTAGGCTTCAATTCATTCCTTTCACTGGCTCACATTCCCTGCCATGCACATGGAATTATATCAGTGACCTTGGGTACAGTCTTGACATATTAAAAACATTCACTAATTGGTAGCTCCAGATGATGTTCTGATTATTTGAGATATATACATAAATCTGTGTTTTTCACAGTTTTTTTAAATCAAAACCCACAGCTGGAAAATGGCACAGAAATGTGCTATCATTCATGTTCTTCCTCAAGGTATATGGTACAAAACATAGAGGATGGGTCAGGTCAGCTGATGTAACCTTGAGGTCTATAGATCAGGCTGTATTTCAGAATGGAAACTGCAAACCAAACAAACCAATCACTGCTAGGGTCACAAGAATAAATGGCTTGCCCAACTGTGGATTTGAGGCCAGGTTTTCTTCTCCTCACAGATCAACACAAGTTCCTTTTGTTTTTTGTATTCTAAATAATATCAACATGCAAGATTCAAAAAATGAATTATATATATACATATACATATATGACTAACAAAACACACAGTTAGTCCAAAAGTGAACACAACTGTTCCCATCTTTGACAGTGCAGAGCTGGCAAACAGCAAAGCAAACAGAAAGCAAAGTTTAATATTTTTCAGACACAAGTCCTCGATGAGCACACTGTATAATGAGAACAAAACTATGTCTTTTGAATTGTGTAGATATGCTGACTCTGAATTATTCTACATTTGACAAATACCATTACCTGCTGATTGAATTGCATAATGTAACACAAATCAGTATGATCTTTAATGAGATTTAGGAAGATAATTTTGGATTATACATAAGAATTAGGCACTCCTATGTTGAGTAAGATCAAAAGATGAATCTTCTTCAATGCACTGTTTCTAATATCTGAAGTGCTAAATACTGGCTGGAATTCCGTTGGTGTACTATGCCAATGTAACTATACTAGTGAAGGAAACAAAGAGAAAGAGATACTCTGAAAAGAAAACATGGCAGTGGAGAAAGGGACAGTGGGAGCAATGAACATGTTAGGAGAGGGCAGCAGTACAACTATAAGAGGAAAGGGTAAACTGACCAAGGAAATTAAGAAACTGTGTGTGTTTCATGTGGTAGGTATTTATGTTTCTTGTCTTTTATTTCCATTATTCTGTCTTCTGTAAAATGGATGTTTAGTGTCTTTCCATGCCCATGACAACCATTTTGTGATGCTGCCTAATAAATTTGCAAAGGACCTATCGCACCAACAGTCATGCTATTGTCACTTTGCATAGGAAAGTGCAAAAAAGTTGTGGACAGATCAAAAACAGCCTGCCTTCATGCACTACCTTTTTTGTGAAACAACTTGTCTGAGAGTCACCAAGATTCTGAAGTTGACACTGTATATATGTTCATGCCAGTTGTTTAAATCTTACTAAAAGGCAGTGGCTAAGTTTAGTGGAACCTTAAATTTCAGATTAGCACTTTAAATAGTTGTTCCCTCACCTCTCTTCTCTATTTTTTTAAAATGCAGCTGGTAAAATGTGCCAGCATGGTGCAATGGTTTAAGTGTTGGACTTGAGCACTGTGAAAACAGGGTTCGAATCCCACACAGCCATGGAAACCGGCAAGTCACATTCTCTTCCTCAGAGGAAGGCAAGGAAAAACCGCTCTGAACAAATCTTCCAAGAAAACCCCCTTGACAGTTTCACACAACAACACTAACAAAGCGTAAGAATCAAGCAGTGATTAGTTTAAGGTGCATACAATGAGTCTGAAGAAAGGAACATGCATAGAGAAAGAAATGGAAAAGAAAATACGAACGGAAACTTAGAGACCAGCTTTACGTCCATAGTTTGGATTCTTGAAATTGTTAATAGGACTCTTGTATATTGGATTTTCTTGCTGAGATAGACAGAAAAATGGTCAATGTGGAATACAGGAGAGACAAAGAATTCTCAAACAGAAAAGAGAAGATCATGCTGTATCTACATGAACTTGTTAGTTTCTTGAAAGTTTTATTCAATCTAAATATTTTAAAGCCCTGCACGATACTGAAGATACACTGTGAATGAACAAAACTCTCTCTCTCTCTCTCTCTCTCTTTGTGCATGTATGTAGATAAGTTCACAGGGTGTGTTTTGTGTTAAATATAACATGATCTCAGAGTACAAGTTTTCCAAGTAAATTTCTCAACATTTAAATAGGTCATCTCACATGTATCTATATTTCACAGTTCTATATATCCTCAACATATCTCAACTACATTATGGCAAAATTCAGAGCACATACTCATGAATGCAGAGAAGTGAACATGGCACTACTGTGGTCTTCCTTCACTAGACATAGGTGACACAATTAAAGAAATAAGGCTCAGAATTAGCCAACAGATTGCATGTTTCACTGTCTATCCAAGTTTTCTTGTCCAGATAACACTGTCTTCTTAAGGGATTGTTTTGAGATGTATTGCTGTGTACTCGAAGAGCTGTACAACTGGCCCTTCATATCCACAGGAGTTCCATTCTGCACCCCCCCTCCCGATGCCCCCCCTTCCGATGCCCAGGTCCCATGTACCGCATGTGGCAATGTACCGCATGCGCGGCTGCATTAATGTGGCTGCGTGCATGTGCCACCATTAGGGAGAATGGGGCAGGGCCATCTGCAGATGCTGCAATCCATGGATGGCAAGCCCACAGGTAGATAGGGCCAACTATGATTTGCCATTTTTGTTAAATAGTATTGTGGCTTACCGTATCCCATTTTGCATTCATCTTCTCTTTTTCAAATTTTGCAAATTCTCTTCTGTCGTGAATGATCATAAGCAGCTTCCAAATTAGCAGAAGTGCAAGACCTATAAGAACAATTCCAGCAACTACACCAGCAACAATAGGAATTATATCAGGACCTGTTGGACATTCTGGGGAACAAAATAATTGAAGCATAATGTAAAACCAATACTACAGAAACATGAAATACACAGTATGTGTAGCTAATAAAATGTCAATAAATTCTGTGCCTTTACGAATATAAATAGAACTTTCACTCAAGTTTTGTTGTACCTTAAACCTTGACATTGATTGTAGTTCACTAAACTTTGACCAACTAGAATTTTAAAATTAAAAAATGGTCTACCTTTGCCAAAGTGGGCAACATGCAACATGCTAATCTATTTCTGCAGATAAATAACAACAATTTTCTTGGGCAGGGGGAGTCCCTGTATTTTTTCGAACAAGAAGTCATTGGCCAGCACTGGTTTTCAGAAAAATTGCATGGGAACCAGGTGCAACATTTGCTGAGTCCCTGGGGTGTAAAATTTGCCCACATACTCTCTGAAGTTGCCGACCACTGACCAGAAGCATCATTCTTATTACTTTTTAATTGTCCATCCATTCTTCTGCATGTCACTGCCCTCTAATTTTTTATCTCATACTTGTATGTCCTTCACCCTTTATTTATATCCCACTTTTCTCCTAATATGGAACCCAAGGTGGCTCACAGCACAGATTAGAACAAGATACAGTAAAATGTCAGCCATAATGGTAAATAAAGTTTTAAAAATCATTAAAGCCTGATATGAAAACAGCACAAATCTAAAACAATTTATGAGCATTAAATGTACAGAGTGGTTGAGAGACTAAAACTCCCATTAGACCTAGCAGGCATGGACAAATGACCAAGGAGAACAGATAATGTAACCCAAGTCATTTGTCTGTCCTTGCTCTAAGGCTCTTGTATCACTTTAGAAAAAGGCAGGTAGAAAAGAAAAGATCAACAATTCGGTGCGATGTGACACTATTGTGTAACATCAAGATCATTACAATGTATTTACAGTTGCCAAGGAAGTAACAGAAAGGTAGGACTAGCTGCGCAAGGCTAGACCAGAGGCCAAGAGGATTTTTTTTTTTGGCTGAAAGGCCAAATTGTCTGCTCTCCAGAGTAAGAGGGACAGCACACCAGCAAGGGTTTGGTTTGTCCCAAGAAACACCATCTCAAACAGGCACCTTGAATAAACTAACCTACAACCCAAATTACATTTATAAAACAAATGGTCTTGGTTAAAGACCTGGATATTCAGAAAGCACATTAATTAAGAAAAGGGAAAGGATTAAAACATTGTGTTTATTTATTTCCCCATTTGATATATTTCTTGGCATCACAACTATAATCTTCCCAATATAAAATAGTAACATGAATTATTCAATGACTAATAAAAATAATATAGTAATTATGTTCCAAGAAATTGCTAAGGAATACAAAGTCAATATTTCACATGAAAGATTTTTTTAAAAGGTACCTGGTGTCTTCACCACATGGACAATGGCTTTGTTGTTTGAGTCAACTGAATATGTGAAATAAAACCAGCAGTCATCAATATCCTTCTCCTTGCAATGAGTCAGGGCATCATACTGCCCAGGCTGTGGCAACTTTTCTCTACGATCTACCAGCGTCAAGGTAAAATGTGAACACTCTTCTTCACAACGCTCTTTCTTTTCTCCTTTGTTAAAAGCTTTGCACTGGACACAATCCCTATGGCAACAAAAATATCTATCAATATAACACCTATTTGTGTGTTTGATTTCTATCCCGCATTTCTCCCAAGACAGGACTGAAGGTGGCTTACAACAAATTAAAACAAAATACAGCCAAAATCTATTAGTTCAAAATTTAGAAAAGGATTAAACAACAATTCTGTTATAAACAAAACAGTTTAAAACACATTTAAAACATAGTCAAAAAAATAAAAGCACAGAGTACAACATTAAAAACTCCTTATTCTACAATGAGTTATGACTCAAAGACCTGCTTAAATAAAGAAGTATTTGTCTGCTGGCAGAAAGATCAGAGCAGACTTCCTATATATGAAGGAATTCCAAAACTTGGAAGACATCAAGAAAGCTTTTTCCCATTACTTCAACAAACCTGTGTGATGGTGGTTGGATGAAGAGAAAGCCCTCCTCTGAAGTTTTTAACACTCAGACGGGATATGTTCTGTTACAGAGTGTGGAGTCAAACCGTAGAGGGCTTTAAATGTCATAGCCACAACTTTAAATTCTGTTTGGGAATGCACCAGAACCCAGTGAAGATGTTTCAAGCAATGGGCTCATGTGAAGTGAAAGGCTTTCAAGGCTGGCATCCATAGTTTTTTTGTGGATTTTTCAGGCTATGTGGCCATGTTCTGGAAGAGTTTATCCTGATGTTTCACCAGCATCTGTGGCTATCATCTTCAAATAAGAGAATTTTGGCTGGAGAAACATCAGGAATAAACTCTTTCAGAACACAGCCACACAGCCTGAAAAACCCGTGAAAACAATGAATTTAGGTGTTCCCTGTAACCAGCTCAAGTCAGTTGCTTGGCCACTGCACTTTGGGGCCACAGAAATTTCTGAAATGTTTTCAAAGGCTGTCCCACATAGAGTGTATTGCAGTAATCCAATCAAGACATAACCAAACAATGTGTCACTGAAGCCACATCTGACATTTTAAGGAATGAGTGCAGCTTGTGCATTGGTTTTAACTTTGCAAATGTATTCCTAATCCCTGGCAAAACCTGGGTATCCAGGCTCAGATGTGAGACCAGGAATATGTCCAAGCTAAAAACCTGAGATTTCAGGGGAGTGCAACCTCATCCAGCACAGGATGAATTCCCATTTCCTGATCTGTCTTTCAAGCGACCAGGAACACACTTCAGTTTAGAATAAAGCATTACTGGAACACTCCAAATTTTACGCATAAAAGTCTGGCAAAAAGGAAGAATGCTAAATAAAATAAAGCAGGCTAGCTCCAGCTCTTCAAACTCTTAAACCTTAAGTTTCCAGATGCATTTAGAATTACATTTCCCCCAATGCTAGAAACATTCAGTATAAGACGCTGGATACACCTTCCTTTCTCCTTTAATTCTACAAAACAAAAACAACTGAGGACCAGAACAGATGGCCTTAAAGGAGCGGCTTGACACCACCCCTTTGATCGCCAGATCAGGGCCATGGCAACCACATGCTGTGATCCAGAGTTTTTCTGACCCAAAAGGAAGCAGCAAAATGCCGCTTCTTTCTGGGACGGAAAAAAGCCACCCTTTTCGCCATTGTCGTCCCCCTCAATCATTTGTTCTCTACATAATTTTTGGGCATTCCCCAAAATTCACCAGCATCAAGTAGTAAACATCCTCTTAGGAACAAGTTATTTTATCATAAAACACAAAAGCCTTACTTGTGCTCTGCACACACTCCCAGACAGGTCTGACACAACTCACACGTCGGTCCCTGAAATTTGGAATCTGTGCAGTTGCAGACTCCACACTCACAGATTCCTCTGCCATTGCAGATTTGACCATTGGCAGCTTCACATGGAGTAGTATCCAGAGGGCACTCACATGCAGAGCCTGTGTAATTGGCCCAGCAGTCACACTCACGACATTTACATTCACCATGTCCTAGTTAAAAACAGAAAGGGTATTTTAAATAGATATTTTAGCACTTTTTCTAGTGAAATATATGAATCTTATAAATCTATGTCAGTTAAACTTTGGAGAAACCCTTACAGGGTAGTGTAGTGGTTTGAGTGTTGAGACTACAATTTGAGATCAGGGCTTGATTCCCAGCTCTGCCATGAAACCCACTTAATAATAATAATAGTAATAATAATAATAAAATGTATTTGTATTTCCCGCCTCTCCCCTTGGATCGAGGCGGGATTCCAGCAGTAAAATCTACAGAGTTCAAGTACACTTATAAACCAATTACACTCATACAATCCCAAATCAATAATCATTAAAATTATTAAAACACATAATCCTTATCTAACATACTGTATGACCTTGGGCAAGTCACACTCGCTCAGCCTCAGGGGAAGGCAATGGCAAACCTCTTCTAAACAAATCTTGTCAAGAAAACACCATGACTGTTTATCTTTAGAGTCACCATAAGTCAAAAATGACTTGACGGCACACAACAACAACAACAACTTACAAGACGCTTCTCTCCTTTTTACTCGTCTGCTGCTTAATAAAAGGATTTACAAAGCAAGGAGATATAGATGACAGATGAGATAAGCAGGCAAGCTGTGCTTACTCTTATCCATCATGATACATGACATTTGCATTGCGAAAGTGCTCAGGTTTCTTTGCCAAATTATGATATCACTATATGCCAAGATGCATAGCAAATAAATAGCAAGCAAACGAGATTTGCCATTTGATGTTAAACGCATGCAAAAGTTATCTTATTCTGGAGGAAATTACTTATGGGTGCAACCCTTGCCTACTATAGAGAAGAACAAGCTATATTTCTACATGATATTCTAACACATGAATTTTACATGCAAGACACTTGTACTGATTCAGTTTTCTGAACAAAGCAGCAGCCAGCTGAAGTCAAAGAGAATGTGTCAGCATTATATCAGTTCTTAATCAGATACCTTCATCTCTTATTTATTAAATTCTGGAACTATTATAAAATGTTTGTTTTCATCTTGCATTTCATATTGTCTCAAAAGTTCACTTGATGGAAAATGAATTATTTACCTCCACAAATCAAACCATCAGACCGATCACAGTTGAAGTTATCACACTGGCAAAACTGGCCAGAGTAGACTTCATTTGGATTCTCTCTTTTCTTGCAGACACACTGTCCACAAATACATTCTCCATTGTTACTACATATTTCCGAACTGTTTGTTGCTCTGCAGGTGCCTGACATGTCTTCACTGTTCACTTCTTCTATGCTGCATTCACAGTGTTTTCCAATGCGTCCTGGTTTACATCTAAAAAGGAAAATGAACCACAGGGCTGAATGGGATTTTCGCAAGCATTTCCCAACCCTTATATCTCTTTAAAATAAAAGCTTCAAATTTGATAATAGTGTGTACTTATAGCAAACTATTTGATTGAAAAGGACAGTATGATTCATCCTAAAGTCACATGTTCTCAGAAACTATGAATAAAACTCTTCCACCCTCATCACTAATAAAGCAACGATGTCTAAATGCTGTTAAAAACAAAAACAAAACCTTATTGCTAATTTGTTTATTTGAGGAGCAGAAAGACATGTGCCTCCATACTCTGAAAGAAAAAATATTGAAAATGTTTCTGCTGAAGTGTTTCATCCAGACCTTAGAAATAACTAGTTACAAACAAGGTACCAAAATGTCTCACCCAGAGCTCAGAAGCAACTAGTTACAAAGAAATTACAGGCTGAGTCTCCTTTATGTGGGATTCCAAAATCCAAAATATTCCAAACCCCAAAATTGCCCACCTGTGTAGTTTGGATAGTGACACCTTTGCTTTCTGATGATAAGTGTACACCAACTTAGTTTCATGCAAAAAATTTTTAAAAATATTGTCCTTCACACTTCATGTTTAGACCTAGGTCCCATCTCCAAGGTATCTCATTATGTATATACAAATACTTCATAATCTGAAATCGAAAACACTTCAGGTCCCAATCATCTCAGATAAGAGAAACTTGTACAGCTATATGTCAGTTAAATGAAAGGTGTTGGAAGGTTTGAGTGAAGTGGGCAGTGAAACCTGCCTTAAACATGATGGAGTTCATTAAGGAGCTCTTCACTTAGGCAGCATTTGCCCTAGTTCTGACTTTCTTCTAGGAAGGTATTGTCTACATGTGTCATTCTGCCTTACTTCTTGAAACCACCTCTGAGTCAAGAGGAAGAAATATGTTTGCAAGCTTTTTCATCTAATACACTACTGCTGGTCCCTAGCCCATGAATGTATTAGCACCAATGAGAATTTCTGCAATCCAGTTTAATGAAAATGAATCAGTTGAAGCCCAATGGATCAAAATTTGTCTCATCAAAGCACAAGATTCCCTAAACAATTAAGACGGACAGTTGAGATACCGTCAAGGAGAACAAGGAGGTATCACAACTATCTTCCTGTGTTCCTTATTAAGCCTCAATAGGATGGAAGCAACTGCTCCCCAGCAGACTTCTTAGGGAAGGAAGATTATGGTACCACAATTTCTTCTTCATTCTCTATGTGACTCACACAAATAGGTTACGGTGCAGCAAATGCTTAAAAGAGATGTGTGCTCTTAAAAGAGATGCAAACTTGTTTTCTGCTGCTCCAGAGAACAGGACCCGGAACAATGGATGCAAGCTCCAGGAAAAGAGATTCCACCTCAACATTAAAAAGAACTTCCTGACAGTAAGGGCTGTTCGACAGCGGAACACACTCCCTCGGAGTGTCGTGGAGCCTTTAAGCAGAGGCTGGATGGCCATCTGTCGGGGATGCTTTGATGCATGGCAGGGGGTTGGATTGGATGGCCCTTGTGGTCTCTTCCAAATCTGTGATTCTATGATTCAAATGAGACACAGGAGAACTATTTGTGTGAGTTCACAGATGACCATTTGAAGAACAATGGTTACAGGTATGCAACCTGTCTTTCCAAGGACAGCTGTGCAGGCTGCTTTGGATTAGACCCTTCCACAGCTTCAGCAGCATCTACTGGCTGCCAGTATAAGAAGCTGCCACCAAAATGTAAACATTGTGGCAGCTATACTAACATGACTATGTAGGACTGAACAGGTCCTAGACAAAATGTATTTAAAAACCTGTAATAACATAAACCCATTTTCCATGTAATGTGAAATTACTGGAAATGTAAAGATAAGGTGGACTTGAAACAAAGAAACAAAGCAGAAAATTAAACACCAGAAAGGGCTTTTGTGACATTTCTGATCATACTCAAAGAAGCTATTTGCTCTTTTCACGTGTACAATTTATTTTCTTTTGAAAACAAACAAACAAACAAACACAGTACAGTTGACATTTATTTACCTGCAAGCACCACATTCAAATGTTCCATTTCCATAGTGGCAAAGGTCGCTGTCAGAAATTCCTTCTTTGTGACAGTCACATTCACAGATGAACTCCAGATTAATTTCTACCTCCTCAGTAAAACCTAGTGGCTTGATTTTAATGGTTTCGCTTTGCCCTTTTTCTGGACACTGGCTGGCTGTTACTTTAATCTCAAACCTAACCTGTAAGCAAAGTAAATGGACAATATAAACAATATATAATTTGTTGAAACAGATTACAAGAGGGGAAATCATACTCAAGTATGAGTCATCCAAAATTTATACTGAATAAATCCAAGATGCACAGGGTGCTATCATACAAAAAGATACCTCATCTCCAATTGAAATGTTGGAGCACTTTCTTCCTTCATCTCCTGTACCATTCACTCCATTCTTGCAGAAAGATTTATATTCAATTGAGACTTCTTTTGGCAACTTGTTGTTTTCCAATATAACTTCTGAAGATAGTGACTAAAATAGAAGTTGAGCAATTTAAGAGGACTGGATAGAATCAGAAACACACATCTCTTTTAATCATGTCTTTTCAAGTAACGATTCTCCCCTCTATCGTGATCAGTCTCATAGCAGAGGCTGTGCTAGCGTTTTCCTGTAGGATTTCATACTGACAGTGTGGCTGAGAAAGGCCCTCATGTTACTGTTAAGATCAGTGCTATTCTCTCTCCTCTGCAGAAACAGAAGCACACACAGACATGCAAATGGACATGTGTATTTGCTTGTAGATATATAAAAAATATAAGTCAGCTTCATAAACTTTGGGCAAAGGGGGGAAGGGATAAATTCTCATTTTCCTTGCCTCTTAAACAGTAAGCCTATTAAACAATTTTATTTAAAAACATACCTTAAATAGGAGAGACAGGTTTTCAAACTGTAATTTCTACTTATTTATAGCAAATCAAATACATTATGAAAAAATAATACAAGTTAGAAAATGCAAGTCTGCAGAGAGAGGTCATGGTGTTTTAGAAATAAGAGCCAGCTTTGCCAGTTTCTGCAAGTTCCTAGAAAATCTGCTACCCCCTAATATATAGTACAGCTTTAAAAAAATGTTTAAATTTTATTTTTAACATGTTACTGCAGTTTAATATGATTTTTGTTTATTTAAATATTTTATTGTTTTAAACTGTGACTTGCTTTAATGCTTTTTGTAAGCCACCTGGGATCTTTGATATATTTTCATAAAATTAATTAAATAAATAAGGTACCAGCTCAAATCAATGGAGATCATCTAATGCTTCCAAGCCATCTGCAAAAGCTCACTGTGGGATAGTTTTCCCAGAAATACACAGTATCCAAAAGGCAGATCTATTGTTCAGAACACTGTCTCTGTTTTCCAGAACCTGATTTTCAGCAGCAATCCCACCACAGAATATTAAAGATATCCCCTTGTTCTGATATTCTCTTAGTACTCATTTTACTACATTTTTAATCCACAATCCCAGCCTCCTAGAACAAGTATACACCAACATGTCATTCATATCTAATGGAAATGCTCAGTTGTAATGATATCCTTCATAAACAGTGATGTTAGCATTGGCAGAAAAACAGTGAAAGTTACTCAATGAAGTCAACTTACATTGTATGCATCAATAATCAGCTGGATCACATTACTGGAGTTTGAAGAGAGTGTCCCCACAGCAGACTTTGGAATCAAATTCTTCAACTCCTGTAGATATGGAAAATGAAAACAACATTAAATTAAAATTGTAACCAGGACACACATTTTTTAGAAAAGAAAAAGAAAAGAAAAGAAATGAAATCAGTGTAAATGCTTTCAAGAGATTGGTTGTGGAACTTATAAAGGGACAAGGAAGGATAACTAAAATGTTATCCTTGGTATGAAATGCTGCTTCCATTATTCATAGGCCTAGGAGGCAATTTAATTCATATCCAGGCCTAGGAGGCAATTTAATTCACATTCAAAGATTAGGATGAACAGAGCTACTATTTAAATATGACTACACACTGGAAAAACACAGTAACTGTTGATATCAAGTGTTTTTGCTCTCCTGTACTTCCAAGAGCTTCGTGAAACAAGTTATTTGTGAGATTGCAATTCATTAAATCCATTAACAGATGCTCAAAAACTTATCCTACTCTTTACCTTGTAAACAGGTTGAAATTCTTGGGTAACAGCAAATATGATCTGAATATTATTGTCACTTAGCTTCTGAACAAGGTGAGCAATGGAAGGATAATCCTGAAAACGAAATTAAGATCATATTAAGAAAAAGAATTGTATACATATTTGAATTTCATATACAATTTTCTCTCTATAAAAATATATACAAAAATATCAAATATACATTTGATTTGATACAAATACATTTGATTTGATACAAATGCATTCCTTTCTAAAAAATTAAATGAAGACTTCAAATATATTTTGTCACCTCTATCTGTAGAAACATCCATAACATATAGATCATAACACTACCTGGGAGTGTGTTAAGAATCACAGAATCAGAGAATTATAGAGTTGTAAGAAACCACAGAGCCATCCAGTCCAACCCCCCCTGCCATGCAGGAAATCACAATCAAAGAATGCCTGACAGATGGCCATCTGGCCTCTGTTTAAAGATTATTAATGATTAGCATTTTTAATAGTTCTTTTAAAACAGAATTAATCCACTGGCTATCAGTGACACAACATCTAATTATATTCAGTTGCTTCAGCCACATGGAAATATTACTTAATTACTGGGTGGATGGTATTTTGATCCTGTCAAATAAATTGTTTCCCAGTTCTTGGTTTCTCTCTGGTAGGAGCTGTTTGGAATACACAATATTCTTCCAACATGAAGAGTATTGGAAAATGTTTTATCGGATTTCAAAAATATCCAAAGATTTAGCATAAAAGATGTGCTAGCAGAGAAGCCTATGCAGATGCTCAGATCTTTCTTTCATAGCACTGGAAGAACCTGAATTCATATCTTGGGACTTTCCTATGAGTTTTCCTCAAAACATTATTCCATGGAGAAAAAGAAAAAGAGAAAGTATACTGTCTGGTATCCACAGCTACTTATCTCAAAGGGCTGTTTATGAAGCAGTTTCAGTGTTCTACTCTACAAATATATTTACACACACTGGAATATTAGATAAGCAAGCATACCATTAAACATTCATTTAAATATACTTACATAATAATGGCTCATTGTGTACATATTATCATCTAAATGGCATTGCCCATCATTTGGTAAAACAATTCCTCCAAGTTTCCCATCTCCAGCAAAATGGAATCCAGCATCCGTGGAAAACACCAACAGGCGGGTGACATTTCTCCACCCAATTTTTGACTTAGGGAGAAAAAGAGCTTTGATAAAAAATACATGTATATCTCAATTGATAAAGTAGATGTGTCCCTGGGCAGTACCAGAGGCAGAAATAACATGGGAAGGATAGATTCCTGCAGCACAAAGAAGGGCAGATCAAGATATTCAAAACTAACTATATTCACGTGTGAAAGAAAACAACCAGGCCAGGTAAGCCTTGCAGAATTAAAGAAAAACATTTTGAACTTTCAAGAGATCACCTGAAAGCATCTTCCAAAAGAAACCTAGGAATTACTATTTTTTTCACCAGCATTCACTTTTCTTATGACTTCCATTTCACTGGCCAAACTTTACAGATCTAGATACGGGCTTTCTAGCTTGGCAAAAAGAAGTGTGTTCATGGCTGCATGAAACTCTAGCCTTTAGATGAGAAAAAGGGAAAGTGTGCCATGAAAACGCTTTTTTTGCGTTTTAGGGGAGAAGAAACGCCTTTAAAAAGATGCTGGTTTTCCCAGCTTCTTTTTTAAAAACTGCGGAACAGTGCAGCTCCATCTAAAGGCTGTGGTGCAACTGCTAAGCATTAAGGAAAAGGCAACTTCATGTCACACTTTCCTGCCAATTTTAACGTGTTGAGGTAGCTGTTTACTTTGCCTGTTGTAGGCAAGTGTACAGAGCTACAATAAGACTGGAGGGAGTAGAATCCCATTCTTTCCTGGCTCAAGCTTTATTGCACACTGCTGCAACCTGACACCCAAAGTCTGTGTTGCTCCAGAGGCCTTTCACTATCCTCCCAATGCTGTTGCTAAAATCTTTCCAGTTAGATGAAGAGGAAAATGGGGGCTGGGCAGGTGTAAAACAACTGTAAAAAAGGAGCTTCTTTGTCAGAGGCTTTGTAAACTGCAGTATGCCTGTATTTTTGAAAAAGAGGTCATATACATCTAATGTTAATCCTGGTAGGACTAACATTGGACCAAATCCACTGTGTAAGCAGTAAAAGAAATTGTCAGTAGACAAAACAGAGAAATAAATGATAGGCATCCCATGTATTTTCAACATGCAGAATTTTAGTCAGCTCAACTCCCACCACTACTACAGCTTTGTAGAAAGAGAAGAGCCTTCAAATGGTTTAAAATACTAATACAGTGGTCCCCCGGGATACGAATTCCTCGGGATACGAAATCCCCGGGATCCGAAACGGCTGGGGCCAAAAAAAAGCCCCCGGGATCTGAAAAAATCCCCGGGTTGCGGGGAAAAAAAGCAACCCGGGCCCTTTAAAACATCCGAAAATGCGGTCCCCCGGGTTGCGAAACACTTCCGGGTTACGAAAGTAATCCCAGAACGGATTACTTTCGCAACCCGGGGGACCACTGTACAAAAAGAAGCCACTGTGAAAGCAGTGTGAAGATGTGTTTGAAATAACTATGTGATCTTTGCAATTGAACCCTTATATGAATCAGAAATCATCAAACTAAGAGAACAGAAAGAGATGGAGAAGATTTTCTGCTGTACATTCTACTTGTCTTGCCTACACCACCTGTAAATGACTAGATTTATTCTAGGCTAAGACATCATGCTACATGACATCCAAGATGACAGTGCCATCTCTGGGTTTCGTTTGATATCATTACCCAAGTATGTAGCGCCACTAGGGAGAATATGAACCAAGTCCCCTGAAAATACACTGATGGTTAATGGTTGATTCAAATGATAGACTTTGGGGTATGCTGTTATACTTAAAAATCAGCAGCTAGACTGGGTAGGGGGAAGAGTTTTGGTTATCCAGATGTTTTTTAGCTTACAATTTAGATTGATCCCACCTAACATACATTTGCCAAATAGAAAGGAATTTTGGGAATTAATAATCCAAAACTTTGGTAAGGCTAAAAGTCCCCCTGCTGATCTAGATCATATACAGTGGTCCCCCGGGTTACGAAGGTAATCCGTTCCGGATTACCTTTCGTAACCCGTAAATCTTCGTTTCCTGGGGAACGGCATTCTCTGACGGACCGCGCGGCCGATTTAAAGGGGCCGTGCGGTTTTTCTTTTTCTTAACCCGGGGTTTCCTTCGGATCCCAGGGGCTTTTTGGCAGTCCTGGCGGTTTCGGCTCCCGTGGATTTCGTTCCCCGGGGGCTTCGTATCCCGGTGGACCACTGTAAAAGTAAGCCCAGAAGTGGTGCAGAACTAAACTAGGGCTTGGTGTAGAGAAGGGGCAAGCTGATTAAATACAAATTGAAGAAAGCTAGATAAAACCATGATTAGTCACTTCTAGTTTCCCTTTTAAAAATAATAATTAAATCACCATATAAGTACAGGTGATGGAATGCATTCTCGAAAAATAATTTTAAAAAATTAAAAATCCCCAGTTGAGATTAAGGGTAAATCATCCTTCCTATGGCTTCTAGCGACAAAATTTACCATGGAGGGCACACAGAGTGCTACACAGAGGTGTTGAGCCATTTTCTCCATCTCTAAATTAAAACACGATTCAAGACCTTCATGCACCATATCCCTCCCTCCATAAAATTGAAATGGACATCTGGCCATTGCTGGGTTTGATTCCTCTCCTTGGATTTTTGGGGGCTGGTGCCACCTGTGGTGGAGCACAGGATAGATAACTGCCCCCCGGACCTTTGGAATTTGTTTATCCCTGAATTAAAAAGATCCAGGCAGCAGTTTGTGTAAAAATCACCAGTCAGAACGAGGAAGGCAGGTGTATATAGGTCAGTGGTCTGACTCTGCATAGCTCTGTCACGTTTCATATGTCAATCACTCTAAAGGCAGAAGCTGCCACAAGCCCATATGCACATGGAAATACATGATTATTTTGAATGCATGCATAGACTTCCTTCATATTTTAATGCTTTACCTTTACAGCTTATGGTTAAGCCATGAATTATACCACTGTAAGATTTGCAGTGTTTCCTGTTTTTATTGAATCTTTTGCCTCAATGTTATTAAGAGCATCAATTTTCCTTTGTTATGATTTACTACAAGACCCACAAATATAAATGGAAAGTACTTTTGATCTAAGATTTCCATCCAGGTTTATAAAGCACACTGAAATGTAATTGATCCCCAGATCTGCAAGCCAACTACATGTATATAAACCAACTGTATTTACAACAGAAGTAGAAAAAAATTAAAACACACTTACACCACAAACAGCAACCTGCATTATTGCATCAAATCCACCTTCTGGAGAATCCAAATTGCCAGAAATTTGTTGATCACCTACAAGTGTATTGAAGAGGCTTCCATTGCTGGTGAAGTTGAGTACATTTCTGTAGCTGAAAGGACTTGTACAATTAAGGTCACCTGTGCAAGGGTTCCTGATTTTGGCAGGTGTGGTACTGATATAAGGCATTACAGTTTTTTCAACAAAAGAGCCAAAACCTAAGAAAAAGACAGAAAATAAAACATAATTCTCTTGCTCATTGCAATAAAATCCCATATATACAAGATGATAAGGATGTGGGTAGGTTGTGCTTCTTTTCCAAGACAATCTTTTCTTCCTTTACAAGCTAGAGCAAATTTGGGCAACCAGAAGAGAAATGCTGGGGAAGGAGAAAACTCTAAACACATGGAGGCTATTCAACCTTTGTTAAGAGTTCTATCTAGCAGTGATTTAGTGGTTTAAACACTGGAGACCAGAGTTTGAATCCCCACAGAGCCATGTAAACCCACTGGGTGATTTTGGGCAAGTCGCACATTCTCAGCTGCAAAGGAAGGCAAAGGCAAACTTGTTCTGAACAAACCCGTTCAAAAAACAAACTAACTCAGGTTTGCCTTAGAGTTGTCATAAGTCAGAAATGACCTGAAGAGGCATGACAAGAAACAATTCAGCAGCTACTCTTGGTAAGACCAAAGGCACTATTTGATTCCTGTGTGTGTTTCTGGAATAGATGTGTGCCACAGCGTACAAGAACCTAGCATGGAACATGTAAAGTACATACATAAGAAAATAAAAAACTACAAAAAGAATTGGGAGCTTACTTCTAATTGTGATACTTTAAGGGGTCATCTGTGAACTATTATATATGGGTCTTGTGCCTGTGCTGAGCTACCACTAAAACATCCTAAAGCTTACCAGGAACCCTGTCGCAACTTTCCAATGTGGATGCCAATATATGCCTTGTGAACTTTCCCTCAGTTTCCAGTCTGGCACTAGAACTTAACAATCCAGACATGAGAAAGGGGAAGATGAAGATAAAGTTCACAAATGACTACTTGGGAATCCAGAGTTACAGCTAAGACACCTGTTTTTATTTACTTGTTCTCTGTTACTCTCACATAAGTGATTAGCAAGTACCATATATACTCAACTATATGTTGATCTCATGTATAAGTTGAGGTCAGGTTTTGGGACCAAAATTATGGATTTTGCTGTGACCCATGGATAGGTTGAGGGTAAAACCTGGAGGCTCCATTGGTGTATGTATGTGTGCGTATGGCAAGAGAGACTCATTTTTGCTTCATCGTTACAGATTTTGTTTCAGCCAGATGCGCAGAAGGGAGGGAGTCTCTGAAACGAACAGCAATATCAATCAAATCACCCAGGACTCTTTCTGGTTGGCTCCACAGAGAAATAAATTACTTTCCACACCACATGTGAAAATCTGAAAAAGCTGCTATTGCATTACCATAATGACATGTAAATAGGTTAACCTGGGATTTTGAGGTCAATTTTGGGGCATAAATTTTCAGACTTATAGATGAGTATATATGGTAGTTTACAGAAGTAAGTCTCAGACAGAACAAGCAACAAAACAAATTCACAGGCAATCTTCAAACCATCAACTGAGATTTCCTATTTGAGAGGAAACAGATACAAGCTTATTGGGTCCAGAATAACAGACAAATGGTTATTCAGAATGCCTGAAATGGGCGGTGAGAGAGGTGGCAAATATCTGCCTTACATCCCATGATGGAACATAACCTCTAATGATATGGATAGAATGTGTATACAGGTGGAGAGATCAATGATGGAATTGGGACATCACCTTAAGGAGGAAAGACATGTGGTTGAAAGAGTACTTTGACTGTGCTGCGCACATCAAGTAAGTCAAGTCAACTTCATGCTAGACATTTTCCTGGATAGTAAGCAGTAATTAGTGCCTAAGAAAGTGACTGGGAGAATGAGGAGACAAATATTCAACTAGGCCATAAACAGCTCAAGTAGGGTCATAACCATTTGAGAGAACATCAGTGAGAAAAACTGCAGTGGGAAACCTTTAGACTGACTGAGATGTCTGTAAATAATAACCTGAACCCAGTGACAAACATGAAGAGAGCATTGCCAAGTAAACTCTCAGCAAGGAAAATGATAAACCTACTTTCTCTGGGTGAAGAAGGTTACTGAAAGCATCAGCTACTGAAAATCACTGAGACTAATGGGGAGTAAAATGCACAAAGGCAAGAAATTTGTGCCACTACACATATGATTGAATGCTAAAATTATTTCCCAGAAGATTTTGGAAAGTTCAAGACATCTACTGCAAAGGCCATAATTTCCAGGCCATCACCTTCAGTATAGCAAGATCTGAATGTCTGATCCTGTGTGAGACAATCTAGGTGTTCCTGACCAACTGAGAAGCAGTGAGACCATCATACCTTGATAAGCTGCAATCTAACAAATAATGTTCTGATGCTGATCATCATATCAGTTATTAGAGGAATGTTCTAAGAGGGATGAAGATGGAAAAACATTTCACACAAGATGGCATTTTACATAAAGAGGAAGTAAAGAAATAAATACCCAAAGAAAGGGTGAAAGGAAAAAGACAAGAACACCAAATCAACATTCTAATCACAAGAGAAAAGAGATAATTTATCTCTTAGTTCTATTCATGTGGGAGATGGGAGAAAGGGGGTGGGGAGAATAGGCTAGGTTATGCACTGACATGCAGTTTGGCCGGCGGGGTTCTGGTTTTTGCCAAAATTATACTTGGCTCTAAAATGTCCATGTTATGATTATGCACAGGATCTGCAAGATTCCTAGGTGTAATGGGGATCTGAACCCTGGTTTTTGAAATAAATGAATATTGGTAACTTCAGGTTTTCCCTTCGTTGAAATTCTTTCAAACAGTAGGTCTCAGCCTCTGGTCCCCCTGATATTTTGGACTTGAATTCCCAGAAGCTCTTATAATTGGTAATGTTAGGTGAGGTTTCTGGGAATTTAAATGCACCAAAATGGGAAGAATGAAAAACATTTGTCTGGATGCTATATTCAATACCTAGAATCAATTGTATGTCTGTGTATAGCATCTGTACACAGCGCCCAAACATCAATCACCAGCATATGATAACAATTAAATTGGAAAATGCAGCACTGTATGGCCTTTAACCGCTATGAAAATCCATCATAATTTATGCTGTACATAATTTGCTGAACAGACTCTGAATTCTCACTCTTCCACTGTCAAATGCAATCTCCAACTTGGTATCTTGAATAAAATGCATTCACTTTATTGAAATATTTATTATTGTTATGTGCTTCAAGTTATTTCTGACTTATAGTGACCCAAGGCAAACCTTTCATAGCAAGGTTTGTTCAGAGGGGTTTTGTCTTTGACTTCCTCAGAGGCTGAGAGAGTATGACTTGTCTAAGGTTTTCACAGAATTCCCATGGTGAAATGGGGATCTGAACCCTGGTCTCCAGGGTCATAACTACAACACTCAAATTACTACACCACATTGGCTCTCTTGTACTGTACTCTGTATCTTAATCATTCTCTGAAGATGCCAGCCACAGATGCTGGCGAAACGTCAGAAAGGAACTCTTCTAGAACATGGCCACATAGCCTGAAAGCTCCACGAAAAACTATCTATATCTTAACTTTAAACATTCAAAAAACATATTAAACAATGGAATAATTTAAATAGTGAAAGCATTCTAAAACTATATGCATTAGGCCCCAAATGCATGAAGGCCAGGGTTTTAACTTGGCATCATAATGAAAACAATGCCAGTGCCAATCAGGCTATCAAGGGCAAGTTATCTCACAATTGAGATGAGATGTTGCCACAGAGAAGTCCTTATGTCTTCATATGGTGTACCACTCCCATTAGTGGGATGCAGATAAGGATGTCCCACCACTATGCATCTTTCTACTGATTTAGAACATCCTTCTCTTCTAAAGCAGACTTACTACAATGTATTTACAACTCTAAACACATGCATACTATTCCATATATTATAAAAAGGTGGAAATTTCTGTTTTAAAGAAAAGCCCAAAACTCTAACTTTTATAATCACAAACATAAAACTTACCAATTCGAAAATCTGAAGTAATGTTCTTCATTTTACTCATCAGAGAAGTTCCAAGACTTTTGACATTTTCTAAGTCATCTTTCATGGAGTAAGAAAGATCCATAAGGTAATACAAGTCAATAGGATAATCTTCAGCTCTCTTAAACTTCAGTGAAAATGTCTGGGGTTCCCCTAATCCCACAAAAAAAAAAAAAATAAAGTTATGACAGGATTAGATCATATTAGCAGCCAATAAATCAGACAAGAAAAAATGCCTTGCCTAGGAAAGATCTGCCATCCGCATGGTAAAATAATTATAAGCTAGAAATCCACTTAAAGGAAAACTGTTAATTGACTATTAACCTTCCCCAGGTTTCTAGGTTGTAAATCTTTGGGAAGTTGTCTAGTACGCTAATTCAGAAATAACATTCATAACGACAATTTACATGTGAACACCAATGGTGTAAAACTGTCATTAAGAAATGAGAACCTAAAATTTTGAAATGACCATATCAAGATATCAGAAGTTTCTCAAATGGACATCAAGTGAAGGAGCAGGAAAAAAGATTCCACCTCAACATTAGGAAGAACTTCCTGACAGTGAGGGCTGTTCGACAGTGGAACACACTCCCTCGGAGGGTGGTGGAGCCTCCTTCCTTGGAGGTTTTTAAGCAAAAGCTGGATGGCCATCTGTCGGAGATGCTTTGATTGGGAGTTCCTGCATGGCAGGGGGTTGGACTGGATGGCCCTTGTGGTCTCTTCCAACTCTAAATTTCTATGATTCTATGATTCTATGACTGGTGTGGATGGTTTCACCAAACACTGGAAAGGCAGCATTAACAATTAACAACAGCACAATTGAGAATTCCAATCAATAACACTGCTAACAAACTACAAGATCCCTTTGCTCACTGATTTCCAGACTAACATGGGTATATACCTTTGAATTCAACTGTTAACAAACTACATTTTTCACTTCTGGCAAGTAATGTCTGCTGAAATGCTTTGCAAAATAACTTCTTTCTGAGCCACAAGCCTTAATGAAACTGTGCAGATTTTTTTAATAGTTTAGGGACTGAACATTCATCATTGTAAGTACTCATTCACAAGTATTATTTCTAGAAGGGGAATCATCTCCATATCTGCCTTTTCTAACAATAATATTCTAACAAAGGGACCTAGATAGCAACAATAATAGGGAGAAATGCCAGAAGCTACAGTCAAACAACATCTGGAGGGCCATATGATTTCCACCACTGTTTAAAAAGAATCCAAAAAATGATTACTCTAGATTTCTCTATTTTCTTATAAAGAAATTATAGCTACAAGATGATTAACTAAGGGTGGAGGGTGGGGATTCTTAAGGCTTCCCAATTTGATCTGGCACTCATCTATTGAAAAATCCTCAATATGTAGTTTATGTAACTTATAAATTCCTGTTTTGGCTCTAGAACAAGACTGGGCGTTGGTTTTCCTTTACTAGTATCTCAATCATTAACTTAGAAATATTTGCAGATTAAATTCTAACTGTCTTGTTTAGCTGTGGTTTGTACCTATTAACCTTAGAACTAAGGTTGCTAAAACAAGCATGGAACTTCTCCACAACTTGATCATAAACATGTTTATATCCACAATGCTAGTAATAAACTATACAGAATGTGACTTGCTCAGGGTTATCCAGTGGATTTCCATGGCTGAGCGAGGATTTGAACTCTACTCTCTTGCACCATTTAACAGGGCCACTGATATATCTGCTACAGGAGTAGCAAATGTCCAGTTACAGGACAGCTACGAGCAGAGTACATGTGGCTTTCCAGACATTGTAAGACTATAACTCCCATCACCTTTCATCACTTCATATGTTGGTCAGGGACAATGAGAGCTTGCAGTTCAACACGATTTGGAGAGCAGTATGTTCCCCATTTGTTTTAACGGATTCCAATAGACAGCAGGATCTCTTTCATTGAGGATTTTTGCATGCCTGTGACTACTTCCACTACTACTACCTTTTGTCCCCTCCTCTTCCACTCCCTAAACAACTACACTTCTACGACACATTCTTGAACACAGTTCAAGAGCATATTCAGAGTGGAGAAAGATCCAAGGAACGTCTATAAATTATCCTACATCATACTGAGTGGGTATCGTAAAGTTATCGTGATCACCTTTTTAAAAAATTAACAGAAAGTTTGTTTTGACTTGTAGTTGTTAACTTATCTCTATGTAGTCACTATCTAGATTTATACATTTTCCCCAGCGCATCTCGACCCTCCAAATACCTGATATTGTAGAAGTCTGCAGATTGAGCCATACGAGGGGGTATCGTAAAGTAATAATTATCACCTGGTAGTTATTATGGCATATTGATGAAATTTTGTCAGTAAAATCGTTGGTCCTTAAATGCACGTTGCTGAGAAAATCAGCTCATTGTGTCCTTTATTTTTGTGATTGGCTGTGCCAGAAGTGACTAAATTATAAAATCCTCATCAGGCGCAATCTGCAAGCTTCTACAATAATGGTATTTGGAGGGTCAAGAAACGCTGGCAAAAATGTGTAAATCTGGATGGTGACTACATAGTTATAGATGGTTAACAACTACAAATCAAAACAAATTTTCTGTCAAATTTTTTGAAAGGTGATAATTAAAACTTTACCAAACCCCTCGTATGTTGTGAACGCTAATCCTGTGTAAAGCAACATACTTAAGAGCTAAAACTGCAAAAGTAAAGCATGTGCACCAAGGTTCACACAACATGAAGTAACAAAATAACAGAAAAGACTTAAGTCACCTAATGCTGAATAAAAAACTAGCAAAATGAAAATAACATTCCCCATGTCTTGGGCACCTCATATCCTTCTTGATCCCCCAATCCACCTTACTCAGACCTATACTTTGAATTTTTTTTTTTAAAAAAACCCCCAACCTGGAATCATTTTAAGGAATAGCAAAACTTCCAAGGTAAGACATCTCTAATATCCTTACCTATCCGTAGCTTTAACTGTACTTGCTGTGGCTGAATCTGGGTAATGTCTTCTGGTTTAAGACTCTCAGCAGCTCCTTTGACACGATTTGTTACTTCTTTGTTTTTCAGCATATCTTGAGAGCCTCTGGGATTTTCTATTTCCTCAGGAGGGCAGCCCTTAGTTTTTAAAACTTCCAAATCATCACATCGTGCTGAAGTAGATTCTCCTTCTTGTAAGAAAGTCTAACAAACACAAACAAGATCAGGCATAACAATCTTTATGATGGGCTATGATCCAACAATATGTTCTTGCTCAATTTTAGCCAGGATAACTGAAAATTGTATTTCTCCCTTTTAACAACAGAACCTGATTTTAGCTTTTTAAACACATGTGCTAGGTTTAATGGAGTGGGAGAAAGCTATTCCAGTAACAGCTATCCCCTGAGTTCAAAGATGTACTTTTTTGGTCTTTCATAGTGAGTAACTGCCAATCTGAATACTGAATTATATTTGTTGTAACTGTTGTAGCTTTAACATTATTAATATTCTTAGCTCTTCTCAAATAAGGCACAAAATAGAATAGCAAACACAATTCATAACGGAAAACTGTTCACCATCAGCTAAGATTACATTAACCTTCTCCAAGCCAACAGCTAAAAGCAATAGAAAAGTACAATAATGAAGAATGCCATATTTTAAGTTGGACTTGGCCAGATGAGAAAACATTGAGGAGCAAGCAACAAGAGCCTGGGATGGGAAGAGCTGGCAGAAGGAACATGAAACAGCTATTGAATGGGCTGCAGTCCTCAAGACAGAAGCCAAAATCCACAGAGAAGAGAGTGAAAGTGGGAATTCATACTCTCAGATCTGTATGGGGTACATGAGAAGCAGAAGCCAGGCAGGCTTGTGTCAGGGGAAGGGACAAATCAAGACCCAGACTGACATGGAGGTGTCCAGGAAAAATAGCACATAGATATTCATTTGGTCTAGCACTCAAGAGCAAGACAAAAGTACAAGATATGACTCTGGTAAGTGCAGAGATGAGACACACTAACCATTGCCAACATCCCTGTAACTATAAACCTTTTTTTTTAAAAAAAAAAAAAAAAAACAACTCTGGATTGTTGTTGTTTTATATACTGCTCTATCGTATAAGACCTCTGTCTTCTAAAGTGACTGAGGAAATGAACTGAGCCACTGTCCTCTACTTGGACTGCTAGATTTTCTTCTAGACTCTTAAGCAAAAAAGTCTTTCCTTTCACCTCGTATTCCACCCTTTTAAAAATCTACTGACTCTGTCTCCAAACTATGTTTCCTTACAAACATTCCAAAGGCACAATGTTTTGCTCTCCTTCTGCAGGAGCCATCTCCTTGCATCTTGAGCATACCAGGTGGGATCCCAAGGAGGGCACAATTAAATGATCTAGCACTTAGCTTGGAACAGTGATCACACCATCTGCTGATTTAAAGGACCTCAGCCCCAAGAACCATGGATAGTATTTTGTATGTAAAGCCAAGTAAGAGAATCACCCCAGGTATTGTCTAAAGCATCCAAGCCTGACAATAGTTGTCTAATTGCTGCAGAAATGTGGTCACAATGGCAGGAACTGCTGCTAGTTTTCTCTGTAAGATAGCTCACTTCACATACACTTCCCATCTAATTTTAGACTCAGGAAACAAAGAGGAAACTCAAGTGGGAAAAACCAACATATTACAGAAACTCATCTTCTATCTTTGAGATGACGTGAGATGCTAACATTAATAACCAGCAGAAACAAGACAATCAAATTAAGCTCTGATATTCATTCAAGAACAAACAACACTACATGTTGAAAATTTATGTTTTGGGGCAGAGCAGTAGGAGAGTACTCAGATGCTCAATGATGAGTAAAAACTATGCCTAGGCTATGCAATTTCAGGTTATAATAATGGAGGTTTTTCCTGGGGGGGGGGATGGATGCAGGAGTCTAGCCCCTTGTATTTAGCCTGAGACAGTACAGCACATTTACTAGCTCTATGAAAGTACACACACGGGATTTAGTATTAGAACAGCAGCATTTTAGAGTTCAAAATAGACTGAAAGTGTACATAACATCCTGTTTCTCTGCCCACCTGCTTTGTCTGTATCTAAAGTTACTGCCCCTCTAATGTCACCAGAGAATATAATTAAATCTAGGCAGACAGACTCCAGAGAGGAATGGTTTTTAAATAACTATGAGGGAATGCTCTATACAGAGGGTGGGGGGAGTGGGAAATGGTTGTCCAATTGGAAAAGAACAAAGACAAAGTCTAAGGAGGGCCCGAAACAGACGGGTCAAATGTGCCACCTTTGGGCCGATTCAGGAACATGGCATTCAGATGAATCATGCCCCTGGACTGGGCCGAAGCTGTGCCACGGCCACTTAAAGCAACCCAAAACCAGCTGCAGACTGTGGCAGTAGCCAACCTCAGGACAACTGCATCTGGTTGTCGCGGTGCTGTGATTGGAGCAGCCAGAAGCCGTTCCAAGCTGCCTATCTGCCCAAGCCCAAGATTAGCTATACAATGTTGTCTTTATCAACTCACATCCTGATTTTTTTTAAAAACACACTTTTTTGTTCATTGATTCCCTAATTAAAAATAGAAATTGTTTCTGCAGGTGGCATGTGTTGTTATTGTATGTCTTATTCAGGTGTGTTCCTAGCCCTCTTCACCTGAAGTTAAAGAAACAGCAGATTATTTCATGTATACAAGTCAGCTACATGTACCTTTGTGGTGCACACTCTCTCTTCATGTATACACAGAGATCATATGGTGAAACCTCAGTGTGAACTAAATTTTACAAGGATACAGACCTTATAGGCTTTACCTACTTAGTGATAAATATTTATTTTTAAAAAAGGGAAAAATCAGGGGGTAGGGAAATACGGTGAGTGGATTCCAGAAGTGGAAATAAAATCTTCCTCAATGAATGGGCTTTCCCCCCTCAAAATCTAGCACCTGCTTTTAGTTTGTTGCATAAATGCCAAGGCTTTTGAGCACCTACTCCTCTCCCATCCTTACCAAGGTGAACCTGCTCTCACTAAAGGTCTCCTGAAGGAGGAATGTACTCTTTAGAAATATTTTGTGAAACAGGAGGGGCTGTCGCTGGCAACCAATTAAATTACATTTGTTGGACTGGATCCAGATTTAATCACATTTAGAGAGGAAACACTGAAATGAATGGAACTTGGAATCACTAATGGCCAGGTATGACTTAATCAGAACCTAAACCATTATATGTTTCTTCTACACTTTCTCCAGTGAATTTAGTTTGGTACACATGTTCACCTTGACTTACTCCCACTGACCACATTTCATTCTAGCAGTTCTAGGAGACAAGTCAAGAGAATATGCCAGGCCCAAGAACACCCAGTGAATTATGTGGCCTCACTGATAATCAGAATCTGCCATTTCCTTAACAATAATCCTACATTCTGAACAATATAGTGGCTCTCAACAATTCCACATTTATGCAAAAACACCTTAGACATGCAGAAGGGCCCTCTCGGGGTTAATTAAACCTCCAGTTGGACTACTGTAAGCTACTGTATGTGAAGCTGCCTTGGAAGATGACCCAGTGGTTTCAAATATTTGAAGAATTAACACATGTCAGAATTTTAAAAGGTGCATCAGGGCACACTATACTGATCCCAAGGGAGTTGCACTGGCTATTTGCTTCCAACATTGTTGCTTTCCTATAAAGTCATAAATATCCTGGGTTCCAAATACCTGAATTGCCTCTCCATATACCCACTTGCCCTGAAGATCTAGCCAACGTTTCTATGTGTTGCATGACAACTTGAGAAGCAGGGTTCTCTGTTCTGCACCCAGTTTATAAAACATCCTCCTCATGGAGGTGTGGCTGGCACCAACCTTTCAATCATTCTGATGCCATGGCAGAAATTTTGTGTTGCCTAGCCTGTTTATGTGTTATCAAAACTGTTTTTATTGTTGATTTGTCATTGTATTTACTGTTTTAAACAATATAATAATTACTTTCTGTGCTACCGTGTTTCCCCCAAAATAAGGCAGGGTCTTATATTAATTTTTGCTCCCAAAGATGCGGTAGGTCTTATTTTCAGGGAATGTCTTATTTTTTCCATGAAGAAGGATTCACATTTATTGTTGAACCAAGAAAATGAAAAATTATTATATACTGTATATATATTTATAAACAAAAATTTTGCTAAGTCTTACTTTCGGGGGAGGACTTATATTTAGCAATTCCACAAAACCTCTACTAGGTCTTATTTTCAGGGAAACAGGGTAATATCTTTTGACTTAAGATTTTTAAAATAACTAAAATCAATACATAAATCAGAGGTATTTTTAATAACCTTTCCCCAGTCACACATGAATTTTCTTAAGATTGTTTTGCTTGCCTTGGCTCAATGCCAATGCACTTCTATTACAATCAAGTTAGAAAAATATATTTACTAAGGTTGACTAGGTATTATGTCCACATTCTCTTTAGCAAGATTTTCATCACAAACAAATCGTTCATATCTCCTCTGCTTTGTACTGAGGAGCAGAGTAAGACCTATTGCTTTAATTTGCAGTCACATCTACTTTAATAATGGAAGGGACTTCTTAAAGTTCTTAACCTATTTAAGGCTAGTTGCAAATGGAATATAGTAGAAAAATTAAGCAATGAAAAAATACGTACTATATTCTTGCACCATCCACAATTTGGTCCAGCTTGTATACAATCTGCACATGATTTTGCATTAGCTGTTATACAGGCATTCCCACCTGGAAGAAAATGTGAGCAGGTTAATGTTTTTGAAGTTACAGTGACACACCATTAAGTATATGACTTATTGGGCATCTAGTTCAAACTAGTGATTTTGTCAAGAATTAATATATGTTCATTGGTGTGGCTTAACAATTTTACAGATGCTCCGTATTTTACACATTTTTTTTTCTACAGACAAAAATAGTGTGGAATAAAAAGCATAAGGAACTACATATAAACAGTCATATATGACTGAGTGCACACACTATTTATTTCATCATTTATTTCACTGCACATGCATATGGCAGAAAGCTGGCCTGAACTTTTTAGCATTTCTACCTATGCAGGGAAATAGCTACAGATGTGATCTTCCACATATGAAGAGTGAAATTTGTAGGCACATCAAGTAAAGACCAATATATTCTATGTATCCTCAAACATGGAGTTGTATAAGAAACAGTTCCTTCATCTTTTTGACTGTATGTCCAGATGATATTAAAGCTTCCATTGCTTTTGTGAAGTGAAGGCTTTCATGGCCGGCATCCATAGTTTTTTGTGGGTTTTTCAGGCTAGTGGCCATGTTCTAGAAGAGTTTATTCCTGATGTTTCACCAGCATCTGTGGCTGGAATCTTCAGAAAAACCCACAAAAAACTATGGATGCCGGCCATGAAAGCCTTCGACTTCACAAAAGCAATGGAAGCTTTGATATCACAAAAACCCACAAAAAAAAAACACCCTATCAATTGCTTTTGTTACTTGGATACACAGAGAATCATTGTCTTCTCCAGAACAAAACTTTTCTTTTTTTCTCTCGCAGTCACAAATCCCTGTACCAATTGTATCAATTATAAACATAGGGGATGCAACAGTATCTTTTAACTGTGTGTGGTAAAGTACCCAATGTTTTTCCATCAGTCAGTCAAAATTAGAATAGCCACCTTACTCAGAATAGATCCAGAATGAATGTTACCCTCATGATGAAGTAAAAATAATATCTTTCAATAAGGGAACATTGAGAAGTGATACAGAAGCCCTCCTTAAATATCTGAAGAAATGTCATACAGGAGATGCCAGAACTTGTTCTCTACTGTTCCAGAGGACAGGACCCACACCAATGGATTCAAATTGCAAGAAAGAAAGTTCTGACTGAACATCTGAATGAGTACAACATAAAACAATGTCCCAGTGGCAAAAAGCAACACTGCTTGAACATGCCACATTACCCCACAATGCTTCTCTGATTTTTAGATTCTTGCAGAGAATCCAAATCACTGATGATCCTAAACTTCAGTTGTTAACACTGGTAGACTGTGAAACCGATAAACAGCAGCAACAACTATCGTATATACCTGACTACAAGTCTACCTCATGTGTAAGTTTTGCAGCCAAAATTATATATTTTGATATGACCTGTGGGTAAGTCAAGGGTAAAACTTAGAGGCATATAGCAAAGGATGTAAAGGCTGAAGCAAAGGAAAATGGTACTAGAGAACATACAAAATTCTGGCAAACATAACTGTTTGTGCTCACCCTATAGGCTGCATGGATGAAGAAGGACGTGGTTGTGTGATATGAGGAGGGAAGTGGCTATGTGAATTGTGGCTGTGTGATGTGTGGAGGAGGAGACCAAGTATAGGTGGGACTAAGAAAATGCACACATGTCAAAAAGGATGAGAAGTCAAAGGAAAGGAAATTGCAACTACATTAGCAGTAATTACAGTCGACTCTTAGTATCCGCAGGGGAATCCACTCCGGATTCTCCTGCGGATGCCAAAAACCATGGGACCTCAAGTCCTATGTTTTTTAATTGTGGTGCCTGTGTGCATAGCCATGTGCACACACTGTCATTAGGGCCAATGGGGCTTTCCATCTGTGGCTGCTCAAATCCGCGTATGGCAAGCCCATGGGTTGGGGCAGGTGGGAGGGCTGTATAGCCTTCAACTTTAATGTGATAATTTGCCTGATTTTAACCTGGAAAAGCTGACAAAGATACACTAATGTCTTATTCGAATCCTTCAAAGCCTGATTCTTCTCAGCACTCCTTTGAAGGGAAGAGCTGCTATTTTCCCACCCAAGCATTCAAAAAGGCACTTCTTTTAGGTGCTCCCACAATGGGCTAAGCTCTCCTCACTTGACATTCTACTCAGAGAAGGGGATGGTCCCATTTTTAAATAAGGGTGAAAGTACAGTACTTGCACTCATCTGTAGATAAGTCAACCCACGTTTTTTGAGTCTATGATTTTTATTAAAATTTCTAAAGTTATACATGAGTATATACACTAATATTACTACTTACCTTGTTGGGAAAATCCACAGACTATGAGGCAGTTGAATAATCCTACACACATGAGAAACTTTATCTGCAAATTAAAACACAACAACATTAGTTCCATTTTGTTCCTTCTTTCTTGGTCATACATGTCAGGGTCAGACAATACTGTAAATACAACAGCTCTAACCACTGCATTGTTAAAATCACACAATATTCCTACACTGGTCTTTAAATCTTACTGCATAAGTTAATTAAACATTCCATTATCAAGACACCAAAAAGATATTTCTGTTCTTAAAGAGATCTCTGAAAACAAAATAAAGAACTCTACATTGGAAATAGGTATAAAAAGCCATGGATGGCATGTCACACAAAGATTGCTTTCCTATTCTGACTTTGATTGTACATTTGGATCCTATTTTGTGTTTTATCTATAAAATCATAGAATATAATTATGAAATCAGCATTACTAAAAATATTTATCGCTTATCAGTGAACTCAATTTGCTTATCAGTGAACTCAGCACTTTCTAAGTGGTTTACAATCTGTAAGCCAATTGCTGCCAACAAGCTGGGTACTCATTTTACCAACCTATGAAAGGATGGAAGGCTGTCAACCCTGGAACCCTGGGATCAAACTCAGTAACTTGTGGCTGCAGTACTTATTATGTTATCATGGGATGAACCAGATGGGTGGGAAGGAGTAGCCTCTGGCCACTCCAGCCACGATTGCGATGGGACCATGGAGACCATATGGGCTGCTGCCTAGGTTCCAAGTCTGCCACTGCCGGGAGCTGCTTTTATACAGCAAAGGAGTGGCAATAGAGCAGCTTCCAGCTGCTTTGGGGGTGTTCGTTGTGTCAATGTCATGCCCCCAGAGCAGTCAGAAGCTGCTTTATTTGGCCTATGTGTTTCAGACCTATAACTCATGGCATCTCTGTCAATCACCATAGTATTGTGTCCTAAGCCAAATGGAAAAAAAAAGATGCAAATTTTGTCTGTAAGATGTAGTTTTATATGGTTTTTTAAAACCTTCTCTCAGCAAAACTTCCCTTCAGATAACTTAAAAGACTTCTAGTGATGAGGAAGTTAAGCACAAATAACCTGAACATTATCTTCACCTACTTTCTCACTCTAATTTTTAACAGGATATACACAATTTGTTGCCATATTGACAAAACTTTTCTCTACCCATGAGAAATATGTATCTCATTTGAATCTCTGCAGCACACCTTACTTCTGCCACTAGTATATTTTTTTTCATACTTTTCTGAGAAGTGAAAATGATCCCACAGCCGAAAATGAACACATGAACCTTTGTTATATTAAGACATTCACACACGTAGTTGGTATGTAGACCCTGCAGTCCAGGTTTGAGGGTTGCAACTTCAAATAGACTCTTTTATGCTGAAGAACTATACAGGTTACACTCATTTCAACAGAATGTACTGCCCCATTTGATTCTACTAATCAAATTATGTGATATGAATATGGCCTCAAGTGGTATAATAAAGATGTAGGGGGAAGATAAACAACTAGACTACAATAGAGATTTTTGTTACATTTACTTATACAAGGAACTTGTTTAGACATAGTATTAATCAGGCTCAAGTGGCGGCTTGCTTTTTTGAACAAAGCTCTTTTTTAAAGCACCACAACACTCCCTAATTGAGTCAATCCACATATCTAGCAGGAAGAGATGAGTAATAATGTAACACACGTGCATAAGCAGGTCTAAATTACATTCTAGTAAGATTCACTTGTGGGAGAGCCAGAGTGGTATTGTGGTTTGACTGTTGGACTACAGTTCTGGAGAAGAAGGTTCAAATCCTCGCTCAGCCATGAAAACCGATTAGGTGACCTTGGGCAAGACATACTCTCTGAGCCTCAGAGGCAAATCCACTCTGAAGAAGAAAAGCCCATGACAGGTTTGTCTTGGGGTTGCCATAAGTCGGAAACGACTTGAAAACACACAACAGGATTTACTTTGCTCTTCAGAATACAACAAAACCTAAAATACATATCAAGGTAATACTTTTATTAGGCTGATCAAAAGGCACAAAATACATTACACTCACTGGTTTCTTCATCAAAGATGTTTAAAAAAAGGAGATGAAAAGTGATAATGTCAAGAGTCACAGGCCTGTGTTTACTATGTCTGTTTAGAATGGTTTCTAAGGTAGTTTTGATGGAAAGGTGATGCAGGTAGAGGCCCTCGACCTTTCGGTCATGGTGGTTTAAAGAAAAAGGTAATGAAAAGTACAGTCCTCCATATCCATTGATTTTTTTATCCACAGATTTAAGCATTCACAGTTTGGAAATAATAAATATATAAATTTCCAAAAGCAAAGTTTGATTTTGCCATTTGATATAAAGGATACCATTTTACTATGCCATTGGATTTAACGGGGCTTGAGCATTCATGGGTTTTGATATCTATGGGTGGGTCCTGGAACCAAACACCAAGGGATACCAAGGGTCCACTGTAATTAAATTTCTTTCTCTAATGGCAGCAAGCAAGAACACTAACTCCCTTTGAGATCTAGACCATCTCTGTCTTATACAAGGCTACATGTGCTTTTGTAGGAAGAATCTCTCAAGAAGCCTTTGAACGGGCACATTTGGAGATAGCTTTTACCTGTTAACACACTAAATGTATCAATTATAGCCATATTCTGACTGTTTTACTTCGGTCTGGAATAGAAACATCAAAGAGTATCTATGTATGTGATCCAGGAAACTATGCAAAGCGATCTGATGATAGCTGATATAATCTAGATTTTAATAAGAAAATCCATGGTTCAAATCTCACTTCTACTGATTTAGGTCACTCCATTTTCACCCTCAACACTCTACCTTACAACAATGTACTTGCACTAATCCTGCATCTCAGAGGTATTGTACAGTACGCGGCAAGCTTTAAACATCCCTCTCTCAATCTTTGGCTGTAAGGTCTGTGGGTAGAAGCCACTACTCCCACCTCATACCTCCAGAAAATGTGCACAAGGCTGTGTGTACAGTGCACTCTTGATATCTACTGGGGTTTGTTTCCAGGACTCTCCATAGATACTAAAATCCGTGGATGCTCGTCCCATTATGTACAGTGGCACAGTAAAATGGTATCCCTTATATAACATGGCAAAATCAAGGTTTGCTTTTTAGTTGGTTTTGTTGGTTTTTTTTAGCATTTTGAAGCCATGGATCGTTGAAGCAGTAGATGCAGAATCTGTGGATATAGATGGCCAACTGTATTTATGGAAACAATAAAATGTGATGGAACATCTTCAACTGGCAAGGAACTGGATTCATTCCAACTATACAATTCTATGGTAACTTTGGCTTTTCAAACAGCAGGTTCCATAGACTATAGCTACACTAATAAGCTGCAACTTGTATAAGCAGTTGCTGGGTTGGGATGGTGGTGTCATGGTGTGGGTACACAGCACTACATCCCACAGTAGTTATACTCAACCTGTATTAAATTTTTAAATCATTTTATCCATTATACATTGCCTCAGGTGCCCTGCTAGGTTGAAAGGGTAGAAGACAAATACTTTAAATAAACAAACAAATATGGTGCGTTCTCTCCTGTAGCATTCCAGTTGTAAAATTGTCATTGGAGATCCAACTGGTGTAGACTCTGCTGTCATTCCAACACCAAGTAAAATAATTGTTTTTGAAGCTTCATTCATTTCATCCAAATTGGCACACCTGCATGGTTTTAACTTGTTTTAACCTGTTTTAACTTGCCTTAGATTGTTTGATGGAGGGGTTAAATTCTTGAATATGCTTTTAGTCTATTTGGGATATTCCTAGTGTTTCAATTTGTTTTAAAACTTAAAATCAAGCCTGAACTCTCCCTAGAAGCCAAGATGACAACTTAATCCATTCTACAATGGACATATCATAAAAGACACAATTTGCTAGAAAAGAACAGTGCTTGGCAAGGTAGAAAGAAGTAAGAAGGCTGGTTTAGTTGTTTAAGCATTGGACTAGGACTCTGGAGAGCAAAGTTCGAATTGCCACTCAGTAGGGTGAGCTTGGGCAAATCACATTCTCTCAGCCTCAGAGAAGCACTGGCAAAACCACCTCTGAACAAATGTTGCCAAGAAAACCCTGTGACATGCTTACCTTAGGGTCACCATAAGTTAGAAATGACTTGAAGGCACATAACAACAATATGCCAAAACACATGCCTACAAAGATCTCTCATTATTTTGGCAAAGATATAGCTGAAGAAATATTTATTCTATTGAGCCTGCCACCACCACTATCAAATATTTATAAGCCCACAAATTCCTCAGTGATAGCCATGTGTGGGAAGATACACAAGTCAGATTTCTTGCATGCCTGTATCAAATGCATAGGCACAGTGACAGGACCAACTGAGCATCTGAGTCAGTTCTTTCCTGGATTCTGAAAGTACTTTGTACCAAGAAATGACTAACTAATTTAGTTTAGCATCTCTTCTAGACTGTCTGATGACTGGTTCACAACCCATATGCATGCTCAGCATTTGGCTGAGGCATGAAGTGGTGAGTTAGATTTATTCACACATTGAGAATAATCAAATGTTGGGTAATTAAATGAAGTTTCATTATTTATCAAATCGATGCTATTAATTCTTCTTCCACAAATGTAGGCATCCAACCAGTTAAGAACTTCCCATTTAGCAGCAATGTTAATTTTATAGCACCACTACCATTTAATTATTGGCTTATTTTATACTGATTAAATGTTACCAACAATCTCCACTACCAATTAATTCCTAATCATCTCCCCAAGAATCATGATGGAGCAGTTAAGCAGAACTTTTAATCATAATTTCATGGTTTTAGTGTGGTTTTAATGTTTGTAATTTTATATTGTTTTTAGATGAGATTTTAACTGTTTTATTGTACAGTGGGCCCTTACCTTACACAGGGAATCTGTTCTGGACCCCTCATGTAAGGCAAAAAGTGCATCAGCTCGAGCCCTCTTGAATATAATGGAGCTCATGCTTGCGACGCAGAAGAATACACGCACCATGGACACATGCAACATTCATTCTGTTGCTGTGTGGCTTCAGCATAAGCTGAAACATGAGTATAGTGTGCCCGTGATGTTTTTAGAATTTTATTTGTGAACTGCCTTGGGTCTCCGCCCAGGGGAAAGGAGGGATATAAAGCAAATAAAATAAAATAAAATAATTTCTAGTAGAAAGCAGAGGTAACATATGCTTCAATGAAATGACACATTTCATTTTCTTTCCTTCAATAGTACTTTCTAGAAGAGGTTGCTGCTAAGTTGGGTATAATTTTCAAATCCACATTACCTTTACAAAGGACGCACAAGCTTGGTAGTTTGTAGTTTTTAAATTCACATTCTTGTTAAGAGCTACACATTGGGAAGAAAGTAAATTACATTCCTGTTGGAGATGAAGGAAAAAGGTTTATGATATGGTGGATTCTTAATTTTAACAAATTATAACATGGAAACATTTGGCTAATAATTCATGTGTTAGGCTAGGTAAATCAGAAATGAGGGAAATGTACAATTCAAGCCACAGAGTGGCAGATAGGCTAGCATTGGGAGTTTTCCTCAATTACTGCCAACACAGGGAAGGCCTCAGAAAAGCTGTGATAACTCAGATATAGTCGTTTTTATTTTAATAGGGTGGGATGGCTATCCTACGAGACACATTCTTTACATGTTCAAAGTCAAAAAGGAAATGTTCGCCCAAATATGCATAGTATTAATTTCTCTCTCTTCAGAAAAAGGAAGTTTGCCATTTCCTTTAGCACTCTGGCTTTTTCAATGTCCCCACCCAAGAAAGGCAACAGATGCTCACTGGTAGACAAAACCTAGCCATCAAAAATGCTCCAATAAAATATTTAACATAAAATATTTTAATACAATAATATAAAATATCTTATAAATGCTCAATAGTTATTAATTCCTGAAATGAACAGCAAAACCACAGCTTCATTTTGAAAAGTTTGCTGTTACAAGGACTGTCTTGTGGGAACATGGCATATAAGGTTCCTAGACAAAATTAAAAAAGTCAAAGACACTTCATAAATTTTATGCTTCATTGAAAAGTATTAATGGTGTAATATGTGTTTAATAAGAAGTTGACTTTTAGGAAAATTGTGAAAACTGCAGTTTCATGCAAGTAGCAAAAGCCACTAAGCCAAACAACCCTTTGCTGTTTTTGCAGAAAACCTCTGAGAGTGGTTTCTAGAATTTATTCTTAATGTTATTTAATTGTAATGATTGGGTCCAAAAGAGATCCTAAAACAACTAATGTGAACAGATGGAAAACCAATGTCTTTAAGCAATAAATTCAACTTCCTAAAAAATTCAGGCTCTGTTAAAACAAGACAACAGTCCATTTCAAGTTTCTTATGGGTAAATAAACATATTTATCAGAGAGAAAGAGAATGTACAAAATTTGAGAAACCAAAAAAAGAAAAGAAAAAGAAAGAAAAGAAAAGAAAAAAGAAAAAGAAAAAAAGAGGCCGAACAATATTCCCAGTGGTTATTTTCTGTACCATATATCACTTCTTGTCCTAGCAGGAGTATACTGTACATGTCTATGCCTTCAGGTCGCCTGTTGACTTAGGATGACCTCATGGATTTCATAACGTTTCCTTAGGCAAGGATTAATCAGAGATAGTTCCGCTGGTTCCTTCTGCTAAAATATAGCCTACAGCACCTGGTGTTCACTGCCAGGTGCTATTGGCTATATTTCATCAAGTACTACCTAGGGCTGATCCTGCATAGCTTCCAAGATCAGACGGGATCTGTTGCCTTTAGGGTATTTAGAAAGCCATATTAAAAATACCTTTACATGCATAATTCACACATGCTTACTGCAAAGTATCTTTTCCTTTTCCTTTAGTGCAGAGTATGTCTTGCCCTGATCAAAACATTTGCCTTGGATAAAAATCACCAATCTAGTGGAAAAATTAAGATGCAACTCTGAAGTGTAAGTTTGGAGCCTGTCATACTCTCCCCCCAAACAACCACCAGAAAGTGGTAGATGGTGGGAGTTGTGCTATATCACCAAAGAGACCTGGAAGGAACATCCAGCAGAGGCATATTGCTGCTTCTGCAAATTGTCACGAACACAGTATCTTTTTCTGGCTTCAGAAAAATCTTTTTAGAGCAGGCAAGTGCAAAATACCTGGCTTGTTCCAGATGCCCACCAGCTTCGTGGACATAGAGGCATTTTGTGGAAGTGAAGAAGGTGGATGAATAAAGCAGCCTCAGTAAGTGTGCTGCTTTACAATATGTATGCTCCCTATAAAAAAATTAATAAAAAAGAGAGCCTTCATACATGGTATCTTATTGGGTGATGGAATAGGAAGCAGAGGTGCACAGAGAACTATGACCAGGGCCTGTCAAAACTAGCAGCAATGTTGTCCCTTCCACTTCTAAGATCAGCCATATTCATGTGCTAAGTGTGTTGAAACAACATACAAGGAGAAGTGCTAGTCCCTTCCTCTCCAAGCTCTTTTCCATCACACTATATGTGTGAGGGACAAAGGGTCTGAAGAGGAGGACCTCAACTATCCCTGGAGACTTTCCATGTTAGAAACCTGCAAGATGATAAGTGTCTGCACACATAGAAAAAGCTTGTTTCAGAAAGGCACCCTTCATGTCCAAGCAGAAATCAATATACATGGGGTGGGACTAAATAACAGATAAGGCTTAAACACCCTGAAGGCACAAGATCCTATCTGATCCTGGAAGCTAAGAAGGATCAGTCTTGGTTAGTACTTGGAGGGAGGCAAGGAATACCAAGTGATGTAGGTTGTATACAACTTTACTTTTGCAATGTTCTTTTTGAATCACCCTGTATTTCAGAGAAAGGCAATGTCAAGCCACCTCTGAGTATTCCTTGCCTAAGAAAGCCCTATGAAATTCATGCTGACATCATATGTTGACAGGAGACTTGAAGATACATACAAACAAATAACAGATGGGGTGGATAGTGGCTTCTTCAAGCGACAGCCCAGACACCCCCGCCCAGCAGCTGACCAAGCAGTTCAGTGATAGTGGAGTGGGAGGTTCTAATCACAGCTACTAGTTCACCAGCTTTCCTTGACATTCTGGAACTTCTTCTTTGTGCATCCTTTCTCTTCCATGTGGCCACCAAGCCAGGAGGTGGGTGTGATGAGCAGAGGCAAGTAAGGGTGAGGGGGAGAAGAGATCTAGAATAAATACAGTTGATCCTCCACCTTTGGTGGGGTTCGGGACACATGATCCCTGTGAAAGTGGGAAAACCATGTTTTTAACCTGAGAGAATACCTCTCTAAGCATTTATAGGTTTCCCCAGGTCAACTCTATGTCCAACATATATCATAGACTCAAGCTGGAGACTCATGCTCCAGGCATGGCTACAGAAGTGTTTTCTCCAGGAATCTCTAAATTATCCATTGTGACTGTATGGTCAACCTCCGGCAGAGTCATCTTGGAGGACCTAGAGATTCCTCAAGAGAACATATTACTCAAATCCATGAATAATCAAATCCATAAAAGTCAATGCAGCAAATATGGAGGACCGACTGTAGAGCAGATTGGGAAAGGATTCAAAAGGCTTTCTTTTTAAGGCTGAAGAAGGAAGTAACAAAAGAGAAAAATATCACCAAAACCAGCTCCTGGAGCAGAGTGAAGTGAAACTCACAGGTACAGAGAAAAGACAGGGACAAATAAAGAATATCTTTTTTTAAAAAAAAGACAGGGATAAAGACTAGATTTGTGGGAGGATTGTTCTACCCACTGGATGCACTCAGAAGGCTTATTCATCCCTACCTACAGAGAAAGGTGTGGACAACCCACATTTAGAATATTCCTCTCCTCTACACAGAGGAAAGAGGCTGAGGTTACAGCAACTTCCTCGCATGTAACACATTCTAGATCTGCAGTTATACCAGTTCCCACTGGTTCCTTATAACTCTCACAAGATAGCTCCCCACAACATGGCAGTATTACCGACATTACACTAACAATTCAATACTCAACACCTGTTTAGCAGTGAATTCCTAGTGTAATGTCTGCATCACTACTTTGCAACACCACTAAATAATTTATACTATTTAAAAAAGAAGCCTAACATACTGAATAAATGGAAACCAAATTCTTGTGAATATTCACTGTGGGCAATGAGTTACATACCAGAGGTTGTAATGAGTTATTTTGAAAAGCCACCAGAGGTTGTTCAACAACCAACCATATTTAGTACAACTGTGAAGTGCACTTGTAAGATCTGCACTTCAAGAACCAAAAATATCTATCTGAAATGTTTAGTTCTAACTTCGTGCAGTTACTGATTCTTCTCAAGGAATGAAATGTTTAAAATAAATACTGGTATCCTATTAGTGACCTACAATGGTGTGAATCCACTCTAAGTTGTTGCTGCTGTTGTTGTTTCAGAGGTCAGAATTCTCCACTGACCCTGTGGGATGACGATTTTTTCCCCCAAAACCAGTTTTAGTTACAGTTTAGTTTAGTTTTTAACTCCTCTCTATGGCCATGTAGCAACCAACAAAGAAATGGGACATCAGAGAAGCAGCTGGCTATGTCCCAGTGGCCATATACAACACAATGATTACACAGAATCTTAGAGGTGGAATAGTCCATATGGCTAACTAGTCCCACAACCTTCCATGAAGGACTACACAACTCAAGATGCCAATTCAACATCTCTGTAACCTAAAGACCAGAGGATCCCTAGAGGTCTCAGTGGGTGATGCCATTGTTCTGCATCTGGCCATAGGGACACAGTCAGATGTTTCTCCAATGCCCCTTGCTCTCCATCATTCACTGCATGGCCATAGAGACACTACTAAAAGTTGTAGAGTATTTTCTGGAGACATCGCTCATGCACACATGGGCGGAGAGTCACAAAGAGTACATTATGGCTGGCTGAACATGGGAGGTGATGTGTGCCGGCTAATATGCTGAGTTAAGTAAGAAGAAAATGGTTTGTGCTGACCAACTTCTTACCAGAATGGAACAAACAAGCATATATCATGTTTATAACTTTATAATAGACATTAAGTACATGCAGGGCTGATAATAAACAATATGGTAGCCCAGTGATATTGATGTTTACCTATTACTAATTTGTATAAATAAAGGATCCTGGAGATTCATCTTCAGAGCTCACTGCACCATGCTATGACTCTTACTTTGTCATTTTGTTCCCTTCAAAAAAGTTATATTTAACTACAAGTTCCAGATATGTTTTCCCACTTATACAAAGTTGGGGGGAATCACTTGTGTGCAGGTATATGATATTTGTTCAAATTTCTGACTGACTGTATGTCGGCTTAAATCCTATTGTTGGCCCTAACTAAATAAATACAACTTACAAAAATGTTGACTCACCAAGTTCCCATTCATTTAGTTCTGGTTGGGAATAAGATTGGGATTTAGACTATGGTCACTAGCTTGAAATTAAAAATATCTGGCCTAACACTTTTTCAGACATAAAAGTAAACCATTAACATCTTCAAGCAAGATATAGGAAAGCTGGAGTACTTCTTTTTAAAAATTGTTTTAATTAACATTTTATAAAAAATTTACACCTTTTTAATGCACCATATTGCATTAAATTTCCACATAGGTAGGTCTTCTGTATGATATATACTTATATAATGTTTCAAATCTTCTTCTTCTCATCATAATAATAATAATCAAAACAATAAAGGGAAGAATCCTCCCCCCTCCTTTGTATATTTTAAATTCTCATATTTAGTATTTTATATCTGTTTTTCCTGACTTGTCCTGGAGTGAATTGTTTAGGCACAATTCCTTTTTCTTATTTACATTCCATTCAATGTATATTCAAGTCTCTTTATTTTCTATTATTTTTAACATATTTCTTCAGCAAGTTCAAATCCTTCTCAAATTTCCATAGACATTCATTATCAATGGAGTTGGGTAATTCTGATTGTAAATGAAGCACTATTTCCTGCTATGATCAAGTGTACAGACTTTAACAGTGTACAAGATGGGATATGAAATTTTGATCCTAGTTTGTTTTCACTAAACATTTCATCAGTTAGAAACTGTTATTTACTGGAAACTGTTGCTTTAATCCAGGCCTTCAACAAATTACCTTAATAACTAGATGTCTAGTTATTGCTGGTGGCTTTTTAAAGATACCTTCAATACATTATTTGCTGTCTTAGAAAAAGACTGCTTAATCATTTCCTTGGAATAATTTTTGTGACGTAAGAATGAGTCATCTGCTTTATCGTAACTTGGCTATAGCTCAGCACCCATGCCGTAAGTTCACTATCTCTTTTCAAATGGTTCCTGGGTTGAGTCAAAGGACACAGAAGGGACACAGAGGAAAGGGACACAATGTCAACAAACTCCAGCTGCTTTTCTTCCCTTTCTATAGTCTTGTCTATCCACAAAAGAAAAGGGAGGAAGGAAAAGCTGGACACTGGGAATGGAAGTAGAGCAATGGAAGGAGATGAAATGTTTTAAAAGACTAAAACAGAAGTAATAGGTAGGAAGAGAAAATGGTGGTTGTGAAGTGGTATATTGCTCTCTTCATCGTCTGTGCAGATTGGAGCCAGGTACTTGAGTGGGGAATCATGGGGGTGAACCTTCCCCTTCTACCCAATCCAGATGTCTGCCTGTTTAAGTGAATGGGAGGGACAATCTCCTACAAGATGTCCTGTGCCCACTATTTGCTCACAGAAGTTTATCATCCGATGGAATTTGGGGGTATAATGCAATGGCAATCAGAATGCAATTGTGGGGTTTCGTGTTATTGCAAATGAGTGTATCTCACGCAATTTTAGGCAATGGGAAGTCATTCCAAACTCAATCATGGGGCTTCAAGTAATTGCAGATTAGAGTATCTCATACAATTTCGGGCAATGGGGGGTCATTTTCGGGAAATGGGAAGTCATTCTGAATAAATTCCAAATGCAATCAGATTTCACGTAAATTCACTAAACTAGCGAATTCACATAATTGCGAATTGGCTCCATTCGCAATTGAGAGAAACTCCTCCCATTTTATAAACTCCCTAGTCACTTCAGAACAAACAACCTAGGCTGCATCTGCACTGCAGAAATAATCCTGTTTGACTCCACTTTAACTGCCATGGCTCAATGGAATTCAGGGAAGTGTAATTTGTTGTGGCACTAGATATTTAGCCTTCTCTCTGACAGAGAAGGCTAAATATCTCACAGAACTACAGTTCTCAGCATCCCATTATATTGAGCCATGGCAATTCAAGTGTTGTCAGCCTGGATTATTTCTGCAGTACGGATGCAGCCCTGGTCTTATATTTTCATCTGTTCAGAATAATTTTTTTAGATATGGATGCAGGCCACATCACAGTGAAATCACTGGCAAACTCCCCTCAATTATTTTAATGAAACTGAATTGTTCATTTGTGTTTAACATTTGCAAATTATCTTGGTAAATGTTTAAGAGGAAGTGAACAAACCATACTTCTCATCTCTGGCCTAAATCCTATTAATAATCTCAAGTAGAGTAGACCCATTGAATCAAAGAGATTTACAAGTATATTGACTCATTGCTCAACAACTGATTCAATGAACTACTTTAGTTGGAACAAACCAATAGGATTCAGGCCTTTGTCTTTTAACCTAGTATGAAATTTATAAAAAGGGTAGTGGGGAAGGACAAATTAAAATTAAACTGTAATGCATATATTAACTAGGGCCTGAATACCCTAAAGGGACCCAATCCTGTCTGATCTTGGAAATTAAGCAGGGTCAACCCTGGTTAATACTTGGATGTGAAACCACCAACACATTTCAGGTGCTGTAGGTTATATTTCATAGGAAGGAACTGGCAAAACTACCTCTGCGCATTCCTTGCCTAAAAAACCCTATGAAATTAACAAGATCACCACTGGTCGACAGATGACTTCAAGGCACATAAGCACACACATATCTATTAACTGGACTGTGTTTAATCTAGTTTTATGCTGTATGCAAGTCATTTTCAATGATTCACTCAATTAAAAAAACCCTAAATAAACCTAAACTCAGGCAGACAAGAGTCATTGATTTTTCTACAGTACACAGATTAAGTATCACCACATGATCTGAATCTGCAATCATTAGCCTTGCTCATTTTTCCTCAGACTGATGCCATAATTTCTATAATCAATCACCAGAAAAGGACACTGAGTTTTAAATTTTGTTCATGAAAAAGGGTTCTTGTCTATGGAAGACAAACACCTAAAAAATTTATCTTCAAAGCAGAGATAAAATATATATATCTTCAAAGCAGAGATCCACAACGTCACACCTAAGAAGGGACTCTGCCTCCTCCCAATTTTTATTTTTAAACTGGATGCCTGCATGATTTTTTTGGTTTGGAAAAGGGGTAGTGACTGTACTTGCAGAATGGATAAATGGAGCACAGATTTGCATGGTGTGTTGTGTTGACCATATGTGTAGAACAAAGAGATAATAAGATCTTATCTGTCTGAAATGTGGTCTGTGTGGTTCTTGTGTGTGATCTCCTACGTATGGAAATATATTTGTTGGAATAACTTTAATTTAGCAGTAATTTGAAGAAACAGTTGCCTCATCTTTCATTGGATCTAATTTGATAATCTGATGGGGTGAAAACTATTGATTCCAAAGAATGGTTACATGTTCTGTGGCCCAGACACTTCCTCTTGTATTCATGTTATGAGTAAACTTAGCCATTTTGGTTTGCGTTTCTCAGAAATGAATAGTCAGCCCTTCAATCCATTTATCCATGGATTCAAGCATCCACAACTTTTGAAAATATTTTAAAAATATATAAATTCCAAAAAGCAAATTTTGCCATTTTATATAAGGGACATCATTTCACTATGCTACTGAAATTAATACGAGTTGAGCATCCCTGGATTGTGGTATCCACGGGGGGTCCTGGAACCAAACCCCAGTGGATACCAAGGGCCCCACTGTATTCTTTGACTGGATACAACCACCACAGCTACCATTTGTTAACGGGCAACCCACCCTTGTAGCAACCACTCTGTGATCATGCCCATGGCATCTCAATATTCTAAATATGCCCACCATCTCAAAAAGATTGTACTTCCCTGCTTGAAAGTTGCACAGGTGTCTATCCTATGCAATTTGCATGATAAGTGGCATCATTGTATACATAGGTTAATACCCAAGTTATAAACAAACATCTAAATACAAAGGGTATCACATATAATTCTGGTTTCCTCAAATGCATGGTCAAGGGCCACTGGGATTTAACATTACAAGAATGACCAGCCAGAAGGTAAGACATCGACACATCCCTGTCCTCTTCCCTTATGCATGACAACTAGAAACCTCCAGTTATGGCATAACAAATATCTGCAGGTTGTTGCTGCTTCCAAACCCAAACTACAATTTGTAAAAAAACAACACAGTTCGCTTATAATTCAGTGAAGCTGAATTGTTGTGGTTTGCTTGGCACTGCCTCCACACAAACTGCTTGCAAAGTCTCTCAGTCAGCTTGGTGCCTTTCCCCTCTCAGCTCATTTTCCAAAGGAGTATGGATGGTCAATCCCAAGCAAGCCTTCATAGAGAAGAACTGACAAAAGAGCAGACTCCTTGTTGGATTAATGGAATTTGTTCTTAATTTATAAGTATCAAAAAGACCAAGTTGTCAGATAAGGGGGCATCCAAAGGTGGAGGCTTCTTGTACAATTAAAACATCAATTTAAGATTTTGGAAGAGATCATACAACAAAGAATATGACAGGTTTAAGGTCAACTGGTGTTGCTCATGGGTGTACAGTATAGAGATCTAAACTTGGTAAGTGAGGAAGGAGGGGAATGTCTCCATTTCTGTATGCCTGGGACAACTGTGCTGAGTCCCTGTATTAAACAAAACAAACAGCTTCATTTATATACCGCTTCATACCCTTAAGGAGTGTCTAAGCGGTTTACAATTGTAAGCTATTTGCCCCCAACAATCTGGGTACTCATTTTAGCAACCTCGGAAGGATGCAAGCCTGAGTCGAGCTTCAGCCCTTTGCTGGTCTTGAACTCGCCACCTTATGGTTTTGAGTGAGTGGCTGCAGTCCAGGCATTTAACCACTGCGCCACCAGGGCTGATATAATTAATAATTATATTAATTTATAATTAATAAATTAATTATCCATATTAATTTGGTTTTCCTGAGGAGTTTGGTTTTGTTGCCAGTGGTATATATTAATAACTACCTAGCTAGCTGATAAAAGCATGTTGATCATGTTCTTTTGTTTTTAAACTTTCTTAGATTTAATATTGTTATTTTTAATAACTCTAAACCAGTTACCCTTTGATGAGGGAGAAATGCTTGGAATAATAAATGTTTAGTCCAAGTATAAGTCTAAGAGCTACACAGTGTCACCTGTCAGCTTATGGTAACCCCATGAATTTCACAGGGTTTTTCATAGGCAAGGAATACTCAGAGGTGGTTTTGCTAGTTCCTTCCTCCGAAATATAGCCTAATCAGATTAGCTTCTAAGATCAGACAGGATCTGGTGCCTTTAGGGCATTTAGGCTGTCTTGTGGCACCATAAAGACTACCGTGTTTTATTACTATATAAGCTTCCACAGATCATAGCTCAATTCCACCACATGTATAAAGTGTTATCTTCATTGGGTTATGATGTAAATCAGTGTCAGAGTAGTATTTCTAACAGTAGCAATGCAATGCAGAAGACAAAGATGCAGGCTTGGGTGGAAGGCCAGCAGATTCAGCCAGCAAACTCCCTCTTATCCTATAGCTACTTCACAATATGGTTGTGTGGTTAACAGTCTGAGTGCCTTAGTCAAGGCAATTAAAGGTGTTAGAGAAAAAGGAAATCAAACAGAAAAATATTAATAGTAAAAGTGTTGCCCAGACATTGCAGGTGGGTGGGGTAGAGAAGAGAAAGAGGGGAACAGTGAAACATCCCTAAAAGGGCATGCTAAAGATTCAAAAGCATCCGGTAGTGTAATAATAAATGAAAAACTGCCACCACAGAATATGTAAGCTACACTGAGTTTCAGACTGGGGAAAAGGTGTTATACAAATAAATATTATAACAACAACGTCTTATGGGAGAGAAACCCAAAGATAATTTCTCCAGGAAATAGCATACAAAAGCATCCTGAGTTCCATGCAGATTCAGAAATAATTTTCCACTCCTGGAGGCCTTGTTTCAAATTCCCAGTCAGCCACGGAAACCCATGGGGGGACCCTGGGCAAGTGACACTCTCTCAGCCTCACAAGAAAACAACAGCAAACTTCCTCTGAACAAAACTTGCCAAGAAAAGGCCCAAGATAGGGTCGACATGTGTCAGAAACAACGTAAAAGCACACAACAACTTCAGTAGCTGAAAGACAGGCTACATCCATGTTAAGTAAAGTTGTGATTGGGTAGCAGGATCTTGAAACAAACTGTGTAGCAAAATTAAGGGGAGTGGCTTAGAAATATAGGATCATAATGTTAAACTGCAGGCCTATGCAAATACAGTATACAGATTCTGCTGACAGATATTTACTCAAACATCACACTTTAATAGAGTTCAAAGACTCTATTAGGCTGCGAAAAGAGTATGCCAAGAGATATCAGATGGCAAAATCAAGACTTGCTTGTTGGAACTGAGATGTTTGGGAACTATTTTCAGGCAATGGAGGCTTGAATGGGTGAGTAAAAAAAAATATATGGCCAGGGGAGGCCTAGTGTAATACCCCCAGCTTCTTTCTTTCAGTTACTGAAAGGTGCTACCAGATCCCTTTCCAGAATGTTTAACAGAGCTTACTTCTAGAGGGGGGAAAATGCATATTAGATCATGGGCCCAGTTGGAAACGCCAATGAAGTACACAAACCCTACTTGCAAGCTAGGCAGACTCATCTCACACTTAGATTGTGTTAAGTCCTCCAGGGAAATGACATGGCGTGGATTTCCTGTATATTCTCCCTAGAGTGGCAGGCTCTGCTTTCCCATCCTCTTTCCGCTAGGGTACAATTTAACTCCACCAAACTTGCAAACAGAAATGAAATTAACATGGGTGGAGGCGAGCAAAGAAGAAAAAAAAAGATGACCTCCTAGAACTCCACAAATGAAATCCTGTCCTTCCTTTTCTCTCTCCCTCTCAACCGCCCACTCTGGCAACATCACAAAGTGCTCTTTACTTACGGCAATATAAGGCTTTGTTGAGGGCCAGCGTGGTGGAGTGATTTGAACCTCTGGTTCGAATCCCCACTCAAGTATAAAAACCCACTGGGTGGCCAAGTCACACTCTCTCGGCCTCAAAGGATGGCCACGACAAACACCCTCTGAACAAACATGCTAAGAAAACTCTATAACAGGTTCACCTGAGAGTCTCCATAAGTCAAAAATGACTTGGAGATACAAAATGACAATAATAAAAAGTCTTTGTAGCATTTTGTCCTCTGGAGCCAGTGCCACATGGGATCAGCTGCTTTCACTGCAACATTGTTCCTAAAAATGCTAGTTATTTAAGCAGCTGGGAAGGAAAGGAGAGGGAGGGGCCAAGATGGTTTCTATTCACTTAAAACTGAGTATCCTCTGGGGTGTGGTTCCAGGATACCAAAATCCATGGATGCTAAATTCCCATTAAATACAAGGCGTAATAAAACAGAGAGCCAGACTGTCAAAGTGGTTTGAGTGTTGGACTATGACTCTGGAGTCCAGGGTTTGAATCCTGGCTGGGCCATGAAACCCACTGGGTTACTTTAAGCAAGTCACACTCTCTCAGCCTCAGGGGACGGCTGCGACAAATCCCACCTGAAGAAATCTGCCAAGAAAACCCTGCGATAGCTTCATTTTAAGATCGCCCCAAGTCAGAAATGACTTGAAGGCACACAGCAACAACAAGGGTCCAAAACGCAATGCAGAAATAATCCAGTATTAGACCACTTTAACTGCCCTGGCTCAATGCTAGGGAATTCTGGGAACTGTAGTTTTGTGAGACATTTAGCCTTACTCTGTCAGAGAGCTCTGAGCCAGGGCAGTTAAAGTGGTCTCAAATTGTGTCTTGGGCTAAGGAAACACCAGAATTCTCTGATATATGAGGCTGAATACTTCACTGAACAGCAAACCCAAACAATAAATCCCAAGATGTCATAGATTTCTCTTAGGATCGCCATAAATCCAGTGTGACCAGATGTCACAAGAGTGCAGAGGAGTGCATCACCAGAGGGCATAAAAAAAAATGGAGGACATGATCAAGTCAAATATAAACAATTATATTATATTATACCAGTAATAATACATATTATCATTGTATTGTATAATTATAATTATAATAATACAATACTACAGTTCCCAGACACCAATACAAATAGAAATTCATGCTTCTTAGGTCCAAAACACTCTGCAGCAATAATCCAGTTTGAGATCACTTTAGCTCAGCGATAGGGTGATAGAGAAGGCTCCTTGCCTCACAAAACTATAGTTCCCGGAATAACTGAGCCAGGGCAGTTAAAGCAGTCCCCAACTGGATGATTTCTGCAGTGTGTTTTGGACCTAGGTCCTCCTGGACAGATTTGAAATGTAGGGCATGTCCTGGACTCAGCGCAAGTCAGAAATGACTTGAAGGCACCCAGCAACCAAAGTAAAATGGGGTCCCTTCTATCAGGTGGCAAAAATCAAGGTTTGCTTGTTGGAAGTGAGATGTCTGGGGACTATTTTTAAGCAGTGGAGGCTTGAATGAGTGGATAAATACAATCTGTGGCCAGGGAAGGCCTAGTGTAATGCCTTCTCCACCCAAAAGGCCTTTCCAAGAGCCCCGCCTTTGGGTCTGGAGGGTTTCTGAAAAAGGGCACAAAGGCAGCAGGCCTCTGCACAGCCACCCAAAAGAGAAGCTCAGGAGGACAGAATATGGGCTGCATCTACACTGGAGAAATAACCTGGTTTGGCATGGCTTTAACTGCCCTGACTCAAGGCTATGGAATTCTGGGAGTTGGAGTTTGTTGTGGGGCCCTCTGGGCCCCACAACAAACTCCAACTCCCAGAATTCCATAGCCTTGAGCCAGGGCAGTTAAAGCCATGCCAAACCAGGTTATTTCGCCAGTGTAGATGCATCCTTAGTGAAAATAAAGCTGGGAGGGGTCTTGTCTGGTCTTCCTTTTCTTGACTTACCTGCCACTTTCACACACACACACACAAAGTCTGCACAAAACTGGTACCTGAAACAAAAGGGTTTGCAAGGGACACAGAGGTCCTCATCACAAAGGAGGACAAGGAACCCCCAACATGGAGGGCCTTCCAGAAAAAGGGAGGACAGAACACAATATAAAGCTTGAAAGAGAGGAAACAAAACACTTGTAGGAAGATAAACTGATGCTTGCTCATAATAGAAATCCCTGCTCAAAACAGAAGACCCTTTGGGATCCCTCCTAGACAGAAAAAGGTAGAAAATGGAGGATCTGATCAACTGAAAAGCTCCAAACCTTCCCAGAAATGTAAAGCCCTGCTCAAAATGGAGGACCCTCTGGATAGAAAAGGTTGCAAAGGGAGGACATGGCCCAATAGAAGCTCAAAATCCTCCTAGAAATGTAAACCTTTCCTTCTTTAGCCCTGCTCAAAATGGAGGACCTTTGAGAAACCCTTCTGGACAGAAGGCTGAAATAGTGGACACGAGGAAACAAAAACTAAAATAAAAATACAAAATAAATAAATACAAAAACCCAGCAGTGTAAATTCCTGCTTCTTCGTTGGGCTCAAAATGGAGGACCTTTAGAAAGCCCTCCTGGGCAGAAAAAGTTTGAAGGCGAGGACCTGCCCAAATAAAAGTCCAAAAAAATGTCATGTAAGCCCTTGCTTCTTCAAAATGGAGGACCTTGAGGACTCCCTCCTGGACAGGAGAGGCTGAAAGAGAGGACACATGTCCAAAACAAACCCCTCCTAGACATGTAAAATAATAATAATAATAATAATAATAATCCCTGCTTCTTAGCACTGCTCAAAATGGAGGACCTTTGAGAACTCTTCCTGGACAGAGAAGGCTGAAACAGAAAACGTGCCCAACTCAAAAGCTCCAAAAAAAAAAAGAAACCCTCTCCCTCCTCCTAGAAAAGCAGACAGACCCTCCCTGCTCAAAATGGAGGACCTGGAGGCATCCAGTCCTGGCTGAAATGGAGGACCTGTGAGTGGAGAGAGTCCTGGCCTTCTGGGAAAGCCCAAGGGAAGCCTGTCTGTTCCCCCCACCCAGCCCTACATACCTGGCCCATGGCTGGGGGGCGAAGTTAGTGGGGAGGAAGCCCCACACCCTCCTTTCTTTCTTTCTTTCTTTCTTTCTTTCTTTCTTTCTTTCTTCTGTCTCCAAGGGAGCTGGCTTTGCTTCTTCAGGGGGCTGCTGGGCAAGGACTAGGAGGGTCTTCTTTGGCTCAGCTCCCCAGCCAGCCCCAGCCAGCCTCCCTTTCTGGCTTCCCACTACTCCCTTTCTTCCCCCCAGTGGCTGGGCTTCTTGCTGGGCTCTCTGCTCCTCCTTCTTGGGGCTGCTGCTGCTGGGGAGGCCTTCTTCTGCGCCTCCGGAAGCGCATTCCTCCTTGCTGCCGTCAGGGCCCAGGGAGGAGCAGCAGCAGGGAGACTGAGAGAGGGCAAGCACTAGTAGTAGGGGGGCTGCAGCAGCAGCAGCAGCAGCAAAGGGGGAAAGATAGGACTAAGGCTGCCCTAGTCCTCCCAGCCCCACAACAGGCTCCAGCTCCCAGAATTCCATAGCCATGAGCTATGGACACAACAGTCTTTAAGGGCCACACTAGGTGACACCCTAAAAGAGGGTGACACCCCACCACTGCACCTCCAACACCTTTTTACCTTTGTGGCTGTGGCATTCAACTGCTTCCCTTTAAATATTGCTTTAAGAAATGGTGGGAGTGGAGGGGGGCTCATTGGGAGGAGAAAAGAGTGGCCCCAGGATTTTTTAAAATCAAAATTTGTAATTTTTTTTAAAAAAAATTATTTTATTTTTTTTAATTTTAAATTTTTTATTTAAAAAAATAAATTGATTTTTTGGGGATATTTTTATTTTTTTTTAATTTTCTCTCACAACGTCGCACGTTTTAACTAAGTCACCACCGTGTATACGCAAAGGCATTTCAGCTCTGCATGTGCGATACGGTAATTTGAAGATATCGTTTTGATTTGGCTGGTTGTTTACGCCAGAACTGTTAGCATTACATTCAGTGGTACAGTGGGACTTTGTTTAACAACCCAGCTTTGATATTCTCTATGTGCAAGTGCTATCACTTGTTTAGTAGGTCCCATGGGATAATGGCCCTGGGACTGGATGGCCCTTGGGCGTCTCTTTATGAATTACATTAGTATATAAAAAAACATTACTAAGGATTCTATATGGTGTGAAATGGGAGGTCAATGGGACATGTGTGACACCATGAGTTACCACACTGGGGACTCTTTCATACGAGGCTAAATTGGAAGTATAATTTAAGGTCAATTCGAATGCAATCATGGGTTTTACGTTATTGCGAATTAAAGCTTCGCATGCAAATTCGGGCAGGAGGGGGTTATTTTCGGGTAATGGGAAGTAATTCCGAACGGAGCAGGGGTTCTTCCGAACGGAGCAGGGGTTCATGTAAATTCGCTAAACAAGTGAATTTACATGAATCCACATTGGCTCCATTCGGAGTTGGGAGAAATTCCTCCCGTTTGAAAGAGTCCTGGGTGACACCAACCCTAGTGACGCCAGTGATCTAGAGGCTGGCTGACCACTCTGACTGACCATTCCACCAAATGCACCTGAGAATCCTAGAGTTGGCAGAGACACCAAGGGCCATCCAGTCCAAGCCCATTCTGCCATGCAGGCTACTGCCAAAAGACTCATTTCCTGGCTCTAGAGCAGTGGTCCCCCCCAAACAGTGCCCTTTAAAAGAGTTTGGACTTCAGCGCCCAGAAGCCTCAGCTATGTTAGCCAATACTCTGGAATTCTGGGAGCTGAAGTCCCTTAAAGACCACAGTTTGGGGACCATTGCTTTACAACGTTCCAAAGAGAATCATAGGATTGGAAGAGACTCCAAGGGCCATCTGGTCCAACCCCATTCTGCCATGCAGGCTATTGCCAAAATACCAATTTCCTGGCTGTAGAAGGTTCCAAAATAATATCATAGAATTGGAAGAGTCCCCCAAGGGCCATCCAGTTCAACCCCATTCTGTCATGCAGGAACTCACAATCAAAGCACTCCCCAACAGATGACCATACGGCCTCTGGGAAGACTCCTCTAAGGAAAAAGACTCCACTACACCCTGAGGGAGTGTGTTCCACTGTCAAACAGCTCTTATTGTCAGGAAATTCCTCCTAATGTTGAGGTGGAATCTCTGTTCCTGTAGCTTGCATCCATTGTTCTGCATCCTGTTCTCTGGAGCAGCAGAAAATCTTGCACCATCCTCAATGTGACACCCCTTCAAATATTTAAACAAGGCTATCTTGCCATGTCTTAACCTTCTCTTTTTCAGGTTAAACATCCCCAGCTCCCTAAGGCATTCCTCATATGGCATGGTTTCCAGACCCTTTACCATTTTGATGGCCCTCCTTTGGACATGTTCCAGCTTCTCAACTCTGTGATGCCTAGAACTAGACACAGTTTTCTAGGTGAGGCTTAACCAGGGCAGAATAGAGTGGCACTAATTCTTCCCTTGATCTTCTGTACTTCTATACTTCTACTGATGCAACCTAGAATTGGCTTATTTAGCTGCCACGTCACACTGTTGACTCATGTTCAACTTCTGGTCTACGAGGACTCCTAGATCCCTTTTGCATACAGTTTTGTTAGGCCAGGTGTCCCCCATCCTATATTTATGCATTTCATTTTTTCTGCCTAAGTGCAATACCATACGTTTCTTCATGTTGAAGTACATTTTGTTAGTTTTGTCTGAGCTTTCTAATCTATTATGATCATATAGAGTCTTGATCCTCTCCTCTGGGGTGTTAGCTACTCCTGAGGAAGTAGCCTTAAGTCTATGAAAGCTCATGATGCCAACTTCTTTCTTTCAGTATGTAGCACAATTGAAACCAATTGAAATAAAGGAGTTGGCAGCATGAGCTTTCGTGGACTTCAGTCAACTTCCTCAGATGCATTTGGTGGAGTGGAAACTTAGGGACAGACCTATATATGCCATTAGTGTGTGAGAATATCAATTCAAATTCAAAATCCTTTGTGTACAGAAATGAAGTGGTAAGTTTCACAAAGGCTAGTTTACAATGCCACTGTTTACAAATGACCATTGTTAACTGGACTTGCAATAACTTTATCCTTACATCTACTTTATTATTTTATAGTATTATTGTTCAGCATAATTATTCACTACAGTAATATATCAAAATACTCTGGCCACCTCTCTCACTCTGTTCAAAAAGGGCCTAAAAACATATTTATTTGAACAGGCATATCCTTGATACTTTCTCCTTGTGTGACTCCCCCTCCCCTATTGCGACCAGGCCTGACAATCGCTATTGTAATGTTATTTGATTTTATTATTGTTGGGGGCAAATAGCTTACAATTGTAAATGAAGCTGTTTGTTTAACAAATTGTAAGCCGCTCTGATAGTCTTGGCTGAAGAGCGGGGTATAAATAAAACATTATTATTATTATTATTATTATTCTTGTTCATTTTTATAATGTTTTTAACATTTTATGTTGTGCACCGCCCTGATCGTAGGAAGGGCGGTATATAAATTGTTATTATTATTATTATTATTATTATTATCATTAATAACAATAAAAATCCAATATAAGCATTCACTTTATATCTTACATCACTATTTTTGCAAAATTATACAGTTTAATCTAGAAGTTGATAAAACAACTTACATCTACTTTAAAAACAGAAATAAAACTTGGTTCTCTTGATACATGCAGAAGTGGAACCATCCAAGGCACATCATGTAATCGCTGTTACAAAAGCTGTTCTGTTTCATTGCTTTAAAGAACAGAATCATTTCCTTATGAAATGCTTGGAAGAGAATACATACAGTACAGTCATCTGTCTCTTCTTGCCTAGTATAAAGGAGGATCTTTCATTTGAAACACTGTTATATTGAGTATCCAATCCAGTGGTACTCAAAGTGGTCATCAATCGTCAATGAGCCATCAGTTTCTGGTCCCTGGTGAGTTGCCAAGGAAAGAAAGAAACAATAGCCAATGGGCACAAATATGGTACCAATACTTGACATATTCAAATAATAATAATTGCCAGTCTTCCATATCAAATAGCATTGGGTATACAGATCTAGCACATGTCCAAAGTAACTAGTAGTGACTTTCTAAGGGCTCAGGCCTGACTTTTTTCTATTATCTGCTATCTGATTCTTTCAGGTAGAGCAGGAATAGTCAACTTGTGGCTTTTCTCATATTATTGGACTGCAGCTCCCATCATTCCTAGCCAAAATCATTCTTAAAACAAGAGAGAGATTGAAGAAGCAACAAGATCACACAAATGAAAAAGGAACACTTCTCCACACAGTAGATAGAGCTGGAGAGGACTTTTTACCCTAAATCCAAATCATTGCACAACTACAATCTCCTTCTTTGGAGGTCTTTAAATGAGACTGGAATGCCATTTGTTGGGGGTGCTTTGATTGTGAGTTCCTGCATGGCTGGGGAATGGACTGGATGGCCTTTGGGGTCTCTTCCAACTCTATGATTCTATGGTTCTACAATATTAACATTAGAAGGAACTTCTTGACAGTGAAAGATGGCAAAGAAGCCAATTGCCTAGAGAGGTGGTGGAGTCTTTTTCTCTGGGTGTCTCCAAAAAAAGGCTGGACAGCTTCCTGCTGGGGATGCTGTAGCTGGACGTCCTGCATCATCATCATCATCCATTTATATTAAGGGACTAACGACATATCTGAAACAACACAGATTAAAAACTATACAGTATTTTTGATAACAGTATAAAGTTATCTAAAAACAAATGATTTTGCATGATTTTGTAAATGGTGTCATCTGAATATCTTAGATTGTTGATATTCCTTCTGTTTTCATTTCATCTGTGTCCAAGCCTGCTCTTTGTATTATATTTTCTGCATACAAATTGAACAGGTAGGGTGAAAAGATACAGCCTTGCCTGACGTTTTGCCAGTTGGGAACCATTCTTTTTTTCTATATTCTATTCTGACAGTAGCATCTTGTCCTAAATACATATTTCTTATCAGGACTATTATTGATAATTTACTTGGAGGTGGAACTGATGGGCAGGAAAAAGTGGCTTGATCCTACTTTTCTAAAAGTGGGTTGAAACCCTGTGTCCACACTGGCCGCTTCCAAGATGGCCTGAATGCACTTGGCCAAACCACTCTCCACCTATTAACCCCATGCCCCTTTGTGAATACCCAGGGGTATGAATGTGTTTGATGTATGTTGGAATTACAGTGGGACCTTCTTATCCACTGGGGTTTGGTTCCAGGATCACCCGTGAATAACAAAATCTATGTATGCTCAAGTCTCATTAAATATAATGGCACAACAAAATGGTGTCCCATACATAAAATGGAAAATCAAGGTTTGCTATTTGGAATTTATATTTTTTTTGGAATATTTTCAAGCTGTGTATGCTCAAATCCATGGATAACAAATCCGTGTATAAGAAGGGCCAATTGTACAACCATTGGAGGTATCACACACGTTTTTGCATTGCTGCCCCAGCCGCTTGGGTTTGGTCACTCCAGCCTTTTTAAATGTGCACCTGCACTGGTGCACTTATATGCAGTTTTAGGGTTACAGTTAGGCTAGATCGCTCTTTTAGAACAGCTCTGGCATCGGGGCATTTATATTCAGGGTCCAAGTTGGGCTAAATCAGAATATTCCAGGTTATTTTTGCTCTTGTTTTTAGCCTTAGAGTGTGGCTTCAATCTGGTTTCCGCCCGCTTTGGAGGCATGCATCATCTAAACACCCTGCCTTCAATCTGGTTTGAAATCACTTTATCTGACCTGTTTGTTTCACCCCTCAGTCTTATTAATATATTATATTATGAGGTTTTTTTTTATTCCTGCCTCCAACTGACTTTTCTAGATCTCTGTAGAAAAATCCTCCTGCTGTTTTTATTTAGAATAAGACTGAAGATCCTGGAAAATATGAATTTCCTCCTCCACTTCCCCCATTCTTCTGTTGAACGCTATCTGATGGAAAACAGCACTATCCATTCATGACAATTAAGCCCCCTGTATGCTATAATGTGTATGCTAAGCATAGAAACAGTGATATTAACCCCCATTAGCAGTTGTTTCTGATTTCTAAAGTCTGTTGATGATCAAGAAATCCTCCCAAGTGCTTGATATTTTTAGCCTTTTTGTGGCCTGCTGCTTTCATTCTTTTCTTGAAAACACAACACAAAGTTTGGCATTGGTACACAGTAAAATACCAAGAATGCTTGGTTAGCATGGCTAGATAAAAACCAAATATTTCTGCTGTCATTACACAACTGACCAAATTGAAATTGTATCTCAAGTGAAGAGTTTGGGTTGAAAGGCAGCCATCATAAAGATCCACTGGGATTTATATATAACTCCAACCTTGCTCTCTCATATAAGCAGTCATTAACAGGTAATTCATTTTCTTAGAAGCATCTTGGACTGCCTGTTCTGAATTAGCATTTCCACTGGAGTATTTTTTTAAATTGCAGTTTGAAAGAAACTGGTAAATCATATTCATGTCAGGCATTCACCCAGCTCCTTGGAAACAAAGTTTTTATAACAATATTTTGGCTTTAAAAAGCAAATGAAAATTTTATAAAACTTACCATGCTATTGTGTTAGCATTAAGGACTTCTGAATTTCTTGGTTGATGGCATTTTGCCCCCAGTTTCTCCTTGACCATCCTCATTTGATAGTAAAATTATGATTGTATTATCTTCTTTTTACATCTCTGTAGTGATGACTAGTTTTGAGAAGTGATATAATATTGCTAAATGAGGTAAAATCAGCTTTACTGTGAAAAAGTTAGATACAGAAATAATATACTGTAGATTGTTGCTGTAGTATTAAATTACATTCACTATTTTTAATATACGTTAATGTTGTGTTTATACTGGAAAGCATTACATTTTAAATAACCAACCAAATGGCTGCATGTAATAGAAACAAACAACAATATTTCTTCTGACATTTCTTATCGTTCATTCCAGCGGAGCTACTGATACTGCACGGAAAGATATTATCTTAGATTTCCAGTGATTCAAATCCATCTTCTCTGTTCTTTCTAAAGACTTGAGATATTTTCCTCTCAGCTTAACCCATATATTTCTCATTTGTTGGAAGATGGGCAAATAACCATGTGGGGATAAAGGGGAGACTGAGTAAAATTTTGGTTTACTAACTAGTGATGTTAGCCACCATATACTGTACAGTAGTTATGATTGATTTTAGGTTCCCATGTTTTCTCCCCCATAGAAAATAATGGTAGATACGATTTTCTTTTCCTTTTGATAATCTTTTTATTATGTCACTCCCAGATGCAGCAGATATATTTCTATCCCCTTTTGAAAGCTTGATGTGTCTAATTGTTCCTTTTACCCAAGTAGACAATGATGTATGTCAATTATAAAGTAAAAATTACACCACTGGGTAAAACTGGCTTCTTGCAGAACACTGCTTTCTCTGTCTACCCTAATACTAAGCCTTCAGCTCTGCTTACTGCCCTTTTTCTATGGAATTTGTCATACAATGAAATTTGCAGGTATAATGCAATAGCAATCCGAACGCAATCATGGGGTTTCACGATATTGCATATGAGTGTATCTCACGCAATTTCGGGCAATGGGGGGGGGGGTCATTTTCGGGAAATGGGAAGTCATTCTGAATGCATTCTGAAATTCCTCCCATGTGATAAACTCCTATGTGTCCTTTTTCAAGGAAGACAGCTTCTTGAAACAATATTTAACCTAGCAGAGTTCAAGGAAAGAACAGCAATTTAGGTTAGTCATGCAAATACAAAAAGAGCTAGGCTGACCTTAACACCAATTCCAAAGTCCCTATTGTGGTAAATACCTTTATTAGACCAAACAAAAAGGTGCATATAAATAAGTTAATGCCATGTGTGTGTGCCTCTTTCCTCAATTGCTCCAAGACCTTTAAGCCTCAATACTTCAAACATGGCATTCATACTATCAGAGATGTGAATCTCAGGGTCATGTGGTTCTTCATCTTCATTAAATAATTTAAATTAATTTGAATATTTGGCAGACTGTAGCATTTGTCTCATGCTTTGCACTCCCAATGTTTTGGATTTCATCTCTTGGAAGCCCCAGCTGGAATCACCAATGTTCTGGGCTTATGAAAGTTTTAGGGCCTTGTCTGCATGAGCCAAAAGTTTTGTCCCCTCCCAGTTCTGGCATTGTCCTGTTTGGATGACATACATTCCAAACCCCAGTTCTGGTGCCAGCTTTCCAGATGATGTCTTGGCCATTCTGCACCAGAACCAGGATACAAGAATGTCTGAAAGTTGTAAAATAACATAGCTGTATCTCCAGATTTTACAGGAAGATCTGGAGCCCTCTGTTCCTGCACCACAGCAGCTGTCTTCAAGGGTTGAGCTGCCCAGCACATCTACTGCCACTGTGGGTTGCTTGTTCTGAGGTCAGAAATGAATGACTCACGGTAGTAGCAGATTTGCCCTTGCTCTTTTGCCTTCTCCCCTCTTCTCACATTTCCTAATTATAATATCTTTCCACTCCTTCTCTAGTCTATTATTATTATTATTATTAGCTTTATTTATAAAGTGCCGTAAGTGTACACCTTCTGTCTTTCTTTCTTTGCCCTCCTTCTCTCTAATTCTCCTGGCTACGTTTATGTCCTTCCTTCAGATGCTATCACACGGGAGGCAAGCATCATGAAAACGTGATTAAAACATGGTAATAGCATAAGGAGAAAGATTATCAACCCCCCCCTTGCTTCTCTCATTAATGTCCCACGCATAAACTGTAATGGACGTGTCATTGAGTAATAACCAAAACTCCCGTTAATACCCAAAGATGCATCCATTACAGTTTATGCATGGGAGACGAATGGGAGAAGTGCACAGGTATATCATAATCTTCCCCCAGATCATGCTATTACCAAGTTTTAATCACGTTTTCATGATGCTTGCCTCCTCCATGTGACAGCATCCTTCCTTCCTTCCTTCCTTCCTTCCTCTTGCTCCTTTTAACCCCACTTCTATCTACTGTCATAATCTTCCCTCTCCTTCCTTCTTCAGCCAACTCTTTCTTCTTTGCCAGGCATTAGCATCTCTCCTTGAGATAATGGCTGAGATGTGCTGCAATCGTCAGGCTCATTAAAACTTGCTTCCAAACATACATGCATAGATTGCTCTGTTGGTTTTCTTTGACCTGTTGGTCTATCTTTATCATTATCATTGTCATTGTCATCATCCGTCATCTCCTAAATATTTAGTGTTTATTAGTAGCATTGCCATGACCATGGTTTTTGTTTGAGTTTTTTTTTTTTTTTAATTTGAAGGCAGGGGGAGGGGAGGAGGAGGTAAGATTCTACAACTGGAATGTAAAAACAAGAAAGAAAATGTGGTTGATGGAAACAACCCTTTAAAGAGAGTTCTGTTTGCTCAGGGCAAAACTCCCTTTGTTGGATGATGGCCCCCACATGTTAAAGTCAGTACTGACAAAGCTGCTTAAAACAGAGATAAGAGAAGATTTGTTTGGTTTTTTCGTGTTCAAAGCAAAGCCTGGGCAACTGCATTTCTAATCAGAGAATTATTTGAATCATAGAATCATAGAATCATAGAGTTGGAAGAGACCACAAGGGCCATCCAGTCCAACCCCCTGCCATGCAGGAACTCCCAGTCAAAGCATCCCCGACAGATGGCTATCCAGCCTCTGCTTAAAGACCTCCAAGGATGGAGACTCTACCACACTCCGAGGGAGTGTGTTCCACCGTCGAACAGCCCTTACTGTCAGGAAGTTCCTCCTAATGTTGAGGTGGAATCTCTTTTCCTGCAGCTTGCATCCATTGCTCCGCGTTCTGGTCTCTGGAGCAGCAGAAAACAAGCCTGCTCCCTCCTCAATATGACATCCCTTCAAATATTTGAACAGGGCTATCATATCACCTCTTAACCTTCTCTTCTCCAGGCTAAACATCCCCAGCTCTCTAAGTCGTTCCTCATAGGGCATGGTTTCCAGACCCTTCACCATCTTAGTTGCCCTCCTTTGGACCCGCTCCAGTTTCTCCACATCCTTTTTGAATTGTGGTGCCCAGAACTGGACACAGTATTCCAGGTGGGGCCTCACCAAAGCAGAATAGAGTGGCACTATTACTTCCTTTGATCTAGACACTATACTTCTATTGATGCAACCTAAAATAGCATTGGCCTTTTTAGCTGCTGCATCACACTGCTGACTCATGTTCAACTTATGGTCTACTTGGACTCCTAGATCCCTTTCACACATAGTTTCATTCAGCCAGATGTCCCCCATCCTATATCTGTGCATTTCATTTTTCCGCCCTAAGTGCAGAACCTTACATTTCTCCGCATTGAATTTCATTTTGTTAGCGTTGGCCCAGCTTTCTAGTCTATTCAGGTCATTCTGAATTTCAATCCTGTCTTCTGGAGTATTGGCTACTCCTCCTAATTTGGTGTCATCTGCAAATTTGATAAGTATGCCCCCAATTCTGTCATCCAAGTCATTAATAAAGATATTGAATAGCACTGGGCCCAGGACAGAACCCTGTGGGACCCCACTGGTCACTTCTTTCCAGGATGAAAGGGAGCCATTGTTGAGCACCCTTTGAGTTCGGTCAGTCAACCAGTTACAAATCCATGTAATGGTTACCTTGTCTAGCCCACATTTTACGAACTTGTTTGCAAGAATGTCATGGGGAACCTTGTCAAAGGCCTTACTGAAATCAAGATATACTATATCCACAGCATTCCCTTCATCTACCAAACTGGTAATTTTATCAAAAAAAGAGATCAGATTTGTCTGGCAAGACTTGTTTCTCTGAAACCCATGTTGGCTTTTTGTGATTATGGCATTGGCCTCTAAATGTTCACAGACTCTCTGCTTAATGATCTGCTCTAGAATCTTTCCTGGAATTGATGTCAGACTAACTGGACGATAATTGTTGGGATCCTCTTTTTTCCCCTTTTTGAAGATGGGCACAACGTTTGCCCTCCTCCAGTCTGCTGGGACTTCTCCTGTTCTCCAGGAGTTCTCAAAGATTATTGCCAATGGTTCCGATATTACATTCGCCAGTTCTTTTAATACTCTAGGATGTAGTTCATCTGGTCCTGGAGATTTATATTCATTTAGGTTAACCAGGTATTCCTGTACTATCTCTTTACTTATTCTGTGCTGAGATTCCCCTATTCTGTCTTCTGCTCCATTATCCTTAGGTTGACCACCCTTTGCCTTTTCTGAGAAGACTGAAGCAAAGAAGGTGTTGAGTAGGGGGCTATGATACTCCTGAGCTGGCAACCCTAGAATTGAACTGATAGACCTTTAATGCCCAGTAAAAGCACTAAATCCACTATGATGTTCAACTATGATTATTAAGTACAAATGATAAAATACTTCACAATCTTCTTAGAATCAGCAGAAGCCTAGGCTATTTCAGGAAGTATGATATCATTTTTTAAAAAGCTGAGTAACATATTACAGTTTTTTCCACAGACAGCAGTATAGACTATTTGCACATAGTGATGCATATCTTTGTCAAGCAGGATTAATCAGTAATGTATCTATCAAGTTGCTCCTTATCAAGCTTTTAGTATAAATATGAGAGTGATGTTAGCCAACATGCTACATACACTGTTGGGGAAGACAAAGGGAAAGACACCATTCCTTAGTCAGATGTATTAGGATATGAGTATGAGATTCTTGCCTTGCTTGTTTGAAAACTAAAGTAAGCCCTTGTTATCCACTGGGATTTGGTTCCAGGACCCTCTGTGGATACCAAAATCTGTGGATGTTCAAGTCCCAGTAAATAAAATGGCATAGTAAAATGGTGTCCCTTATATAAAATGGCAAAATCAAGGTTTGCTATTTGGAATTTATAGTTCTTGGAATATTTTCAAGCTATGAATGATTGAATCTACATTGTGATGCATCTGTGGATGATGAATCCGTGGATATGGAGAGCCAACTGTAACACCATTCTTTTCAAGATTCATAGAATTACAAGAATGTGTACAGTGTTGTGTGTGTCCATTCAATCGGTGGACTCTTCCATTTCCATAGCTTGGGAACATGACTCTTTTAGTCATCTTGGCAGAAAGATTCTCTGAATTTATAGAGTACAACTCTGAGAATTTCTCAGTCTAAACAGTTATGTACAAACCGTATGTTTCTGCTACATAGTTAGAAAGAAAAACCCATAGTTGAAAACAGTATGTTAAAATGTGTTAGTTTAGAATTCCCATTTCAACTAAGCAGTAGGGAATTGTAGGGGCACTTGCTAGAAGGTATCATTTTCCTTGGGAGAAGAGTATACCAGAGGCTTTATGGTATTCCCTTATAGACAAACATATTTTAAAATTGGGCAAGAGGCGGACGACAAGCACCCAAGAAGATGCCTGCACTACTCTTTAAAAAGCAACACCTGTTCTCCAAAAGGGTGCATCTGGGGAAGATTTCCCATAGAAGGACACCTTGCTTTCATCAACAGTTCAGTTTCATGTGGATTCCCAATGATACAGATGTATCTACTTGGAAACTAATAGAGCAGTTGTTGAAAATCTCATCAGAAATAAATTCAGTTGCACTCAATGGAGGTTAGTCCCAAATATGTGAGTACAGTATTGCACTCCACATCCTCTAACACTGTCCTTAAGACTTCTCATTCCTTGTCACTGAACAATGTCAAATGTAAACAAGAGGTTTTAGAAAGATTATTGATATTCTTACCCCTTGTATAACTACAGTCCTTGCCAATCCTCATGAAGGCAAGCATCCGGTTAGCACATTCCATTCTTTATATGTTTCTGTTATAAAGGCTTGCATTGGGTTTGTCATAAGCTGTAATAGTTCTTTAGCAGTAAACGTTGCTGATTCACACTGACTCACTTTTAAGGGGAGATTTATACATCAAGTTCAGCAACATCTGGTTAGTTGAGCATTTTATTCCTTACTTGTAGATGTAAGCTATCAATGCACTCCTAAACACATCTTGTTCAGAAGGGGATTGTCATTCCCTTCCTCTGAGGTTGAGAGACTGTGACTTTCCTAAGGTCATCCAGTACATTTCCATGGCTCTGTAGGAATTCAAATTCTAGGCTCCTAGAGTCTTAGTTCAACTATGCTAAACTAGTGCTCTCTCTTTCTATTCCTTCCTCCACTATTGGGAGAAAGGCAGGATCTTAAATACAGTGGTCCCCCGGGTTAAGAAAGTAATCCGTTCCGGATTACCTTTCGTAACCCGGAAATTTTCGTAACCCGGGGGAAAGAGGAAAAAAAAAAGGTGTACTTACTGTACTTTAAGTAGTTAGGCAGGAGGGACCGGGAGGGCTCCGGGGAGGAAGCCGGCCGCGTGGAAGCCAGGTCCGGCCTCCTTTCAGGCAAGGCCGGCGTGTCCCGAAAGGCCTCCTCCGCTGCTTAGGCCTCGAGCCTTCGGGAGGAGGCCTGCGCCGGGCGGGACGAGCCTGGCGGAGGGGAAGGGACGAGCCTGGCGGAGGGGAAGGGAAGGCCCCACGCGGACCCGCCAGAAGCCGGATCGGGGCCTTCCCTTCCCCTCCGCCGGCGGCCAGACCTTGATCCTGCTTCTGGCGGGTCCGCACGGGGCCTTCCCTTCCCCTCCAAGGTCTGGCCGCTGGCGGAGAGGAAGGGAAGGCCCCGATCCGGCTTCCGGCGGGTCCGTGCGGGGCCTTCCCTTCCTCTCTGCCGGTGGAGACCTCGGAGGGGAAGGGAAGGCCCCGCGCGGACCCGCCGGAAGCCAGATCGGGGCCTTCCCTTCCCCTTCGAGGTCTGGCCGCCGGCGGAGAGGAAGGGAAGGCCCCGATCCAGCTTCCGGCGGGTCCGTGCGGGGCCTTCCCTTCCCCTCCGAGGTCTCCGCCGGTGGAGAGGAAGGGAAGGCCCCGATCCGGCTTCCGGCGGGTCCGTGCAGGGCCTTCTCTTCCTCTCCGCCGGCGGCCAGACCTCAGAGGGGAAGGGAAGGCCCCGCGCGGACCCACCGGAAGCCGGATCGAGGTCTGGCCGCCGGCGGAGGGGAAGGGAAGGCCCCGATCCGGCCTCCGGCGGGTCCGCGCAGGACCTTCCCTTCCCCTCTGCCAGGCTCGTCCCTTCCCCTCCGCCAGGCTCGTCCCGCCCGGCGCAGGCCTCCTCCCGAAGGCTCGAGGCCTAAGCAGCGGAGGAGGCCTTTCGGGACGCGCCGGCCTTGCCTGAAAGGAGGCCGGACCTGGCTTCCACGCGGCCGGCTTCCTTCCCGGAGCCCTCCCAGTCCCTCCTGCCTAACTACTTAAAGTACAGTAAGTACACCTTTTTTTCCCGTAACCCGGGGATACATTCGTAAGCCGGGGCCATTTTTGCGGCCCCGGCTCTTTCGTATCCCAGGATTTTCGTTCCCCGGGGGATTCGTAACCCGGGGGACCACTGTAAATATATATGAACCCCAACCTCAACCTGTACCTCACAGACATCTGTATGAAGACAACATTGTACCTTTTGCAGTAGAGCAGGAGATAGAGGATAGCGCAATGTGTTGCACATTTGGGCTGCATCCACACTGCAGAAATAATCCAGTTTGACTCTACTGTACTTGAACTGCCACGGCTCAATGTTATGGAATTCTGGGAATTGTAGTTTATTGTGGCACCAGATCAGTTGGACATGCATATATGAGCTTCTTGATTTTGTCAGTTTTTTATTGAACTAAGCAGAGGAATTTCAAGAATGGAGAGCTGAAAGCCTCTGAAGTTACTCAGCTATTATAAGATGTGCATTTCAAAGGAAACTATTCAATTGATTCTAATTTTATCCTCCAAGTTAATGCTACATTTTTTTTAACAACTGAGAAAATGTTGTCTCTCATTTTCTTTAAAATCATGACTGCAAATAGGAACAAGCATTTTTTGCAATTCTTAGAAGTGTAGACAGAGAACAGAAACAATAGCTTCGAGGCATGTTTCTTTCTAACTCGTGTTTCATAACTCAGCAAGCCAGGGCAACACTACTGAATGTGATGCCAAAGAGGGTCAGCTATGGTTTGGTTTTGTTTTTTTAAAAAAATCAGGTGAATCTAAGCAGAATAATTGAAAAGAACATGTCTCCACATGCTATGACAGAAGTTCTTGCATGATGTTGCTGTATTTGCCTTCCACAAATGTTAGTGCTTCCTGTTTTATTTTGTCAACGGAAAACTTCACACCCTCCAACATTTCACAGATGAAAACTCGGATGTATGTGGCCAAGCAATGTTAGAATGTGGTCCTGATGGCAAACATTATTAATGAGGAAGAATATACATGCTACAAAAGGCGGGAACAGTTTGCTTTTGCCTCAGCCTACTGGGAAGGACAAGAATCTGCACCTCTCCTCCTCTCTCTGCCTGCTGAGTTCATTGAAATCATGCTGCTTTTGCATTTTGAGCTCAGTTTGCAGGAGCTGAAGTAACTGGAGGACAAAGGGAGAAAGTAAGTTGAGGAGAGAGAAACTGGGACATTTTAAATGCAATTGGAAAAGTGGGATGACAGAGGATTAATTTGGACTGGCCTTGGTAAACTGGGACATTTGGAATCCCAAGATTTCACAGCATAGAGCCATGGCACTTTAAGCAGTGTAAAACTGCATTAATTCTCCAGTGCGGATGCAGTGTAACAACTCTTCCACACGGCAGAAATAAAGCAGTTTGACACCATTTTAACTGCAGAAATAAAACAGTTTGATACCATCCTGCAGAATCCTGGCACTTTTAGTTTAGTGATGTATTTAGCCTGGTCTGTTGGAGAGGTCTGGTGTTTCGCCAGGCTACAAGTCCCAGGATTCTATAGGATAGAGTCATGGCAGTTAAATTGGTGTCAAACTGTTTTATTTCTGCTGTATGGATACACACTAAGGCTGCATCTGCACTGCAGAAATAATCCAGCTTGACACCACTTTAACTGCCATGGCTCAATACTATGGAATCCTGGGAATTGTAATTTATTGTGGTTCCAGAGCTCTCTGACAAAGAAGGCTAAATGCCTCACAAAGCTACAGCTCCCAGTATTTTGTAGCATTGAGTCATGGCACTTAAAGTGGTGTCAAACTGGATCATTTCTGCAGTGTGGGCAACCCTAAGTGATCTTGTTGCAGTAGTGAAAATCCATGCTGCAAAGGGATAGCCTTTTTTAATTTTCTCTCTTTTTTGGAGAGTCTCAGTGTAATTTTTACAAAACTCTGAGGGTCTCATGTGTGAAGGATAATCATAAAAAGAAAAGTGTTCATGTAATCTATGATGTTTCTACACTATTCTATAGTCAAAAGCATTTTCAGACTGATGTACAGTTTTAAAATGCATTAAAACAACATCTCTTCAGATGCCAAGATTGATAAACAGATCAATCACAGATTAGCAAAGGCATATAGTGCATTCGGAAGGCTTCACAAAAGAGTCTGGAGTTACAAACACCTGAGGCGAAGCCATTGCACTGTCTCTTCTCCTCTACGGGTCTGAAACATGGGTCATCTATTGCCAACATCTATGACTCCTTGAACGCTTTCATCAGTGCTGTATATGCACAATCCTAAATATACACTGGACTGACTATGTGACGAATGTTGCTGTCCTGGAGCAAGCAGGGATCACCAGCATTGAGGCCATGCTATTGAAAACGCAGCTGTGCTGGGCAGGACACGTTTCTAGGATGGAGAACCACCGCCTCCCAAAAATAGTACTCTACAGTGAACTTGCCACGGGCCAGAGGGGCACCCCAAAGAAGAGATACAAGGACTCCCTGAAACAACATCTCAAGCTCGGCCAAATTGATCACCAACAATGGTCTGCCCTGGCCTCACATCAGGAAGCATGGAGACGCACTATCCACAATGCTGCAGCATTTTTAAAGAACTCACGCTGAACAAGTCTTGAAGAGAAACGACAATGCAGAAAGAACTGCAACTTGAAAACACCCCCCAAGGAGACTTTTTGCTGTGCTCTCTGCAACTGGACTTGTTTATCTCAGATTGGCCTGAATCTTCGTTAGCGAAGAAAAGCCAGAGAGAGAGAACAACAACATACGGTTTAAATACCAAGCAACAGAATACAGAGTTAACACCTTTTCATCAGACAAATTAAACACTCCATAATATAAAAATACAGTTATTGACACTGGGGGCAAATTCAAGGGATGCTGGGGAAAATTTTTCTGCCATTAGGATCCTTGGGCAGCCCAAGAATGTGGGAGAGGAAGAAAAAACAAAACCAGAATTGCCAAATGCTCATTTCTGGATTTGTTTTGAGAATGCAAGAGTGAGTCTGTACCTTGTTTGATTGCAAAATGGATGTCTGTGGAGACTTTCAGGATCATAAATTAACCCAGGTTTTTATATATATATATTTCTTCTTCGTGGTCTCTGCGAATCATACAAATGGGTTATTCTGCGCCTGCGCAGGCAACTTCGGAATCTTCTTAGAGCTTTTAAATGCGTTTTGGCGGTAGCCCCGCCCACTCTCCAACTGCCTATATTAGCCGGTTTCCCGCCTAAACCCTCAGTTCCTTTTGTCCGCCGCACAAGCAGCATCTAGGAACTCTTCAGAGCTTCGTTCTCCTGTCAGACTTTAACTCGATTTAACAGGATCAATCCGCGTTTTGGTGGTATAATAATAATAATAATAATTTTAGAAACAAATGCTATTTTTTTCTAGATAATTATAGACTTAAATGTAGATTTAAAATTCTGAGGTAAAGTTATTTTTATAATGACTTACACTGCAATTTTTTTAAAAAATCGCTTACTTACATGTGTATCTAAATTCTGAAATAAAACTGTTTTAACAACATTGTATTGTGATTTCTTAAATAATCATGTACTTAAATGCAAATTTTAATTCTGAGGTAAAGTTGTTTTAACAACGACTTGCCCTGCGATCTCTTAGAGAATCGCTTACTTAAATGTGAATTTAAATTCTGAAGTAAATCCGTTTTAACGACAGACTGTATTGTGATTTCTTAAAGAATCACATATTTAAATATAAATTTAAATCCTGAGGTAAAGTTGTCTTTACAACAACTGCCCTGCAATTTCTTAGAGAATCGCTTGCTGAAAATGAATTCAGACTTTGAACTAAAGCTGTTTTAACAACAGCTCCTTCAGCGATATCTTAGAGAATTGCGTAATTTAATGTGAATTTAAATTCTGAGGAAATTTTTTTGATACAATGGCTGCTCACCTCAGTTGGTGCGCTTGGCAGAACTTTTCCCGCCTTTTTTCTTGAGGAAAAGTCTCCAATATTGCCTGCCTTACTGGCGCGTTTGGCAAAGCCCCATTATTCCTGAGTAAAATTTCTTAAAATGGCGCCCGCTTCACTGGCGCACTTATCCTCTTATCTCTGAGAGAAACTTATAGAATGGCCACCAGCCTTCCTCCCTCACTATGGCTAGGGACGCTCTTTTGCTGCGGACAAACTGTCTCAGGGCCATTCACCTGGCTTTGTCTCTTCATTCTCCTGAAGAGGAGTTGACTTCAGTCGTCGCCGGTCTCGGCTCCCTGGGACCAAACCGATTGGATGTCGTCACCATCGGCCGCTGATCTTCTGGAGCCAACGCGACTGGATTGCGGCCCAACGTCGATCCTTATCGGTCCCTGACTCTCCGGAGTCAAACCATGGGTCCCTGACTCTCCGGAGTCAAACCATTTGCCTGGCAGCCCAACGTGGATCTTCATCGGTCCCTGACTCCTCGGAGTCATACCAATTGGCTTCGAGCCCGTCTTGAACCTCGTCGATCCCAGACTCCTCGGTATCGAACCGTTTGGTTGGCTGCACAACGTAGATCTTGATCAGTCCCTGACTCTTCGGAGTCAAACCGCTTGGCTGGCTGCACGACGTGGATCTGAATTGGTCCCTGACTCTACGGAGTCAAACCATTTGCCTGGCTGCACAATGTGGATTTGATACGGTCCCTGGCTCTTCGGGGTCAAACCGTTGGACTGGCAGCCCAATGTGGATTCTCATCGGTCCCTGACTTGTCAGAGTCATACCGATTGGCTTGCAGCCTGAATTCGACTCTCATCGGTCCCTGACTTGTCGGAGTCATATCGATTGGCTTGCAGCCTGAATTCGACTCTCATCGGTCCCTGACTTGTCGGAGTCATACCGTTCGGCTTGCAGCCTGAATTCAACTCTCTTCGGTCCCTGACTTGTCGGAGTCATATCGATTGGCTTGCAGCCTGAATTCGACTCTCATCGGTCCCTGACTCTTTGGAGTCAAACCGTTTAACTGGCAGCCTGACATGGATCCTCATCAGTCCCTGACTCCTCAGGGTCATACAGATTGGTTTGCAGCCTGAATTCGACCCTCATCAGTCCCTGACTCTTTGGAGTCAAACCGTTTGACTGGCAGCCCGATATGGATCCTCATCAATCCCTGAATATCCAGGTCCATACCGATTGGCTGGCAGCCTGAATTCGACCTTCATTGGTCCCTGACTCTTAGGAGTCAAACCGTTTAATTGGCAGCCCAACATGGGTCCTCATTGGTCCCTGAATCTCGGGATCATACTGATTGGCTTGCAACCTGAATTCGACCCTCATCGGTCCCTGACTCTTCGGAGTCAAAACCTTTGACAGGCAGCCTGATGTGGATCCTCATCGGCCCCGGACTCCACGGTATCAGATCAATTAGATGGCTGCCAAACTTCAATTAGGATCGGTCCCGGAACCTCCAGAGTCATACTGACAACACAGTACCTGGCACCGATCATCTTTGATGGCTGACTCTCTGAGTCATACCGATTAGCTTATAGCCCAGCTTCGTGCACCGTTGGTCCCTGACTCTCCGAGGTAAAACCGTTTACTGGCTGAAGTACTGGGATCTTCATCGATCCCGAACCCTTTGGGGTCATGGATCCTCATCGGTCCTGGACTCTCTGGGGTCATACGTCTTGGGCTTGCAGCCCGACTTTGACCCTCATTGCTCCCTGACTTTCCAAGGTCAAATTGGTTGCCTGGCAGCACGGTTTCGATCTGCTTCGGTCACGTACTGACTGGATGGCAGCCTGAATTCGATCCTCATTGGTCCCAGACTCTTTGGAGTCATACTGCTTGACTTATATCCTTGGTCCCTGACTCTCTGAGTCACAGTGATCGGCTGGATGCTGGGCTTCGACCTTCATCGGTCCCTGACTTGTGGGACTAATACAGATTGGCTTGTAGCCCAACTTTGACCCTCGTTGCTTGTAGCTCAACTTTGACCCTCGTTGTTCCCCGAGTGTCCGGGGTCCAACCAATTGACTCATAGCCACACTTTGAGCCTCTGGTTGGCTCACTACCTACCTCTCTCATTTTGGTCCCTGACTCTTCTCAAGATCAAGCTGGTTGCCTTACATCCCTGCTTCGAGGCGTGTCAGCCCCAGGCTGTCCGGGGTGTCCCTGGTTGGCCTACAGATGATCTTACATGGCGCCTTCCCTGATTATTGACTGTTAGCCAGATTGCCGTAATGGCATGGCTCTTTTTGGCCTGACTCTCCTTGAGAAGATGAATATCAAGGGCCCAACATCTGTACCGTTTGAGCTGCACAAAAGGATTTGAATGCAGCTCGCTTTCCAATTTCTGAGGGACGTTATTGGCACTGCCGTATGCTCCTATTCCTCTCAGCCAGCATGATGCATGCTGGTTTGGGTTCAAGCCATAGTTGTTCCCTCAGTACCGTGGTCACCTATCAGCAAGCACTCAGTCAATTTGGGACCATGAGGTGCCACTGGTTCTGGCCTCCTGGATTCAGGTCCATACTGTCTCCTTGGTACCGAGGGTCGCTATCTGCAGATGCATTGCCAAACTTGGGGCCATGCTGTCCCCGTCCTTCTCAAGGCCTTTCTGCCTCCTACAATTTGCCCCTCAAACGGCTATCCCTATAGAACCAATTCAGGGGATGTGGTGCTCCCTGATGGGGGATTTCACCATTCTCATGTACAATTCATAACGATGTCCTTCCTCTCAGGCAGGACGGCTGAAGGTCACTTTAGGTAGACATTCAAGTCTCACTTCTGAGTTGCCCTCTGTAAAATTTGGGAGCACAACCTGTTCACTTTGGTTACAGGTAATCCTTCACTATATGAACAGCTTCAAGACTGTACAATTAAGTCTCATAAATCAGTTTGTCACCTCCATACCTAGGGATGCCTTCCATTATGCACCCAGTACCAACTCAATTGTGATCCTCTTCGCTCAGAGACCATCCTTCACAGGGAAAGGTTTTACCACTTTCTGGTGTGTGTGTCATCTAAGGCAGTTGATGCCTCTTATCAAGGCCCACTAGGTATGGTGAGAAACTCATGTTTATTTCCCAGGCCCCTTCCAAGGGGTTCTTATTGAGGCCACTTTCTTCCTTACAACAGGTGGCAAATTGCTACAATTCCTTTCCTTTTTCTGCTCTGGGCAGGATTGCCCTCTGGAGATATCCCCTTTCTGGCCTCCATTTAAAGATTTGTATACCATGTGGATGTCTGAAGATCTTGAGATTGGCATACCTGTCCCATCTTTCCTAGCCAACTGGTGCCATATCATCCTGTTTCTCCTGAACCTTGGTTCAAGATGTTAAATGGGTGGGGGATATTTCAGACCTTCGCCTGCAACCCGGACAAGGCTAAACATGCATTCTGCGAATTCCTGGGGTTTCTCTCCCCTAAGAGAGCCCTGCCCTCCGCCTCTCAAGCATTTCGGATTACATTACGGTGATTTCTGACATACTGCCTGGTGTTTATACCACCTGGTGAGAACTGGACTTTATGGCTCTTAGAGCCTATTCCGGCTCCGCCGCTCTGAACAGGTTTGTTCCTAGGGCCGTTCAGGATGGACTGACACGAGATCACTCCTGCTATACTGTTTGCCTATCAGTTCTGGCTGTTCTTGCCATGTTATGATATCCTTGATACAGCTTCTGCAGGACATCACGTCATGGGATACCGTCCCCACGGGGATGTCTGTCAACTTGACAAAGTGGTATCCCTTCACTTCTACAATGCTGTGACTAGTCCTATTGACATTGTACTAGCCACTATCGTTTTTGTTTCTCATGTTCACCAAGATCGGCATGCTTCATGCTGATAGCCCTTGAATATTACGCGGCAATACAGCATGTCTTGTGTGTCACAGCAATTGTATACGCTCTCTCTCTATGGATGGACTTCCCAGCCATATCATTGTTGACCACAGATTGTCTTCTTCATACTCTGTAAGGATGACATTTAGCCCTAGACTACTGAGCATTCTAGGCTGTGTCTGTCACTGCTATAATCTCCAAATCATGGCTTCGGGAGGCTTTATCAGGCCACTGCCCTTTTTCCTACTTTCAATATTCTTTGAATGACACATCTCAAGTCTGAGGGCTCTGTACGCCCCTCTTTCTGCATACCAGCCTCCCGGCCTGTTCAGCCTCACATTATTGTGAGCCCTTTGCCCTTCATGTTGAATTCAATCCACCATGGACTAGACAATGTCTGTATACCAGACCTTTGTTTGATACCTTTAAAGAGCTGCTCACATCAGTGAGATTCCTGTATTCCATGTCACTCACCTATTCAGTAGCTCCATTACCAACAGACCTGGGCTATTTAGGGCGGGTTTTTTCCCTGTCCTTAGTTTGCACCTGCCATTTAAAATGGACCATCAAAGTTTATCTGCAGTCTGTGCGACATACGGTTAGCTGGCAAGCCTGTTTTTCTACCAATGAGCATGTTCCACCTGTTTTGGTGACTGTTCGACTACGTCTCAGTATTGGGTTTTCTACACAACTCTGTAGAGTCGTCATATCAACGGGACTGTGCGTCCCCATGTTGCATGCCCTTGGGCATGGTTTCCCGGCTGGTGATTGTTATTGGGGTCAATATGCCTCTCTGGTCTGGCATGGCACTCCCACCTCCGTTGAACTAAGCTTGCTAGTCTGAACCCATTTGTATGATTCGCAGAGACCACGAAGAAGAAGGACAGGTTGCTTACCTGTAACAGTATTTCTTCGAGTGGTCATCTGCGAATACATACAAATCCCGCCCATCCTCCCCTCATAGTCGTGCCTGCCTCTCCTTCGGTCCTGGGCTGCTGCTGCTGCGTCCATAAAGGAACTGAGGGTTTAGGCGGGAAACCGGCTAATATAGGCAGTTGGAGAGTGGGCGGGGCTACCGCCAAAACGCATTTAAAAGCTCTAAGAAGATTCCGAAGTTGCCTGCGCAGGCACAGAATAACCCATTTGTATGTATTCGCAGATGACCACTCGAAGAAATACTGTTACAGGTAAGCAACCTGTCCATACATATATATATATATACACATATATACATACATACATACATTAGACAGATTTTTAAAATCTTGGGCACAGTTCTAGAATGAGCAGATACTTTTAACACTAGCTTGTCCAATAACTGTCAGCATATAGTACTGTTAAGGTCTTGTAGAAGTATGCACACAGAGTTCAGTGGATCTGTGTGCACATTCTCAGTCAGATGTACATAAGGTTGCAGCTGTAATTTATTTGTGCTGCTAATACACAATGCCCTTCTCTTGGATACACATGGTACCCAGGATGTGGCCTTCTCTGTGGCTGCATCCAGTCTCCAAACCTTTAAATGAATGTTAAACTGTGTCTCCCAGTAGCCCTTCCATGATGGGCAAATATCTTTTAATTCAAACAGACTTTTGCCAATCAGCTGCCTTTCGAAGAAGGAACTTTTAAGGATGGGTGTATGTCTGTGCTGTACTTGTTTATGCTGATGTGTTTTAATATATATATATTTAGACTAAAATCTGCATAATTATTTGTATAACTTACCATTTTTAATTCATCTTTATGAAAAAAAATCTTGTAAGTAAACTTGAGTCCCAGTTTTGGGAGAAAGATGGGAGATACAATAAATAAGGCAGTCAGTCTGTACATTATTGTTCCTTCAGTCCAGCAAGCTGTTTTAATTTGGAATGGACTTTGACGTGTACTTAAATAAACTGTATACTTTTCAAACTTTTGGTTTTAGAAATAATACTTTTTTGGATGATAGCCTATGAAAGCATGATATTAACTGCCAGGCACTAAAGGTTAATTCTAAATCCATATTTCACTTCCTGAGTAAAAGGCAAATCCTGGGAGTTGCTTCTGCTTATTACATTAGCCAAACAAAAGCAGGGGCAGATCATCAGCTCTGAATTCCAGATGCTAGACTGGAAACTGACATATAGTTAAACTGATCTTCTCCGCCTACAACTAATTCACTCTCTCTTTAGTTCATGAATGAAATATACAAAGAAATTTGGTGAAGAAGGAAATAAAGACAGAAGAGGGAAATTTTGGTGGGCTGAAAGTGTGGAGATGATAAGCCTTAAGCAAAGTTACTTGTTTTGTACTATGACTCTCACAATCCCCAGGCCAGCCTGTGCTTTTTCCAAGCTTTGACTCACTTATTGATTCAGTTTTTATTTTGTCCTTCTTCCAGGGAACTTTGGGTGGTGTACATTATTTGTTCTCTTTCCAATTTTATCTTCACAGCAGTGATTTTCAAAACGATAGCTGTGTGTGTTAGTCTGTTGCAGTAAAAACAACAACAGCAACCTGAACTGTGTGACACATTAAAGACTAACAGGCTTATTATAATATGAGCTTTCAGGAACTATAGTTAGAGTTGCCATTTCTCAGGGCTTGGCTCTGATTTTCCAGTTTTTAGAGGCCATCTCCAGGTGTGATGGGTGGGCTCAGTTGTGGTGGGCTCAGCTTCAGAGAAGAGCAAATCTCCAGCTCAGCTAGTAGACCAGCAGCTTGCAATAATCTGAAACCTTGTTTTGTTTCTTGCTACAACTTGCAAAGACTTGTCAAAGGTTCTACTTCCAGTTGTAGTACCGGGGCTCACCCTCTGCTCTGCAGTCCCCTCTTCTGGCTAGATGCAAATGTGTTAGATTAAATGCTTTTATCCTGTCTCCCTTAGGTAGTAAAACAATTTGACACCACTTTAACTGCCATGACTCCATTCTATAGAATTCTGGGATTTGTAGTTTGATGAGGTCCTCAGCCTGGTCTGTCAGAGAGCACTGGTACTTCACCAAATGATACATTCCAGGATGGGATAGTGTTGTGGAGGTTAAAGTGGCGTCAAAGTGCTTTATTTCTGTAGTGTGAGTACACCCCAAGTAACCAAGAAGAAATAATCTCCTCATTTTGCCTTGATCTGGGGGAAAAATAGAATTTCTTAATTTTCAAACAGGAAAATATGTTCTCTCTGTGTGCTTTGGTATGTTTGTGTTTAAATGACAAGCTGTGAGCAACTGTAGTTGGTACTTAATGCATAACACCTCACAACGCAGCAAGGGGCTACTCTGAGGTCTTAGGTTTTGACCTTGAACCTCAGGATCTGGGACAATCCTGAAGTGTCCAGACAACTCTGTCCATTTTGGTTATATCCACACTACAGAAATAATCCACTTTTATACCACTTTAACCGCCATGGCTCAATGGAATAGGATGCTGGGAATTGTAGTTCTGTGAGAGATTTAGCCTTCTCTTTCAGAGAGCTCTGGTGCCACAACCACCTACAATTCCCAGGATTCTATAGCATTGAGCCATGGCAGTTAAAGTGATGTCAAACTGAATTACTTCTGTAGTGTGGATGCAGCCTTCATAGAGAGATACTAATAAGACCAAAGTTAGCCTCTCAGTTTCAAAAGATAGACATATGAATGTGGGGCTCTCTTTTTCTAGTTCAGATGAGGTAGTAAACCGTCTTTTACCATATATGTAGAACTACAGATAAAGAAGTTCAAGGTATACATAAATTTTCTTCATGCATGGATACTAAAAAAAATAATTTTTTTTTAAAAAGCCACATGGCGTTTGATGGTGTTGAACCAGAAAAGCTGAATGTCTTTTAAATCAAAATTTAAACAAGGCATGGATAAACTGTATGGTATGTAATGTTTTCAATGGGGAAAAATTAATTTAATTTAATTTAATTTAATTAAGATAACAGGAATGGTAAGATGAATGGGATGTGGACTTCAGCAAGGAAATACAGTAATAGCTACAATGCACAGGTTACTGAATACTCAATTCCAGTTTGGCTTCAGCAGAGTCAGACTGCATGAGGAAGTTCATGGAATTATGTCTGTATATGGAATCTAGTGGAAAGAGAACATCAGATGCCTGACACATAGCTTTTGTGTGTGTGTGTGTGTCTGTGAGTGTGTGCGCGTTTCGCAAGAAACTCAGAGCCAAGTTTTTTCTTTGCCAGGAGGAGACCTGTGATTGATCTCCTGATTTTATTTTAATACCACATGTAGCTGTGGGGTGCACAGCAGAGGCCTTACAATATCATTAGGGAAAGGGCATGGAAATAGAGTGCTTAACCTTCCCAGAACCCCTTTTCCTGATCAAGATCTCTATGCTTGCCACCCCCAATGGCCCCAGCAGCTCTTTCTGGGCATATACACCAAAGGGTATAACATCACTGCCAAGGGTTGCCAAGCAGGGCTTCTGTACCTTGAATGGCTGTGCGGAAGAGGTGATCTGAATAGGTGCAGATAAGATACGACACTGAAGTTCCCTCCTTTGCATAACTGTTAAGGGCAAAGGAGTCCTGTCCTGTTTTTCATCTGTACTTCAAGGTTTACAGTAGGCTCACTAAGTAATGTTGACATTTGAGGCAGAAAACTCTCATGTACCCTGTTTCTCCGAAAATAAGACATCCCCAGAAAATAAGACCTAGTAGAGGTTTTGCTGAAATGCTAAATATAAGGCTTCCCCCAAAAGTAAGACCTAGCAAAGTTTTTGTATATAAATATATATACAGTATACAATAAATGTTCATTTTGGTTTTTTGTTCAACAATAAATGTGAATTCTTCTTCATGGAAAAATGAAGAAGGACATCCCCTGAAAATAAGTCCTAGAACATCTTTGGGAGCAAAAATTAATATAAGACACTGTCTTATTTTTGGGGAAACATGGTATGCTTGTCTTCCCATCCTGGCAGTGAAAAGGATGATATAAACTAAGTAATTAACCCTTTCCTGCCCTTCCAGGACTCATCCAAACTCTGCTGTGTGAGGCTGCCACTTCAGTTTGCAGGAGTGGTCCTGCTTCAGTTGCATTTCATTTTGCATTTTTGGTGATGCTTGCTTTTTTTCTTTTTTTTTACATTGGGAGATCAGTCACAGAGCTAACCCAGCCCAATTTGCCATGCATGGATCTGTTGTTCCAGAAGGGCAGCAGTTGCAGCAAATGGGACAAAGAAACGTCTTTGCTGCTAACTGTGGCATGAGCAATTTTATGCTAATTGCTTGCTTCCTCAGCTGTATCTGACAAAGCAAGCAGGGTGTGGCCTGCTACAATAAATCTTTTAAACTTTTACTGTTCTGAAGGATTTATTTTGTCACTTGTCCTATTTCAGGCATTCAAAAACCCTTGGATGATAGATGGATCAGAGACATTCACAACCTATGGATAATAAGGACAATGCAGAGCAGATATTTTCCCCTTGCCCGGGCCAAGATATTGAGTAAAACGTCTATAAGGGGGTCCCAGGCATAAAACTTCACTCTCACACAGCTCTCTATATATGACAGGGATCGTGCCTCCAAAAACATTAAACTGCATGTTGTTGGGCTGGGAGCAAGTAGAGTTTCCACCCCCAGATATTTGTTATGAACAGATTCTATGATTCTATGATCTTTAACTCATGAAAACAGCTATTCAGACTATTGTAATAGCTGTGCAATTTTGCATCAAAACTTAACTAAATATGAGCAACTGCATGGACTCATGGAGGCCTGCTGGTGCAGTGGTTAAATGCCAGTACTGAAGCCACAAGGTTGTGAGTTCGATCCAGGGCTCCATGATTCACTCAGCCTTCCATTCTTTCATAGGTTGGTAAAATTACATACCCAACATGTTGTCGGCAACTGGCTTACACAGGTTGACCGATAGACAGTATAGACATGTAAATGCTATTGCTATCATCATAATATGCTGTAACACATTCTGATCTCTGTAGAAGTTAATAGTGAGTGGTATAGCACTGAGGTCTTCATTTTATAATCTAAAATATGTATGTTGATTTAGCCATCAGGATGGGGCTCATTACTAAATCCAAAAGAGATGCTACTTGATTGTAGCACACTCTGCGTGGGGCTGCCTTTGAAGAATGTTTGTAAACTTCAAATGGTTGAAAGAGCTGCAGCTGGATTGTTAAATGGGATTGGCTACAGGAAGCATGCAGCTCTTGTATTGCAACCACTGTAGTGGCTGCTGATCCATTTCAAAATGCTGGTTTTGACCTATAAAGTACATTATGAGTCAAGTTCAGGTTATCAGAAAAGCCTTTCTGATAACTTGAACTTGACCCATAAAGTACTTTATAGGTCAAAACCAGCACTTTGAAATATTCTCTCATATGAGTCTGTCTATGTGTCCCTTTTGTGTCCCACCCCCTCCACAATTACATCTGGTGGGAACATAGGAGAGGGCCTTCTTGGTGGCTCCTCCCAGGTTCTGAAATGGTTACCTCCCTTTAGTTAGCAAGAGAAGATGTTTTGTTTTGTTTAGCACACCTTTGAAAACCCATTGCTGAAGAGGTTTGACCTTAGTTTGGTCTTACATGATGTGTTGTATTGTGTTTTGGTTATTTTCTTTTTAATGATTATATTTTAACTGGTTTTGATTTTATCAATAGTTTAAGTTTTATAATAAGAATTTTTAGCTGTATGTGTTTTTACTTTTGTAAGCTCTCTTGAGGCCTGAATTGGGAAAAGAGGTGAGATAAAACAACCACAACAATAACTTATCATGGTGCTTTCTTGGTGAGATTTGTTCAGAGGTGGTTTTTGTTACTTTCTCTGGGGCTGAGAGAGTGTGACTTGCCCAAGGTTACCCAGTGACCTCTAAATATGGCAAGCTATTGCTATAGCTGCTCAGTCAGAATTGGCATTTTATTACATATGGACCAAAAGATATAAAATTTAATATTTTATTAAAACTCCTGTTATTGTCCAATTTAAAAGCTATTCCAAAAATGTTGCAAAGTATAACAGCCACACTTTGGTCCTTTCGTGTGTTTTGTATTCAAATTATTACATATGAATGGCTTGATTTTGACACTGATATAGTTTAAGGGTGTGCGTATATTAAAAATGTAGTACAGTAACACATAATGCTGTGTCATGAGGAAGGATATTCTTGGCTTGTGCTGTTTTTGCACAGAAGGTTACTCAGGCCAACAGGTCTATTCTGGTAAGAGGCAAAATTGCTGCAACATGTTGCACTAGAACAGGAGTTGTTGGTATTAAGTTAAAATACTTTTCTTCCCAGAGGCAAACTGGAAAAAAATGAAGAGAAAGGGACTTCCTTTGAATTGTAAGGCTGCAGAAGAAAATTGAATTGTAAAGCTGCAGAGATTCCAGCCAACAGAAGCCATGGGAGATGGGAATGGAAACAGGACATTCTACTTGTGGTAGATTGATTACTGGGGATTCTAGGAGTTGTAGTCCAAAATAATTTATCCCCCCCCCCCCCCCCCATTTTTCAGAGGACTATCGGGGGCTGTCTTTAGTTAATTGTGTGTAATCCCCTTCAGGAGCCTTTTTTGGCTGTGAGAGGGTTTAAAAAGCTATAAGTAAATAAACAAACAATACAGTACTGTGATATAGCCATGCCTTCTGCCAAGCAAATGTAGGAAAGACCAAGTCGAGACTGGTAATGTTCTGCTGATCGTTGTTGCTGCTGTGAGAAAGTGTATACACACACTCTAGGACTGCTAAATAATAACATTTTGCTTAGTTTGGCTAGGCAATAGCACTCTAGTGTTTCTAATACAAACTAGTGGCATTTACTGTAACTGCATTTACTTTGCAGCTTTCAAATACAAGAACAACAGGCCTTAGTTTATACTTGGCTTTAATGAACTCTGAGCACAAGGTAGGGATGCAGTGGCACAAAACATAACGTGATCACCACCAAAGCCTATCAGTCCACAGTTGGTCGGTTGTGATCCACAACTGACTCACACTTATTTAATAGGCTGCCTTTCTCCCATCATAGGGCCAGATATGGCTTCCAACATTAAGTTAAAAACAAAAGGAAGCACTTAAACCAGTAAGTTATAACATTAAAGCGTCCAATAAGCTACAAGTTAAAATCGAACACTGAATTAAAAGAATCTACACACATTTAAAAACATAACAAGATAGATAAAATAGTACCACTTCTTGTGTGCCTTCAAGTCATTCCTGACTTATGGCAATGCTAAGGTGAACCTATAATAGAGCTTTCTTGGCAAGATTTCTTCAGAAGGGGTATGTCATTGTTTTCCTATGAGGCTGAGAGACAGTGACTTGTCCAAAGTCACCCAGTGGGTTTCCATAGTTGAGTGTCCCAGAGTCTTGGTCCAACATTCAAACTACTCTATCACTCTTTGTTCTTATAATAGTACAACACCCCATTAAAAGACCCTTCCATAGCAACCAGTGATGCAGTACAACACACCCCTCATTTGTCCTGCATCATGCAGGACAAATGACGGTGTGTGTGTTTCTCCCATTACTGCAGGATGGAGCATCTCCCACATACCTATGAACTGCTGGCCACCAATGAATAATTCATAGCAGTAGTGGGAATTTAGCAAATTTTGCAATTTTGCAAATCTTTATATTTGTCACTAGGACTATTGAATAATGCATGAATAATCTATTGAAATCCTTAGCTTGATGATATCAGGATCTACCAGGACTAGACATTTTTCTCCAGTGGTAAGGATATGGTCATATTGCCTGTTAGTTGCTTCCAGGTTCTGGTACTCTTAAGGTAGGATGGTGAATTGCAGTTGGGTAGATACTTGTTCTCAGTGGTGTCACTAGGGTTAGTGCCACCCAGTGCGGTAACTCATGGTGTCAGCCCTATGGAGTTTCCTGCCCATCTCTTTACTCACCTGCCCCCAACACAGGCACCAGGCAGCTCTGATAGGTATGCTGCAATTTTTCAATTCAACTGACTGGTGGTCAAGGTGTCAGGTAAGCAACACATTGGTCTTTTTAATTTTAATTTTATTTTTTATTTTATCTTTTTTATTTTTCTGCCCACAAAAAGGAAAAGGCCTTGATAGTGATCTGCTATTTGTTGCCCTTCCATTTTATTAACAGTCATTTCAGTATCAACTCCTCTGATGGTGTCACCCTGTGTGGTGTGCACCCCCCCCCCACACCCTCTATTGATGCCACTGCTTGTTTTTCCCCACACTCGACTGGGGAATCTTCGACTTTCAACATGTTTTGGGCTACCCAGTCCCTTAGCATTGGCTGTAACTTGTAAGGCTGATGGAACTTGTAGGTTAAAACATCTGGAGGGACAAAACTCCACTTTCCCTATGTATTTAATAGGCAGGATAGTGTGAGGCAACAGCTTCAGGTAGTAGATGCTGTTGGGAGAAGCAGTGGTGTCCTTTCATTTATTCCCCCCTGAGTCTTTTCCCTGGAGAACAGTGTGTATATACTACAGACCTTTTTCTGCACCCTATAAATTATCTTGGTGCCCTCCAGAGAGGTGAAGAGTACCAGCCCTGCCAGGTCTATATATGGAATCTAAATTGGCATCTCAGACAGCAAAATGCACTCACAGGAGAGCGTTTTAGCTGAATGAGTGCAGTCAGAGCTTTTTAGTGGCCTGTTGGTGAGATCTCAGCTCGGAGAAACAACCTTCAAATCACTCGCTCAAGAGCAATGGTTCTACTAAGGCAGAAGGAGAGTTGCAGTGTACATAGCTTGAGATTGCAGCCTTAAATGGTAAGTCTCAGTACGGCACAGAGAATGCTTTTTTTCATACCCAGCCAAATGAAGCAGGCGGATGGAAAGCTTTGTAATAATACAACATAATTCATTCCTTTCTATGGTAGTTTGAATCTCTGAGCATTAGGTCATCTTTTTCCTACATTTGCCAAAGCAGGATTATTACACAGAGGAAGTGCTCCAAGGCTTTGTTTTAAATGGCCCTGAGGATGGGAGGCATATCATTTCTCCTGGAGTCTGCTCCACAGTCAAATAAACACAGGGCTTTTTCTCTACCCCCAGCCTTTAGCAGTTGGCTAAAATTTCTCAGATAAATCCAAATGATTTAAAAAAACATGCATTTTTTGCCTTTGTACTAAATATATTCTAAATATATTCTAGATTTAGTCTTTTGTCTCTTTCTCAAGATCAAACTACATGAGATGCTCACCCATGTGAATTTCTCTCCCTCAGTGTTTGTTTTTAAACAAAAGCAGCTGAATGTCACTGGAATCTGAACCGGAAATTTATGTTCAGGGAGGGGGTTGTTAATCTTTCCCCCTCTGGGTCATTTTTCCTTTCACTCCCACCCATTTTTTTTGTTCTTTTTACATTATGATCTTCTTTAAATTGCTACTTCCTGTGGTTACATTCTGTAACATGAAGCTAAAAAAAGAAAAGCTCATGAAAAACACACACACAACTACAGCCACACGCACTTTTGATTTTCTCAAGGGTTTTGTGAGAATATATGAGATGAGAGTTTTAAAAAAACCAAATCTATTGTACTTGGAATTAAGGGTAAAGATAGTGACTTTATTTGAACCAACTACTAAACGATCACAAGAGTCTCCCTCTAGAGGCAAAACTGAATAACTGCAAGCAGTCTTATTTTCATTGGAGTTTATCAGATGGGAGGAATTTCTCTCTATTTCAAATGGAGCCAATCCGAATTCACGTAAATTCGCTAGTTTAGCGAATTTACATGGATTCTAATTGCATTCGGAATGCATTCAGAATGACTTCCCATTGCCTGAAAAGGACTTCCTGTTGCCCGAAATTGCATGAGATACTCTAATATGCAATAACATAAAACCCATGATTGCATTCGGAATGACTTCCCTTTTGCCCAAAATTGTGTGAGATACACTCATACACAATAACGTGAAGCCCCATGAGTGCGTTCGGATTGCCATTGCATTATACCCCCAAATTCCGTCGTATTATAAACTCCTTAGTCTGATCTCTGAATTTCAGCCAGACTTTGCAGAAAAGCAGAACGGTCTTTGATTCTTCATTGCAGTATGCATTGGAAGCTGTAACCAGACACACATGCACTATGCATAATTTGTTCAGTTTGCAATCTCCATCTTGAAGTTTAATTTGATTGCAAGCCTCAAACCTGCAATATCTGGCTGAATTTTGAGTTGTATCTTTCCCAATTTCTCCTCTCCTCCTGCTCCTTTTTAGTACCACCCCAGCCTGATTAAGACTTCAGGAGAATTCAACAGCTTGCACATATTTGTAGGGTTTTGTCTGGTCCTAACAAAGCAAGAATAAGATTCCTGCATCTCTCCAAATGTTCTTGTATTGCCACACTCCCTAGCCAGTATAACCAATAGTGAGAAGTGCTGGGAATTACAATCCAGTTGTGTGTGGAGGACTGCACAGTTCCCATCTCATAATAAAGACAGTGCCTAACCAGACTTTGTGGGCAAGCACAGCTATTTTTAAATTATTGTTACAATTGGCCCTCCATATTCACAGATTTTTTATCCACGGATTTGATCATACACAGATTGAAAATATTCCCAAAAAATATAAATTCCAAATAGCAAACCTTGATTTTCCATTTTATATATGGGACACCATTTTGTTGTGCCATTATATTTAATGGGGCTTGAGCATACACAGATTTTGTTATCCATGGAGGGTCCTGGAACCAAACCCCAACAGATAACAAGGGCCCACTATCACTATCTAGATTTATACATTTTCCCCAGCATATCATGACCCTGCAAATACCTGATATTGTAGAAGTCTGCAGATTGTGCCATATGAGGGGGTATCGTAAAGTAATAATCATCACTCGGACGTTATTATGGTACAGTGGTCCCCCCGGGTTACGAAGGTAATCCGTTCCGGATTACCTTTCGTAACCCGGAAGTATTCGTTTCCCGGGGGACCGCTATTTCAGATGGACCGCGCGGCCATTTAAAGGGGCCGCGCGGCTTTTTTGTCTTCGTATCCCGGGGGATATTTCGTATCCTGGGGGATACGAAGCTGGTCCGCTGCCTTTCGGATCCTGGGGTTTTCGCAACCCGGGGGATTCGTAAGGCGGGGGACCACTGTATATTGATGAAATTTTGTCAGTGTCATCATTGGTCCCTAAATGCACGTTGCTGAGAAAATCAGCTCATTGCGTCCTTTATTTTTGTGACTGGCTCTGCCAGAAGTGACTAAAATGTAAAATCCTTATCAGGCGCAATCTGCAGACTTCTACAATAATGGTATTTGGAGGGTCAAGAAACGCTAGGGAAAATGTGTAAATCTGGATGCACTTAGGGACCAATTGTGACACTGACAAAATTTCATCAATATACCATAATCACTTCCAGTTGATAATTATTACTTTACAATACTCCCTTATAAGGTGCAATCTGCAAACTTCTACAATATCAGGTATCTGGAGGGTCAAGAAATGCTGGGAAAATGTGCAAATCTGGATGGTGACTACATAGAGATAAGTTAACAACTACAAATCAAAGCAAACTTTCTGTCAATTTTTTTTAAAGGTAATAATTAAAACTTTTGGATATCACCTCGTATCTAAACTACACACTGGAAATAAAACACAAAAGTAGCAAGGTTCTTCCAGATGGGCAGATCTTAGTACTTGGAAAAAGGATTTATTTATTTATTGGACTACAATTGTCAGTACCTCCCAGCCAGAAATTGTCAGTACCTCCCAGCCTGGCAGGGAGATTCTGGGAGCTGTAGTCCAAAGAAATAACTTCGAAGCCCTGGCATTGCCAGACAAAAACACTGCAGCTGTTCTATCCTTCCTTTCTTAATAAGTTGTCTGTAGCAAGCCAAAATATGGAAGTAGCAGCAAAACATGGCATAAGGACGATTACACATGGAATATTATGTCATCTGGACCCCATATAAGTTTGTGAGTTAGGCAGGACAATTACACGATGCTCCCTTGTAAGCATCCTAAATTAAAAATAAACAAGGACAGTTATTAGCTTTAAGTTAATAAGTTCATTTAAGGAACAAGAGAAATTGCAACGCAAATTGGCTTTAAAATTTCTTGGATTTGGTCTCGGCTTTTCCCAAGCCGCTCAACTTGGCTGCATTCCCTCTTTGTATTTGAATTAATGACAAAAGCATCCCTCTTTGGCTGCAGCCAAGGGAGCATATGTTTGGCATACTATTACGGCTGGGAAACTAGAAATGACCTTGGACCTTAACATTTGCAGTTCAGCCAGTCTTTGTGTTTACTCAACTGGTCTGTCCTTTTTCTTCTCTTAGGGAAAAGTAAAGTGATAATACACCCTGTGTGAGCATTGCTGAACTTCCTCTTCACATCTTCTGATCTCTTGCAATCACTTTCTTCATCTACGATATCACAATGTTCCTTTGATGCCATTGGCCAAGTTGCTTTGATGCAGATAGGGATCCAACACAGGAAGAGAAATCATGGCTTCTCTAAGTGCCATTTGCTACCTGCTTTGATGTCATTAGAAAGACTGGTTAATCTTCATTGACAGAACTGAGTGCAGGCAAAACTCAACTAAATAAAGGAGATGTGTTCCTAGACATTAGTGATTTCTTCAACAGAAAATTTGGTACCAGAGGCAGAAATAATATGGAAAGAATAAAGATGGGTTCACATACCACATAGAAGAAGAGCAGTTAAACATTTTTCAGGAAATTTATTAAAAACTAAAAATATGTACATGTAAACTGAAACAACCAGGTTAGGTAATCTTAAATGAATAAACAAAAATATTTAAAATCTTCTAGAGACTACTTGAAGGTGGTATTCAGAGATAACTTTTTTTTTACAATTTTCATTTGGTGGCCAAACATACAGATCTGTGCATTTAAAACATACTGCTTGAGGAAGACATTTCTGTTCTCCCCTTTTCTCTCTGTTGTGCTGATCACACATGGTCAAGAAAGGATTCTGGAAGCACCTGCTATTTACCTTGCTTGCTTTAAGGAGGCACACACAATTAAAATAGGGTCAAGATGGAATATAATTCCATTTTTTGCCAGTATAGGCTGTATTGCTTCAGACATACTGCTGCAAATTGATATGTTTCTCCACCCCTCCTTCACCATCTTCCTAGTGCTGCTAAAAACTTCTAGCTTGATGGAAGACAAGGAGAAAAAAGGTGCTGAGTGGGAGTAAAAGGAATTTGGAAAAAGGAACTTCACGGCCGGAAGTGTTTGTTAACTGAAGTATGCTGCACCAATAGAAAGTCTGGAATTGAATTCTAAACATTTAAACTAAATAAATACTGCATGTAAGCCACAAGTGATTAAATAATAGTTTCTAATTGTGATGGTGGAGTTTTATAGTCAGTTGTTGAAAGCATCTTTAAACTGCACTAAAATGTAAAGCTAAAAATGTCATTGCACTATACAGTACATTCAAAAGGATGGGAAAAGTTAGCGTCTTTACCATCTACCAGTATTAAGGAAAAATGTGTAAAACAAAATGTTTGATCCAGCACTTTTTAAAAAATAAATCTTCATAGCCTCCAGGGCTTGTCTCATATCCAATCAATGTTTTCCTAAGTTAAAACCATCAGTTGTTCTGAAATCCTATTGTCCATTCCATGGAAAGACCAATCAGGGCTTTGATACACTGCAGGATAGAACTATGCACCTCCTGAGGTCCAAAACAGGATATAAATATCAGCTCCACACATGTCCTATTTGCTGCTACAGACCAAGGCTCTGTCATGCAGACCAGAGATCCACTTGCTATATAGCCCTCAAACTCTGAGCCACTCTCTGTTTTCTGTGGAACCCTCTCTTTTGGACTTGTAATTATCACTCCCTTTAATGTCTGATTTTTCGCTATCCAGCTTGTCACACATTTCTTTCTGTTAGCCTTGTATGGTACCTGAGAGTGTATTAGTTGTATGTACTTGTGTGCACCTTTGCACATTTTTAAATAAAACTCTTTTATTCATTGAAACTGGAGTCTCTCTCCAGTTAGTACTGGTATACAAAGGTGAAAACCTCCCCTTTAAGTTTCCCACCTCTCATAGGCCTCTTTTTTAATTTAATTAAATTTTTATTTAATATTCTTACAATTATACCATGCATCACACACACACATTCTAATACATTATATATAAATTCCTTTAATATACCACCTCAGTGCTCCCCTTCCCAGAGCCATTCCCATCCTTATATTCCATCCAAAATTTCTGCTGCAGGCCTCTTTTTGAGCTAATAAATTTCCCCAAAATATTAAGGAGATGCTGTCATTATTGGTGGGGACACTAAGTCTCCTTTTCAGGTAACACTGATAGACTTAGCCTTATACATTAAGAAGGTTGTGTACTGTTGAGTGGACCAGAAACCCATGAAGGCTGACAACTACTTGGATATAAAGCTTATGCAAATGATGCTTTTAAAAATATAACAGCCGTGCAGGGATTTTGAACCCTGCCTCATGCTCTGCTATTATTAATAGTCATGTGATCCTTTTAATATCAAAATTGACTTTTCATTTCTTTTAAATGTCAGCTTGTGTACTTCAGAAAAGGTTCTGGTTCCTTCTGTTACTAAACAAAGACAACAGGTAAATGTTAACATTTCTTTTCAAGACCTACAGTGGGTGGAATGTACTGAGGATCCTGAATAATAGTAATTTTTATAGTAACAAATGCACCCACCAATCTCTGACCAAAAAAATAAAAATAAAAATAAAATGCTCCAAAAGACCAAGTGAAAGAAGCTGGGTTCTCTAAAAGGCCTCTTTTAGCCCAAACTCAAACATAAACAAACAAAATATGGGAGAGGGAATGGCATTCAGAAGGAAAATTGTCCTTTCATGAGGCTTCTGGGGGTACAATTTGCCATGGAGCAGCTCATAAATTGGGGTGAATAAAAGACCACATGAGCACTTTAGACCCACCGTTGCATTAAATCTTGGTTCAAACCCATTGTACAACCCCTGCCATAAAACTGGAATCTATCTGTGGCCACTGCTGGGTTTAATTCCTTTCCCTGCATTTTGCCTGAACATTTGAAAAATAACATTTTCACTGAATCTGAAAGATAACTACTTATATCCAAGTAGTTATCTTTCAGATTCAGTAAAATGTTAAATAAAAATAACACAAGACACACTCATCTACTGGCAACCTTGTGAATACCTTAACAACTGTAACAGAGCACAAAGCACAGCAAGGACCAGCACTTGAACCATAAGATATATACCATACCCTATTTTGTGGGGCCATATCCTATAACTATAAAAGTAACATTAACCTTTTGTAGTTACACTGGAAAAGAAGTCATGGCATCTCTTATCATAAATCAGTTATAGCTTACTTACAAGAAAAGGGTAATTAATTAGAAGTCACTAGTTCTTTTATCATATTATTTCCAAGCATTACTCTTAGTGTTCAGGGAAATGATGCCATCACTCCTGCTCTGAAAATCTCTCCAACTCTGTCCATTACAACACTGAACAAAACAGAAATGGTTTGCTTGGCATGTTGTCTCAATTCAGGATCCAGAAATATTCCCTTTCCCACAAGGGTGGGCACCCTTAGTTTTTTCCACTTTAAATGTTCCTTGCATCTTCCAGGGGCTAGAGGACTAATTTGGAGCATACTTTGGGCTATCTCAAAGCTATCTCCCACTGAGCTATCTCAAGTTTGGGGGCCTTTTTCAAACGGGAAGTGGGCAGTTTATGGACTGAGGCAGAAGGAATCCACCATGGCAAGGAGGTGGACCTCAGCTCATTCTATTAGCCACCACCCCATCCTAACACATATAACTCTTTCCTCCAACAGAAAGAGAAAGATCATAGGGTTCAGGAGAAATGGGCATTGAACTGTATCTCCCTGCTGAGGCTTTTTCCTCAGCCTGCTTAACAATAGGGCTGACCATGACCTGTATATACAAAATAGTACAAGGGAAATTCAAAACAACTATTAGTGCCAAGTGTGAAAGCCTTGTAACTCTAAGCCAAGCCATGTAATTCTTCAAAACGCCTTTCTGCATTTTGTCCAATGTATTACATTGGCATATGTAATTATATCCAGTCTTATCTAGTCTCAAACACCACGTTTACCGATGCCAAATCTGATTAATGTTGCAGGACTCTGTTGCCTTGATCACAAATGTACTTTCCAAATCAAATTACTCTTCATTGCAGCTTTTGTATTCCTTTGTTCCACTGAACACGTAACATGTGTTTGAGTTCATCCCTAAGAAATCATTCTCTACTGCTGTTATTAACAGGTTTCCATTTTTCTTTTGTTCTTCTGCCGATAATGCTTTTAGAGAAGAAGACGGCACCTTCTAAGAGTCTGGAAGCCATTTTTGCCCATCAAACCTTGTGGGTTACAAGTATCCTTCCAACCCCATTGTCCACAATTCTCATGATTCCAAATAGCAAATCATGCAAGTAATTGGGGAGGGAGTGTGTTCAATCTGCCATTTAAACATATTTTTCCTTGGTCAGAAAAAGCCTTTGTAAGAAATAAGAAGTGATGAGCAACACTTACAGGGGTTGCCCCTAGACTTTGGTCTCATCTACACTGGCCAGCTTTCTCCAGGCTGCTCCTGGAATATTCTGGTCACAGACCTGCACCATTACATACTTCAACACAACACCAGACAGTTTGCATGATTCTAAATTGTATGATTCAAAATAATCCCTTTGAGGTCAGAAAAGCAGCCCCCAGCATCAGTCACATGGTGTTCATCTCCATTTCTAAGCTGAAGAGCCAGTGTTGTCCAAGGACGGCTCTGGTGGTCATGTGGCTAGCATGACTGCACCGAATGCTGTTACCTTCCCACTGAAGTGGTACTTATTTATCTACTTGCATTTACATGCTTTCTAACTGCTAGATTGGCAGAAGCTGGGACTAGGGACAGGAGCTCACCCCATCATGCAGCACTTGGGCCTCAAACTGCCAACCTTCCAATCTGCTGATCATCAGAACTGGCATCTAAACCACTAAGCCATTGCATCCCAAAGTTTCCATTACTTTGGTGATAAAGCACACAATTCACAATGCACCTCTCCCTCTCTCTTTCCGTCTCTGTGTAAATTCTTTGCACTATAGCTGCTTTTACAGCTATAATAGTTTAACACAGCTGCAATAGTTTAACACAGCTACATCTTGTGGAACTAGATGTTAAGCCCATTTAAAATATATTGGTTTATTATTATCTTGAAGGATCTATTTTTGGAGGGCATAAAATCAAAATGTTATGCAGTTTACTGCCTTGAACCCAAATTTATCCCCCGCCAATCCCAAGTGTGTTGGATATCCCTTCATTCTTTACTTAGTTAGACGTTAGTAATGATCAAAGTAAATTGCATTCTATTGCTTTTTATTTATGCTATAAATCAACAATACTGGATATAGAAGGTACTTACAGAAAGATCCATGCTCTCTCCAAGGTATGATGATTAGAGAATTTTATTGGCTTTCACTAGGATCATACCATATATCTAAAGGCTCTGATAGATTGCCAATGAAAGTGATTCATACACAGTGCTAGAGCAAATGTACTGTAACTCCTAACTCAGTGCTCAGTTTGTATTCCCTTCAGTGACTTAATAGAGCTTTGAAAGAACTCTTTCATATACACATTACACAAGAGGGGTATTTTTAACAGTAAGTGTGTGTGTGTGTTTTTTTTAAAAAAACCCCACAATGCATGGATTGTATCAGACAACCTAGCATCATATTGAGTTTAAAAACACTGCAATATGGAGACAATCAACGTTACTGTCTAGAGCAGCTGCTGTTTTAAATGCCAGGTTTCTTGTCATTGTAATTGTGTATATTTTTAGTTCAGCAGTGAGCACATCATTTGATGAAATAAATATATTAAATATTAGCACCAGTAGTATCATTTTTTAAAAGTGCATCATTTTGACATTGGGAGAAACCATGATAGACACTTCTCCCTCTCTCTATTTTTTGGCCTTGTTTGCCTTCAAGTTGTTTCCAGCAAATTTTCTCTAGTTAAGCAAGATAGCAGGGATGCTTGCCAGTAGTGATGGGGCCACTGTAGGTGTGGCATCCCCATACACTTTTCTGGCACCCATTCAGGCGCAGTAATAACTGCATTGCCCGTACCCACACAGTTTCTCTAAATGTATACCATTCAGTTTATTCAACACATACATTATACATTGGGGATAAAAAACAAATTACAATTATTAAGCAGGTTTCCTAACAGTCAAGAAAGACAGAGGAAAATAAGAACAACAAAGCAGTGAGACTTTTCTCCTGGTATGCAAAACATCCCAAACTATTCAGGAGGGATTATTGTGTGGAGAAAAATGTGTGGGTTTCCTACCCTTCAAATCTGTTTTCTGCACAGAAAATGAAGAAAACAACACATGCAAGGCCGCTAGCTGAATACCCAGCACTAATTTGGTGTGATCAGTTGATTTTTCAAGTAAATGTTGGCTTTGGTTAGTGAAGGCAGGTTTACTTCTCAATGTAAGACTTATGTCAATGGTCCTAATCCTGTTGGTGAATTACAATCATGTAAATTGGATTTATACAATTATCCAAGATACACAACTAAGCACAAATTTAGATTCATACAAGCCATTGTATTCCTTGTTACCATGTATGGATGTGAGAGCTGGACAATTAAGAAACAAGATAGGAGGAAAGTCAATTCATTTGAGATGTGGTGCTGGAGGAGAGTGCTGAGGATCCCATGGACAGCCAAAAAGACAAACAAATGGGTCCTAGAATAGATCAAGCCAGAAATCTCCCTGGAAGCCAAGATGACAAAACTGAGCCTGTCATACATCTGACACATCACGAGAAGGCACGACTCATTGGAAAAAACAATAATGCTACTGAAGGTGGAGGGAGGTAGAAAGAGAGGAAGGCTGCATGCTAGATGGATGAACTCTATTAAGGAGGTCATGGGTATGATTTTGCAGGAACGAAGCAGAACAGTAGAGGACAGGGAGTCTTGGAGATGTCTCATCCACAGGGTTGCCATGCATCGAGATCGTCTTGAGGGCAGTTAAGAACAACAAGACTTATGCCATCACAACTCAGAATTGCGAAAGTCAGTTTTTTTTAACTTCAAGTCACCTGTTGACTTATGGCGACCCCATGAATTTCACCATATAATGACCAAAATCTTTCTCACTATCCCACTGTGTAAGTAATGCAGCCTTCCCAATACAGCCATTTCCATGTTTTTGGACAGTGAAGGATTAGTGGAGATGTTTTCCTGTAGCTGCATGGATCTGTAGGGACCTTCTGAGGAACCCTGTGGTTCCTGTGGATGGTTGTTGCAGTGTGACCAGCTATAAGAAAATAACTGGATGAATCTCTATTGAACGGCCAACTTTCCAATGACACAGAAAGAGTTGTTTTGTAGGAGCTGTGGGGCTTAAGAGGTGGGTTTGGGAGGGGTGTTTACCATCAGGATATGTACCTACAGCGATGTAGTTACATGCCAGACACACGATGCTGGATTCCAGCTAATATTCGCTATTCTCATATATTTACTTCATTACTATAAATATCAGGTCCTGTAGGCTATATTTCAGAGCACGGAACGGGCAAAGCCACCTCTGACTATTTGTTGCCTAAGAAAACACTATGAAATGAGTTGTCATAAGTCAACAGGCAACTTTTATTCACTTACACTTCTGGATTACTGATTTACAGTTATTGTGTGCCATCTAGTGATACATATGGGAAAGACAGGTTATCAAAATAATGATCTAAATCTAATATTTATTATACTTTATACATTACAGAGTGACAATAAATCAATAAAAAATAAATCTAATATTTACAGTGGTTTACCTTCAAAGTGGTTTGCTAAAATTATCTGAAACATTAAGATCAGTAAAAGGGCGCTAAATTGCTTAGCACCTTTTTATTGTAGCCTTAACAAAAGTATTATCCTACTGTTAATCTGATTCTTTGCACCATAATGGATCAATCAGTTCTCTTTCATTTTTGTCTAAAATTAATCAGTTCCTTTATCACAATATGCACTTTTAAAACTGCCATGCCAGAATTAATATTAGTTAAGCACACTTTCCTGCATGAGGTAGAAAAAGGGAATTTAATAGTTTTTCGTTTAGTATTTCTTACACAGCATGGATATATAGAAAAGCCATGTGCTTGCTAGAAGACAAGCATCTCACTACACATAGCAATAGTCAACGTGGTGCAGAGCATGTGCAGGTACTTTCTGGATTAAAACTCTCTGAATTTGAGAATTGTAGTCCAAAAAGTAGCATTTCTGAGTGCTGCATTTTCTAGTGTGGGTGTTAGTACTGGATTAGAGCTGAGTTTAATATCACTATTGGTGTTGTGGAACTAGACTTTGGTAATATCATGTTAGTGCATTTAATTAGTCTGACAACTACTTACTGTTTGCAGTAATAAACTGAAATGATTTTTTGGCCTATTCAATTAGTGCTGTAACTACTACTTTTACAACTTTTCAATGTAAGGAAAGTACCTTTCTACCTGTTACTCATTACAGGTTGAATCTCCCTTATCTGGAATTCTGGATTTTGAAATACTCTGAAAACCTAAACTTCTTGGGGGCTGAGATAGTGATACTTTTGTTTTCTGATGATTCAGTGTACACAAACTTTGTTTCATGGACAAATGTACAGTATTAAGAATATTGTGTTTAAAATTTTTTTGATATTTGTTTAAGGTGTATGAAACATACGTAAATGAATTTTGTTTCGACTTGGATTGCATCTCCAAGATAGCTCATTCAGTATATGCAACTATTCCAAAATAAATAAATAAATCGGAAATTTAAAACACTTTTGGTGCTAACCATTTCAGATAAGAGAGATTCAACCTGTACTGGGTGTATTTTGACAATAAGTAAAAATAATATATTTTTTTAGTTTGAACAAATGGAAGAGCTAGAGGAAGACCAGCCACGTGCCCCTTTTTTTCACGAGCTGCTGTGCAAGTAGTGATGATGAGTCACCAACAAGAAGTAAGTGAGAAAGGTGGGAGGGCATACTAAAAGTATGAGAGATTCTTGTTTGTTGGAAGTAAAGGTGTGTGTGTATGTGTGTGTGTGTGTGGGACATTTTTTAAAAGTATGCTATCTTTTTTGTCTTCCTCCATTTTGCCCAACACAGTACAATACTGCCAGAAAGAGAGAACAAGTGTGAGTCTTGAAGTGCATGTGTATGGTGGAGGAGAGGGCTACATTGTACTGGCTTGGTTTGCATGATCAATGAAAGAATTTAGAGAAAATTAGAAGTCTCTAGCATGAAGTGTAAAGTAATGGCTTTGGGGAAAAGGGTATGGTGGACGAAGAGGGATCAAGCAAGTGATTGACTCTGTGTACCTATCCAAAAAATCTGTGTGCAATGCATACCATTACCATTTGATTTACTATGCTGTGGGAGGAGGACACCATATTTCAAGTATGGTAGTTCACTCAGAGGTATGGCATTGCAGATCATAAATTTGTCAGTCACTACTCAGTCTGATCTACTGCACAGAGTTGATGTGATGACTAGTGCTTGGATAGCACATTACACTCCTTTGAGTTAAAGTGTGGTATAAACTAAGAATTAAATAAATGCATAAATAATGGTAGTGCCATTTGAAACAGCACTGATATAAATTAATAGGCTATATACTTACAGCAAAGACTTTGACTGCATAGATCATGAAAAGCTATGGCTTGCGCTAAGAGGAATGGGAGTGCCATTCCTGTACTCAGGACAAGAGGCTACTGTCAGACTAGAATATGGAGAAACAAAATGGTTCCCATTTGGAAAAGGGGTCAGGTAAGGCAGCATTCTATCATCCTATCCAGTCAGTCTGAATGCAGAAAACACTGTACACAGAGCAGGTTTAGATTCAGAGGCAGGAGGAGTGAAGATCAGGGAAAGGATCATTGTGACGAACTTGTCCCTGTTCACCACCACCTATCTCCAACGAGGCACTGATAACTCTGGTAGCGTGTCACAAATGGTCAATAGAGGCCAAGTGGTATTTCAAATATAAATAAAGTTTTATTAACAAAATAAAGAAATGTCTACTAAAGTACTTTGAAGTTTTGTTTATCTTTCTTAGTTACAGAAGTTCCTTACAATACAAGTCTACAGCCACTCAGGCAACCTTATATTACTACCTTAATATCTTTCTTCTACCTAACAGCTTGCTATGAGTCTCTCTTCTGCTCCTCAAGCCTAACTAGTTCCCTATTGGGCTCTTCAGACCCTTCTCTGGTCTAAAAATGAACCTACCGCTGTCCCTTCAGGAACCTGAAAGCACACCCTCCCTCTGTGGTGTCTCTTCCCTTCCAAATCCCAATCAGCTGAACCCCCTTACTCTTTTTCTCTCTCTGCCCCAAGTCTTCTCCACAGCCCCCCCCCCAAGTCAGCTGGACACCTGGTGCTCTGTGATTGGCTGTTCCCTCGGCCTACTCACTACACACCTCCCCCCTTTACAAGTTATGTAAACGGTTATGTGAGTTAATGCAACAACAATCACAAAATATACCTACCATATTACACAATACATACCATCATATGAATACAGATTCTATACATATACATATCATATATATACATTGCCACATTTTATGTAGGTCCAGCACATCTAAACCAAATCAGGTTATATTCTCAACATTATAAACATCATTGTCCTTCTCAGAAGTTTTTCCCCAGATCAGTTCTTGAAGTCTCTGGTTGAAGACTTAAAATCTCATCTGGTAACAAGTCTCTTTTCCTTTCTGTCTCACGGGGCCCGATTCTTTGAGTGCGTTGAGCTGTCGTTACATCCTCCTCTGCAGACTCTTCCTCTGTAGTCTTTAAAGCACCCATTTTCAAAGTCATCACATCTTCTTCTTTGGTCTCTACGAATTCACGTTTCATCCCTGTCACTGGATTTCCTTTCTTCTGGCCTGCATCACTCATTTGCCATGACCAGAATTTATCCTCAATGTCCCTTTTATTATATGGCTTCCAACCATATGCTAGATTTGGAAATGTAGAAGGTTTATCTAACTGAGATCTATAAACTTGGTTGTCTGCTTCTATACACAGAGGCCTGGGCCTGAGCCTTTCTTCACCGCAAATGGCTCCTCAGAGTCTGTTCGGGATGAAGAAAGGGGCGCCAGGAAAGAAAGGGCTTGGCACGGGCCTAGGACTCTCCTTTCCCGGCCTTTCCTCCACCTGAAAGGGCTCTGCTGAGCCTTTTCAGGTGGAGGATAAGCAAGCAAGGAAGGAGAGGACTCAGCACGGGCCCAGGCCTCTCCTTTCCCAGCCTTTCCTCTGCAAGAACGGGCTCTGCGGGACCCTTTCAGGTGGAGGAAAGGCAAGCGGGGAAGGAGAGGCTTTGGCACAGGCCCCAGTACGTCACACAGTCCTCTGCTTCCTGGCTTGCCTTTCCTCAGCCCGAATGGTCTCCATGGTGTCCGTTTGGGCTGAGGATAGGCAAGCCACGAGGAAGAGGACTGGGCATGCGGCCCGTCCCTTTTCCCCTCAGACTTTTACGTGCCCTCAAGTATCTCAGTGTGGAGATAGCTGGTGGCCGGAAAAGGTCTCTGCTGGGCAGGAGCCACTGGCACACACATGCCAGTCGCTCCTCCCCCCTCCCCTTTTCCTGGCCTTAGAGAGGCCATGAGAGGGCTGGAAGGAGGAGCCAGAGGCATTCACCTCTGGCTCCTTCTCTGGAGTGCCATTTTCTGGCTTCCTGGTGTCTCGGAGAGTAAATTGAAACTTAATCCAGACAAAACGGAGGTACTTACAGTTACCGGCCTGAAACCGGGTCTGGGAATACAAACTCCAGTCCTCGATGGAGTCACACTCTCCTTGAAGGACTCTGTTCACAGTCTGGGGGTACTTCTGGACCCGTCACTTCACATGACTAGTCAGGTTAATAATAATAATAATAATAATAATAATAATAATAATTTATTTCTATTTCCTGCCTATCCCCATGGATCGAGGCGGGATTCCAACATAATTTAAAAACAGTATGCACAAAGCAATTGACTAAAGAATCCTAAAATCATTATAAAAACAGCAAAAACATGATCTAGTAGTACAATATAGTCTGACCCCAGGCAGATCACAGATATACATAGCTGTCAATCAAATATTCTGTGTTCTGGTTCCAGATGAGGTGTTTTAGTGATCCAGATTATAAAAGGTCAGAAGGGTAGGCTCACCGGAAGAGATCCGTCTTAAGTGCCCTCTTGAAAGCTTCCAAGGAGGTAATAAGACGGATCTCTTCCGGTAGGCTGTTCCATAATTTTGGGGCTGCAGCAGAAAACACTCTGTGGGAAGTTGACATTAGTCTGGTATCAAAATGTTCCAGCAAGTTATTTCCCAAAGTTCTGAGAGTGCGGGGCGGATTGCATAGGGAGAGGCATTCCCTCAAGTAACTTGGGCCCAAGCCATATAGGGCTTTAAAGGTAATAACCAACACTTTGTATTGGGCCCAGAAGCTGATCGGCAGCCAATGTAACGATCTTAATATGGGGGTAATATGGTCAGTTCTTGATGCCCCCATAACCAGTCTGGCTGCCGCATTCTGGATCAGCTGAAGCTTCCGGACTTGGTACAAAGGTAGCCCCATGTAGAGCGCATTACAGAAATCTAAACAAGAGGTTACCAGTGCATGTACAACTGCTTCAAGGTCCCGTCTGTCCAGGTAAGGACACTGCTGGTGTATCAATCGTAGCTGATACCATGCACTCCTGGCTATCGCCTCCACTTGAGATGTTAACTGGAGGGATAAGTCCAGGAGTACTTCCAAGCTGTGGGCTTTGTTCTTCAGGGGAAGTGTGACCCCGTCTAGAACAGGTTGACAAATCTCCGTCCCTGGATTAGGGGAACCTACTGCAAGTACCTCTGTTTTCTCTGGATTCAACCTAAGTTTGTTTTCCCTCATCCAGCCCATTATCGACTCCAGGCAGGTATGCGACAGTCATGAGTGCCTGTTATCAGCTTCGGCAGATATGCCAGCTGCACCCTTTCCTGGACATGAGGGATCTGGAGACTGTGATACACGCGCTGGTAACCTCACGTTTGGACTACTGTAATGCACTCTACATGGGGCTACCCTTGTGCTTAACCCGGAAACTACAACTGGTCCAGAACATGGCAGCTAGACTCATCACAGGAACATCTAGGAGAGATCATATGTCACCTGTACTTAAGTCTCTCCACTGGCTGCCGATTAGTTTCTGGGCGCAGTACAAGACGTTGGTTTTAACCTTTAAATCCCTACATGGCTTGGGTCCATCCTATCTTAGGGACTGCCTCTCTTCGCTCCTCTGGGAGGAATCTGCTTCAGCTTATGAACACCAGGCTGCTGCAGACCTCCCACAGGGCCTTTTCAGCAGTCGCCCCTAAGCTGTTGAATGACTTGCCGGATGAGATGTGTCTTATTTCATCCATCGATGGCTTCAAAAAAGCCCTAAAGACGCATCTCTTCCTGCAGGCCTTCCCGGAAAATATTTAACACTTCCCGGCTCCAAATCTAGGCTGTAGAGCTTTCCAGCCTTTAGCCATCCACAGCTCAAGGACTTTTTTTCTCTGACACTTTGATATACCATGTTTTTAACTTGTTGTATGATTTAATCCTTTTTTAAGGGGGGAGAGGTGGGGATGGGATTGGATATTTTAGTTGTTGTCTGTTTTTAACTTTTTTGCTCTACCCCACTCCGATTAGAAATAAATTATTATTATTATTATTATTATTATTATTATTATTTTAAAGGGAGGCCCAAAAATGGCAGGGAGGAGGTGGAACAGGTATGCTGTGCCTCTTCCGCCTTCTCCCTCACCGTGTGCCCAGTGAAACGGCCTCGAGTGCCACTTCTGGCATGCGTGGCATAGGTTCGCCATCACGTCTATAGAATCTGATGGACACTTCTCAAGGTCAGTATAGGAAGGATAAATACAAATGCCATAAAAACAAATGACTTTCTAATCAGGAATGTCTGGAATATTTGTTATGTGCCTTCCAGTCAACTTTGACTTATATTGACCCTATCACAGTGTTGTTGTTGGGGTTTTTTTTTTTTTTGCAAGATTTCTTGAGAGAAGATTTGCCATTGTCTTCCTATTAGGCTGAGAGAGTGTGACTTGCCCAACACCCCCCAGTGGGTTTTTAAGCCTGAATGTGGATTCAAAGCCTGGTCTCCCAGGACTCAGTCCAACACTCAAACCACTTTACAGCACTATTTATGTGCCTTCATCCAATTTATGGCAAGCCCATGAATTTTATAGGAATACTCAGCAAGGAATACACTTGAGATGGTCTTATCAGTCTTTCCCTTCGGAAATATAGCCAAAAGCACCTGGTATTTGTTGGTGGACTCACATTCTAACTAAATACTAACTAGGGTTGACCCTGCTTAGCTTCCAAGATCAGATGGGATTTGATTCATTTTGCTGACTCTCTGTAGAAATCTTGTCTTGCAGGAATTATTTCTTTTCTCATGTTTGGCCACTATGTGTCCCCCTCCACTTACAAATGTGTTACTATGCTTTCCTGTTATATAGAAAATATATCAGCATTTGTCCAAAACAAGAGTTCACTAGCCCAGAGGGAAAAAGGAAAAACAAACAAACCCTTGATGGTTGGGAGTACTAAATATGTAAAGGGCCATTTGTAGAAACTATAGGAATGTCACTCATTAAATATATATTTGTAAAAATACATGAAATGCACTTGAAACATATGAAAATAATCATGTGTAATCAGATAAATCACACCATAAGTATTTCAAAATTAACATTTGGTTATCATTGAGTAAAAAGAGATTCCAAACAATTGTATATACACCATACTTTCTCTTTACTTTATAAAAGGCCAAGTCAACCATTTTAAAATTATACCTTAATCATGAGTGCTAGATGTGTGAACTCTCCTGGAAACAATTTGGGAACTCATACATGAAACAAACAGGACAAAGTCCTAACTGATATATAATTGGTTTCCAGGTGTAACAATTTCCTCCAAAATTCCAAAGCAAATCTTTCTTTCTCCAGCATTAAAAATAATGGCTTCATCTCTTTTCTACAGATCTAAAGGAATCTGGATTTTCTTTAAAACTGGGAAGACAGATTTGCAATGATTGCCTTAAAGGAATGATGTTCTTACTATTAAATGTATGTGTTCTCCATATAACCTATTTCCTTCCCTCACCACTTTTATGAATTAGTGACCCTTTTTTATGAATATGCAGTGGTCATTAGGTTCATGGTATCCTCTTTTTTCAGTGTCCTTAAGGTTATCAGCATCACCAGGACACATACAAAATACACTGAAATCTCTGGATTTTACATCAATAAGGCTCTTCTTTCACCTACATGAATGGATATTCCACATACTGTACATGTAGGAGAAAAAGGAGACTTTTTGGAGTAAAACCTGTAGATTTTAGTGTATTTTATAATCAGAAAAATATGGCCTAGCAACATCAAAGTGTGGTCAAGATGATAAAAGTCATTAAGGTGGAAAAACAGACAAGGTAGTGGAGGCCAAAGGAGTTTGCTTTTGCCTTATCTTACAGGGGAGGACTTTCCCTTCCTCTCTTTAACCCCCCACATAGTAAATTGCATGCAAAATAATTTTGCATTTTAAACTCTATTTGCAGAAACTGAAGTAGATCGGGGACAACAGGGGGGAGTGGGAGGAAGAGCAAGAAACTGGGATATTTTAAATGCAGACAAAGAAGTGGGACAAGAAAGCATTAATCAAGACTGTCCCTGTATGTTAGGACAGTCGGAGGGTATTTTACAGCGGGTAGCATGTGGTCTGCAAACCCCACTTTTGTAGCCCCTGAGGTTTCTCAGTTCCACTCTCCTCTTTAAATAAGATTTTGCTTAATTTGGGAGGCAATTCTTTGCTGACAACTGGACATCAAATCCATCAAATGCATGGAAACACATAAAAATGTCCTCAGCCCATGCACACAAAACCCTTAGGAGGTCCTGCTGCCTCCAAATACTCATAGTTGCTATTTTGAGATGGATTACAGAGGAAAATCAAAGTTTTGGGGCTTGTTGGTATGTGTGTATGTATGTGTGGGTTTCAGGGAGGGAAAATGCATCTGAAGAAGTGGGTTGATATCCATGAAAGCTCATGCTAAAATAAAAATCAGCAAGTTTCCTCCCCCCCCCTCTTTCCTTGTTTTGATTTCTTGGTCTCACATCTGTCCCATTCACTTGTTTATTATGATGAAACATGGGTGAGGAGAGATCCATGGGTGAGGAGAGAAGCCAACCAGTTTGGGCAAAAAAATAAAAAATGGTTGGACAATATAGTGCTGGGAGGAAAGCTGGCATGGCCCAGGTCATTTCACCCATGCACAAACTCTTTATTTTAAATCTAAAAGAAATTTACAGCATATCCACATACGTATTCATCTGGCAGCTTACAGAAATAAAATAATAAAAGGAGACAAAGTCCCATGTGATGTGTGATGGTCCAAAAATTTTAATTTCTAAAAAAGCCCAACATATTTTGGCCTTGTCATCAATTGTACTTCGTCAGGCACTATTATAAAATAAATAAAAGTACATTTATTATACAGTAGGGCCTCATTATTTGTGGGCTTGCCATCCACGGATTTCAGCATCTGTGGATGGCAAAGCCCCTTTTTCCCCAATGGTGATGCGTGCATGGGGCTATCCCACCATTAACTACTAATCATGCCTAATCAGAAAAAATTATCAGACAGGAGCAAAGCTGATTGCTCCTGTCCTTCACATGTGGTATTCATGTGATCGGGTGGGGGGCAGATTATCATGTTCCCTCACACTTATTCCATTCTTCTTCCATCCATAAAGAGTAATGGACCTGCCATTTGATATTAACAGAAACTTCTGTTAATACCAATTGATAGGTCTGTTAGTCTTTACAGATGGGACAAGCTTGCAGGTGTGTGATAATCTTCCCCCCAATCACTCAAATACCATGGGTTAAGGACAGGAGCAATCTGCTTTGCTCGTCTGAGTGATAAGCTCCAATGACACCACTTTTCTGTCTGCCTGCCCTCCCCACACCAGGTAGTTTCTGTGGGAAGTGAGGGGATTAATGCACAAAAAATCTCCTTCTGTAATGATCATAAAAGACATACATGAGTGCAATTTTACATTACGACCGTATATGTCACTAACAGGATTCTGTCCAATGTTACCGCCTTCGAGTTCTTCCAATCAAAGGAGTGCTACCAATCAAAACACATTGTACATATATTCTGTCTTTTCTCCTTAATGAATTTGTTGGGCAAGAATAATGATGGATGAAATGATGGGGTAACAAAAATAATAGAAGGGTTGCAAATGGAAGGCACTATTGTCTGAACCTTCCCCTTATAACACTTTGTAAATTAGACAAGTGGTTGCACAATAAATGCTGCACCTAGAACTACCTTTAAGGACCAGGAAGACATTTTCAATTATGTGTCCAATTCTAATTCTTCTTTGTTTCTCCATGTCATGAGAGTGGCTAAGTAAACTGAACTTCAGACTTGAAGAGTGAGGTATATGAATTAAGGACTTCATAAATCTGCCAAATGAAAGCACTTATAAGTTTTAATAAAGATTGAACAATAATCCCAAGAAATAACATGTGATCTGCTATAGATTTTACCACAATTGCATGTATAATTCAGAACAGATGACACAAAAGAGTGGATTGCTCTTTGCATGTGTGACATATGAAAAATATTTCATGGGGATTTGGGCTGTTACTGAAGTCAGTATTCCTTTGTCCAGTGTGCATTCATTCCAACTGTGCAATACCGATTATATATTTGTTTGATTATTTGTGCATGAAAGAGAGAAATTATCATCACGCCGACATTAAATTTGAACATAAGCTATGAAAAGCATTCTAAGGTTCATTCATTTTCCTCTGATACAAATGCATCTGTGGATGTCTATACAAAGTTAAATTCTGGGATTTGCCCTGTTGCTCTTTGCCACACACTTTTTGGAGCTAATAGTAATTGGTAAATTCACACATCCTTCCCTCTCATCCTGTCTCATTCCATCTCAAAAACAGATTTTGATGTAATGAGTTGCCTTGAGGGAAACCAGAGAGACGTAGATGGATAAACAGAATTGTCACCAGTGTGCTTTTTATCCCTTTCTAATTATTTCTTATTTATTTTTCAATTTATACTCTCCCTTTCTCCTGCCAAGGGACCCAAGCTGGCTGAGAACTTTTTAAATAAACGTTTGGCTAAAATATGCTATTACAAAAGTTAAAAATCAATTAAATATCATCTGTGCTAAAAGCATATGCAGCCAGAAATCCATATCCATGGATTCTGCATCCACAGATTCACCCAACCACAGTTCAAAAATATTCACAAAATAAAATAAAATAAAATAAAATAAAATAAATCCCAAAAGCAAACTTTGATTTTGGCATTTTATATAAGGGATACCATTTTATTATGTCACTGTTTATAATGGGACTTTAGCATCCATGGATTTTAGTATTCACAAGGAATCCTAGATACCAAGGGCCCACTGTAGTTAAAAACTAAATTTAAAGCACAATTGAAAACATAAAGGATAAATACAGAGCACACCAAACTGAATGCTCTTCTGACATCTTAACACCAAAGTGTAGCTTGTGTTTCACTCCATAGCACTTTTTATTTATATTTGCCTTGGTCCCAATAGCCACACAGGGTGGTAAGATTTCATGATTCTTATCCCAGCTGCTTCTGTTTCCCAGTAGGCAACTACTGGTAAGAAACAGTTTAGTTAGAGGAAGGCTTAAACTGAGAAGGAAGACTACAGACCTTGAGTGAAATCTGGCTTCTCTAGGGCCCCAATTCAGTCCTCTAGGCTTTCTCAAATGCCACATCTCCACCCCTGTGATTGCCGTTGCCTAGTGGTTTCCCAGCTTTTGGTATGGAATTTTATGAAAATTCTTCTCATAAATTTAGTTACTGGTGATAAGTTTAAACTAGCATATATTGGTAGATTTCTCTGTGTGCTCACCTTTTGTGCCCTGCCCATCACTGGAATTTCCACCCCAAGAACTTACTTGAAATTTAATCCAGTCCTTGTGCTGAAAGAGATTCATTACCTTTGATTTAAAGACCCCTGCAATGTGGTCCTGATCTAGACTGGGGACAGATGAGTACGTGGACATAAATAAAAATAAAGGGGGAAAGCTGTGCACTGCTAAGTGAATGTAACTTCTCCTTTGCCCTTTAAAACAAAAGAAATGGGAAAAAAATGTTGGTTGAAATTTTGAAGGGAACTGTTATTAGTACATACAGTTGTTAGTACAAGGGCAGGCCCAAATGTTAGAATAAGAGCCTTATTGCATTAAAAACAAACCTTGCAGACAAATGGAGAGAAACACATTTATCTTTCAGTCTCCGCATGACATCAAAGCACTTTTCTTCTCTTCCAGCTGTAAAAGGAGGGGGTTGTCAAAATGTCCCTTTTGCCAAGCTGGAAAAATCCATTTGGTAAAAGGGACATTTTTACCAATCTCTCCCATGCTATTACAACTGGAAGAGAATGAAAGTTCTTCAACAACATGCAGAGACAGAAGGATAAACATGTTTCTCTCTGCTTGCTTGCTGGGTTTGTTTTTAATGTGATAAGGCTCTAAGTCTTTTCTGACTTGGGTTAAGGTAGCTTTTCATGTTCAAAGCAATAACACAAATCTTCAGGCTAGTGACCTGCTGATCCCTCCTGGTTCAAATTACTCAACTGAAAATACCTACGTGGATGGGAGACTGCCAATGAATACAAAGTGCTATAGGATATATTTCAGAGGAAGGAACTGGTAAAGCAACCTCTGAGTATTCCTTGCCTAAGAAAACCCTATGAAATTCATGGGGTTGCCATAAGTCAACAGGTGTCTTGCAGGCACACACAGTGCAGGTAGCTTGTTCAGTGTGATGGTTACCTCCAGGCACCCCACAATTTTTCTTTTTTTTTCCTGTCCCAAGGAGATTTAATTGCATGTGAATATTTTAGCAGGGAAGGTAGCATATGCTAAACTAGGTCAACAGAATGATTAATGGTTCTGTTTTGTTTAGCTCACAAGGAAAGAAAACCATAATATTTCAGGCATCATTTCTTGGTTTTTTTTCCTTGCAATTTTGCTTGAGGTGTAAATATCTCTTGTCACAGTTTTATTCAGGACAATGATGAAATATTTATTAAAGCAAACAAAATTAAAAGAAAAGATCACAAACATATATTTTTAACAAAAGAACTCATACAGGAAATATGAAAATTTTCAAATGTTTATAAATGGCTTAAGCCTTCCAAGCACTTGTTTTTAATAAGTGGCATTCTGAGAAGTAGGCTTGTTAGCATAATACAGTCACACACACCTTCTGGGTTCTTATAAATAAATTAATTAGGGACCAAGATTTTGCAGACTATTTCAGATATTGAATCAGGCTTGCATATCTAAGTCACTTATTAAGCCGTATTTGAAAGTCTCAGCCTTAAAGCTGTATTCTGCAAAGGTGAAGAGAAAGGGATTTGGAATACAGAAGTGGTTCCCCTCCCCATATTTTCTTTTTTCTGTGCATCTGGGCTTCATTTTCTTTCTTTTCTGAGGAAAGTAGAACCATGTCTCTGCACAGGCAAGCTTAGGGTGGTGCCAGCAGCACTTTACAATTCCAGGAAGACCGAGGCGAGAGAGCTCTAATGAATATGTTAGCATGAAATTTATACTTGCAGCCACCTGCTATCCAGTGAGCTGTGTTAATGCTTGGCACAACCTGTATCCCAGTGGGGCTTCTTGTCTCTTTTCTCCCTTGTAGAAGCCAAGTTACTTTTTGTAATGCATTTTGAGCCACCTGCAGACCTGTCCAGCTGTGTGACTTGTATTGCAATAAACAGTCTAAGGAAGCCTTAAAAAGAAGTCACTTCTAAATATGACTTCTTTCCTTACAAATATGAAAATGATGGTTTACATTCCAGCTCTTTATCTTGCAAATAAAAGGGTCTCAATAGTCCAATTGACTGTGCAATAGTGCCCTTCAAATCCTAGACTTATTTGTTCAGGAGCCCCTAAGAAATGCCTTGCAGGCTTAGTTGAACACTTTCACAGGGAACAAAATATTGGGCATAAACATGTTTAAGGGCAGTTTGACACTACTTTAAGTGCTGTAGCTCCAGCCTATGGAATCCTGAGATTTGTAGTTTTACAAGGTCTTTGGCTTTCTCTGCCAGAGTGCTGATGCTTCACAAAACTACAGCTCCTAGGATTCTGTAGGACGGAGCACTCATCTCAGTGTTTTCCTCACCTGCTGAAAACTGTAAGATGTGCTCAATGATCTGGAATTCTTGCTCAGCAGTGGAGGAAAAAGGAAGAGCATTGCTCAGTATGGATACACAGATACTATAATGTTGGTATGCAACAGGTCACAACTTTTTTGGTTATAGTTGTAGAGGTTTGGTTTCAGTAGTGATCCCACCTTCCGGTCTACCTGTTGATAATAACCTGAAAAAGGATTCCACCTTTGTGGAAGCCACTGAATGTTTTCCTTGGCATCAGCGTTACGCACCCCTGCACACCCCATGCTGTATTTTGGGGTTCTCATAATTTGCTATCTCATATTTGGAGACTGGTGTCCTGGACTGCGGTCAGCACACACCAACACATGCTGATAAGAAGGCTTAGCAAGTAACTAGCTCTGCAGCTGAGAGAAAGTCTACAGACCTTAGTATTGTCCACAAGAATAATCCAGAAGCCAAAGCTGAAGTCAGGGTTGGAGAAGTCACAGATATCAGTTGGGTCCAATGTCAGGGGAAGGAGAAAGCAGCAGTAGTCCAGTTCATTCCAAAGTTGTGAGGTCAAGGCAAACAAGAGTTCAAGAGACACGGAACCAGCACGCAATCACACCAAAGGAACTTGCAATAAGTTCTGGCAAAGGGATGGCATCCCACAGGTGGTTAAATAGGAGACTCCCTCCCTGTTGCCAGCTGTGCTTTATCAGTAGCTTGCTTTTCTGCAAGCTTGCGGGACCAACACACACAAGCACTCTCAGCTCTCCTTTCCTTAAAGGAAGGGATCTTCAAGCATGGTTCTTCCTTAGGAGCCACTCTCAGCTGCTGAGCCTCTGAAGGGAACCCCACAGTGCTAGAGCCTGACTGGCCCCCCACTCCTGGGACAGAAATGGCAGGACTGGGGTCTGGCAGGGCAGAACTGGGACCTGGTCTAGCCTCCAACTCCTCTTGCACCTGAGGAGCCATATCCGCCTCCTCATCCTCTGATTCCAGCTCTTGGCTGGCCATAACAACTGGATATGTTTTTGAGAGGTAAATGACCTTTCAGGAACACTAAAAATCAGGTCAATGACCTTTCAGGAACACTAAAAATCAGGTTCTCAGGAAAAAGGGAAATTGCTTCCTCTAGGCATGCACACGTTCAAGTTAACAAAATCATTAAATTTAAAGTGCTCCTTCCTTCTCTCAAATAGTCTGGATTTCCTCTCAAAACTTGAGACAAAGGATCTCTTCACACCTAAAGCAGTAATCCAATCTCTCTCTGCCTATCTCTTGTTGTGATCCCAGCCAAACTTTTCCATCTACCCATTTCAGGGATATCCCAGTCCAATCACTGCCTTTGTTAAAACCATCAACCGGTCTGGAATCCCATTGTTGGTTCCTGGGACCAATCGTTTAGCTTTTGTTATTGGCTAGATAACCCATTGCTCAGGGCTAATTTTAAGGTATAAATATGTCTTCAAAACCTAACAGCTCAGCCCACATACATGCACACACTTTGTAATATTCTGTGTCACCCTCAGGTTCATCCTTACCGAAAACCACCAAAGGTGTGTAGATTCCATAAGACAGATGTATAATTCAGAAACTCAAAGCTGAACAAATTAACAGCAGCATTGGTTAAGGAAAGTTGAATGGAAAGATATCCAAAGCACAAATGTGTGTTCAGCACTGGAAGGAAGAGTTTTATCCTCTCCCAGCTCACCTGACTAAAGATGATGGGTCTATCTGGGATAGTCTTCCCCTCAGCCAACCAAGCCAAACTTGGCTTGCATTGCATCAGGGAACCAGCAGAAATTGCACAGATGGGAGAAAGGCACTAGATTGGCACAAGGAAGATTGGCAGAGAGCCTTCACCTGAACCTTCCTCAGTACTGTCTGCAAATTGGGCTCCTAGATAAGACTGGGGCCATTTCTTACCAAGAGGGAAATCTTAATGGCTCCTTACTATGTAAAACTAAACTATAGAACAAAGCTACATATGACCGTCATCATTTCTTTGTAGTCCCCCTGCCCCTGTGTCCGCATTATCAACAGCCTTGCAGTTTCCATGCAATAGCAATAGCAAAACAAGTACATTTCTATACCACTTATCAGTACACTTAAGCAATTCCTTAAGTGGTTTACAAAGTGTAAGCTACTTGCCCTCAACAATCTGGGTACTCATTTCATCAACCTCAGAAGGATGGATGCAAGCCTGAGTTGAGCTTGAGCCTTTTTCCTGGTATTGAACTCGCAACCTTATGGTTTGTGAGTGAGTGGCTGCAGTACAGGCATTTAACCACTGCGCCACTAGGGCTCTTCTCAATCAATACTTAGTAATGAAAACAGCAATGCCAGTTATCTGGCTGGGAACCAAAAAATCTAAAAGAAAAATGTGAGAAATCATACCCTTCTGACTAAAGACCAAATATTCTAATTAGATAAAATAGACCACTTTCAGTTGCTGAAATACAACAAAACAGTTTAAATGACTCCAGCAATTCTCTCCTCTAAAGGTCAATGTAATTGCTGCCTTTTTTTATTTCCTTGTGCAAATTCAATAAGCTGTGAAAGATGCTATAAAGAGGGACATCCCATGGAGAAAAATTGTAAGTCATTACATGAGAAATGTTTGTAAGTATAAGTAGCAAAAAGAAGATATAAAAACAATACAGGTTGAGTCTCCCTTATCTGAAATGCTTGGGACCAGAAGTGTTCTGTATTTTGGATTGTGTCAGATCTTGCAATATCTGTATTTGCCTGTACGAAATAATGAGATATCTTGGAGGTGAGATCCAAGTCTAAACAGGAAATTCATTTGTTTTTCATAAATACCTTCAATGAGGGGGTATCCTGAAGTTTTAATTATAACCTTTAAAAAATTTTGATAGAAAGTTTGCTTTGATTTGTAGTTGTTAACTTATTTCTATGTAGTCACCATCCAGATCTGCACATTTTCCCAGTGTTTCTTGACCCTCTGGAAACCTGATATTGTAGAAGTTTACAGATTGTGCCTTATGAGGGAGTATTGTAAAGTAATAATTATCACCTGGAAGTTATTATGGTATATTGATGAAATTTTGTCAGTGTCACAATTGGTCCCTAAGTGCATGATATTGAGAAAATCATCTCATTGCATTCTTTATTTTTGTGTCAGGCTGCGCCAGAAGTGACTAAAGTGTAAAATCCTCATAAGGCGCAATCTGCAGACTTCTACAATAACAGTATTTGGAAGGTTGAGAAACACTGGGAAAAATGTGTCAATCTGGATGGTGACTACGTAGAGATAAATAACAACTACAAATCAAGACAAACCTTCCGTCAAATTTTTTTAAAGGTGATAATTAAAACTTTAGGATACCCCCCTTGTACACATAGCCTAGAGGTAATTTTATGCAATGTTTTAAATCATTTTGTGCATGAAACAATGTTTGTATACACTGAGCCATCAGAAAAATGTCATTATCTCAGCCACCCATGAAAAAAGTTTTGGTTTTTGGAGTCTTTTAGATTTCAGAATTCTGGAGAAGGGAGGCGCAACTTGTAATTCAAGTAAACAGGAATAAACTGAAACACAAAATCACTGAAGGAACAACAAGGGTCTTCTAGTCCAACCACTATCTTATACAGTATTATAGCACTATTATTCCACTTTAATTACTATGGCTGCCTCCTATGGAATTCTGGAATTTGTAGTTTAGTGAGGCCTAAGAGCTGTCTGGTTGAGAATTCTAAATGTCCTTCCCTAAACTAAAAAACTCCCAGGATTCCACAGGGAGTTGTAGCTGTTAAAGTGGAATAATGGCTCTATAATAGGATAGTGTGATGTTGACTTACTTTATGATGTAATTATCAGATGCCACTAAATCACATGCACTGCATTACACCATTTTGGATGGTCATCTCTCTCTAGTCTTGCTACCCTTTTAAACTTCACTCACAAATCTAAACTAGAATTTCTCAGAATTTCATAGGAGAAAGCCGTAGTAGTTAAAGTGGAATAATAGTGCAATGATAGCATAGTGGGATATGACATTGTGGTTGGACTAAAAGACCCTCCAATGACTAGCAAAGGGAATGGGGGCTCTTGCTTGTAGCCCTTATTCCTCCACAGATTATCTTGTGATCACTTGATGTCAACATTGTGGTGCCATAGCAGCTGCAACCTGCAGTCTCAAGAGTGGGGAACTTGTATAAGAAAATAACTAACAAAAAACTATTTTAGATGCCACCCTTCCTGTGACCTTTGTTTGACTTCTATGTGACTCATTCCTTTTTGGCTCCTTTTGTTTATCTAGCCATTGGGTAGCCAGAAACAGGAAGCAAGTCACTGTATGAGTTAGGCCTTCCTGTAGAAAAGCCTTTGATTACCTTATGTGGCTTTGCTGGCTCTTTGTTGCCTTCTAACAAAAGAGAAATAGGTGATCTTGGGTGTAGTAGTCAAAATACAAATGACAAGGGAAGGATGACATGAACAAGCATGCTGGGAAGGAGGACAGTCAAACAAAGCTAAAGTTAGCAGCAAAGATAGCAGGATGTTTCTGCATCTGCCTATTTGTTTACACTCAAGAAGTAAGATACAGCTTCTCTATTTTGCAATTACGCTTTCTAAATACAAACTCTGGGAAAGCTTAGAAATGTCATTAAAATAGTTGTTTTTGAAACTGCACACCTGAAACCATTATAATACTCTGTGTAACCCAACATCCATGGGGCTTTCTAGATTGGCAGGAAAGTGTGACATGAAGTTGCCTTTTCCTTAATGCTTAGCAGCTACACCACAGCCTTTAGATGCAGCTGCGCTGTTTCGCCATTTTTAAAAAAGAAGCTGGGAAAAGCAGCACCTTTTTAAAGGCGCTTCTTCTCCCCTAAAATGCAAAAAAAATGTGTTTTCATGGCACACTTTCTCTTTTTCTCATCTAAAGGCTACACTTTCATGCAGCCACGAACACACCTCTTTTTGCCAATCTAGATCCATGAATCCCAGCCCATTGTACATATGCAATGCTTCATAGGATACCAGGCTCTGTCTGGGCATTCAAGATAGAAAGATGGAAAGAAGGAAAGCTCTAGACCTGGAAATGAAAAGTTTGGAGATGTTAATGTTCATGCTAATAGGTTAAAATATTAAAAGCAAATGTTTATAATCATTAATGCTAATTATTAATTATTAACTAACAAAGGGTTAAAACAACCTCAATTCAATTGTTTCCAAGTTCTGTGGCTGTATAATTTTGGCATCGCTAGGGAAGGCTAGTGCTAGGAGTATATCATGAAGAACAGTGTTCCTGGAACACTCCAGGAGAATAATTGGTACAAGAGTTTGTGTGTGCATCACATCCCAGAGTCAAAACTCTCAAAGAGAAGCTGAATGGTAAGACATTTATAGAGCTGAGGCAAAGAGCACAAAGGAGATAATAGCTTTGGTGGTATTTAGGATGCAGTTAAAGAGAAAAATCAAGAGCTTGATTAGTAGAATGAATAGAAGTGTTCCTTTAGACTCTTGTCTTCTTGATTGAATTTGAGCTGGTTGATTAAGCACTTTGAAGGCTAGGCTTCCAACAGACAAACATAAATAAGGGTTCCCAGAACAAAAGAGGCAACAAAGGATACAATGTGTACCTATTGATCTGCTCTGAAGTGTGGATGGTTCTTGATTGGACCATTTCTTCCATCCAGAACATAGATGCTTCAACTTGAGTAGGCCTTATGCATTGCTTGACTTGTTGTTTCTTGACATGGAGGTCAGGCTCTTTTGCTCCTAAGGCCTTACACAGAATAATATCGGACATATCATACATTAGGATTAATATAGCCATGTGCTGTAATGGCTTGTTGACCAACCACTGGGGTAGATGTTTCCTAGTTCACCCACACTTTCATGCCAAATTGAGAGAGCTCCTGTACCAATAATGGTTGTATAGAAGAGGGAATTTCATCATGTGTTTCTTGTCACACAACCAATATCAAGCAACATCTGCTGAAATTCCATGTTCTACAAAACCATTAATGATACAGGAGCCCTCTCCTGTTTGTACACTAACAACCCTATCCATCCATGAGCCCATGTTCATATGTTTGAGCAGATTAGTTTGAATGTACTAGTTGGGAACATGGACAAGAGACACAGTAACTGTCTCATCTCTCAGTTTGTTGTTGTGTACCTTCAAGGTATTTCCAACTTATGGTGACCTAACATGAACCTATCACAGGGATTTGCTGCAGCTGAGACTGTGTGATTTACTCAAGGTGACCCAATGGATTTCCATGGCTGAGCAGGGAATCCAGCCCTGGTCTCCAGGGTCATTGTCCAGTGCTCACACCAATATACCACACTAGCACTCTCTTTCATCTCTGAAAGTGGTTTAATGCATTTAAAAGTACAGGGATCTTTTATAGGCATCGGTAGAGGGACTACATACGGGGACAGTTGTAGATTCAGGGCTAAGAATCTTTGTCTCTTTACTTTTTGCTAATCCTGTTAGCAGGCTACATATAGTGGTCCACCATATCCATGGGCTGTGGATCAACTGCAGATCCAAACTACAGTATTGTACACAACACAAGTCACATACTATATACAGTACTGTATTTGTGAGGCTGGAGAGGCTGCAAAGGGAAGCAACATTGCAGAGATGTGAGGCTGCAGAGGGACGCAAGGCAGAAGTGGGTGTCTGACATGCTTCCCAGAGGCACGAGAAAGCACACCTGGTGGATGGATGAGGCTTGAGGCTGTCTCTGCCACTGCCCTATGCCATATTATTAATAGGGACTCAATGAGCCATGTTTTTTGGCTATCCATGTGGGATCCTGGAAGCAACCTCTCTCTAGTGGATACTGAGGGCCCACTGTATAAGCTCTCTAGAACATATATTGACTTTAATATGTGAAAGCTAACTCAAAAGTAGTCGAGCCTATCTGAGTAAAAACAGTAGTTGAAATTCAGTTTTCATATCAGGTTCTTTCATTTGACCTTGATGGTGCAGAGAGTGTAGTGCATTGCCTGTCTCAGGAGAGGGTTTGCTTTTTAAGACGCCTAAGATATAATGGCCAGAACTGGTGTTTGGATGAACACAATGAAAATGAAGATAAAGAAGTGGAAGTCTGATCTTTTCTTTTGCCCTCATAAAGAAGCCTTCAACCACAGTGGTGTCTGAACTCATAAATAAAATACAAAAGAAGCTTGAACTTTGGTCTTCAACAGCACTAGGTAAAATGTCAATGCATTAGATATTTTTACATGATTGGTTATTGCAAATGTCTAACTCCCTTTTTTAAAGGATGAGAAAAAGGTTTAGTACTTGGGCAGCACTGTAGGGAATCAGGATTTTCATTATGCTGAGTTTCATCAATTGTACACTGAGAGTGACTCATTTATATCACATTTTTAAAAGAAAGATATTATAATTCAGATAAATAATGTTCATATTTAAATTCAAGAGGAGTTCATACTCAAAGGTTTCCTAAAACAAGAAGGGACATCTTTATTTTGTGAAATGGTGGTAGGGACTTTCTTTCTTTCTTTCTTTCTTTCTTTCTTTCTTTTCTGTCAGCTTGGATGGCACAGATGTAGCAGAGCTATGACAAAGTCTACTGTATTCTTGCTTCCTTTTCAAAAGTATGTCCATGGATTTAAAACCTTGCCCTTAGCTTTTAGCCAAGCCTTTAAAAATATTTGTATCTTCTTCCGAGGAAGGGAATCTCAAGATCTGCCAGGGAGAGGAATCAGTGTGGTAGGAGATGGGGTACCTTTGGACTTCAAGCTCCATATGTTTGGACTTCAGCTTCTAAAAATATGAACCAGCATGGCTTAAAGTTAAGCTATTTTTCCCATCACCTTTCTTCACTCACCTGCTTTCACAACCATAAATGATGGCATGGACAATCTTAACTTTAGTATTCAATTATATATCTTGACACATCAGGATCTTGTCTAGTTCCTTTATAGCTGACCTTCCAAGTCCTACTCTTCATCTGATTTCTTGACTGTAGTCTCTATTTTAATTAATCACCGAACCAAGCTATTAACAATCTTGAATTATTTCAAGGTCTTCACCATCTGCTTTAAAGTTATGAAAATAATCTGTAGTCATTGTTTTTATTTTCTTAATGTTCAGCTGTACACTGCCTTTGCACTTTCTTCCTTGACTTTCTTTAGTAATTGTTCCAAGTCTTGCTATTTTCTGCAAGTAGTATGGTATTATCTGCATATGTTAAATTGTTGATGTTTCTTTCTCCAATTTTAACACCTCCTTCCTCCAAGTCTAATCCAGCTTTACGTATATGTTCTGTGTACACATTCAATAGAAAAGGTGAAAAAATACATCCTTTCCTGCCCCCCACCACCAATTGGAAACCATCCCATTTTTCAACACTCTGTCCTTGCAGCTACAGGAAAATAGCTGGATCCATCTCCACTGATTGTCTCTGCTCTCCATGGAAATGGCTGTGTTATGAATAATTCATTGTTTAAAAGGGGCTTTAGGGGGAGAATTTTGATTGTAACTGAGTTAGTCTGAAAATCATCACCATAATTCATTAAAAGGATTCCAGCCAAAAGCTTCTTCTATGTAGTAAACTAGCGCACTGAAGGGGGGGGGGGATGCTATGCTAAAACTTGCTGTGCTAGTTTGCTACATAACAGAATTGTTCTTTTTACAAAGGAGCCCTCATTGAAAAAGATCTGATACCTACCCATCCAAACTCAGTCTCCAAATAGATCAGTTAAAGGACACAGTGGGCACTTACTGCTCATTTGTTCTGTTAAATCCTTGAATTGCCATTCAGCAACCATGTTTTCTCAGAGCACACGACAGCACTTTGAACAGTTTAGAGAGCAGATTCAGCTGTGGCTTCAGTTACTGTACACAAAGCTTTCCAATCTTCTGTCCCCTGCTTCTAAAATGTAGAATTTTGTTTATCCTGTCACCCATACAGGAATGCTGTGGGAGGGTACAAGAGATGTAAATTACTCTGTAATGACAGTAATATATGCCTAATTTGAAAATACAATTTAACATTTATCTAGCAGTACCGTGATGAAGACATTGCTGTACTGACATTTTTGTGCACACTGTCAGAATATGCCTTTGGGGTAGCTCTCTATTATTCAGTATTTACAGGTGAAAAACAAGGGAAGAGAAGATAACATACAAAAGGACACAGAAGGACTGAGTGGCAGAAGAAAACATTAACCCATTACAGGTACAAGCTCAACACACTCTGGAAACAATCTGACAGGGTTGGGAACATGCAGCCCTCCACATGTTACTGAACAACAGGTCACAACAGTACTAGCCATCGTAGCCAAATGTAAAGGATCATGGGAGATGCAATCCAACATCTGGAAGGTTACATGTTCACCAGCCATGGAGTATTAAGTTAGATGCACTTACGTTCTGCAGTATAAGGCAAGATCCTATCTTCACCTACCTAGGTCCAGGTTATTAACAGGTAATGTGTTAGCAGAGGCTGTTTCCATGATGTTTCAGATACTCTCCAATTGTCCTAATTTGGCAGGGACACTTCTGATTAATGTTGTCATCAGGAGCATCATTAGGGGTGGGCAGAGGGTGCGGACTGCACTGGGTGACACCTCAGAGAAGGTGAACATCCGATGGGATGGTTGCTCACTGTCCATCTCAAGATCCCCATGGACACCTCCCTCTGCCAGCCAGGGCACCTCTGCCATCTGTCACTGGTGGAGGTTCTGAGCTGCTGCTGCCACCTGGCAGTCCTTTTCAGGTTTGGCAGATTTTCCAGTGACAGCCACAGACTCTTCCCCTCCTCCACAAGGAAAGGAATCCATGACCATCCATACCACAGTCACCTTTCTTTCTCATGCAGCCAGTAGCCCTGCCAGATCCCCACCAGCAGCCACAGCGGATCATCATGTCCTTCATTCCTATCCACTGCCCTGCCCCAGAAGAAAGTGCAGGGCAGGGCAGTGTGGGGCAAGGGAGGGCAAGGTGGGCAATGGTGGAAAAGGTGCTGCTGCCACCTGGCAGCCCCTTCTGGGTCTGGCAGGGTGGGGAAAAGAGGCAATAGCCATGGACTACTTTCTTTCTAGGGAAGGGGAGGAGTCCATGGCACCACTACTGGTGTTGCTGCTGTCAGCACCTCCATTTTCTGGCCTGGCCAGCAGCACTGCCAGACCGAGAAGTGGCTACAGGGTGACAGCAGCACCTCACTCCCAGAAGTGGGCATTGTGAGCAGACAGCTGGTAGAAAGTGATGGCTGCGGGTGTCCCAGGCAGCTTGGTTGGGACAGGGAGGGTGGCTAAGCATTCAGGAGAGGGAGGGAGGACAGAAGGATCCCTCTCTGCTTGCTACCACTTTTCCTTCTGCTGCCCCATCCCCTCCTGCTCTTTCCCCACCTGACACTGCCTGCAGGGGGGTTGGTTTGGGAGCATCAGGTCAGGTGGAGCTGCTGCAATGGTGGTGGCATCCTCCTCCTCATCTGTATCTCACCCTCCCCCCAGTGTTACCCCTACCCCTGTGTCTTCCAGTGATGGGGGCCTGTTGGGGGGTGGCAGTGGCAGCCAAAAGGGAATGCTCGGACTCCCCATTTGCTGCAGAGGCCTCCTCTGCTGTGGTGATGTCAGGAGGGGTGTGATTTCTCCTTCTCACCCCACAGCCAAAAGAGGGCCCAACTAGTTGTTGCCTGGTGTGGACCCCCGACATGTCCCTAGTGACACCACTTTCTCTTCCTCCTGCTGGGACCCTTCCCATCTCTGTCTTTGCTCCATGGGCAGAGGGAGGCAACTAAGGCCAGATCCTTCCCTCTGCTTGTTCTCATGCAGTGGCACTGTGGGGTGGCTGCCTGCCAGGGTGTGTGTGTTGCTGAGTGAGTTACCTCACTGAGGTGATACCAACACTAGTGATGCTACTCTCTGTCATTCCACTTTTTCAGATGCTTTAAAAATATCCCAGTTTATTTTCCTCACCCATTTCCCTCCTTTGTTCTTAGCTTATTTGAGTCACTGCAAACTGAGTTCAAAGTTCAAAACTGCAAGGACAGAGGAGAGTAGGCAGCAAACCCTTTTCTTCCCAGCAGGCAAAGTCAAACTGCTGCACCCTTTCTTGGCTTGTGTGTTCTTAGGATGTTATCAGACGGTGGAAATTGGAAGTATAATCTGATGGCAATCCGAATGCAATCATGGGGTTTCACGTTATTGCATATGTGCGTATCTCACGCAATTTCGGGCAAAATGGAAGTCATTCCGAACGCAATCATGGGTTTTACGTTATTGCATATTAGAGTATTTCACGCAATTTCAGGCAACGGGAAGTCCTTTTTGGGCAATGGGAAGTCATTCTGAACTCATTCTGAATGCAATTAGAATTCAAACAAACAAACAAACAGCTTCATTTATATATTGCTTCATACCGCCTAAGGAGTGTCTAAGCGGTTTACAACTGTAAGCTACTTGCCCCCAACAATCTGGGTACCATTTTAGGTACCTCGGAAGGATGCAAGTTGAGTTTGAACCCTTTTTCTGGTCTTGAACTCTCAACCTTATGGTTTTGAGTGAGTGGGTGCAGTACAGGCATTTAACCACTGTGCTAACCCCACATAAAAACTAGTGAATTACGTGAATTCAAATTGGCTCCATTCGAAATAGAGAGAAATTCTTCCCGTCTGATAAACTCCTCAGTAATGTAATAATATTTGATTAATGTTTAGTTAATAACATTTTCCACCTTGGCCACACACAGCTTTCTTGGGTTATTGGAATGCTGGAGGATATGTGAGCCAGCATGGCGTAGTAGTTTGAGTGCTGGAGACCAGGGTTTGATTTTCCACTCAGCCATGAAACCAACTGCGTAACCTTGGGCAAGTTACATGCTCTCAACCACAGGGGAAGGCAACAGCAAACCTTCTCGGAAATGACTTGATGGCAAAATGGAGGAAAACCATTTTGAAGGAAGGATATTACAGTGGTGCTAGGAAAGCCTGAAAAGCAGTCTTGGGAAGAGTCACTTAATCCTTTTCCTGATGGATGTTTTGTGTTCCAGAGAGTTCTCTGGTGTTCCGAAAAGCCTGTGGATCAATTTGGAGTGAGAAAACAGCCAGGTATGAAAAGATTTATGCACCTCTCATTAAACCTGCACCAACCCCCTTTCCTTCCCATTAAAGCAAAATTACCTTTACAACTGTGTTGCCTACATTTCTGTGTATATATCCTTCAGATCTATGGAGTGACTGGGGGTTAATTTTTCACTGGTGAATCAATGGCTTAAGAGTCTTAAAAGCCCCCTCAGCCAGGGTCTAACACCAGAGTTAGTTGCAGTCTTTCAAATGATAACTGCTCTTGATTGCTTTTTTCTGAGGAAGGAAAATGAGGGTAATTGTGTTCTTCTGAACAGTTACTTACAGCTTTTCTTTGGGCTGTCTGGCTGACAAAAAAAGAAGCCTGCTTATGTGCTGTGAAATAGATTTTGAGACCTTTGGTGTGTGTGTGTGTGTCCATGTCCATGTATGTATGCATGGACAGTGTGTGCATATTATGTGTATTTTATGTGAATGTGAATTTTGAGGGCAAGCAAATAAAATTAGCAGTGGTTAAACTATGGATTTTAAAAAAATCTATAAATTGTCAAAACATAGAAATGGAAAAGTTGGGATAAGAGTGTTGAGAAATTCTAGACAACCCTTCATGTTGCTCTGTTGTGGTGAAAGAAAAATAAAAGCGAACCATCTGAGAAATTCCCAGCAGGTTCTTAAAAACATCTTACACCTTAGGTCCATGGTAGGAGAAAGGTGGGATATAAATTAATTTGATAGATTTAAAACAAATAAAAACAAATACATTTAACCTGTAAAACAATCCACCTCACTGTCCTGAATGGCACAATTTTGGAGGAACAGGCGAGATATAAAGTTTTGAGTTGGTGTGGTATAGTGGTTTGAGCACTGAACTATGACTGGAGATCATATAAAAGGCACACAACAACAACACAGCAATGAATAAATTTAATAACAATGATAGATAAGACCTTTTATGTCAGGACTTTATCACACATGGGGAAAATCAGGGGTTTTAAATGGGCATTATCCAGCTATATTCGCATGATTGTGGTGAATATTTTCACATGCATCGTGATTAAAGATGGCTTATCCCAGGAATAACCAGAGAATAACCAGCAACAAAACATTCATTGGGGGGGGGGGAAGGCAATGCAAACACTGATAATTATACATCACTGTTATTGATCATCTGTTGAAAAAAACAAGGCTTCATCTTGAGTTTAGGTAATGAGCCAAACATCAGCTCTTTCCTGAGAAGATGTCAGTCCTAAGAGCTTAAGTTTCTAACAACCATCTGGTGACCTGAATTTACAGAAACTGTCAAGGCAGCAGGCTTGTTAACACAGCCATGATTCCTGGATGTTTCAGAATTTGTCATCAGGGCTGATGCTACCATTAGGCAGAGTAAGGCAGCTGGCTAAGGAAGCAAGTAAGTGTCATGATGTGGCAAATTAATAGTTACAAACAGAGCTTGGCTAAGCTGCATTTTGGATTACAGTATCCAGAATCCTCTAGGCAGCCTAGTCATGAGCTGTGCTGGCTGGGAGTTCTAGTCCAAAAAACTAACCTTCTCAAGTTCTGGTTATGAATATATTGTTTTATGTTTACTGCCAGGGAGATGGAGGGAGGTGCTTGTGGGATGATGATGATTGATGATGATGATGATTGCCACTGGCACCAAAATAACATAGCTGGCCTTGAGAACTATGTGGCATGACTTTGGAGAGAGAAGTACTATTTGATATTCAATCACAGGTAGCAACATCATTCTTGTTAGTCCCAGGATTCTTATCCTGAACCCAAAGACATGTGATCAAGGAATTAGATTGTTCTGTTATGCTCATTTGTCTGGTTTTCTGGGCTCCTTTACTGGTCATTTTGAATGATTGCAGATAGACTATTCCAATTGTGGATTGACCATTCTTTATTTTGGAATGTCTATGTTCACAATCCCATATCTACTCACCTGGGAACTGAACCACAAGCTGTTTTTGCAACAGAACCAGCTCAAATCAATTTATAATGATGCCCATAGTGTGTGCCAAAATGCTCCTTACACTCAGCAGACTTTTAACAGAAAATCCATATGACTGATTGAGCTACCATAGCAGGTACCTTTGTAATCTGGGGAAGACATGTGGCAAACCACTGAATCCATTTGGGACAAATATTAACAATGCATTCTACCACAAATCTCACTATACCTGATATATATATATGGTAAGGTTTCATACAATGATACACACCACAATAAGTCACCACATTGTACATCAGAAGTGGGAAATGTGTCCTTCCAGATGCTGTTGTACTCCAGTTCCCATCATCTCTGCCCAGCACATAACCAATGGTGTTCATGGATGTGAAGTACAGACCTGAAACATTTGAAGGGACACATTTTCCATTCCCTATCCCACCCTTGTCTTCATTGTAAGCAGTAATCTGAATTCACCTTTAGTTTCTTTATTCGAACTATTAAATGCACTCATGGGAGAGAAGTATCTTGATACTGTTTATATAACTGCTTATCCTGGAAAAGGCTCATACAGAAAGACTGGTGCCTTGCTGTGGTCTGATGAATCCTTTAAACTCACTTCAACAGTTTCTGACTGTAAGTAAATAAGAGGTTGGAGGGAGTTCAGGAACAATTATCTAAGGACAGCAAATGGAATGAGTATGCTGTGCTTTAGATTGTTTCCTGATCACCACTTGGCAACGTAAATTTCTTCTGTCTCAAAGCTAAAGTTGTGGGGTTGCATTGAAAACAATAGCTGCCGCAGAATGGCTATCCTATTGATGTAACAGTGGCTGCACCCACACTGCAGAAATAATCCAGTTTAGCACCACTTTAAATGCCATGGCCCAATGCTATGGAATTCTGAGAATTGTAGTTTTTTGAGACATTTAGCCTTCTCTGTCAGAGCACATTGGTGCCACAACAAACTACACATCCCAGGATTCCATAGCATTAAGCTATAGCAGTTGAAGTGGTATCAGACTGGATTATTTCTGCAGTGCAGATGCAGCCATTGTTGCAGTTATCAGGGCACAGTAGTCAGGAATAGGACGAGATATAGTGACTGTCAATGAATTCTGTAACGAAGACTGACTGATTATCCAAAGATGCTTGTCAAGTATGAACACGTCTTGTCATGCAAAAGCATAATAGGTGTGAAAACCACAAGGCTTTAACAACAAAAGAACATATGCACAAACCTTTTTCACTCCCAGAGTTTAAAAATAAATCCATCTGCTCAGTAATTTCTTTCTTAGATGTGAAATAATTAAACAAGCTATCATTTACAGGTGTTTTTGCTTGCATTGCTGTAACCAGAATGAGGATGTTGATTTAATTGGTGTCTGTATCAAGCAGCAGCAGGGCTGAACTGCTCTCTTCCCTTATGTTCATGGGAGATGTTCATGGCCTGAATACCTCAGCTATTCCTCTGGCCTGCTCTATTAATGGACAGAGAACACACCTGACCCATATGTAGGCTAGAATTTTTCTTGGTTTGAAATGGAGAAACTGGAGACATCCAAAGAAACCTGGTGGCAAAGAGAGGCAGTCTCAGAATATATGGGGAAAAAACAATTTTACTCCAAAAATAGCTTGTTGATTGGAAAGAAAACTTTTTTACATATCCGAAGATTCTGGACTTTACCACACAGGACTAAAAAGTGGGATTTTAACAGGATAAAAGCATCTTTGGCAGGTACATATCACACAACGTCATGTCTGTCCTGCTGTCATCCTGCATTCCATTAATTACAGTAGTGCACCTTTTCATTGATGGGCAAAACCCATCAATAGCCCTAAAGGTCACTGTTATGATGCACCTGCATGCATGCAAAAAGCCTCTTCAGTTCAATTCCAGCATTACAGCAGTCAAATAGCAGAATAGGGCCTGATTTTCCTCCTCCCACTTGCTTTGTGTCTGTCTTCTTTTTTTAATCCTTGCTGTGTTTGCGTATTTATGGCAAAATGCTAAAATAAAAACAATTTTAAATATTATTTCATAACTATGCAAGCAGAGCAAAATTAAAATTAAATAAACCAACAGGCATGGAGTTAGTTTATCTTGGAATATTGAGTTTGGGAGAGGAGGAGAATGAGGCCCTCTCATGGCACTGACTGCTGTAAGACTGGAAATACCGTGAAGAGACATACCCAGGGGTTTTTTTTTTTTTAAAGTAGTACAGTTGTGAAAAAGAACAGAGGTGGATAAGAAATACTCCCAAAGCATATGTTCCAATTTCCTTTCATGACAAAATAGTTATGAGATACTAGGTTGGTGCAATAATGCCCTCTCTTTCCTTCCTATCATTTTGAAAGTAGTGTTTCCAAATGTTGTTGCCTCCTCCTCCTCCTCCTGTTTCTTCTTCTTCTTCCAGTGTAGCTCATCATCTGCTCTGCTGCCACTTCTCTCCCCCCCCCCCCATTCAAACAATGGCATACCTTAGTATCTTGGAGCTTCTGGGTTCACTCATAGTGTGCTAGAGCAAACAGCAGTCTTTTGCAGGAATAATAAATAAAATAATAAAAAAAATATTTTTATGCTGCCTTGCCTGTAGGATTGAGGCAGGTCACAGGAAATGACAAAAGCAGTGGTTACAAAGTCATAGGTAATCACCATATCATTTGGAGAAGTGAAGCACCATGATGTTGTGCAGCCTCTCATGGCCTTCTCCATAGTCTTTGGTTCCCTCTCATCCTTCCATCTTTAAAAAGTGATAAAAAACATTGAGACCCCAGAGGCCTCCAAGAATGCATTTCTCCATTTGAATGCTATGCACTCCATGATGTCTTTAAATGGTTTGCTGTTGTTGTGTGCCTTCAAATCATTCCCGACTTATAGCAGCCCTAAGGGTTTTCTTGACAAGTTTTTTTAGAGGGGTTTCTTGTGGGGCTTTTGGGCTATGTGGCTTCGCCCAGCCAAGGACAAGAGACACAGCCGCAGGAATCTACCGCATTCCATGCAGCTGCGGACAGGTCTACATAGGGACCACCAAACGCAATGTACAAATAAGAATCAAGGAACATGAGAGACACTGCAGACTGGGTCAGCCGGAAAAATCAGCAGTAGCAAAACATGCTATAAACCATCCTGGGCATAAAATGCTGTTTGAAAAGACTGAAATTCTGGACCATGCCAACAACTATCATGTCAGAATTCACAGGGAAGCCATTGAAATCCATAAACACCTGGAAAGAAGAAACCCTGGCTACCAGTCCTGAAGAACATCAAGGTTAAGACTCAACCAATGCAAATGAGAAAGAGCCTGGGGTCAGGGGATTTCCAGCAGACAATGAGCACTAGTTAGCAGACATTAATCCTCTTTTGCACATTCTCCCACCCTGAGGACTTCCATTAGCAACAGAACAATACACTTGCAAATCACTCCTCTCTTCCCAGGGTCACACAGGATATATATACACCCAATCCTTTCCCAGGCCAACATTCTCTGAAGATGTCAGCCACAGATGATGGTGAAGAGCCCTGGTGGCATAGTGGTTAAATGCCTGTACTGCAGCCACTCACTCAAAACCATAAGGTTGCGAGTTCAAGACCAGCAAAAGGGCTCAATCTCGACTCAGGCTTGCATCCTTCCGAGGTCGTTAAAATGAGCACCCAGATTGTTGGGGGCAAGTAGCTTACAGTTGTAAACCGCTTAGACACTCCTTAGATGGTATGAAGTGGTATATAAATTAAGCTGTTTGTTTTGTTTGTTTTTCTAGAATATGGCCGCATAGCCCAAAAGTCCCACAAAAAACTATGAATGCCAGCCATGAAAGCCTTCAACTCCACATTGGAAATCTCTATGGGGAGAAACTGTTTTTAGAGGGGGTTTGCCATTGCCATCCTCTGAGGCTGAGAGAGTGTGACTTGCCCAAGGTCACCCAGTGGTTTTCCATGGTTGAGCTAGGACTTGAACTCAGTTTTCCAGAGTCATAGTCCAATCTGAAACTACTACACTGGCTCCTTTAAAATGTTTAATGGTATATTTGCTTGGTTTTATTTGGGAAAAGGATAGATTTTGAAAATTGAAAACTGTAACACACAAAGGTTTGGTGTGTACTGGAAAATGAAGCAAGCATGGCCCCTCCATGGTTGCCCTGCCCCCCGCCACAGAAGGTGTGTGGTATAGTGGTAAGAGTGTTGGATAGCAACTTGAGAGTTTCCCAAATTTCCACTCTGCCATTAAGTTCACTGGGTGACCTTGGGTCCGTCACATTCCTTTTCACCCTGACCTACCCCACAGGATTGTTGTGAGGGTGAAGCGAGGAGCATGGATTCTGTTTTGAACTCCTTGGGGCAACAATGAGGTAGCAGTGGTGCTAACAACCAACCAATAAATATAAAATAATGCCAAAATAATCAGAGAGATAACTTTACCACCATTTGCAGGAAGGGCAAGTATGTATTGTGTTTGTTGTTGCTGTTGTTTTGTTCTCAACTTGTGACCCTATTATGGTAAGATTTGTTCAAAGGAGGTTTGCCTTTACCTCCTGCTGAGGTTGAGAGCATGCAACTTGCCCAAGGTCACCCAGTGGGTCTCATGGCCAACCTGGGAATTGAATCCTGGTCTCCAGCATCATTGTCCAACACTCAGATCACTGCACCATACTGCCTTATCTTGAATAAGCAGTGTATAAAATCATCTATATGTAACCAGGGGCATTCCAGGACTATAGCAAAAGTTTCACTTGTTGATTTCCTGCCTGTACTGTAGCTGCCAAAATATAAGGCACTGGCGCCTGGCCAGTGCAAAGGTGGCTGTCTTATGAATTGACATTAGTTGCCAGTTTCTCCTCCCTGCCAGCCCTGGTTTGTACATTTGGCTTAGTTTGGATCCATTTAGCATCTTGCTGTTCTCTCTAATGCTGGGTGACATGTTTCATTATGCAATGCCTTGGCAGCTGGCACTTCTCCTCGGCAGTCAAATGAGATTTGAGCCCTCACAAAGCTAGGGTGGTAATGTATGCACTGCCCGTGCCAAAGTGGAGACTATGGGTTGTGAAATGGCTTTGATACCTTATAAGCAGAGTTTAGCTGCCAAAAATCCCATAACAATGAAATATCATTTCAAAGCCTCTCCCGCCCTCTCCAGTCCCCAAAGCTCTGTAAGTACAAGGAGCTCTTAATGAGGAACTGAAGATCATTATGCATGCAGGTGCAAAATGACAATGACAACGATTTTAAATCAATCTCTCCCATTACACACTCACCTGCCATCCGAGATGGCTTCACCCCTTTTATTTAAGGCTGCCAAATGTCATGGGGGGTCAGACCTGTTAGCACAGCTTTTTTGGGGAGGGGAAGGTTTCCTAATCAACCTTTCACACAAATTATGACCTCTTTTGTTTCCCTGCTGACTGAGACACTTTAGCTGTCACATGCATTTTTTTTTTGGTAAAAGGTCTGTTCTCCCATTAAGAGGTGTGTATGTGTTACTCTTATTAAAATTAAAAGGAGCTGCTTCTACAGAGCAATGAGAAAGTAATCCAGTGAAAGTCTGCCGCTCAGCCTGTCCTCACCCCTGAAACCCTCAGGTATCATGCCAAGGGATATCCAACCTCCACTGTCCAATTTGGAAGTAAGGTTCGCCTCCCAATTCTGTTAGATTATGTATGGGGAATGATGTGGAGCAGGGGAACAGGGTATTGTCCTTTACCTTGGTCAACCAATTGTCTTGGATCACCTAGCTTGGAAGAACGTAACGGCTTCCTTATGAAAAAATAAGGATTTGTGGACAAACATTTCTGAAACACAGTTTGCCAGCCCACCATCAGTTTTCTTGTCTTAAAAAAAACCTTTTTTTTTTTTGCCCTCTAGGGAGCACGAACAACATTTTGGTCACATTTTGGCTTTCATAGAATCATAGACCTCAAGGGTCATCAAGTTCCCTGCCATGAAGGAATATACAATCAACAACAACAATTTCTTACCTGTCTCTTCCCATGGATCGAGGTGGGGAACAACATTTTTTAAAAAAATCAAAAGTAGAAAGCAGCTTCCACTAACTTATGTTAGTGTTGTTGAAAAGGGTCTCTCCAGGCCCCAAATGGTCCAGGGAACCCTAAACTGCATGGTGAAAATGCCCCTGTGTCAACTAGAAGGTTTTCCGAGGCATTGGGGGATTTAAAAATGTTTTTCAGGGGTAGAATTAGAGGAATTCTGGTGTCCATGATTTCCTGGGAAAGTAATGTGGACCCTGTAGCCTTCCAGAGTTGCCCACTTTTGTTGTAAAGATTAGCAGTAGGGCAATGGTAGTTCTATGATGAAAGTTTATTTGACATGAAGCAACAACGACTCAGCAGTAGTCAATAGATAAATCTAGAACAGTGGTTTCAAAACTTTAGTCCTCCAGATGTTTTAGACTTCAGTTCCCTGAAGTCCTGACCATTGTCCAAGCTGGCTGGAGCTTCTGGGAGATGATGTCCAAAATATGGAGTTTGGGAATCAGTGGTCTACAACATGTCCCAGATTCCTTTGCAACGTGCTTGGGTTCTGTGGGAGGCAAAAAGTGTTCCCCGACTATAGGAACTAGAGACATGTTTTCCTCCACTCTTTTAATATTAGAACTGAAAGTCACCCAATTAAACTGATTGGCAGGAGACAGACAAAAGGCAACACATGATTAATTTATGGAATGTGCTACTACAGGAGGTGATGAGCTCCACAAACTCAAGTTGCTCTGAAGGGCAATGAGGCTTGCAACACATATTTACCTGGGAGAAAGTCACACTGAACTCAGTTGGGGGCTTTTCTTTTTCGCTGGTACACATGGGATGGAACTGTGCACAGTTGTCCTTCTACTTTTGTGGGTTAAGCATTCACACAGTTGATTATTCATGGGTTACTGTATTTACCCCGTCACTGAAAAGATATGATCGCTCTAGGCATCGAGTACAATCTGCTAGATGTTGACCATAGAGTCATGCTAGAGGACCTACAGATGACTAGGAAAATGTTTTCTCTGATAAAAAAAGTGGGCCTATAATTCATAGTTTTTCCACTTTTTCTGGGGAGGAGCTGCACCCCTAACCTCCATGAACATGGGGGGTGGGTGGGAGGATTATGTGGTGTGTGCATTTTTGGTCTGCTGTCCCAGAATTCTAGTCCAACATTCAGACTATTGTATCATACTGGCTCTCTTGTGGTTTGCCTCCCATGTTTACCAGCTTTTCCTCCCGAGGCCCCAGTTCTTCTCTATTGTTGACTAAAGCTCTATGTGCCATTTAGCCTGTCCTACATCCTTTACCTACCAGCTATGGTGAAGCATACTATAGCACAATTGATATGAGCAAGGCCATGTAAACTGCCAGACCAAGAAGCTTCTAATAGGGAATAGGGAGAGTCACTACCTTGTGTTTTACCACAGGTGACAAAACATCTTCCGGGTAGCCCTAGTTCTTTAACATATTTATCCAGATGTTATGTCCTTTGAGTGTTCAGCTGAGTTTATTTTGTTGCAAAGATGCTAAGGAATGCCCCCTGGTTTGCATTTTTATGCATCAGTGTTGATTAGATGTGTGTTTATCAAGATGGTTGGCTTTCCATTTAGTATTAGGGAAATCTTGTTGGGTATGCTGATGATGCCTGGAATTCATCTCCCAAGGATTTGGAAGGGAGACCAAAGCCGTTGGTTTTTTGTTTGGCCTGAAAGGTATGTGATGTTGCCATTTCCAATATTACATGGGTGCTCTGAGAGACAGAAGATCTTTCATTTCTCTGCTGTGTGGTGGGAAGAGTGCATTTACCATCTGCCTTCATGGAGAAAAGCAGGTGGATGTTGACAAACTGGGAACTAAATGGAGTCTTGAGAATTCAGTGAAGCTCCATGAAATTCCCCACAGGGTTTCACATGCATTTTTTGCTGGAATGTATAAACTTTTGCTGAAGGATATTCTTATACTTACCTCATTTGATTTACCTGCTAGATGCTGGAAACTCCCCAAAGCATCGAAACTGATTAGATTTTGAAAATGACTATGGGTGATATTCTTTTTTATTTAGTTCATTCTTCATTTTACTTTGAGACTATCCACCCACTCCTCAGAGCAATTGTGCATCTCAAACCAGCCATGGGAAAATGAGTTTCATAATGCTCCAGGGTGGGATTAGAAATTCATGGCATAATTCTTAAAAGATTAATTCATAGAATCACAAAACTGGAATGGACTCCAGGGACTATCTAATCCAACCCACTGTCAGTGCAATACAGTACTGGAAAATGCTGGAGTAACAAGTGAGCTTTGGAATAACCAGAAATCTTCCCATAACTCTTGTGGTTGATGGAAGCCAATAACATGCCATATCTTCAAGAAGAAGGAGAAGGAAAAGGAGAAATCTATCCCACCTTTCTCTAAAAATTGGGATTCAAGGTGGCTTACAATTTAAAAAAAAACATACAGAAAGGTGGACTTTGAAATGGAATTAAACTATTGACAATATTAAAATGATTTAAAACTACTCATAAAAAGATTAAATATCTGTACAACTACCGTGTTTCACTGAAAATAAGACAATGTCTTATATTAATTTTTGCTCCCAAAGATGCGGTAGGTCTTATTTTCAGGGAATGTCTTATTTTTTTCCATGAGGAAGAATTTACATTTATTATTGAATCAAAAAAGAAAAAAGAAAAAAAAAAGAACATTTATTATATACTGTATATATAAAAAAACTTTGCTAGGTCTTACTTTCGGGGAGGCCTTATATTTAGCAATTCAGCAAAACCTCTACTAGGTCTTATTTTGGGGGGCTGTCTTATTTTCAGGGAAACAGGGTAAAAGTGAAAAACAATAAAACACGAGTTTGTCATTCACGTTATATTCTCACATCTTCTTTTTAGATCAAGCAGGAACCCAACTATTTGTTATTTTGCATTGTGTTGTATGTGTTCAAGATATTTTGCTGCCTGAGGCTGATGACAAGATACAGGACATTATTAGATTGCTAGTTGTCTATTAATTCAGTACTTTTCACAGCACTGATAAGCCAATACAATATAGTTGTAGATCTTAAGAGTTCAGGGGGCTTCATTTGTCCCAAGGGAGGCCTTAGAGAGCTGCACCCTCACCCCTATACAAAAATTGGCCTAAAATGTTCTCCAAAGGTCTGTAGAAGCATATATGGGTATTTTCACCATATTTTTAGGATTATCCAGATCATTTTAATTTGAGGAAAGTACTTTTTTCATATTAGGAAATAATCTGGAAGTCACTTCCTTTTTACCCCTTAAAAATAAGCAGCCCCAAAATGTGACAAAATGCCCCCATGGAGAACATTTGAGGGCATCTGGGGGGAAACCCCCCCAAACAAACCATCAGTTTCTCTACTCACTGAACCTTGGCTATAGAACAGTAGGATGAAAGGATAAATAATCTTGGATAAATAAACATATATTTTGATTTCATATTAGTAGGCACTTGTCCTACTTCTAAACCTCTTCTACCAATGTATGTATAAAAGAACCACATAGGTAGGACCAGTGTTGTGGTTCCTCTTGATCCAGATCTTATCCTTCTAGGAATGGGGCACCATAACCTCCAACTTTCCTGATTTTGCAGGGCAAGTCCTGATTAATCTTCCACCATCCTACTTTTTCAGATGCTTATAAAATGTCCCCATTTCTTTCTCCTTCTGCTTCCTCTCTTTGTCCTCAGTTTACTTCAATTGCTCCAAACTGAGTTCAATGTGCAAAAGTAGTTTGCACTCAAGTTAAATCAATGTTGGGAAGGGGACGGAATTTTGCATTTCCCAGTAGACTCAGGAAAAAGCATACTGCTGTAACATCACTGCACCATCTCCTAGCCTGTGTACTCTTCCTAATTAATAACTTTTGCCAACTTGACTGTATTCTGATGTTGGTCACATGTGTCCCAATTTTCATATGTGAAACACTGGAGTGTGTGGGTCATCAGATTAACATTGGTTGCAGCTGTGCCATTGGTCCCACCTTTTTGGCTCTTTCATATGCAAAGAACTGTGGAGAACTTAGTTGTACTCACCCTTTTTGGACAGACTGAGACAGTCTCTGGTTGATTTCCCCTTTCTGATAGTTTTTTCTAAGATGCTTAAAAATTACGATGTTGGTTCAGTTTGCTATAATTGGTAAGCCATAAGTGGTAAGCTATAAGTGGGCCACATGCTGTTCTCCAAGGAATTGTTCAGATGTGACAGCATTATGAAAGGTGTTTGTTTTCTCTTCCCTTTTAATGTATGGCTTCCCTTTTTGTGTTACCTGTTTTCTCTGAAGGAATTTTACTACTATGTGCTGCTTGGAGTGAACTGTAGGCACTAGCTAATGAAGATCTGATACTGCATAGGTGTTCCTGCCTTGCTGAACAAGGCTGGCTAGCCTTTTATTTCCCTCTAAATATATGATACAATGATCTGAATGGTCACTCACCACATCTTCCCTACACATCCACCCCATCCCCAGATGTAGACATCCCCAGTTCTTTCATGTGCTTTCCATCTGTCTATTGCAGGTATCATTACCAGCCAGTATTAATTCTGCTCCAGTGTTTAGCTATGCAATGTTTCTGTAGCTTGGCTGTGGCTCTAGTCTGCATGTTTTTCTTATCGCCTTTGCTGGGGATCCCAGCCAATCATTCCTTTGGTTTTTCTGCAAAGCTTGTCATACCTGTATCATTGCTAAAGCCCTGCTGAAGCCCTGCCAGTATTCTGAGCCCCAGAAACTAATAAATCTTTTAGATTTCTGTGGTCAACTCATGGGGAGCCATAAATGCTTCATCTACCCGGCTAGTCAAGATTTCCACTATTTCTCCAGCAACTATTAATAACTGGATGATTTTAAGGGTCTGGAAGTTAAAAAGAGAAAACAGATGATGAAGGAATGAGCCAAAAGATGCAGACATTCGTTGGCAGAAAAGGAGAATTAATAAAAACCAAGGGCTTATTCTCCGGTTAAATCAACCTCCACTCCAATCTGCCCAGAGTTTGCTGCATAGGCTGAGTGCACACATGGTAAAACATTTGTGAGAATCAGTATGTACAAATCCTATTTGCACAGAGCTTTGCTCTATGGATATTCTCAAAAGGCTCATGGCATACATGTTGGGCCTTTGTTGACCAGGGTGGCAAATTTGAAAATTAGATTTTTATTCCACCTTTCAATTTCCAGCTAATACTAGCATTCAAGATGGCTAACAACATCCCTAGGTCAGTAAACATAAAAACATTTGAAAAAGCTATGAATGATGTGTTGTCAAACCTTCTTTAATAGCAGGGAAGAATGGAAACTGGTCACCACTCCAGCAGGAGAACAATTCACAGCATGGGAACTCATAAAACTTCTATCACACTCGCACAGGTTTTAAAACTTTGGGCAAAAAAATAACTGGTGGAAGCCCTAAAGAGGTTGTGTGACTCGCTAGTGATGAAAAATCTCATAAAGTAGGTTTGATCAACTTCCGTATTTATCATCCTCTGATGGTGCATGGAGCTGAACTGCAGATCTTCTCAAACCTGATTTGGAGTTGTGATTCTTGAACTGCAGTATCTTTTGGAAAACTATAAAATATGCACATCTATGTTTTTTGCCTCCTTTTCTTTTCTCACAACTGTCATCCCTGGCCACTATTCTTTTTTTGTCCATGTTTCCCCTTCTTCTTGGGATGTAACATTTTAAATTGTACTTGTTTTTAAATTGTTGTACCCCATCCTGATTGCTCGCTCAGAGGGGCGGGTTATAAATAAATAAATAAATAAATAAATAATAATTAATCTGTTTTGCCCTGCTTCTCACAAGTTGTTGATAAAGTATACCATACCCTCCAACTGTCTTGGTTTGACAGGGATAAGCTGTGGTTGAAATATCCAAGTTTTGTTCTCCTCATTCTATTTACCCTCGTTGTCCTTGGTTTAATATCCATATTTTTTGCACTTAATTAAACCAGGGAGAAGAGAAGAGGAGGCTCAGACAAAAGCAAATTGGTACAGCCTCTCTTGAAGCAATGGGCCCTTGGTATCCACTGGGGTTTAGTTCCAGGACCCCTCATGGATACCAAAATCTGTGGATGCTCAAGTTCCTGATTTTGCCAGATTTTTTTTTTTTTTTTAAGGGGAGGGGGTGCTATCTGGTAAGATTTATAATTGGTGGACCAACCGAACCCAAAGGGTGCTCAACAATGGCTCCTTTTCATCCTGGAGAGAAGTGACCAGTGGGGTGCCACAGGGTTCTGCTATTCAACATCTTTATCAATGACTTGGATGACAGTATTGGGAGCCTACTTATCAAATTTGCAGATGACACCAAATTAGGAGGAGTAGCTAATATCCCAGAGGACAGGATCAAAATTCAAAATGACCTGAATAGACCAGAAAGCTGGACCAAAGCTAACAAAATGAAATTCAGCACAGAGAAATGTAAGGCAATGCACTTAGGGTGGAAAAAATGAAATGCACAGATATAGGATGGGGGACACCTGGCTGAACGAGACCAAATGTGAAAGGGATGAGTCCAAGTAGACCATAAGTTGAACATGAGCAAACCATGCGATGTGGCAGCTAAAAAGGCCAATGCAATTTTAGGCTGCATCAATAGAAGTATCGTGTCTAGAATAAGGGAAGTAATAGTGCCACTCTATTCTGCTTTGGTCAAGCCTCACCTGGAATACTGTGTCCAGTTCTGGGCACCACAATTCAAAAAGGATGTGGAGAAACGGGAGCGTGTCCAAAGGAGGGCAACTAAAATGGTGAAGGGTCTAGAAACCATGCCCTATGAGGAACGCCTTAGGGAACTGGGGATGTTTAGTCTGGAGAAGAGAAGGTTAAGAGATGATATGATAGCCCTGTTTAAATATTTGAAGGGATGTCATATTGAGGAGGGAGAAAGCTTGATTTCTGCTGCTGCAGAGACTAGAACACAGAACAATGGATGCAAACTGCAGGAAAAGAGATTCCACCTCAACATTAGGAGGAACTTCCTGACAGTAAGGGCTTTTCAACAGTGGAACACACTCACTCGGAGTGTAGTGGAGTCTCCTTCCTTTAAGCAGAGGCTGGATGACCATTTGTCGGGTATGCTTTGATTGAGAGTTCCTGTGTTGCAGGGGTTTGGACTGGATGGCCCGATCTAGACGGGCGTTTAGAGGCGCGATTAGGGCTCTAAAGAGTGCCTTTAGGGTTAGAGAGGGCATAGTGTGTACACCCTCCCTAACCCTAAAGTGTATCGATGCCATTTTAAAATGGCAGCGTCCATACGGACGCACTCTCAAAGCGTCATCATTGTGTACAGCTGCTACACATGCTGCGCACATGATGATGCCTTTGCGCCACGGGAGGGCGCAAATCGCGCCTTTCCTGCGGTGCAAAAAAGGAGCTGTGAACGGAGCTCCTTTTTAGCGTTGGGTCTTTGCCGCGGCTTTTAGACAAGCTGCGGCAAAGACCCAGGGAGGAAGGGGCCGCGGCGGGGGCCTCTTCCTCCCTTCAGCCCCACTGAGGGAAGCGGGGTGCAGCGGGCGCCCAGGGCGCCTGCTGCACCCTGCTTAGAGGCCGCGGGGAACTGGCAGTTTGCCGGTTCCCCGCGGCCTCTGGAAGCAGTGGGAAGGGGCCGCTGAGGCTGCCGGTATGGTATCCCGCCGGTATCCCACAAGCTTCCTGGGCAGTCACGGACTGCCCCTTTTGGGTGGTCTAGATCGCCCCTATGATTTTATGATAGGGTTCAGGCTGCTTCTTCCCCAATGTTGGAGTCCAGGTTCTGAATAGCACAAAAGAGAAAGCTATGTCAAATGAGGCATGACCTGTCTTCTTCATGGGCAAATTTTGTGCTGCATTTTCTGTTGTGTTCTACAATTTCCTGTTTACATCTGCAGAAAACTGGCACTGCTTCTGATATCTTCCTCTCCTTCCTTAATCCTTTCTATGGAAAGGGAGAAAAAAAAGATGGATGCAACAGGGGAAAAACCATGGTCCAATTTATATATGCATCATGACTTCATGATCTGGAGATTAATTTTGAATTTTATTTGACTTATATTGCTATCTTGTACTTTATTTGATCTTTAATTGACTTATATTGGATTGTAGTTTTTTATTGTTATATTGTATTTCTTTATTGTTGTAATCCACCCTGATTCTATGTGATTGGGCTGGCTATAAATAAATCATCATCATCATCATCATCATCATCATCATCATCTGGATGCTACGTAAAATTCCTTGATGCAGGATGATCATCCAACATTGTCTTCATGTGGGAAAACTCCCAGGTTAAAAAGATTACTGCCATCTTTCATTTTATGATGTTGTGGGTTAGAGTATTTGACTAAACATTGCAAAAACATCAACAAGAAAACAGAGGCATCTCTAACATCAAATTAAAAGTAATGAATTGCAAAGTTTAATTTGGACGTCTAGAAACTGCATAGAGTTTAATTAGTGTATGAATGCAGAGAAATTTAAAGAGAAATCTTCTGTCAAAAGGTATTCCTGTCAAACACACTCTACAGCAGTGTAGCACAGCGTAATTTTGTCTTTTGTGCCATATTGGGTTCACGCCAAATCATACAGATGTGCTTCAAAATCTGGCTTGGTTTATATTTTCATGTGTGATATAGAGGTTTTCTGGTTACAGCCCTTGGACATAGTCCATAAGCACATTAACAAGTTACTGCTGGCCTTAGATCTTCCAGGAGAATGATCAGCTGAAGGTTTTGTTTTGGGTTTTTTTTTTTTTTTTGGCTCCTGAAGCTTTTTGTCAAGAATTATTATCCAAAGTCCTCTTATTTGACATTTTGAATTGTATTAGCCTTTGAATATGGCATTTTGAAGAACTAAAGCAATTCATCAAGGGAGCTTGGATCAAGATTACAAGGAACCATCCTCAACCTCTAAGTGATTGCTTTGATCTTTCAGAGGCATCGCTCTGTGTCATAACTGTCTTCCATAGTAATCTATGTAGGATCCATAATGTGCCAGTATTGAGGCTTTGTACATTAATGTTGGATAATTCAGACTGGTGTCTCCAGAATTCTGTTCAAGGTGGTTTTCTCCTTGCATAGTTTGATAGTATGATAGTACTGTACTTTTAATCAGGAAAAGTTCAGTAATTCTACAAAGTATCCGGGTCATTACTGGCAGAAAAGGTAATAGTTAGACCATATGTAGTAACAGCTGCTGCAGCAAGAGTTTAAGCATCGTAGTGATAAATGCCATTATCCTGAGCTAGAGACCAGCTCTTAAGGACACCCTCAAATAATCTGATCCCTTGAATCATGGCCTCTAGCATAACAGTTTTTAACCTTTGCACTCGCTCCCATGTTTTGCACTACAAATCCCAAAATCTCTGACCATTGGGTCTCCTGGTTGGGAGTTTTGGCTATTGTCTGAAAAACCTGGGAGCCCAAAACTTGAGAACCTTTCCCAGTGGTCCCCAGACTTTAAGGGATTTTGGACTCCCAGACTATTGGCCAACATGGCTAAGGCTTCTTGCAGCTGAAGTCCAGATTCTCTCAAAGGGCACACTTTGGGGATCACTACAAGTCTAGCCCAATAGTAGTTACCAATAAAAGGGCAAATAAGGAGTGATATTTGAGCCAATTATTGGAGCAATGATTTGGTAGAAGGGCATTTAGATGGTGTGGGATTAGAGACTTGGCCTACTGTTCTCTTTCTCTCTGTATGCCTTCAAGGTCTCTGCCTACCTTTGGCGAACACATGAATTCCATAGGGTTTCCTTAGGCAATGAATACTCAGAGGTGGTTTTGCCAGTTTCTTCCTCCAATATATAGTCGTACAGCATCTTGTAGTCATTGGCTCTTTCCCATCCAAGTACTAACCAAGGCTTATCCTACTTAGCTTCCAAGGTCAGACAGGATCTGGTGCTTTTAGGATATGCTACTCTCTCAAAAGTTAGTGGCTGAATAGAAGTAATTGCTGACCAAACTACATGATGTTGTGAAACAATATTCTGTTTTTATAGCAGTTCTTTGGTTTGGCCCACTGCCCGGTATTCATTGGCTTTCCCCTTTGTCCATATTATCTACTGGATGTGAAGACAAGGCAGCCACACATGGAAGAGAATCACTATCTTAATTTATAACAGTTCGTGCTGCCAAAGGGACAGACTGCCTTTTAAAATTAAATCATATTGTGTCACTTTAACAATGGGAACGATTATGTTTAAAAAAAAAAAAGTTCAGCAAAGCTTAAAAAATCTACATTCAGTTGGATGTCCCATTGTAGACTTACTGTGGAATAGAAACATTGGTTGAAATGTTGTCAACATTTATGTAAATTCAATGGATTCAATAAGTCTACTCTAGTTGGGACTACCAACTAGATTCAGGGTAAGCTATCCCTGTAATTTTTCTTTCGCATTCGCATATGCTGCCATTTTGAGGTTTTGACTAGTACCTCGAAAATGACTCCAGTGTTCAGTTCATAGTCTTTCACCTGAAAACTTTTGTTATAGTCAGGGGAGGACAAATCATATTTTTTTTATCATTGCCATTGCCATGTGACTCTGACCCTTGTCTACCTTTTTTTATTCATATTTACTCCACCTGACTTTAAAAACAACAACAAAAATAACAATTTTTCAGTTTTTGTTTCCCTTGAGTCACCATTTCTAAACTTGATTCTAACTGTTGGAGAAGTATTAAATTTAAAATGTGAATGGTTCTTGATCTCAGCAGTCTGGCTAATTCATATTACAGCACATACTGTAATTATCTTATCCTACTCTTTATGCTGAGTAGCTTGTCAGTTTATGGAGCAGTGATTTCTTAAAAGCTTTAATTTCTTCCTATTTTACTTCATTCCTCCAGTTATTTGCTCCACAGTTTTTAAAACCTGAAGTTTTAGTTAAATTATTATACCATATATCTCTTCAGTTATCTGCCTAGAGGATATCTCATGAATATCCCTCTTTCCCTTAATTGCTGTGCTACAGTGGCCTTTAAGGAGTTCTGTGGCTATTCCACATATGAAATTCCAGTAAGAGAACGATGTATTAAATAGAGACCACATTTTCATGCACATTAAAATGCCCTGGAGTGGAGACTGGAAAATTTATTATTTGTTTATTTATTTCAGTCTGCTATGTCTTGATCTACAGGAGAGCACATTGTGGCTGTTCTTGCAGTGGCTGTTTCCTGGTAAGTCAGGACTGGGGACTTTCATTAGATGCTTAGGCATAATACCTGGTTATGCCAGTATATGTTCTTTTGGGAATGTTACAGTGTTATCCACTACCTCCTTCTGCAACACTCTTGCAAAGGGTATACAGCTGACATACATCTTGCCAATGGGCTTAGTGGAACTCAACCAAGATGTTCTAGAGGCCTACTAGCAGTGTTGTGGAACACCTTGAGGTTGGGCCCCAAGTCTTCCTTAGGTTGCTGCTTGGAGTTGGTTCATGTACTGATGCACCCCCTCCCACAAGCAAGTCAAGTGAATTAAGATGATCTGAAAAAAGAACCTAAGACCTCTCCTTAGCGGCATCTCCTGTTCCATTTCCAGGGTTAATGCAGTGGAATAGGGTACCGAGTATGTTTCTGATAAGGACTCTGGCAGTGGGGCCCAACCAATCCACTATTTGCACCACTCTGTTATATTGTAGTGTGAGAGAGTTGCTGTTGTGGCCTTTGCTGCAGTTCAGCACCAATTCTCTAGATAACCAGAGAAGGATATTACAGTTTCCAGTTTAGCTGGGGTAAAATAATACATGGGACTTAGGTCTTAAAAAGGACGTATAAATGACCCTTGCATTGGTTGATTGCCTGTCTGCTTCCACTTTGTCAAGTGGATTGCTCAGCCCACAGCTTGGAAATGTTGTTTTTGGACAACAACTTCCAGAGTCCTCCAGTCAGCTTGATTCTGGAGTCAAAAAAAAAAAAAAAAGTTCGGACTGAGATTCTAGTTTTTAAATAACATTTCCCCCCCCAATCCGACTTACCAGATATGTGCCACTGTGAGTGACGGAAATCTCTTTTTCTATTGGTTGGGGTACAGCAGACTGATGTTTCCACTGCCTCCCATGAGCAATCTCTGGTGCAACCATCAGAAGCAAGATCCAGGTCACAATTCCTCCTTGTAAATGAGAGGGGGTGGAAAAGTCTGTTTACAGTACCCCAATCAACAGGAGAACAGATCCGTGTTGGTCCTAGCAGCTACTGCCTTGTAAATTGGAATAAGCAGGCTTTTATGATCTTTACATATTTCCTGCACTTATTGAACACGTAGGAATAATGAATATGGATAATTACGAATGTGTAACTCTAGGTTACACATCTGTTACCCCGATCACAAATTCAACCCACTATTTCCAAGCTCTGGTGTCAGGGCGTATTTCTATGCCACCATCAGTAGGCCTGATAAGTAAGATATATTTTTCTGCAATTCTGTAAACTTTTGCAAACAGCTTATCTGTACCCAGAAAACAATTTAAATGCAAAGAATTTGTTCTCTGGGGAGTATCCATGGCAATCCCATCCAGAATACATGAACTGCAATTTAGACTGCCATACTATAGTGTAGCCTGGGAATTAAATAAAGTTTACTTCTGAGTAGATATGCATAGGAATGTTCTGCTGACTTTCAGTTTCAGGGGAATATGAAATAGCTAATGCCAGTCCCAAGAAATGTGACATGGGATATTCTGAAAGTGTGTTTGAATGTGGAATTTCTTTCTGTGGAGCCTTGACCTATTCTTGGTGACAAGTTGTTTTTTTTTTTCTTTTCTTAACCAATGATATCATTTAAAGATGTTTTGAAAAGGCATGCTGTTTTGAAACCAGTAAAGCTGTAAGCACAATAAAAGTCATGAAGGTATGGAGTATTTTATGAAAATGTTTAATTCAACTGTTTCTTTGGAATGTAGTAGTCATTGTCTGGAAATTTAAATTACAATTCAATCCTGTGTTTGCTTGTTTTTAATGCTACTCAGTGTCCGAGAATACAAACATCATTTAAAGTTAAGGCTTCGCTGTTCACTTTTGAAATAACAATTTAAAAGTGTCATACAGTATTGTCATAGAAAATAAAAAATTTCTGTAAAAAAATTTGCACAAAATTTCATGATGGTACAAAACATGAAGCAATAACATACTAGTAAAATGAAATCCTTTCACTACAGAAGATTTTTATAGGGTTTTTTTTGTTTGATAAAGAAAAAAATATGTTATTTTACACTTTCAAAATTATGAAACAATCTAAAATAATATAAACTGAACATTTCGTAACACTGCCTTTACAAATTAATAACTTTATAAACATATAATTTTTAAATATATTTATCAGTGCAAGATAACTTCTTTTTTTGTGTTAAAAGTTGCAGTATCACTTTTCCTTTGCTGAAGGGCAGTTTTGATTCAATTCCTTTTTGAAAAAAAAATCCTCTATGTTCTGTTCTAGTGTTCAATGATAACCACAGCTTTCCATAACTCACTGTTCCTGGATGTATTTGACTACAACTGCCACAACCTCCAGCTAGTGGCAAGCTGAAGATGGACACATGAGGATAGCAGGCTTGGAGAGGAAGGCTGAAGTATAGCAATAGGTTTTCTTATTCTATCCATGCCATTTGCAATCTGATGCACTCAGTGATGGCTGGTGGCTTCCATGCTAGTAGGACAATGAATCATCTTTGAGGTTTATGGTGAACATAAAGGAGCTATCCAAGGTGCTGATCCCATTTTGGGGGTAACCTTTGCACGTTGGAAATCTGTTTTAATGTCTGGATTAAAACCCAAAGAGGATTCACCAAACTGCTGACACAGAAGATACTAGCCATCAGGGAGCACATTAACTTCAAATATCTGCACTGACATACCTGCTAAATACTATGCTGATATTCATGTCATCCTCATGTGATTGTGTCATCCTGCCATCTTGCCATGGTGCCACAGCTAATAGGTCTCCACCAAAGACATTTATTTGCCAAAACAGCAGATATTTTGAGAGGGAGCCAAAGGAAGAAAGGTTGGCTGCATCAGTTTTATTTGTTTCTGTGGGGCTGGCACACATTGAAGGAGGACACAGGGGAGACACTGGGTTGACTGAAGCCCAACCCTTTTCTGTTCCAACTAGAACAAAATAATTAGCTTAACCCAAATCAGTTTCAACAAATTGAAATGTGTGAATTGAAGTGTGAAGGAAGGCTGGGACAAGCCTAGTTAGGTTTCTAGGAAAGGAGCATTTGTTTTCAGACAGGGAGGTTAGGGGAAGAGATGCTGGGGCTATTCACACTATCATGTTCCTTGCTGTCCCATGAGAGTTGCCTATGGTAGTACATATATATACAACTTAAGATCCATACAACATTGTTTAAAAGCATTCTGCAGCCCTATGTACTTCCTTAGGCATAAATCCTACTGAGCAGAGTGGAACTTGTTTCTCAGACTGTGAAGCCAGGGGCAGGGAACCTGTGAGCTTCAGATGTTGAACTACAGCTCTCCTCACCACTGAAAATTCATCATGTTAAGACTGATGGAGATTGGAATCCAGCATCATCATGTTAGATACCCTGGAACAGTAAACATGTCACCTGTGTCTTCTTGCACTAATTAAGTATCAAATAATAGTACATGTTGTACTCTCCTGGGCTGGCAGTAGTTCACACTTGTATATTAATCACCTGTTATGTTGTAGAAAATAGTGATTACAACATGTGTGAATGAGCCATAATGAAACAAAGCTTTCATATTATCAAATATCAGCCCAAGCACAATACTTATTCCAAGGAACAGATTTTACTGGAAGTTATCTAGAGTTAAAGGATAAGAAACTCAATTGTAGAGTACATGCTTCACATGCAAAAGGTCCCAGGGTCAATCTTGCACATCTCTAGTTTTAAAAACATCTCCTATAATAGAGGCAAAAATACTGTGACACTCTGGAGAACTGCAGCCAGCCAGAACAGGCTACACTTCACCAGATGGACTCAGTTGAAACTGTCTCTATGTGAACAAGTTCATTCTCATTATCAAGAAATGTGCTTGCCCATTGTTTCTAGATTTCTGCTAGGGCCTTGTCTTTGTGTAAGGCAAGCCCCACTTCTTAAATGATATTTGCATGCTTTTAAGTTATGGATCTTAAGATGCCCACATGGTAACCATTGGTAAGGCAAAGCTGATAATTACATGATGCAACTAGATACCACATGAAACAAATGCAGTTGAAAATTATTTGGGCTTGATCTTCTCTTTGGGATAATTAACTAGTAGGGTGTTTCAGTCAGTGGAATTTGGATAATGCATTTAGGAATTAAATCTGATGAATGTACTACTCCTTCCCCTTTGTGGCAAATGTTTAGCTATGTATTCTGCCATGTTTGGGCAATTGCTATGGTTGTTGTAAATCTGAGTTAAGTCTTGCAAACTTTTCAAAAGTTTACGCTGATATGATGCTTACCAACTCTCACCATGCAAGGGTACATTTCATCAAAACATTCCGCACCACCAATAAACTGATGTGGCAAAATCCCTTTTTGAAGACTTGACTTCTAGTTGCCATTTAAAATCTTAAATACATCTTTTGGAGAACAATTTAATTCCTAAATGCATTGCATCAGTTGTTGCTTTCTTTACATAGATATTTTTTGGACAGTATCACATAAAATGTTTCTGAAAAAGGAAGAGGGAAATACAAATGTTGTACACAGCATGATCTATTTTTGAACCTGGTGTGTACATTCTTGCCTTTACAATGTTATGGGTTTTCATTCTGTCATATATTAACTCAGTTTAAGATTAATATGTCATATATTGAGTGATTGATTGATTTTAAGCTTATCCATTGCTGACCAAGCCAACACAGCACCACTGGTAGCAGCATCAGTGTAACCCGAATTAAGACAAAAGGGTCCTACACAAAGAAAACCACCCTTACATTGGACAGTATGGCTAGTAGATGGCAAGAGACATTCTTTGTTTTGAGAAATCAAAAACAACCCTCTGTTGCTATCTATTATGATGAAAGCCTTGCACAGAATAAAAAGACTGATTTCATGGCTTACTAAAGGAAAAAGAAAAGATACTTTCACTTTATGTTGTTAACAAGAAATCCAAAGTTCAACTTTGGAGAGTAAAGTTAAATCTCCCTTACTTAAAATAATAAGAAAAAAACACAGGAAAACAAAACAAAACAAAACATAGTCTAAAAAATCCATTTTTTTTTGCCATTACCAGCGAATTAAAGCTGTATTTTCCTTTCCTTGACAATGGCAAATGTTTATGCAACAATCTACTTAGACAGAGAGAGAGAGAGAGACAGATAAAGAGAGAGAGAAAGCGAATCTGAAAGAGAGAAGTGAGTGCTTATATTTGAAAATACATTCTATATGAAAGAACAATAAAAGGAGAAAGGGGAAAATATTGCAGCTTTGTACAAAAATGGTCCAGAAACATTAAATTGAAATGCAGAAGTGGAAGAATCAAGCCACCAAGTTGTCTAACGTCCATAGCCCTTGCCTTCCCAGGGTTTACTTACTTTAAAATATACTTTCTTGTTAGTCAGTGAGCCCTCAGGGTAAGTAATAAGGACTTTAACTGGAGAGAGACAAAGGTGGAGTTAATGTTAACACAATGAGAAGCAGTACAAACAAAAAGGCACTTGAGAGGACACACACTAGCCAGTGCCAAGGACTTTTGCTTTGTTTTCTTACAATTAGAGGCAGTACACTTGGTTTGCCGGTTGTTTCTGGATGATGGCACGTATTTCTTGTATGGAATTCACAAGCACAAAGTTTAGTACAACACTGAGAAACACCAATAAAATTCTGACTGTATTGCTTGTTAAACAGAGCTGACACACTATACTAGTACTGATGCTACAGTACTTTTTTGTTTTGTTTTCAAAAACACCCTAACCCTCCGTTGCCTATGCACAACACAAGCAATTATACACAAATACAGGTTTAGGAATCCACTAAGTTGCTGTTACTCTGATATTTTTTTCTGGGCACTGAGCTAAAGACAGCATGTCCATCAAAAGGACCCCCCACCAAAATACACTTTGTGACAGCATCTTGGATTTTTGCACAGTAAAAAAAGAAAAAGAAATCAAACAGGATGAAGGACGGGGAGGAAGGAAACAAAACCAAGAAGGGAGAGAATACCCGGGGGGGGGGGGGGGGGAGGGGAGAGGAGGAAGGACAGATAAAAATAAAAATAAAAATAGGAAAGACCAAAAGAAACATCCCCTCTTAAGTCAATCTTACTTGGTCTCAACACCAGCATTTGATTATTTCAAATCAAAACAGAAACAGAAGTAGACTGTACATGATTCAGATTGTTTTAACACAGATTGTTGTCCATGTTTTAGTACATCTGTTACACTCACTGAAGCTCCTGAGAAAAGCTTGGCTCAGCGTCCTCAACGCGGTTTTCAGCCTGTACAGTAAAAGAAGATCCACAGTTTCCCAGCATAAGCTAGTGATATGTCCTTCCATCTCAATTCTCCACAACCTCTTTAGCTATATTCTTTTCACGCCTCTGAGTAAGTATTCTGTGCATTCAGTTTATCTTTTTTCAATTTCACACCATCCACAAGTTCAAAATTGTAGTTCTCCAGTGCAGATAAGTTCCTATCTGACATTCCATTGTGCCAACAGGCACAGTACAGAATGACTCCACAGATGGCCCCCAGAAGGACTCCCAGTGCACTCATGGCTATGATGGTGATGAGAATGGGGTCAAGAGTCTTCAGAACATTACCCGGCTTTCTGGAGATGTTATCATTGTAGGGCTCCCCATTTTCACGGTAATCAGGAGTAAATCCTATAGTAGAAGAAAGAGGGACAGCTATAATGCTGAGTAAATACACAGAGGGAAGAAAGAAAGAAAGAAAGAAAGAAAGAAAGAAAGAAAAGCAGGCAAACAATCTTTGGAAGTACTTTATGCTCCATGGAGACAACTGCAAATGTAGACAGGGCTGGAATTGGAGACCTGTCTGGCTTACTGAAAGACCATTTATTTCAGAAATACTTTTCTATTGCTTAAAACAAATCCGTACACCAAGGAATACAGGTCTGTTTCCCTAAATTGTCTGTCATGTCTGAATGTTTTTTTTAAATATATAAGCTCAACTGTGTTTGGGAACTGGTTAAATCAGCAGGGTCTTTAAAAAACACATGAACAATAAACATGTGCACTGCAGGGGAATTACCGACTATCCTGAGATCATGTGGCTTATAGGTAATTTTTTTCCCTAGATAAATCTTTGTTTATATCATCATATATTGAACAGGAGGGCCAGGTAAAGCTCAGAATTCTACTCCAAGATAAAGGGATAAAGAGTAGGTCCATATTTTCTCCTAAAGCAGTGGTGGGCACGCATGCTGTGATGAATATTTTCAATTTCTCTTAACCCTTAATGAAGCATACAACCACAAGCTTTTGGGAATGAGAAATAACATTCTTGGAACTGGGAGTTACTTCTGATGATTTGGCAGGATATGTTTCTGCTGTTTTGGAGTTTCTATACATTTTTATGGTTGATGTTATTTGCCATCAAGTCAGCTTTGTCTTATGGTGATCCTATGAATGAGAAACTTCCAAAAGTTCCAGTCATTAACAGTCCTGTTTAGATCCAGCGCTGAAATTGCCCCTGGAGTAATTTTTTTGGCCGAAAACTATATTTTTCAGTCATACTGACTTGTTAAAACTGAATTTGAGGGAAGGGCCACATTGGACCTCATCAAGAACACTGGCAGCCTCATGTGGACTGAGGTCTGCATGATTGCCATCTCTGTGCTAAAGAGTTAGAACGTGATGATGGGCATGTGAAGCAAGCCTTTCTTGATCCAACTCTGTTGTGGAAGATCTAGCTGTCTCCTCTCTATGCCTTCATACTTTAATTAACATCAGCTTCGTTCAGGGATGCTTTTTAGTAACGCATCATTGGAATACTTGAGCACCTGTGAATTTTATTACTGTTGCTGTTTTCAATGGTTATTTGTATGATTGATGTTGTTTTACTGACACAGTACTTTACAATACTTCTTAGTTACCCAGAGTTGCCTATTTTGGGGTGGAAAGGTGGGGTACAAGTATTTCGAACAATAAATGTTGTTTTTAAAATGGCTGTCTAGAACAAAGTCTTTCTAGACCCAATGGATTTCAAGAACCAAAATTTCTTGAACCAAGGCATCAACCATGTTTTTTATCCATGTACCTTGCCTTATTTATTCTTTCAGAATAAATTCAATCAGAATTGAAACAAAGTAAAAAAATTAAAGACCACACTACAAAACCAACAAAACAAAACACCCCCAGGGTAAAATAATTCATGCCATTTAAGCAGATTGATATAAAGATGGTTAGTAAGTCCAGGTTCAGATCTGGGGCTTTAGTAATGAATTTCTACATTGTGTATGGTCAGGACCTAAAAGACAGTCATGTGTATAATATACACAAGACCTTCCACATGTGCACCAGAACCTTTCCAGTGGTTTTTTTTAAATGATGGAAATTAGTCTTGGAAGTTTTGCCTGAACTTATTTTGTTAGGTGGCTGAGAAGAGGAGGATATAAAATAGTTGGACACAAGATGCCTCCTACAGAGGGTTTGGAGTCAATTTAGAGGGAACAAATCAGATTCCCCCTTGTGGGCAATGATATTAATTCTGAACAACCAACCAACCAGCCACCACCACCAAGAATTCCAACACCCTTGTTTCCATGCACCTTTGAGGTCTGGGTTTTTTTTGCAATTTCTTTAGACACAATTTTTTTGTTCCCTTAATGTTGCTTACCACATTGTTGAACTAAAACTATTGGAATGAGCTCCCAGCTCAGATGCAAGGAAAATAAGTCCTTGTTTTGCCTCTCTATACAACGTGTTCTGCTCTTGCTATTGTTGATTTCCCCAGACAGTGTTTGGAACATGACAATTCAGTAAAATCAGTATACACTGCAAGTAATGATGCCTCTCTCTCACACCACCTGCTGCCAAGTCCTCAAAGAAAAGCAAACACTCTTCTCTGCAGTTTGTCTGTCTCCAGGCTTAACATCTTTGAAGGAGATTTTATATATTTTAAAAACAAGTATAAAACCTAAAAATGTCTGTACATTAGTAAATGAACTCTGCATATGTTTATATAGAAGAGCCATTACTGCAATGGAGATCAAGATAAATTAATATGATGCACAAATTCATATGACAATCAAGGAAGTTTTAAACTAAAGAAGCATTTTACCTGTTTGATTAATATCAGGCTCTACTTCGACTATTTCATTTCCTGCATCGTTTGACTCTAGCAAGCAAAGAGAATTGACATTGATTATTAGGGTGACAAATACTGATTGGCTCTCATGCTGGCAATAATGGTATTTAGAATTTTTCTCCTCTCTTGGAGCATGATTATGTCAGCTTGACATAACTGTTCATTAACCTGGTCTCCCAAAATTAGCAAAGAAGAAAAGAGGGATTAAAAGTCCTCCCTCCACCCCAGCTTGGTTCATTTTTAGAGGTATCAGCAGGGAGTTTCTGTCTATGGAAAATGAAAATCAGTTGGTAAAATTAGCATATTTCTTTCAATCTATTCATAATCTTGAAGCCCAGTACTGTAAATCCCCTTAATCATACACCAGCAGCCCTTAATTGCCTAAAATAGAATAAAAATGGCTTGTAGTGTCCAAAAAAGAGAACAGACAGACCTGGGGTTTCAACTGTAAAGTATACATTGTTTGATCACAATCCTACATAAATTATTACACACAAATGAGCTTAATTGTGGAATCAGCTTGTAGAGTCTAGAATATAAACTGACAGGAAATAAAATACGTCCTAGCTCTATTTAAGTACAGATCTCTTATAAATAACCATTTTTCCCCATAGGATTTAATATTATGCTGTATTTGTAGTATCACACATTCTGTGAGCAGAACAAGATGCAAGGATGGCAGTAACTAGTAACTCCAAAAAACTGTATTTATTGTCTACATTTGAGTCAACTAGGTTACAGTTCTGTGGTCCTTGGAGAATGTTCCAGGGTTCAAATCCTTGCTCAGGCATGGAAGCCCACAGGGTGAACCTGGGCAAGTCACAAACACTCAGCTTCAGAGGAAGACAATGGCAAACCCTCTCTGACCAAATCTTACAAGAAAACCCTGTGATAGATTTGTCTTACGTTTGCCATAATTTAGAAATGACTTGAAAGCTAACAACATCCTAGATTCAATGCATTGTATCTTCACCTCCACCAAGTAGCAACTGAATTCTCTCTGCCTGAAAGCCTGGAGAACTGCTGGCACTCAGAGTAGACAGTACTAGGCTACATAGATAAAAATGATAATCTAGAGACATGACAGATTGAACAAGGGACTGCATGGCACAAAAACTGTGAGTTGTATTACTGATGCTCCACTTTATGAACTCTGGAGCATACCTCAAGGACCACATAACTACAGCCTAATTGCCTTTGTGGCCTTTAAGCCAATGATCACACAAGTTTCGAGAAGAATGTCAAGATTTATAAGGTTAAATTCCATCACTGCCATGAAGTTCAAAAATAGTCTCAACCTATGCAGAGCCAAGTGTGACTCACCCCATTGAAATTGGCTAATTTTCCACAGGAGTGAGGCTTGAAACACACAAACCTAAAGCAGTAACTTCAGGCCAATCCGAGAGTGTGGCAAACAGATGACACATGTCACTGGATCAGGCCAAAGCTGCACTGTAGCCACCTAAGGCAGCCTGGGGCCTTCAGCAAAAGGAGGGCTAAACAATGCTCCTTGCTGGTGGCATGTTTGGGACTGTGGTGGCGGCTGGCCTCAGTTCTATGGTGTCTGGTTGCTCTGATCCTGCACCAAATGGAGAATAAGGGCTGGAGTGGCCAGAGTCTGCTCCAAGCTGCTTGACCCCTGATTCATCAGTGGTAAAGTGTGATGAATATTATAAAGCACTTTGCACACTTGGGGAAAAAAGTAGGACCCTTATATCTGTTACCAAGCTGCCACAGCAAGAATTCATATTGTTCCGCATGAGATGTTTCATAGTTCACAAGTTATACTTACTTCGGCATTCCTCTTGGGCTATGTGGCTGTCAAAGTTAATGTCATCAACTGCAATTCCTCCAGTTCCTTTCCCTATTTCTCCTTCCACCATCACCTGATAAAAACATTGTATTTGTTTGATGTAGAGAAGCAGAGGTTAAACATTCCTATTCTTTGACAAGCATATCAATGTGGGGCATAAAGTGAAACTATTTGTTTGTCAGTTGTCAAGACTAGGTATTGTCTTACATTTTTTTCACATTTTCTAAACTTCTAAAAGAATGATCATATGAACAATGAAGTTAGAACTGACATGAGCGGTTATTTGTAAAACAGACTAGTCTTCTTATCTGCACGGCTATGAAATATGAGAATATTTGAGCCATACATGCAATTTCTAAATTATCTAGACAAACTGACCTTGGACATTTGCACATGGTCAAGAACAAATCCCCTTTGATTTTCTCTCATGTTTATGTTATTTTCTGATCATTTTTAATGAGAAATAATGAGCATGTTGATCAATATACATTTGATCTACAAACCTCCCTGAAGCAGAAACTGTTTTCACTTTCACAAATACAAATGCTCCATGGCTGTTAACAGCCTATCTGCTGTGGGAGATGCTATTGTCTTCTTCAGAGCGTCTGACTCTGGGTAGACTGTAACTGAGCTGGGTGCTGATTTTTGCCAAAAGCAACTTTCACTTCCATGCTAGGGGAAAAAAAACCCTTAATTCCTCTAACAACATTTAAATAACTGCATTGGAATTTATTGCACTGTGGGTGGGGTATTGTTCTTATATTTTTGTGCTTTCTTTCTCTTTCAAAATATGAAAACTTGGTGGAAGGATGATATGCAAGTTTTTGCAATCAATCATTTAATCAACCAGTAAATAAAATGGAAGGAGAAATCATTCCTTTATGTGATGCAAGAAAAGCTTACATTTCTGCTCACATTTGCAGAACAGGTGACTGAATCCATCAAAGCTTACAATCTGTAAAAACTGAGTGTTTTGTTATTGAGCAGTTCATACAGATTTGCCCTCTGTCACATCTGTAAGTGCACAAGTGCAGACAGCTGCTAAGTCTTGGTTATATCAATATGAGCCCTGTACTGTGGTGAGCCATTGGTCCACTTAGGCAAGGACTTCTATACTGGCTGGTGGTGTATCTTCAGTGTTATAAGCAGAAGTTCTTCATCCTGAGATCATTTTAAATCAGGGATGGGCAACTTGTAACTGTCAACCTAATTTCAAAAGCTTTCTATTTGTGATCAATTCAGATCTCTACCAAGAGTGTTCTGTCATTCACACATAGCATTTTGTGTGGTGAAGCAGAGAAAATGAGAGAAGGGTAGGATGAGAAAAGGGGTGGCAGAAAGAAAGTGACAGAAGGTCACAGTTCAGTTTTGGAATATGGGCTTTACATGCAGAAGGACCCATATTCAGTCCATGCAATCTTTGCTTCAGTGATTCTAAGGATTCAGTCAGAAACCATGCACATGAACAGAAAGCATGTGTTATACACTTCTGAGCAATGGCTCAGTCATACCTCCAAATCTTTACTTACCTGATAATGTTTCACAGATTTATGAAGAAGGACCCGTCCTTCTTTCCAGCAGTTTCCTTGATTTCCACTAAGCATCCACAAGACCTGGTCATACTCTTTAAGTGTATGGTACCGCAGTTTGATTCTTAATGTGCCAACGTGGGGCCCCGACATATGATACCAAAAAGTCATGCAGAGTGCAGAGTTCTGTGGGTTGATGATGGGGCTGATGAGCCGTGCAACTTTGCCTTTCTGGTTTTCATCAGCTTGTGAATAAATGAAATTGCCATCTCCTGCTGTGACAAAAATACTGCATTAGAAATAATGGCCCACTTTTGGCTCCCTTAAGCCTGATAAAGCTCAAGCACGCCAAAACTGATCTGGCCTTATCTAAAGATTTGCTACAGAACTGTAAGCCTGCAAAAAGGCTTGAAGGTCACCTTGTAGTGTGCTCTCTCCCCTTCTCCACTTCCCAGCAAAGTCAACATTTTAGTTCATGAACATTCTTGATGTATCATCCCATACAGTAGAAGGATAGGGAACACTAAATAATTCAAGGGGCAGTATTGGTAGGAATTGTGGTGCTCAGAACTGGACACAGTATTCCAGGTGGGGCCTGACCAAAGCAGAATAGAGTGGCACTATTACTTCCCTTGATCTAGACACTATACTTCTATTGATGCAGCCTAAAATAGCATTGGCCTTTTTAGCTGCTGCATCACACTGTTGACTCATGTTCAACTTGTGGTCTACTTGGACTCCTAGATCCTTTTCGCATGTTGTCTCATTCAGCCAGCTATCCCCCATTTATATCTGTGCATTTCATTCCCCCCCCCCCCCAAGTGCAGAACCTTACATTTGTCTGTGTTGAATTTCATTTTGTTAGCTTTGGCCCAGCTTTCTAGTCTACTCAGGTCATTTTGAATTTTGATACTGTCCTCTGGGGTATTAGCTACTCCTCCGAATTTGGTGTCGTCTACAAATTTGATAACTAGGCCCTCAATAATTTCATCCAAGTCATTAATAAAGATATTGAATAGCACTGGGCCCAGGACAGAACCCTGTGGGACCCCACTGGTCACTTCTCTCCAGGATGAAAAGGAACCATTGTTGAGCACCCTTTGGGTTTGGCCAGTCAACCAATTACAAATCCATGTAACAGTTACCTTGTCTAGTCCACATTTTACAAGCTTGCTTGAAAGAATGTCATGGGGAACCTTGTCAAACGCCTTGCTGAAATCAAGATATACTATATCCACAGCGTTCCCTTCATCTACCAAGCTGGTAATTTTATATATATAAAAAAGAAAAGATCAGATTTGTCTGACATGACTTGTTTTTCTGAAACCCATGTTGACTTTTTGTGATTATGGCATTCCCTTCTAAATGTTCACAGACTCTCTGCTTAATGATCTGCTCTAGAATCTTTCCTGGTATTGATATCAGACTAACTGGATGATAATTGTTGGGATCCTCTTATTTTTCCTTTTTGAAGATGGGAACAACGATTGCCCTCCTCTAGTCTGCTGGGACTTCTCTGGTTCTCCAAGAATTCTCAAAGATTATTGCCTATGGTCCCGATATTACATTTGCCAGTTCTTTTGGAACCCTTGGATGTAGTTCATCTGGTTCTGGAGACTTATATTCATTTAGATTAACCAGGTATTCCTGTACTATCTCTTTACTTATTCTGTGCTGAAATACTCCTGTTCTGTCCTCTGCTCCACTGTGCTCAGGTTGAACACCCTTTGCCTTTTCTGAGAAGACTGAAGCAAAGAAGGTGTTGAATAATTCTGCCTTTTCTCTGTCCCCTGTTAGCATTTTGCCACCTTCTCTACACAGCGGCCCTATCATTTCCTTCTTCTTCCTTTTGCTGTAGACATACCCATAAAAGCCTTTTTTGTTGTTCTTAACCTCTTTAGCAAGCCTGAGTTCATTCTGCGCTTTAGCTTTTCTGACTTTATCCCTACAGGTGCTTGTTATTTGTTTGAATTCCTCTTTGGTGATTATCCCATTTTTCCATTTCTTATACATGTTCCATTTAAAACTTAGCTCAGTTGAAAGTTCCTTAGTCATCCATCCTGGTTTCTTGAGACATCTCCCATTTTTCTTTCTCATTGGAACTTTCAAATTGTCCTTTTAATATCTCCCTTTTGAGAACTCCCATCCGTCTTGAACTCCTCTTTTAGTATTTCTGACCATGGGATCACCCCCAGTATTTCTCTAAGTTTTCTAAAATCAGCTTTCCTAAAATCTAGAATGTGTGTCTGACTATGCCTAGCTTCTCCTTTCCATTGTATAACAAACTCCAGGAGAACATGGTCACTCCCACCTAAGGATTCAACCACTTGCACCCCATTAACTAGGTCATCCCTGTTGGTTAGGATCAGATCCAAAATAACTGACTCCCTTGTTGCCTCTTCCAGCTTTTGGACAATGAAATTGTCTTCCAGGCAAGTGAGGAATTTGCTAGACCTTGAGGATTTTGCTAAGTTTGACTTCCAGCAAATATCCGGATAGTTGAAGTCACCCATCACTACTATGTTTTTCCTATCTGAGTGTGTGGTCATCTGTTCTAGAAAGGCATCATCCAATTCTTCTGCTTGAGTTGGGGGTCTGTAGTAGACTCCCACAGTAACATCCCTGTTGCTTCCCTCTCCTTTAATTTTTATCCAGACACTCTCCACCTTGCTTTCAGTATTGATGTCCTGGATCTCTTCAATTATATAAATATCCCTGACATATAATACTATTCCTCCTCCTTTTCTGTTTGGCCTGTTTCTCTTAAAAAGGTTATACCCCTTTATTTCTACATTCCAATCATGAGACTCATCCCACCAGGTTTCAGTGATGCCTATTATATCATATTTCCCTTGTAGTGCTAGGAGTTTAAGTTCATCTTGCTTATTTCCCATGCTCTGTGCATTAGTATAGAGACATCTTAGACTGTGTGTCCCCTTTGCTTGCCGCCTGTGCACATTTTTTTGCCTCCTACTGTTGGGTCCTTGCACTGTTTGCCTTGTTCCGTCTATGACAGTATGACCATTTTCTCCAGCACTTTTGTCTCCCTTCCCCACATAACTCAGTTTAAAGCTCTCCTGATCAGATTCTTGAGGCTGTTGGCAAAAACGTTTTTTCCAACTGGCGTGAGATGCAGCCCATTCCTTGCCAGAAGCCCCCTCTCATGAAACCGCAGCCCATGATCTAAAAATCCAAATTGTTCTCGGCGACACCATCTGCAGAGCCAGTTGTTGACATCTGCGATTTTCCTCTGTCTTCCTGGACCATGCCCTTCAACTTGCTTGTCACAGCAGGTGAAGGAAAGGAGCAGACAATAGGGCTAGGGAATGAATGGGTGGCACAGGTGGATGGCTACTGGATATACACTAGGATGGGAAACCCACTAACCTTTCATGCCCATTTTTTGCCGTCACAACTAATGCTAACATTATCTGTGTGAATGGTATAAGCGAAGAGTGAATGTTTCAAAGGAATTAAAGAAACCTTATTTCTGGAGCTCAGATGATCATGCCAACTCAGTTTACCCACTCACAATTCTATAATAATTACAAACGGTGCTTTTGCATTTAATTAATTAAGCTCCACTTTTCTAACTAAAATATCCAAGGTGCCCCTTAAAATGCTGGCAAAATGAGTCTTGAGCACTGCCAAGAATGCCATAGCAAAAAAGAAGGAACTAGACATACAGTTCTTCCATGAAAACATTTCCAGATTATAGCTCCTGGAATGCGAAAAGGCACCTGAAACTCTAAAGCTTAGTGATAACAAAACCTCATTTAAGAAATGTCATTTTCTTTCCAGCCCTTCAGTAAGAGGACAAGTTGTGCTTGTCTGTAGACACTCATGGCAAAGTTCAAATATTTTTCATTTCAAGAATATTATTGCAGCGCTGGGTCAGGAACTCTGCCTTCTTTGTCTTAATTAGAGCTCAACTTATGCATGCCTTTTAGATTTTGTCAGTCCTTGGCTAACATGGCTTTTAACCTCCCTTCAATGTCAGATCTTACTGAGTCATTTCATTTTACTTTGCATGATTCTCCCCATTATTACAGCCTTCATTTCAGCTAACTGCCTTTCACTTAATTTGATGCCATTTATTTGTACAGTGCCATTTATAGTCAAAGTATTTAAAGTTTTTTTCCCTACCCCTTAAAACTAAATGTACTTGTCTTAAGACTCAATTGAAAGTGTCTCTAAATTTAAGGAGCCCAATTTTGTCTAATTTCCTTGTCATTCTCATTAAATAAAGGAGTGGGGGGTGCTCTGAAAATGGAAATGGGGGGTCATTGCCAGCATGTTTGACTCATCTGCATAATGAAAAAGAGAACAATAATTGGGAGGCACGGAGGTCACAAAATGCCCTTTGCTCACTGGGCTTTGAGTGTGTCACTGAAAAACAAGCAGGAAGCATGTGATGGCTGGAGATCTTATTAAAGAAGGAAGCCTGCAAAGGGCCTCCTAAAATCATATTTGAAATGAGCATTGTTTAAGTGTTGTTGGCAAAATCTTGGGGAGTTACACACTTCAGGTTAAAAAAAAATAGGAAAACCTGGCCATAATTCTGCTGAAGGTTTTGAAACAGCACTGCCTTTTTTATCACTGTGAAATCTAGTAAACATTAAATACCACTTCTAAGCAGGTCTTTTGATTTTAAACACAAGGCTCCTTTTTACTCTCCCTTCCCTCCCATTTCAACCTTAGTTCGGAAGTGAGCCCTACTTTACCTGTGTGGTCTTGAATGGGTCCAGTTTTGCTGGTGAGCACAGCCCACCTCAGGTCCAGTTGGCTATCATGCTCCCAACGGCAGATTGTCTTCTGAGAACTGTAGCCAAATCCACAGTTGAAACCATATGCTGGGAGTTCTTCAGTGACAGGGTGGGAGGATTGGTAAGGTGGGAGGAAAAGAGAGAATGAAAAATATTCATACTGGAAAATTATAACTTCAATTGTTTCAAAGCATTTCAAAAATTCTGATAAACCTATTCCCTGAAGTGTCAATGGGATCAAGATGTTTTTTGGATAACACTTGCCTAGATCTTGTACCATTTGCTGTACATAACAGCAAAAATAGGTTACTTTCAGGTGAACAAACCTGTAAGAAAGATCTAACTCTTGTTCACAGTCTTGAATGTAAGACAAGCATTGGTCGTATTTCACTGTTTTAGATGCAATCACAAACTCAAGTTTGGCATAAGCCAGGGAGGAATGGAAAGAAAACCAGTACCATGTGTGAGCACCATGGTTACACTATACATCTGAACTGAGCCATGTTGCTATCCACTACTGATATTGCCTTAAATTGTACCATTGTCCATCTTTTTCATTCAGCCATTGCATTTTATTTCATGTACAGTCAGTCCTCAGTATCTGTGGACTTGCCATCTGTGGATTCCAGCATCAACAGATAGCAAGCCTGTGTTGTTCCCAATGGCAGCACATACACATGACCACATTGCCTTTAGGGACAGCCCCCATTGTCCTGTGGCAGCACATGCACACAGCTGTACCTCTATTAAGTTTTGGTTTCCCCATTAGCAGCACAGCTACATGCACACACCACTTTGAGACAATGGGGCTGTACTTTATGGCGGCATGGCCATGTGCATGCGCCACCACTGCGGACAATGGAACTTGAGCATCCATGGATTTTTGTATCCGTGGTGGTGGTGGTGGTGGTGGTCCAAAACTGATCCCCTGCAGATACCAAGGACCAACTGTAATTAGATCTAAAATGATATGGCAGAAAAGACTCCTGTTCATTTTGCATTTTTAAAGGAACCACACCACAGTTTGTAACCAAGAACAGGTTAGCTCAGCAAGTAGAGTTTATTCAGGTAGCTTATACAGTATTCTGAATTGATTGTTAATTTGATAATTGATTATTAATTCAATAATCAGTATTCAAACTACTGTACTAATTTTAACTGAAGAAAGACACTCTCTCTTTTCCCCTGTTTAAGAACTATTGTATCAGTAAGTGATCATTCAATTTTTAGTGTATAGCTTCCTGAATATGTTATTTGGTTAAGCATATAGGCAATTCCATGTACCATCATGTATTTTTAGGCATAAAAAAGTGCAGGGTAGTTTGTTGTGTTATCTCCAAGTGCCTGCTTAAAGCTGACTTTGAGCTATGACATTGAAAAAGGGGCCAGAGCTGAGCATCAGAGCACATGCTTTGCATGCAGACAGGTTTGTTCTATGCAACAGGGGCTGCCCAGAGCCTTTCCAATATCAGAGAATGTTCCATATATGAAAGCACTATTAGGAAAATTGCTTAATAGACTTAAATCCTATTTGGCCACCAGAGAAAGGTATTCACAGTGTACAGATTTCTGTTCTATATTTAAATAATCTGTTTTCCCCATCTGTTTCCTGAGCATATGATTCAATGATTTCTCAAAATTCAACCAAGACTTCCCCAGTATTGGAATAATGATTTGTTATATGGTGTTTTCGTTTCATTATAGTTTGACATCTTAGAATAAGGAGACCCAAGTAAGGAATTAAATTCAGGAACTGCTTGGTTAAATAAGCTGGATGTGCACCTGGGTTCTGGATTTGCATTCAGATGTGTGCCTGAATGCAGATACCGTTTATGTTCAGAGTGCTGCTGTTTGCTAGGCTTGTGTCTGAATTCATATCCTACTCCACATTATGGTACAGCTAGTCAAACATAACCATACACAATTCAAGAACTATGCCTGTCTACAGAGGAACACAGGTGTAGGTCTAGGCAAATATTTCACAATATCACAAAAAAATTCAAGAGGAATCCCCAAGCAAAAATAATGCCCCCCCCCCAAAAGAGAGCTTTTTTAAAATTTCTAGACTCTTGTCTATTTGAGATAGTAAGGCCTTTTGAATGCTTTAAATTCCTGCTTTTACACAGTGATTAATCATAACATAAAATGATCACAAATAAATAAAGCAAAGCTTTTCCATATGCTGTTTAAAAGACCCACAAGATGGCAGCATTTAAAAGAATAAATCTGGAAAGGAAAGAGACAAACATGGCCTACAGCCAACCAAATACAAAGCAGGCTTCAAAAGAAGCTCCTTGTAAAACAAGGGAAGTCTGGTGCTATGTTGCTTTTTTTGGTCAGGATGAGATCATATCTTGTTTTCAACTTCTCCCCCGTTATGTCCAATGGCCTTACACGAGGCAGTTTATTATTTTTCAATAGGCTATGGAATTTGAATAGGAAAATAAAAATTCACTCAGTAGAATGGGTGGAATTCCTTTGTGTTGTCCTAAAACAGTTTCTAAATAGATCAAATTCCTTTCTTATAGTTGAGAACGTTTGTAATATAGTTTCTACCTTAACTAAAGACAACTCCTAAATAGCTAACCAGCTCCATACTCTCCACAGCTAAGAGGGTCAGTGCCCAAAGACATAATTCTACTCCTTTCTTTATTACTTATCTTTAATTAAAAAAGGGAAAAGAAACTCCCATGAATCTCATGACAGGCTGAGCAACTCATGTTTGAAGTATTGTCTTGCTGTCATGATTGATGGTGTTTTGGCTTCAGCTAGGAAGAATGATAGCGCAACAATTCAATAGTCTTTCAACAGGAATGACGTAGTGAAGGGCAATCCTACACTAGAAGCATTCCTGTGATATTGAAAACATGACACATGGTACTAATGGACTCTGACCCACAGCTGGTAGGTTGCCTCAGTTACTCATAGTAAAGTGAAGGACATTGGAAAAAAGAGGAGGAGGACTTAGTGAAATGGAGAAAAGCAAATAATCTGCTAAAAAGAATTAACATAAGTTACATATTGAGAGTTAAATAAATGATAACCTGCAAAGACTGTACTGCATACTCTCCATATGTTCATACATTTAAACTATATGGCAGGTTTGTGATCGGTTGTTTCACACAGAGAAGCTCATGTTAACTTGATATATTTTGTGGCTGAGAATGAAACTACAGATATCCACCTTCTGCAGAAACTCAGGCAGCTGCCCTCATAGCTCATAACTGCACAAACCAACCTTTCCTAAGCAGAAAGAATGCCACTTGAATATGCTATTGGAATTATTTGATGCTAATTCACAATCTTCTCTTTGTAATTTTAGTTCTGATTAAACTCACACACATACAGAATATAAACACAGACATGCAAGCATGTTGTTTAAAATACACGTGGGCAACTCTTTTCACTCCCAATGGTTATATGTGGGTTGTGGGCCAAGGGGTGATGGTAGCCATGATCAAAGCTACCAGCAGGCACAGTCCAACCCCCTTTCCCATTTTCTCTGTCTTTATCACAGACATGCACAAATACCCCTACCCCTAAGGATGTGCTGTGCAAAATTATTCATTCCTGCAAGGGAGAACAAATAATTTAATCACTTTTTCCTCCTGGCCAGATGTCAGGGCCCATTTGACTGTTTCAGTTTTCACAGAGATCTTGCAGAGGGGAGAAAGACTCTGATGGTAGAATGGGATAGTTGGGGAGCTGGGTGAGAGTCAGGGAGGCTATATACTTCATGGTGATGCAGACATTCTTGTGGTGCACCAGCTATTAGAACACACCCTGTGATCATAGAATTGTAGAGTTGGAAAAGACCACAAGGGCCACCCAGTCCAACCCCCTGCCATGCAGGAACTCTCAATCAAAGCATTCGTGACAGATGGCCATCCAGCCTCTGCTTAAAGATCTCCAAAGGAGGAGACTCCACTACATTCCTTCTTGCTCTGCTGATGATCCTTCTTGCTGTGCTGCATGTACTCTTCTACCTTGGATGGGGCAGGGGTGCGCTTGAAGAATACAGTAGTCCTCAAATCTATTCAAGGACTGTGGTGGGGGACACAAAGGGACTTGAGGAGGATTATTTTCATCAGGGTTTTCTGACACTTGGGGGGGGGGTCCCGTTCTTCTCTTTCCATTCTTTTCACTTGCCTGCATATACAAACACGTTTACACGCACATACACAAACTGCCACGCAGACAGGCACGCAAATATGATTGTACAAGTAAGTACAAACTTAGTGCACTGCAATACTCCAAAATAGCCCACTATATGTAAAAACTTTTCAAAGATGTAAAACTGTCTAAGAAACTACCAGTAACTGAGCAAAACACATAAGCTTTCGTAGACTTGTTCTCCTTCCTCAGACACCTGGAGTGAAAAAGTACTTAGCAAGTAGACCAAATCTATGAAAGCTTAAGCTACAACATCTTTTGCTCAGTTAGTCTCAAAGGTGCTACAAGATCCCTTTGTATACTGATATTCCAGACTAACATGTCTATGTCTCTGAATTCTTTAAAGAAATATCACACATCTTCTGTGCTGGTATCTGAGGAGGACTTAATGAGACAGCTACCGTCTTGAGGTAATGCAACCAAAAGCAATCTTATTCAGCACTGATTCTGCTTTGCTTGGTGAAAAAATTTGTAACTACAATTTGTAAAACATTTATAGTTTTCAAGGTTTTCCAAGAGTAGAGAGAAAAGCAGCAAATGCCAGCAGCACTAATTGCCTAACAAGCTGTTTAAATTAGAGTTGAAGGGTGATGGTGTAGCAAAATGTCCATATGACTCTTTAAAAGTGCAGAGGGATATATGGTATGGTGTAATTATAACAAATCTGGCCTGTGAGAGTAGCCAACAGCTGCATTTCTTGGCCACATCTTTCTCACAGCTGGAACTGCTAAGACTCTACATGAACAATCCAGCGGGCAACCTCTTTGTAATGCCATTCATCTTTCTTAGTCCATAGAGCTTTGACACATTTTGACAGCTCTAATGTGAGTAAGAAAGGACACAGTGCCACTAATCCCATATCCATTTTGAAACTCTGGGGAAACAATGCCATTATCAGGTTTTATGTTATTATGGCTGTCGTATGGAAGCTCCTTTTAAAGCACCCCACATGAAAGTTACCTGTCACCAGTGGCAACAGCTTAGCACCCTGATGGGGCAATTTCCTCTGTGCACTGCACAAGTTCCTTTTAAAAATGCTTGCAGTAGTGTGGAGAACATTGATTGATCTGAGTAAGGCAGCCTTAGAAGGTGTTTAAGGCTGCACTCTTACTCACACTTATTTGAGAGCATGTTGGAACCCAGAGGGACTTAATGCTGACAGTGGCATCCCTAGGGTTGGTGTCACCTGGTGTGGTGGGTGGTGGGACTTCCAAGACACACTGCCAGGTATACCACTGCACGGCCAGACATGCCCCCACGTGGCCCAAGGAAGCAGCCGCTCTTGTCCTAGAGAGGGCAGGGGAGAAGCCACATTGCCCTAGAGAGGGCAGGGGACTCACTGGGTGTCACCCAGTGCAGTCCTCACCCCTTTCCCAGTGACACTACTGAATGCTGATGAAACACACATAGAGCTGGGAATCCATATAATGTTTGTCAGGGAACAGACTGGAGTTGTAGTTTTAAATGTTATGTTTTATGGTTGGAATGTCCATTGTTGGAGAAATTTAGTTCTTTTTCTTTCTCTCTCTCACTTTTTAAACATTTAGTAAACCTTTAGTCCTAACTTCCCAAATGCTGGGTTTGTATGGACACTTTCATGTATTTCTTTCTCACTAGTCAGTACATCCTGCTGCTCTCAATGACACATGCTTTGCTTATTCACTAGAAAGTAAGATTAACTTTAAGAATGTGAACTTGACATATGCTGAATTTACAGTTCTTGCATGAAAGAATGGAAGGGGAAAGCATGGAATTTAGCTCCAGTCTGGCCAACAATGTTGAACAGACCATTACCCTCCAATTGTCAATTTCATTCAGCTAATGCTAGCTGTTCTTTATGAAATATTTCTTGCCCTTATTTCCCCCTATTAGATACCCCCCTACATTGTACTAACAATTCATGTAGTAGAGGTTATAAATAAAAATATTATTATTATTATTATTATTATTATTTAAGGAATAACCTGCCCCTTAGTAAGGGCTGTTCGACAGTGGAACACACTCCCTCGGAGCGTAGTGGAGTCTCCTTCCTTGGAGGTCTTTAAGCAGAGGCTGGATGGTCATCTGTCAGGGATGCTTTGATTTGGAGGTCCTGCATGGCAGGGGGTTGGACTAGATGGCCCTTGTGGTCTCTTCCAACTCTATGATTCTATGATTCTATGATTCTATGATTCTAGTGTGTCCCTCACAATATTGTGGGGACTGCAGTTCTCTCCATCCCTCATAACTGGCTCTGTTGGCTAGGGCAAATGGGAGTTGTAGTCTATCCACATGTTAAGGACCACACAGTGCCTACTTTTGTGATAATGGTAATTACTAAAAGGCATACAAAGTATAGATTTAATATAATCAATGAATATAAGTTAGTTGTGATTGAGAAGCCATATTCATTCAATGGATTTACTCCAAGTAAGAATAAAAGGATTTAGTCAAATATGTAAGATTCCAGGCTTACTGTTAAATAACACAACTATAATTATAATGCCTGAACAAGATTTTTTTATATTTTAGTGGTGCATAAACAGAGATACCAATGTGTTTGCCTCAAGGAATAAGACAGGATGTATTTCACAATAGTATATGCTGACTGAACAAACTGAGGAGGAAGAAAATATTTTTGAGGGAGAGGGAAGTATTCACCAAGGTGACATGGAAACTCAGAGGTTAAGAGACACAGCCTTGGAATTAAATTACTTTTTCTTTTGGCTGATCATGTCTGCGACACTGTTGTCTTTAAGGGAGCACAATCATTAGTACATTTATTATTTGCCTGTAGAAATCTCTTCAGTGTCATGTTGTAGCGGAAACACTGGTATACATATCCACACCCTGTTAATAAATTACTTTGGAGGCTATGCCTGATTGTGGTTTAAAGGAAATGGGAAAAACTGAAGAGTGGCCTTTCCCCTCTCTACAATTATTAACACAAAGGATTGAAAAATACTGATTATATAGTGAAAATTTTAAGTGAACTTAGTTATGTCTGTCTGTCTCTCTTTCTTTCCTTCTTTTTTTCTCATACCACAATATTAAAAATGACCAGAACTCATACCATGGAACCCTGTGAAGCTGCAAATTAAAAGCTATTAGCTACTGTATTGATTGAAGGAAGAGGACCAGCTGCTACTAACAGCTTTTTTTCCTTTCTGCCCAAGTTTATGGTAGCAGTTTGTATAACCTCTTTTCAATAAATTGCTAGAGAAGAAGAGTGTAGAACTGCCAACTCTGATGTCTGTGAGAGCAGAATAGCACCCTCGCATTTGCAAACACTACTTTGTTTGGTTGGGTTTTGCAAAATGGTGGAACACATAAACACAAACATAGTCTATATGGTTTTTTTTAATGGCCTTCCTTCAGTTTGCAAATTCATACTGTACATTAGATGAGCTACAACTGTTTGATTCCTTCCCCCCGACACCATGTGATTCAGTCTGTGAATTTTTTGGTAGTACTGTCACGATTTGGCATGGGCAGATACAGGCAGGAAGCTAGTTCTGCGCTGCATATACATGTGGATGAAAGGAGTAAAATATTTACTGTACTGAGCTTGGAGACCAGATGCTACTTTTTACTTCAGAGACTTTGAAGGAAGAGAAAGCCAGAAAGTCCTGCAATTCATTATATTTGTCTTTGGCATGAGATCCAATTGTGCAATATACTGTAATGTAAGCAGAAACAATTATACTACTACTAATAAAAATACATACCTGGTTGCACTGTAGTGTCAATTGCTGTTGGCCTTTCTGTTATCATGGCCGTGGTACTGCCTGAAAAGGAATCCCATATGTATGTCACACAAATCTAAGACTCATAAATCATAATAAACTTTTCTTGTTTGTACATGTAGGTATGTGGGAATTCAGGCATGAATCGCCCCCACAAAAGAAAAAGAAAGCTTTGTTGGTCCCTCTTTTCAGGAGAGACCATTTTTTGACAAGTATGACCAGTGTTGTTATCTTGAATATCAGCTAATTTGTATATCTTCTACTAATTTATTAAAAGTTAATGCTGTGTTTAACCTTTCTTTACAAATGTTGCAAACAGGGAGGCACTACACAATTTGGTAATGCAAAGCAGAAAACAGAATGAAGATAGAATGCAGGCATCTTGTTGCCTTCTGTTGGTTTTATTATTACAGTACTATTGTTCTTATTTAAATACACTAAGCATGTCTTGAACTTTGTTAGATATAAAAGTTCTGAAATAAACTATCCTACCCTCTTTGGCCTCTCAGAAAGATATTGTTAAGTTTCAGTTGTAAAAGGAATATGTCTAGATCGTTCAGCCCTGGTTTGGGAGGTGTGCCAGCAGTCCTGTGCCTATGAGCTGTTGGGGTCTCATGGAAAATGTTAGCTGGTTGCACATACCACTCTTCCACTTGCAACAAATCACAGCAGAAGACAAAATGATTGGTGCAGATGTTTACGTATGACATTGCAAAGTGGAAATTTCACATCCAATTGATGTGTGAAAAGTCTCAGTCTTCTAGATCACAACCAATAATGCCATGTGAGCCAATTAGACTAGGCAGCAACACTTCTAATTATTCTTATTAGTTATATTATTTGTATCTGGCCTTTCTACTAAAATTGGCATTCAAGGTGGCTTACAATTTGAAAACATTTCTCAGATGATGCCAGCCACAGATGCTGGCAAAACATCAGGAATAAACTCTTCTAGAACATGGCCACATAGCCCCCCAAACCCACAAAAACCTATTTCTCCCCTCCTCAAATGTGAAAGGAAAATAATGCTCCTATATTCCACAATTTTCACACACTGAAGCATTTTCTGTAGTTTTTGAAGACAAACTTGAAACGTATAGATAAAAGTTCCTTTAAAGAAAGAGGGGACCAAATGTATCAAGCAATAAGATGCTGATTAGTATCAGTCCAACCCTGCAGGGAAGCATTTGAAGTGCTACAATGAGTATGATTGTGATGAGGTTTAATGAAGCTGCATTACTTCTGTGCCTCGCAGTAACAGTGATGCACTAAAGTATATGATGAGGATGTGAGATATTTAAACTATCTGTGTCTACATCTCTAAAACAATGTATAGGCCAAATAGACATGAAATACCAATGTTTGTCTCTGCAGACAGAAAATCTTAACTGAGCTAGTAAAAAAAGCAATTAACTTTAAGTTCAATTGCAATTATATAGTTAGGCAAGTTTATGTTGATGCACTTTGAGAATTACACTCTTCGAGGTTTCTGCAATTTAGTAGAAATGGAGGAGCAAAATGCCTTAACACTCTAGATTATATATATATTATATAAAATAGAGGAACAATCTTTGTTGTGTTCAGTTTCTTTGCAGATAGCAAAATGTACAAATATGTTAAACTTTTCTGGAGGACTACTGTTTTTAAAGTTAATTACTGTCTTTCATCATATATAGGTTTTGCACAAACATATTGGTTTGTACATCCAATTGACTCTAAATGTGACCAATCCAACATATAGCAAGTAAATGTTATGAATAGGTAAGGTATGTAGTGCCTTCTGTCTTAAAAGCAAGTGCCTCATAAAGAATATTTTCAAACACAACATTTATTTCTAATTCATGACACTGAAGCATCCATAGTTTTTAAAATACAGAATAACATTTTGTGACTTCTTACCCTTTGCCTAAAAAAGAAGGAAAGGCAGCCTGAACAACTGTTAATTTGAAAGCAGCCACTATGAGATACTTTTAAAAAAGCCAATGATAGAGAATATATGAGGAAAAAGTATATTCTGAAAACAGTTAAAGTGTTGTGCATATAAACACAAATGTACTTACTTTTGTAGGATTTTCATTACTTTTATGAGGTTTCCCATCCCTATTTAATTGCATACTACCTTCCTCAAGCCTAGCTAAGGTTATCTAAAGTCCTCTGAGTATGCACTGCCAAGTTTTACTGGGTTAGAAATGTAGCTATATAAGCTGCATAGATATATGGGAAACAATAAATGTTTAGCCTTCCAGCTCATGAGAGAGCAGTGATCATGAAATAAGCGTAACAGGATGAAATTGATGCCACTTATTTGTAGGTATCTAGGTCTGCCTGTAAGAGAGGTCCTATCTACCAGCTTAGACATATAGCCTTTTGGGATAAGAGAGTTCCAAACAGCTACTTCAGCCAACCTCATTATGGCACATAAAGGAAACAGCTACACTCTGGTCTTCATAAAAATGAACCCATGGGAGATTTCTGTAGCTCCTGTTTCCTTCTAATAGTATATAGATTTCATTGTGTCTATTCAGAGGAGTAAGAAGGATAGACCACTGGTGAATTTCAGTTTAGTCAGAATGGTATATGATAATGAAACAGAGGAAGAGTTATTTCATCTCAGTCCTAATGACCTCATTCCTAAATAGAAATGCAAAGAAATCTACCCCAAATTAGATGGAAGATGTGGGAAAATGCATAGCACTAAACTCCTTCTCAGTCCAGCCCCTTAACAGAAAAAGAACACATTAAAAAGTGAAGTTATTTACCAGATCAATGTTAAAAAAAACTCTAGGGGGAAAATTCATGAGTGTTTGCAGCTCTATAAATTGTGGTTAAAATAATTTTTAAAAGTCCCCAGAATTTTATTGCAAGGTATAATTAACTGAACTGATAGATTAATCAATTAAAATTTCAGGAAGTTAATCAGGTAGGAGTTGAATTTTAATTGATGGACTCAAAATGAAAAGCCAGGCTTTCATTTTTGGTGGGGAGGGAGCTCTTGAGTTGTTATAAAAATGGATGGGAAAACCCTTAAAGGTGGACTATCCTTTCTTTTTTAATTTCTTTTTAAATCTGATACTGCCTTTTTATACAGCTGTACTCAAGAGTGCGTTGCAACCAATAAACTTGTGGTAAGCTTTTGTTTAACATAAATGTACCTTATTCCACACTTTCTCCACTACCTCCCAAAGATACACATATTTAAGTACAAGAAAAGAGACTGAAATTGAACAGATAAATTAAGAAATTAAAGGCAAATGACTGATCAACTCAAAGTTCTTAGGAGGCTGAGAGCCTAGATTTTTTTACTCACATTAAAATTAATTCATTTGCATTGTAAGTACACTTTTCCACCAAAAACTCAAAGCATATGCTCCAACGGTAATTCATAAGTGATAAAGACAAAAAAACCCCAACAACATTGTAACTGTCAGTTGACTTGAATGAAAATGGAGTTGCTGTGAAATGTGGATGATTTCTGCACCTGTCAACTGGAAGTCATCACCTGTTCCACTGTGGCAGTTTGCTTGGTCATCATCACATTCGTCCATAAGGTTGCTGTCTGCGGTGGGTTGGAACTGATGTAGGTACTGAAACAAAAATCCCAGTGTGGCTCAGTTAAAACATACTCTTGGATCTTGTTCACCAAAGGGATGACTCTGTGATGAATGAAGTCATTTCTTTCAGTAGCAAGACCTTTCACTTTGCACAGGAAACCTTCACTTCCTTTTTGTCATTTTCACATACAACCACTATGCATTAAATAAGCAGCAGCATAACTGCCCCTTTCATGGACCCCAAATACACTGCCTGAAGCAACCACTTCACTCTGCCTAATGGTAGGACTAATTCTACAGTGTACAGGTGTTGCTTGTTCTACCTTTTGATTACACATATATGTCAAAATAGAAGCATCTGTGGAGAATTGTAAAACTTGCCCTGCCTCACAGCCACATCACAAACTGTTACTGAAAATTTTGCATGCATGAGTTGCCACAGCAATGTGCCATGCAGCAAATGTCACATTTCTATAATCCCTATATGTATACGGATAGTTAATATTGTTGGTAAATAAAACAAAGGTCTACACTGGTTTTGGACATGTCAGGGTCCTCAGTGGAGGGAGAAAATGAAGCATGATGCATTAATTGGCTAAAGTTCCCATCCAAATGTATTGCAACCTACTCCACAAAATCAAAATAAAATGAAAGCAATGAATAAATACTATTCCTATCTGCTTTACTACTGTGGTGCTAACCAGTGGTGTATTCACCCAACAAGGATTCAAAGAGTGCAAGAGGAGGATACTATGACATTAATGGCAATTGGAAAAGCAGCAGAAACCAAATGTGTCCCAATCAGAACAGTGGTTAAGGAAATATAGTGGGCCCTTCCCTTGCACAGGGGAGATATTTTCTCCGGACCCCCCCCCCCCCCCGCATCAGGGGCATTGCGCATATGCTCAAGCCCCATTGCTTTGCCTCTATTTCATTAGTTTAAGGAAATTGAAACATACCAGTTTGAAATGAATGGGGCTTGTGCACATGGCGGTGCAGAAGCACAGACATGCCATGGGCACACATGCCATTATCTCTTTCAGGGTGTGCTGGCCCTTCTTCCACAGCAGCTTTCAGAATATGCTGAAATTTCAGTGCGCCTGCGTAAGGCATGCCTGCATATAATGCAGGAGCACTGTAATGAATGTAACAGATTAATCTTAAATTGGGTAATTTACCTTCAATTTCACAGCCCAGTAGTTCCATCCTTAGTCCCAAACCACCATGGGTGGCTCTTTCAGGATAAACACGAATGAATCTTGTTGTTATAGGTTCAAAGGTACGGAGTTCAGGAGTATCATAGTTAGTGTTGCCTTCAAAAACCTGTAAAAGGCAGATACACAGGACTTTATGACATCAGCCTGTTGCTTTGCCTCTATTTCATTAGTTTAAGGAAATTTAAACATACCAGTTTGAGAACTTTCATTATCACACATCCCTTCAATAGTGCTAAAGTGCTGCTTCAGTGATCTTCCCATACTCTCTCTTTTGCATGATCTCCACAACCCTGCCTTCCTGTCTTATGCCCTATCCAGTACACCTTTAAGTTTTTATTATTTTTACTGCAAGTAAACAATTATAGCAATGCAATGAGATTTTTAAAAAAAAAAAAAAGAAAAAGAAAAGGAAAACAGCTTGCTTGGTAATAGTGAGAGAGAGTAAGGGGAGAAGGGGAGGGGAGGTCTCCAACAATAGAAAATGGTAGAAGATAATGTAATTAGGAATATATTAACATTTGGCATTGTATCGCATGGGCTACATGCGATGCCATTTTAGAAGCACAGGAAATGAATTTAGCTATATTTCTGGGGAAGACGCCATTGACTTGGAAGTCAACCATGCTATTCCTGTTTCATTCCTCTGGCCTATTGTTAAACTTGCTACATCTCTGCAAGAGATTGGTGAAGTCCTCTGGATATTGCTGGATTGCCCCTCCCGGTATTCTCTACCTCTAGCTAGGTTGGCTGTAGCTGCTGTGAGCTGCAGTCCAACAACCTCTGCAAGGCTTCATGTTCCCCAGCTCTGTTCTTCATCAGTCTCTCCTGCCTGTATGCAGTAGAAGAGCCATAGAAAAATGAAAAAATGCCTCAAGTTTCATGTGGTGGTTTTCTTGTGGATTGTCTTTTTTGCCTGAAGATTCTTTAGTCCATTAACACATGCTTCTGGAAATACTTGGCAGAGGAGGCTTTTCATCCAGTATGTTTCTGAATTGTTTATGTATATTATAACTAGAGACTAGGATTTGTTTTTCTGGATTACAACCAGTAGCCATGCTGTCTGGGAGATTACGGTAACTGTCATCCAAAAGACATTCAGCACTCTTCATGTGACCTACATCTGTAGAGTACTAAGGGGCTTTACAGACCGCCCTTTCTGGCCTTTCCCCCCTTGTTGCGCTGCAACTGCACAACAAAAAAAGGAGTGCGGTTTACTTGCTCCTTTTTTGTGGTGCAACTGCACCGCAGCAGATAGATACTGCTGATAAGTTGCGCCACAAAAAAGGAGCAAGTAAACCGTGCTCCTTTTTTGTTATGCAGTTGTGGCGCAACAAGGGAAAAAGGCACCATTACATGCCTTTGCGCCGCCACAACTGTGCAGTTCCATCTGGAAGCTGCACAGTTGCGCCAGTGCCATTACATACACCGTGGAAACAGCGTTACGTAATGACGCCAGTGCCATTACATGTTAGGGTTTGGGAGCATGTAAATGATGCACGCTCCTGAATCCTAAAGATGCCGCCAGAGTACATCTTCATGCCTGTCTCTTTTGGGCCTAAATGTCCTTGAGTGCCACTGAATAGGCTACTATTTCCACTTTAGAGGTTAATCATATGTCTGTCACCAATAACCAGCATTCTTTGGTGGACCATGAAGGTTATGGTAAATCATACTCTAGGTATAGTGAAAAAAACTAGTCCATGTCTTCTACCCCCAAACAGAAACATGTAACTTTTATCTGGACCATAATCCTGATACAGTGGGCCCTTACTAATTGTGGAATTTGGTTCTGGTGCCCTCCCCTGCAGAAGTAAAAATAACACAGATGGTGGTGATGTGCATGTGGACACATCAGGGCAGCCATGTGCATGTTCCACCATTTAATAATATGGGATGTGGTGATCCACAGGTGGTCAGATCCATAGATCACTAGCCCACCAATACCAAGGATATACTGTACGTGAACCTTCTTAAACCTTTTATCTTAATTTGCCTGAAATTTGCTGTTTTAATTTGGTATTATACCAATGCTAAATTCTGTTCCTGAAAATGCTATTCATACCTGGGTTCTCTAGAAGTAAAAGATGCATAGAAATACAGAGAAAAAGCCATATGCATATGTTTTACATTTCTTTGAACAAAAGCTGGCTTGATTACAATCACACTCCCTTGGAATCCAGACTGAAGATAATGATGGCATTTTAGGGAATCTCCAGTTTTTAATCTTCCTTCTTTCCTACTATATTTTGACAAGAGCTTCAGCTGGCAAAGTACTGAAGCTTTTAAGAGTGAAACAACACACTACATGAACCAGCACATTCATTCTTAATGACCCAAAAGCTAAGAAAGTAGGGGACAAAAGAAGGAAAGAAAGAACACCCACGTCTGGCTTCCTTGTTCATCCATGGTAAATTTGGGGGTGGGCCTACAGGAAAAGGCCAATTACTGATCTTGTATTGCTTTACTAGTTTTCCTCTCAAAATAAATGTATAGGAAAGCACTGAATGCTAGCAATTCTAGAAATAACTCCAGTTCAGCATATTAAGATCTTGACTTCTCAAGCTACTGTTCCACTCTTTTTCACTGTTTTTAACCCATAAATTATTTTTAGGTGATATAGGGACTAAATCAGAAATGGGAAACCTCTGGTCCACAGGGCAAATTTGGCTTAAGTGGCCAGTCTATATGGCCCATGGATCCCTACTCATCCCTGAAGTTCCACTTGATTAGAAGGGCCAAGATAGCATCTGATCCATACCTCTAATACTATAGCTAAACTTTTACTGTCCCAACATAGGTGGTAGAATTCAAAGATATAGCCATGTTAGTCTGTAGAATGTAGAAAGATCTTGTAGCACCTTTGAGACTAACTGAAGCAAAGAGGTTGGCAGCATGAGCTTTCATAGACTTCAGTCTATTTCCTCAAATGCATAATGAAGGAAAGGGAGGAAAGTGAAGTCAACTGTGCAATCAGCTGACATATTAAAATATCATCTAGGTTTGCTTCACTCTTGCATCTTTCCTGGTTGAAGAAGAAAGGGGGAAATTGGGCTGTGCACTAAAGATGTAATTTTTCACTAATTTCATTTTTGTAGAGAGCAATGAGTCATTTTAGCAATTTCCTCCCCTATTCGAGAAAGAAAATTGTGCAGTTTATGAATATTATTTACAGTTTTGGGACTCATTCTGTGTAAAAAATTCACATGTGGCTGTTTTGCACAGAACACATCATTTTCTGCACAGAAAGAACATTTTTGGTACAAGATATAATATTTTGTTATAGGGATAATATTTTCTGTGAAGAAAATGGTACCTGCCATCCTGTTGATGAAGCACAATGGTGCAAGTCAGACTTGCGCCTTTGCAACTCACTTTTTTGGTTGTTGCTGTGACTGGAATTCTGTTCCATGCAATGACCAACACCCCCAATCTACCTTGGAAGCTGGAGAACAGGGGGGATATATCATTTTTATGTTGCTGGAGAACAGGGGGGATGAATGGGGATATATCCACTGCTTTTTGTAGCTTGATGCACTGCAAGGGCTTCACCTGCAGATTGCTCACAAGGGCTCCTGGAAGGTCCTGTTGGATGACTGTGCATCCAGCTACAGGAAAATAGCTGGAGTATTTCCACTCACCTCCAACAATACAGAAATGGCTGTGTTGGAAGAGGGACTGCACCACTTACAAGTTGATTTTTGGAGGGCTAGCACCAGGAGATGTAGCTATCGAGATGTAGCTACATAATCCACATACGTCTCCGAAGGCAAGATCTTGGCTACTGTTTCCTGTTCAAAAAATGCTTCAGTTGGAAACCTAACTCTGTGCTGAAGTGGCATGTGATTGTTTTGTGTAGAGAATGTAATTTTCTGTGCAGTAAACCATATTTTTATGTGCAGAAAGAGCCATTTCCTGTACAGAAAAATGCTGTTTTGTATACAAATCTAACATGTGAATTTCACACCGAATACATTGTCCAACTGCCATTTTCTGCCCAGAAGATTCTGCTTCCTGTGCAAAATAATCACATGAATTTTACCACTGGCATATGAAATAGTGATTTAAATTTCCAATTTGAAAGGAAAACATAGGAAAACTGATGGATCATCATTGAAGGTGCGAACAAAGTGGAAATGCATACAAGTATAACAAAACAAACAGTTAACTTTGCCATACTGGGAACAAGAATGAAGGCTGCAAAGGTCAGGGATTCATTAACCCTTTCTAAATGGTGTAGCACTCAGACACAATAATTAATGTGTATTTATTCAGACATAAATTCCAGTGTATTGAAAAGGTGGGCTTACGAATGAAGCATCAGTGACTCAAAATCTAATAGAATCTGTTGATTTACTGAGATGATTAAGTAAATATATCCCATTAAAGATGATTGGGAGGGTGTGGTTATTTATCCCTATCTAATTTTTAGTTATTAGGATTTATTTTACAATTAAATTATGTTTCAAACATTACAAAGCCTCCTACTGCATAAGACAGGCGATGAAATGGAATACTATTTACAGTAAGGCACAGGCAATTGTAACTATGGAATCCAGCCTTAATTATCATTTAAATAGCAATATATAATAATGGAAACTTTTCTGTAAAAGGTTTCAGAACGATGTACTGACATACAGGCACGGAATTCAATAGTCGTTTAATGGTCCCTTGAATCCTAATTATACTGAATCATTGTCTTGTGTCAGCTGTGTAGTCTAGACCTATCTGTGATTTAATTATGACTGTTCATTCATATGCACCAATCTTTTCAGAATGGGGCAAGGGGAGGAAAGATGATATTATTTCATGTACTACTAGGTTTATTGGATTGTTTCAAAGGAAATGAACCATATTTGCAACAGGGGAAAAAATGAAGCTGCCTTATAAAAAATCACACCATTAGTCTATGTAACCAAATATTGCCTTCATAGTTTCTAATCAGGTATTGCATCACCAGCCTAGCAAATGTAGTCCAGATCCCAGAAGAGTTACATTTTGACTGTAACTCCCCAAATCCACCCAGTGGCCAGGCTAGCAGCGTGATTCTGGAAATTGTAATCTAAAAGTAACTTTTTCAAGTCCCCAGCTACTCTGACTAGAAGTGACTGTGCAGGGTCTCTGGAAGAGAGTACTTTGCACAATGATGACCCAATCTCCCTTGAAACTGGTGATGGCACAGGTTGAACCTATTTCATGTTACCTAACAATGAACTGTTTTCCTCAATAAAGAGTACAGTAGGTTTTAGAGAGACTCCAAAAGAGTAATTACATTTCAAAATGTGGGTTCAGATTACCAGAAATAATGTAAAGGGGCATGTCTTTGGGCATGGGAATAATGGGAAAATACTGGAAATAGATAGGGAGAATGGAAGAGAAAGGGAAACAATGTTCATGAAGTTCATGTAAATCCATGTAGATGGAATTCCAGGTTTGGATGCTAACAATGGCTGTCATCCTGTTCAATATTAAAAAGATCATAGGAGGGATTTAAGATCTCTTAACTTTTAGGATTCACATTTATGGTTGAGAGTGAGTTAAGCTGGCCTCATTGGACATGTTGAGATAAACAGCTGTGGCAGGATCTCTCAGAAACTCTTCAGTTGGGCCACTGACTGGTTTGAGAGGTAAGTCTTTATGGAGATAAAATTGGCTGAAGCAACTATGAAGATGGAGCTCTGTTGTTGCAGCTACGACTGCCAATGCAGTCTCAGCCCACATTATTAAAATAATGTCTGGATTCATCCTTTATTATTACAGTTAAGGCCAGGAGCTTGATTCTATGCTTGTTATTGTAGGGTGTTAGGAGAGGCACATGTTTGTAAGAGGACTTGGATTACACAGCATCCTCCTCAGATGGAACTGTTTGGCATCATCACTGCTTATCTTCTGCAAGAAATTTAAGAATACTGTAACATTTGGTTGCTGACTGGGATTGATATATACAGGTTGAGTGTCCCTTATCCAACATACTTGGATTTTGGAATATTTGTATATACATAATGAGATATCTTGGAGATACTGTATGACCCAAGTCTAACATGAAATTCATTTATGTTTCATATACACCTTGTAAGCATATGAAGATAATTTTATATATAGGGTTTTAAATAATTTTGTGCATGAAACAAAGCTTTGTGTACATTGAACCATCAGAAAGCAAAGATATCCATGTGAATAATTTTGGAATATTTTGGATTTCAGAATTATGAATAAGGGATACCCAGCCTGTATATTCTTTGGTTTGTTGATTATTTTGACAATGTTATTTTTTAAAATACAGTTTTGCTTCTTTTACTCATGTTACAACACACTGTTTATTTTATTTCCTATGTTTTTAAATCACATTTTTGTCATTTTAAGTCACTCTGAATATCTTGTATAGAAAAGTGGTGCAAACACTTATTAAGCCAATTGTGTAGTGCAGCTGGTTGTTATAGCAAAATCTATCGTATTGTGTTCTCCTTCCAGCAAGGTAGTGAATAGACTGTATTTCAATTCAAGAAGCAGAACTACTTTTAATTTATTATTTTAATCAGTGTAGTTACCCTTGCGTACAGCCAAGCTTGATTAACATTTTTAAAATACCTAGGCCCTATTTGAAAATTCAGCAGCATCTTAAATCCAAGAAATTTATCAAATTTCCCCATGGAAGAAACATATTTAAATGTGTTGAATATTTTAGTAGGATTATAAGTGTTATAAAACATGACTTTTTTTAAAAAAAGTATTAATCTCTGAAGCTTATTTCTGTTAGAAATGAAAACTCTGAGTGGACTTAATGTATTTGCCAATGTTCATTTTTGCCAAGACTTCTAGTTTTGACAGTGATGGCAATTGCCTTGAATTTAATATCAGGAGGGCAAACAGCATAAGGTATGGCACATCAAAAGCATATGTTGCTCTCTATTTTTTCCCCAGGCTTTGGAAAGATATGTCAAAACAAGATGTATTTATTTATTTATTTTACACAAGTGGTTAGATCTCATTGCTAGATTCACTCACTCTTCACACTTTACAGTGAATACTTTACTTGCAGTATCAAGGTCATTTGAAGCAGACTTGCTTTTGCATTGATTTCCAAGAGAAAATGGAAAAGAAATGGTTGCAGCTGTTCTAAGCCACCCAGGATGATATAATGATTGCAGTTCTGAATTATGATCAGGGAGGACAAGGTTCAAATTCCTGCGTAGGTGACCATGGCCAGTCACCCTATCTCAGCCTAAGCTGACTCACTGGATCGTTGGAATGGGGAAAAACATTATTCCTGGAGGAAGGGTAAGATATACACATCATAAATGCATATAATTAAGAAGAGCTGCAACACTCCAAGGTCTGGCCAAATATTTTCAAAAGATTTGCACGGAAACTGGGCCTCGGGAAAAAAAAAGAGAGTTTGAATGCTTTTGACACCTCCAGCCTTACAGAAACCAACTGTCACTGTTCAGGAACGGGCCTGTGCATGAGTACCAGACATTCACATTCATTCAGAAACAAATGAAGCAGCAAATACTTTCTCTCAAGACATCAGTCCTAGTCTCATAGTATACAAACACCACTACATTCTTGTCAGAAATGTCATTCATTTCTATTAAATGTCAGCTTCCCGGTGTCAGAAAACCCTCTGTCTTCATCTTGAGAACAAGGCTGTTTGAGATACAACAGAGGAATGTTACATCTGAGAGGCTGATGGGCGTTCAAGGGAAATGGAATGTCAGATAATTTCTTATGGGATATACAGAATCCATGTATACTGGACAAGATCAGAAGCCTTATCTGCTTACAATCCTACTGATGCTTCAAACTGGATTATTTTATCTACTTTTTGACAAGTGGGATTCTACACCTTTTCCTTTCTTGTCCCAATGACAGCTCTGCTTGGTGAGAGAGGCCACATGTTAGAGTAAACCTACCCTGTCTACTCAGGGTAGGCGCTGCAAGAAGAAATCCCAGTAGAGTTTGGAAAAGTTTCTCCTTTAGATTATAATTCTCAGAATGCCCCCAGACAGCATGGCCACTAGCTGTGCTATGTGAAATTTTGGAAGTTTAGTCCAATGCCTAGATCCAACTGTTTGTCTCAGAATACTGAAAATAGGCCATTAACATATATGTTCCATGGTCTTATATGTTTAGCTAGATTGGATTTGCCCCCAGCCCGAGTAGCTTCCAGGCTCTGATCCTGGGCTTCTGGTTTATAGTACGAGGAACCTGGGCAATTACATGACTTGCAAGAATAAAAAATAACTCATGGCTGCTGACTACCTCTGTCTCCCCGGAGATATTAAATTTTTGTCACGGAGAACAAAAAACTGCCACTCATGTCCAACTGCTTCTGCACATTGAGGATTACTCTTGCTGTGGGGAGCATAAAAAAGATGAGGAAGGCAGACACCTATACATTGACAGTAACAAAACAGGTATTTGCCTTCATTTACTGCTTTGGTTTGATTAGTTTTATCAGTGCAAATGTAAGACACTCACTGCACATACCATCACAACCCCCTCAGAAGAATATTACCAAGACTTAAATGAATGGGTGTATTTATAATAAATATTAATCCTCCGAAAATGACAAGGCCAAAATGATCTTGTATTGATTTCAACATGCCAAGTGTTCTAGTAAGATTGAAAATAGGGCCTCTGAACTAAAGTCAGCTCTGGTGTTTGACAATGATAGACAAACATTTCCTCTCCATATTTGTTGCTTGATGTAACAACATATAATCCAGCATGTTTACACAAGACAAAGAAAAATATGGATTAGAATAACAGGGTAAGACACATGATACAAGTTCACTGTGTAATGATCAGCAAAGACCAATATGACAGACCTTTGATAGATACATCGGAAACTATCTCATATCAATCAGGCTAGCTAGCTAGCCCAGTACTGTCTACTCTGACTTGCAACAGCTGTCCAATGTCTCAGGCAAAAAGAAGTCTGTCATACAGCAGTGGCTGGTGGCTTCTCAGGCACTTTGGCTGTGTGAATACTCTGGGTTTTGGTCCAAACTTCAAGGATTTAGCCAAGGTTCTAAACTCTATCTATCAAACAGGTTCAATACCTTAGACAGCTCCTTCAAAAGCCCACAGCATATTCATCACCCAGTTGACACAGAAGTCACAAGCTGCCACTGCTTTTGTATCATTTGCTGGCAGATCATTTTTAAACTGGAGATGCTAAGGGCTCAGCCTGAGACCTTTTGCATGCAAGTCCTGTCTCTACATTACACAGTTCTTCTTTACTACAGAATGATTACAAGCTCACCTTAGCCTTCTTTTTGCTGGCATCCATAATCCACTTCCAGTCTGATCCATTGTAGCTGTATCCAAGCTTGAATTTCCTCATGAAGACCTTGTTCTCTCTGTGTTTACCTCCCTGGACAATTATGCCTCGCACTATCTTCTCTTCACCAAGGTCTATTTGGAGCCATTCCTTTGCATATGTGTGTGTGGCAGGTGGGGGTAGTGCCCACCCTACTCGACTAGTTATAAGACGGACATTTTCTGGAATCCAGTTTCTTTCAAATTCATTTGAAGCAGTAATCTGAGAGTCTGTGATCAGACCAGATACCATACCAAGCATGCCAGAGCAAGGATAATCTAAAGAAAGAGAAGAGAATTATATAAGAAGATGTTTTAAGTGGTCAAAGCACTTCATACAAGTTTTTTAAAGTAATTCTTTCAACAAACATATACAATAAATCACTGGTCAGGATTAGGCAATACTATACGCAGGGTCAAAATGCTATGAGTTTTGGAGCATTCATTAGATGTTGACAGGCTGGAACTAAAGAGAGAGCTAGCAAAAGGTAACAGCAAACTTCCTCTGAATAAATCTTACCAAGAAAACCATAAGGTTGTCAGATATTGGACTCCACTTGAAGGCACATAACAACAACAAAGACCAGAGTAACTAAAAAGACTTAGACACATAGCTGTGTTAGTGTAGAATATTAGTATGTGAAGGGATCTTGTAGGACTTTGAGATTTACTGTGTGAAAGCATTTCTCAATCTCAAAGGTGCTACAAGATCACTTTCCATAAATTCTGTACCCCATCTTAGCACTCCTAAGCCATTTAGTTGGTCCATGTTTCTAGAAATAGCCATTTTAGAACATGTTAAGTAACAATACACACAGCAGGCCATGTGTTGGGCATGTTTTCACAATCCTGTTGGTAGCCACAATGGCAAACTAATGATGACAATCCTTTGCATGTTTATTCAGGTACAAGTCTCACTGTGTCCAACAGATCTCATTGGAAGGTAAATCTGCAGAAGATAGCAGCCCTCTTATGTTTATTTTCTGTTCTATTAAAATATTTATAAAATAAGAATAGTTAATGTCAGTTCTGTTTATAAGAAAAGAAAATATCTTAGTCCTTACCTGTTATTTTGCATCCATATACTTCAAATCTTAGCGATATGCCAGTTTCCCAGCTTGCAGGTTTAATTCTAACAAAACGTGTCAGAACTGGTTTGGGGAAAGTTCTGTAAGCAATATCAGTGGGATTGGTGTTCCCCATGAACACCTACAGAAAGAGAGGAAGACATCAAACTTCTCTTGAATATATTTGAATATATCCCTAAATATATGACAATTAATAACAATAAATATACTTCACAAAGCATGGTGGGGATATTGATTAAAAAAACACCACAAACTATCATTGAGTTCCTGTGACTTCTGGGGACATTGTTGCTGTGTGCCTTCAAGTCATTTCCAACTTATGTCAACTCAAGGTGAACCTATCATGGGGTTTTCTTGGCAAGATTTGTTCAGAGGGGGGCTTGCCTTGCCTTCCTCTGAGGCTGAGAGGATGTGACTCACCCTAGATTTTTATTCTTCTTTAATTGGTTTTTATTCTAGTTTAATTGGATTTCAACAAAATGTTTTTACTTATGAATCTGTATGTGTTTTAATCTCTTTTAAAGTTTGCTAAGTGCCTTGAGTCCCTTTGGGGCATGACACGTGTGTGTGTGTGTGTGTGTGTGTTTCACTGACCTTCTCTCGTCAAACAAAAGAAACAATAATGCCATACAACATGCATCTGTTTTGATCGTTTAAAGAATTTCTACCAGAAGAAAGTCAAATTCTCCATTGACTGAGTTTAAGGAAGGTGACTAATTTCCTTCTTCATTAAACAATGCAAAACGATTTCCTGATCTTAGGCATTTTGCCTTTTATGGACAGTACTTCTTACACATACCCCAGGTTTCCTGTTTTGTCCTTTTCTCGGATCAGATTAGACCAAAGGAAGTTGGCGATCTCATCAAACAAACTTTAACTTATCAACGTATGCACTTAACTTGTTCTTCATCTTCACAGTGGAATTAGTCTATTTGAAACCATTCATTCTCTGTCTCAGTCAACAGACAGCCTATTGCATTTAATTTTCCCTGACTTGCACCTTCTATATTTGATCTGTTTCTTCCATCACAGGCTTGCTAAGAATTGCTCTTCCTCTCTTAATGGGAAGGAAGTGGCCATGGAAGAATATCAGCATGAATGTATTGCAAAAATTGACTATATTTACTACCAACCATCTGTTCAATTTATTAATATTAATTGCACAGGGAAGCTAAGCCAAGCCTGTGGTAAAGCCTGGCTTTTCTCAGTATAAGAAGACAAACAGGATGAAACAGCAAGGCTGTTATCTGTTATGCATGATAAGAAAGTGTAGTGAAAGAACAATTGTTGCTTTCTGCAAGACTTTTAGGAATGCACTAAGAACCAAAAGCAATAGTGAGAGGTATTTTATGCTTGATAAATCTTGCTTAATATCATGATGCATATATCAAATCAAACAACAGATATCTATCTCCACCAGTGACTCTCTTTCTCTATCTTTCATGCACACACAAAAAGGAAAATGGAATCTTAACCAAATCCTCCTCTTAATGAAACAGAATACATACAGTAAAAGTCTGCGTGACATGAAAAATATTGTACAGGCATTCGTCTGGATTCACTTACTTCCCATTTGTGGTTTGGAATTTCTGCAGACGGGAAGCCAGGAGGGGCAAAATGGCGCATACAACCATTAAAAACAACAAGGCTCCAATATTTGTGGTTTTTCCTATTCATGGGAGGGAGGGGTCCAAAACGGGTCCCCCATGAATCAGAAGGGATGACTGTATTTCCAATTGGACTAACTTTATGAATTGGCACTATCCTTGTTACCGTAACTGCCAGCTCTCATAACTCAGGCCTAGCAAAATGATGTTCTTCTATACTAAACCTTTTCCCTCTTGTACTTTCTCTAAACAGAATTTCACAGTCAAAGCACTCCTGACAGACGGTCATCCAACCTCTGTTTAAAAACCCCCAAAGAAGGAGACTCCACCACATGCTGAAGGAGTGTGTTCCACTGTCAAATAGCTCTTAGTGTCAGGAAAATCTTCTTAATGTTGAGGTGGAATCTTTTTTCCTGTAATTTAAAGCCATTGCTCTGGGTCCTATTCTCTGGAGCTGGAAAAAGACAATTTGCTCCATCTTCAGTATGACATCCCCTCAAATATTTAAACAGGGCTATTATATATCTTATCCAGGCTAAACATACCCTGCTCCCTTTGTCTCTCCTCATAGGACATGGTTTCCAAAACTCCTCCAGCTTCTCAACATGCTTTTTGAACTGTGGAACCCAGAACTGGACACAGTATACCAGGTAAGGCCTACCCAAAACAGAATAAGTGGTACCAATACTTCCCTTAATCTAAACACTCTTTATGCAGTCTAGAATCTCATTAACTTTTTTTTTGCTACAGCATCACACTATTGACTCATATTCAGGGAAAAGTATTCTACTCCCCTCACACCTTTCTGAAGCTCTGTTCATATCTAATAAATAAATATTTATTTTATTATTGTTATTATTATTATTATTGGACTACTGCTACAGCTAGTCACGTAGCTAAGAAATACTCAAAGCTAGCCTATGTCTTCTCTCTCTTTTTACAACTAACTTGTGTGTGTTTATCTTTCATTATCATTCATCTCTGTCCTGCCTTTTAACCTATTGCAGTTCACAAAATAAATATAGCCATGATTATATTCTAAATCCCAATAAACTTTCTTCTGACAATATAAGAACATAAAGGTTCAAAACTCTCTCTGAGATCACTCTCTGAGGACATCAGCACAGGTTTTCTTGCTTGCCTGCTATCAGAGGTGGTTAAACTGCTGACTTTAAGGGAAAGGGCCTTTTTAGTGATGGCCTCACTTATCTGGAATTAACTTCCATTTTGAAGTTCATCAGCCTCCCCATTTGCCAGTCTTAATTATTTTCACTGCTTATTGGTTAATCCTATTTTTCATTTGTTTTATAGTGTTTACATTATATTTATTGTTTTATTTATATATTTAAAACAATATTTATAGTTTTATTAATTTGTTTTATTTTAATCTTGCATACTGCATTGAGAGTTTTACCACTGAATGTATCATTAAAATAATTGCAATTATATATAATGAAAACTATAGCTTTGTTGGGTCAGACTAATAATCTAGTCTGGCATCCTGTTTTGCAAAGTGATTATTCAGATGCCTCTGCGAAGACCATGGACAGAGCTTGAACATAACTGTCCTTTTCTACCATTCCTTCCCAGCAGCTAATATTCTATAACACACTATAAAATCACCACAGCATCAACATTACACAAAATTACACATCATCACATTTTGACATCAGTGCTATAATCACAGCTGACAATGTCTATAGTCTAGCATCCTGACTCTTTAACTTTCCTCCCCATACGCTAAAACTGTGCTCTGCTGCCATGTTTACAGTGCAGTACAGAGTAGTCTTGAGTCCATTACACCAAGACAGAGAGGCAGGACTCAGCTGTTTCAGTAAAAGTGCGAAGCTGAAACTTATATTAGTGAGAGGATAAGAAATGCCATATGCAATAATAGCTTCCAAAATCAATCTATCCAAGCCTTGAATATTGTCTAAGTAAGAATGGGTTCATGCTTGAGCAAACCATAGCCAAGTTGTTTAGAGACTGGTCACTGTGGCCAGTCAGTTAGGAATGGGCTATAACTGTATTTAGCCACATCATAGATACTTGATCCCCCCTCCACCACCACCATTGTTCCAATCTCACCCAGGATTTCTTCCTGCAAATTTAGATGGCTCATCATTCTCTTCCCTCATCTTCATTCCTGCCAGCTGGGATGAAGCCCCTGATGCAATGCAAGAATTATAAACTACAACCAGGGTCGTGATGCAGGAAGGCAAACAGAGGAAGAAATAGAAACAACGAAGCCAAAGTTCCAAAAGCCCAAGAGAAGGCAAAACAACAAAACACTACAGTGGTCCCTACACATTCGATGGGGTTAGGGGTGAAGGACCCTGTGAATGTAGAAAAACCACACACAAAAAAACCCACGACTATTCTTTTTATCTGAGAGAACACTTCTGTAGATGTTGATCACAGAACCATGCTAAAGGACCTACAAATACCTAGAGAAGAGTTTGCTTTAGGAACTTATAGGTTCTCCAGCATAACTCTATGGTCAAAATTCTGGCAGAATGGCACTAGAGGACCTAGAGATTCCTAGAGAAAAGATATTAATCAAAACCACAAATAATCACAGTCACAAAAGTCAAAGTAACAAATGTGCAGGACCAACTGTATAATTATATGCGGAAAAATCCCCAACAGAGGACTCCTGTAGATCTCAATGCTGTAATCATCATTTCACCTCTGGCTAGATGAACATGCTTCTGTAGTCCTGTCTGTTCCTTATAAAGCATGGAATGGCTGTGACAGGGAGCTTCTTGGTCTTAGGTTGTACTTAATAGGATGCTAAATCCAATGGTATTTGCCATTTCCTAGCCTGCAACAATTGGTTGTTTTACTATAGGATTATTATTTTACCTTTGTACATACAGGCTAGCTAAGTCTAATGTAGCAAGTGTTTTTTTAAAGGAAAGAAAACCTATTGGGGAAATACTGTGAAACATTTAACACGAGGAAGAAACTTTCAATATTTCAATATTCTGTCAACTTGTCTTACAAACGTTTGGAAGTTCTTTTTTCATTTGTGTATATAACAAAAAGAATAAATGATTTTAAGTATGAAGTACTCTAGAAACCCATGGGTAGTTAAGAACACTGCATGGGTGAAAATCCTTACCAAAGGTTTATTATTTCCATCTTTAACAGAAATCCAGTCTTCTCCATTAGAGCTGACATCCACTCGATATGTTTTCAAAAAATATTTTTTCTTGGTCTCTTTTGAGATGGCTCCCTGGGTCCCAATGGCAGAAACAAAGCGGAGAAGGCCAAGGTCCACCTACAGACAGAACAACAGAGAGAGAAACATGCAGAGAAGTGAAATATAACTATTGATCCCAATGTCTCATGCCTTGATTCAGCAGTGTGATCCAACAGGTGTGGCAGGGGTAAATGTTTTTTCCTACACAGAAAATTTGTGAGGAAAATGGAATTGTCATGCACAGTGAAAACCATAATAGTTTCCAACTGATTGTCCTCCACATAAATATTTACAATCCAAAGACATAGGTTACATCCACATTGCAGAAATAAGCCAGACTGAAACCACTTTAACTGCCATGGATCAATGGAATTCTGGGAATTGTAGTTTTGTGAGCTTTTTAGCCTTTGTCAAGAGAGCCTTGGTGCCATAACAAACTACAATTTCCAGAATTCCCTAGCATTGAGCCATGACTGTTAAAGTGGTACTGACCTGAATTATTTGTGCAGTGAGGATGCAGCCATAGATGTGCTAGCCTGGATCAGTATGCAAATGGATCTTGTGCAACTTTTGAGACTGAGGTCCAACTCACATTCCAGAAATAATCCAGTTTGACACCACTTTAACTGCCTTGGCTTAATGCTAGGGAACTCTTGGAATTGCAGTTTTGTGAAAAAATTAGCCTTCTCTGTCAAAGAGCTCTGGTGCCACAATAAACTACAATTCCAAGAATTCCCTAGCACTGAGCTAAGGCAATTAAAGTACTGTCACACTGGATTATTTCTGCAGTGCGGATTGGGCCTGAGAGAAAGACTTTGGTAGCATAAGCTTTTGCAGACTTAAATCTACTTCATCACATGCATGACAGTTCACTCCATACACGTGATGGAAGGAGACTTAAGTCTAAAAAAGCTTATGTTACCAACCTCTTTCTCTCAGTTATCTTTTTCCCAGTTCCAAAGGTACTACAAGAGCCCTTTGAATACTTGCATTTGTAAGTTTCAAAAGCTATGAACAGGTATTTGTTCTGTGGCCATTTGTTGTAATATTTTAATCCCCTTTCCTCCTTCTCACATCTGAAGGCAACTATCCCACTGACTGGTATTCCTATCTTCATGTTGATATGAATCCACAAGGCTATGGGTGGCAATGGTACATACGTAAAAGTATCTAGTCACAGATCTTCCAAACCTCTCCAAAATATCAAAGGACTCTCTGGAACAGCACTCTATGGCCCGATCTAGATGGGCACTATGCGGCGCTGTGGCGGCGCGAATAGGGTACGGGAGGGTGCAGCGTTTACACCCTCCTGAACCCTAGTGCGTATGGGTACCGCCATTTTAAAATGGCAGCATCCGGTGCGCTACCATGTCGTCATGGTGTGCGCAGTGTTTAAATACGCTGCGGGCGCCATGACAACATGGCACCACAGGAGAGCGCCAAGTGCACCCTTTCCACGGCGCAAAAAAGAGCTCCAAAACAGCTCCAAAACAGAGCTCTTTTTTTGTGGTGGGTGTTTGCGGCCTTTAAATGGCTGTGGCAAAGATGCAGGGAGAAAGGGGCCGTAGCGCCTGCTGCACCTCGCTTTGAGGCCGCGGGGAACCGGCAGTTTGCCGCTTCCCCACAGCCCCCGCACGGCAGCCTTGGCCTCATCTCGCCGCTTCTTAGGGTGGGTAGAGACCGCCCCTTTTGGGCGGTCCAAAAAGCCCCTATGAGATTTGAGGGGCTACTTCTGGAATGGAAAATCCCCAAATCTCCCTAAATTGTGTTCATGAAAACACTTTGTGTGTCAATGCACACAACATCTACTGCATTAACCTTCCTCACATAGCAAAGTACCTGTCTGCTGCAGAAACAAATAGTTCAGGGGTTAGATGAGACCAGGAATCCAATATAAAACATTCTGTTCCATGTATGTTTTTGAAGGAGACAGGGAGGGAGAGATGTTTTTTTAGTTTCTATGTAAACCTAATGAATAACCAATCATACTTCTTTATCTTGGCTACCCAAAATATGTGAAAACATTTGCTCGACTAGTCATGAGGAACAAACATTTAAACAACTGAATTTCTTAAGTACCATTATAATCAAAACCAAACATGCCTTTTCCTCTTAAAAATGTAGTGTTTGAAGACTGTATATACATGTTTGAATGCTTCTTGCACGTCACAAGCTTTTAAATTATTTTTGAAACTTGCAGGATACAGATTGTATGTCTCTAGTGTCCCACAAGCATCCTTTTTCCTGGAAGTATGTCATATGTCCAAAAGCAAGCATGGGGTGAAGTGGGTGGGTGGATGGGTTAAATCAACATACTCGGCATTCTCTCAGGGAAAGTATGAAGGAAGTCCGACTGAAGACAGAAGACTACTATTTAGATTTGTATGGCAAATATGCATGCCTTAAGACATAAAAATTCACTATCTTTGTGAAAGAGTACTGACTTCTGGTGCCTCTCCTAAATCTTTTTTTAAAATTTTACCAAAACTGAGTTTTACAATTTTATGATGTTCATACAAATTCATCCTGTCTTTCTCTCTCTATATATGCATGCCCAGACTTTACTGGTGGGATGTACTGGCGTGGCTGCAAGGTCATTGTTAGTTGTCATGAGAAATAATCAACTGAATAACAGTTGGAAAAAGTTTCTATGAGCGTCCTCCTCTTTTTGTTGAAATGCTTACTGCTTCACTTTTAGAAAATGTACAATGAAGTACAATAATCCAAAACCCACAAAACAGCGATACCTTTATTAGACCTGCCAAAATGCACAAAATACATGATGTAAGCTTTTGATGCTCCAAAACTTGCAACATGTATTTTGTGCATTTTGATTGGCCTAATAAAGGTATAGCTGTTTTGCAGATATTGGATGTTACTGTGTTTCACTTTTGTGTGTGCATGTGCCTCCAAGCTGCCTGCTGACTTATGGCAATTTCATGAAATTTATAGGGTTTTCTTAGGAAGGCTTACTCGGAAGTGGCTTTGCCAGTTCATTCCTCTGAAATACTGTAGAGCCTACAGCACCTGGTAATCCATCCAAGTACCAACCAGGACTGACGCTGCTTAGCTTTCAAGATCAGACAGGATCTGGTGGCTTTAGGATATTTTGTTCACTTTTACCTCCCTCCAAGAAGGGAGGGGTCACTGGTGAGTAACAAAATCTGTCCCATCTTTGCAGCAGGTGGTTTCGGAGCATTCAAAGTCCTTTCCAAATATGGAACGGGAGTTTTGTTGTTGCTGTGTGCCTTCAAGTTGTTTCAGACTTATGGTGACCCTAAGGAGAACCCATCATGCTGAGAGCATGTGACTTGCTTAACGTCATCCACTGCGTTTCATGGTCAAGTTGGGAATTGAACCCTGGTCTCCACAATCATAGTCAAACACAAACCACTATGCCACCTTAGTTCTTGGAAAGGGAATACTGAATCAAATAAATAAAAATACTTCCAAAATGGGGTCATAGGAAGACTACCCTTCTGTTAAGGATGCCTTATTATATTCTGGTATGGAGAAAACACCTCTCTAGCTTTGCTGTCATCCATTCTGGAGGCATGCCCCAGAAATTAATGATGCATACAAAATAAAAAAGTTACTTTGTTGCACCACAACATCCCAAATACTCCACACAGCAGGACCAATCACCATGCTGGTTGGATAGCAGTTCTCAAGAGTAACTTTTATATGTTTTGCTTGTATAGAACCAGCGGTGGTGATGGCTGTGCATGCAGTTTATCTGCCAGGAAATGAGGGGCTTTGCAGGGCCAGGAATGGTGGTGAGTGACACCTATGAGTTACCCTAGGATACTGCTCACCTTTGACATGAAGATTTGTTCAGATAGAAGGAAAACATTCTTGCTCCTAAAAATTGAGAAAAGGAGGTAGAATAGCCATGATTGGTTTGTTTTTAATGAAAGCAGGCATATAGGCTGCAGTTGGAAAGAAAAGTACCGTGGTGGATACGCTGCTTCATCCTTTGTCCTTTTTTTAAAATTAAAAATAATATTTAGGGCAGGGCAAGGAGTGGGGATCATGCCAATCAGCATCACATGTTGTTTGGATGAAAGAACAATCTGAAGGTTAATGGGGGGAATATCAGCATTATCTTGCAGATCAATCTCAACTTAAGTTGAAAAACTCTCCAAATTGCACAGTGCTGATTGTGAAGAGCATTGAATTTTTGAGTTGCGTCCAGTTATAGCATTCAATTCCAGGATGAAGGACTCTTTAAAAATCTAGATGCTTGAAGGGATGCAGAGCTGAGTTACTTAAACGAAATCCTTTCTTTGAAAAATCCAAACAGTTCTTGTGTTCTGAAATGATTATGGTCCCAGGCTCATACTGTTCAAAGTGATTTGAAATAACTCTAAGTAGAATTTTCACGTAGGAGTTTTTTTTCTCTCCCTCCACTTCTTTTTTATCTCCCCCCCCCTCTAAAAAATAATCAGTAAATGCTTCATTTTGAATGAAGTCAAGCAATGATCCATTATAAGAATTCTACAAATTAGAAACCACAGAAAACCCTAGTATCTGAGAATCAGGAAATGGCTACTTCTTTAGATTCAATAGCCTGACATTTTATTGTATTGTCAAATGGTAATTAAGTTATTGATTTTCCTTACTGAAGCAATTCCTTATCAATGCTACAATAAAGAAATCATAAAACAAAAATAACACCACTTCGGAAAGGATGAAAAAACTCCTGTTAGGCTTCCTAACAGAGCTTAACACATTTCTATTGTAGACCTCTTGTGGATCATAACGCTCCATTGCCCTTCCCCTCCCTTCCCAGGGTGCCCAGATGTCCTAACTGCTAAATATAGGACATTCACGAAAAATGAAGGACATTACAAAATAAAAGCTAAAAGCACTAATATATAAATTAATTTCACATGGTTTGTTTACAGCTATATTACATATACTGTATTTTATTAGGTACTCAACCATATTTTTCTGATGAACTTATCTTTTCTAAAATGCCTTGTTGACTTGCAAGATACTTATAAAAGTCTGAGCAAGACCAACACCAAAAATTGTACTTTACTAGCAACAAAATCTTCACTGAATTTACACGTAGACACATTTCTCAAAGGGGAACAGCAAATGTGATATTACTCAATGGGCTTCTTAGTCATGCTCAAAATGGAGGACATTTTGGAATTCTTCTTGGAAGGCTAAAATGTAGGACATGTCTTGGAAAAGGAGGATATCAGATCACACTGTCCCTCCCTCTCTCTCATACAAGCTAGTTTCTTCAGAAAAATACATCCCGCTCCCACAAATATCCAATGCACACACTCTCCTTTGGTTGTTACATTTATACACAAACCACCCCATATTTTCTTAAGACACGCACAGACTGGAAGGAAACCTCTGAGCTGCTCCTTTCCTAATGCTACCGTGCCCTTTCCTTTCCTTTTTTTTTTTAACCCTGCTTCTGCAACAAGAAATAGACAATCTGTCCCCTCTTCCTGATTTATTTCCCTTTCTCAAGACTGTTTCCCACCCACATTTTGGATCACACTATGGGAAATTTCCAGTAGCTGGTGGTAGGCAGAGCTCAGACCGGAGTTCTGAATTTAGGATTCTCACAAGATCCGGGGTATACCAGGAACCATGTAGTTTCCTAGGGACTCAAATGGAATTTTTGGGGACCTTTGGTTTTGTTTTTTCAAATATTTTTATTAACCATTCATATCTCCACAAGCCATAAAAAGTCCACATAAAAAAAAATAATAGAGACATTTCATACACCCATTTCTGCTTACACATACAGTATATATATTCCTGTATATTTCCCCTTTTTATTCATCCAAGTGATTTCTTTTCTTTTTTGGGAATTTTTGGGACCCTTGGAAGCCAGGTGTTTCAACAAGTCCCAGAAGAAATATACAAGGCATGCAAGAGGAGGAGGCACAAGGTACCAGTTAACAAGAAGTCCTTCTAAGCCTCATGTGCGGAAAAGGGCTTACTGAACCTAAATGCCCAAACAAACTTATCACACACACGGATAAGATTTAGGACACCTGCCAGGGAGATGGCAATGTGGGTGAGGGACTTTTTGGGCGTGGCTTTGGCAAGAATGGTTCCCTCCTTTTTAAATCAGATGTGGGCCTTTCTATTCCACCGGCTTGGGAACTGATTTACATAGGCTGCATCTGCACTGTGGAAATAATCCAGTTTGACACTCCTTTAACTGCCATGGCTCAATGCTATGAAATTCTGGGAATTTTTGTGAGACATTTAGCCTTTTTCAGAGAGCTCTGGTGCCACAACAAATTACAATTCCCCAAAGTCCAAAGCATTGAGTCGTAGCAATTATAGTGGTGCCAAACTTGATTATTTCTGTGGTGCAGTTGCAGCCATAATGGGTTTTCTATTATAGTACAGTAAGGTTTTTCATCTGTGCTTTGGAATTAAGGTTTTGTATGGTTTTGCTTTTATATACAGTTTAATATTAATTTAATTACAACTTTCGTACATTTTTATTTATACATAATAAATAATAAATAAATAAATAAATAAAAGCTTTATTTTTACCCTGCCTCTCTGGACCTTATCACACAGAGGGACTTACGTTGTCAAAATGTTGCCAAATGGGATATCACATATCCCAATTATTCCCTCCCTCCTCTAAAACATCAATTAAATATGTTAGGCATTAAAAACAATACATTAAAATAATCAGAGATGGGCAGATGGGCTACAAGTACTCAGTGGGATGGTGGATTCAATTGGTGGCTGAGTTTGCTGTTCAGGAAAGGCTGGCTGGAAGAGATCCATCTTGACAGCCTTTTTAAAGCTGTTCAAGCTGGTAATATGATGGATCTCCTCCGGCAGGCTGTTCCATAATCTGGGAACGGTTCAAGAAAAGGTCCTCTGGGAAGTTGCAGAGTCTTTATAGGTTGCAATAAATTCTTCCCAAAGGACCTGAGTGCGCAGGGTGGATTATATGGAAGGAGGTGATATAAATAAAATATGGTTTTATTTATATTTCTTTTATTTTGGAAGCCACCTTGGATCCCATTGTTCAGAAAAAAATGTCACATAGAAATAAATGATTGACTGACTGATCTGTTAAATTTAATCGACGGTTGCTTATGACACCATTGTTGTTGGCTTTCTTGGGGTTAACATGGAGTTTTCATGGCAAGAGGATTTGCCTTTGCTTTCCTCTGAGACTGAGTGTATGGCTTGCCCAAGGTCACCCATGGTTTTCCATGGCAGAGTAGGGATTCGAACCTGGGTCTACAGAATCGTAGTCCAATGGTCGAACCACTACACCATGCTGGCTCCCTCCCTTTAATTCCAGTCTTTTCTTGGTTGTGGTCTTTAATGTGCAACTTTTAAATTTTTTTTATATTGAGTTACATTAGTAATACAAGTGAGTACCACAAACGTACACAGTGTAAGCAGATAAAACGCTGATAGTATACAGGTCTGGAAGTGTATCTTTTTCACCTCTGGGCAAAATATGGTGAAAGACAAAACAGTTTTTTCCTGTTTTTGACATCAGACTTCTAATTTGGGCCCAGTGAGAAAAAAAACTGGCTCTTAATATAAAAGAAGTATTGTCTTTTGATTTTCTACAGTGATTCTTGGCAGCTAGTAAATATATTTTTTACAGTTAAGCTTTTACCATATATGCTGCAGAGAGAATGACATGTAAAGGTCTCTGTGTATCAGACCTGTCCAGCTTTTGTAACCCACCAGTAGGGTTGTCAGGTATCTCTTATTATAAAAGATTTCCATGATTTGAGGACTGTAAAGCTTGTCCCTTATAGGGCTAGCAGGCGCCTCTTATTATAATGATGTTTGTTGGTTGGAAAACTTTTCTTTTCATGTAGACTAGATATGATGCCAACCCCCCAACCCCCATATTTTGCAGGTGCGCACTCTTCATAAACATGTGTAGATTTATGGATGTAGACAATATGTTAATTTTTTTACATACATCAGTATTTTCATTTGGAATTGAGATAGAACACAAATTTGTTAATAGATACTTCCCAATTGTCAACCCTGCATGAATTTTGACAGTCTCTAATTGCTAGTTAGAAAATCTGGCAGCTCTACCCACCAGCTATGTAAAGGTCCCTGAATGGGACTCAAAAGGCTTATTTTCCTTTTCCTGTCAGGGACTTGGAAATCAGAGCAGAAGGACCATGAAGCACTTGATAGTCCACCATATAAGACTAAAGGATGGTGTTCAGTTTGTTGAGTAACCAAGAAGTGCAAGTCTGGCATTCAGTTTTCATTTAGAATCATTTCTAAAGTAGGGCATTTAGCTACTGTGCAGTAAATCATCCAGCAAATAAATGAAAATGCATGGTTAACAGCTATGAGCAAGACAGACTGTGAAATGCATCTCCCTGTCTTCAATAATCAGGCAAACATAACCAAGCTATGAATGCAAAAGACTAATTTCCAAAATGAATATCTGTTGTGCACAATAAAACACAATCCACCGAGGCTTCTATGGCAAGGGAACAGTTGTCATTACCAGCCATTTTAACACTCTCATGGTAGAACTGTCTGTTCTGCTGCCTGAGAAAATAAAAGATGAAGGGCTGGGGTTTAATTAACAGGAAGCTTTTTGTTTGTGAGCATGTCTTGTGGCTTGGAAGGCAGCAGAATCTGTCATTTGACCTCTTATATGTGGAAAAGTCAATATTTTCAGGGAATTGTGCCATTTCCTTAGATAGCAAGCAATGCTCTGTGTTCAATTAACCATTATTGTATATTATTGTTCTGATGTTTGTTGTACTGTTCATGCTTACAATCAACTATATTTTATTATCCTATCAAGATACCACCTTTTTGATTTAGAAATGGGTATTAATCAGTTCTAATAATAATAATAATAATAATATCCCACATTCCTCCCAATTGGAACTCATAGCAGCTTACAATTTAAAAAAATCCAGTACAATTAAAAACATACAAAGGTGAGCACACAAATGTCACAATGGATGCCATGTGTTCACTGAAGTGCCACTTTCACAATACAGTATCTCTTATATAAAAGGTGATGAGGAATTCAGAGGAAAACGTTGCTGAGAAAATTGGTTCTGGAGTAAAAATATGTTCAGGGTGAAAGATAGAAGTAATATCCACAACCAAGCATGCACAATGAGGCAGAATTTGAAAAAGTTACTTTTTGGATAGTAAATTCCCAGATTCACCAGACAGCATGACCACTGGCTACTCTGGATGAGGATTCTGGGAGTGGTAGTCCAAATCTTTCCAAGCTCTCAGGCACTAGAAGTGTTGCATTGTAGGAAGTCACCAATTATTTGCAGAATAGCAACTCTGTGGGACCATTATGTTGTTGCTGGACTGCAGTTCCTAGTCTTTCTCATCATTGGCTAGGTTGGTTAGGGCTGATGGGAGCTGCAGTCCAGAAGAACTGGGAGGGTCAGAGGACTCCCACTACTGCCTTACTAGTTTCTCTCAGCACTTTGTTGGTCACTGAAAAGCTGTCCTTTATGGGACCTTATGGGTGCCTTCAGTGAACTCACACATAGCCAATCTGTACTTTTCCTGTAATGCAAATTGCTGGATATATTGATCACTGTGCCCGAGTCTAGTTTTTCTTCCAGAAAGGGAGAACAAATCCTTACTCATATCAGAACTGTTTCAAATCTTCACTCGCACTAGAACTGATGATCCCCTTCATATGCTACCTTTGTCATTGTCTTATTTTTAAACAGGAAACAGGAAAATTATCTTGGAAAATGTATATGTAATGTGACATGTGATTTTTTGTTGTTGCTGTCAATGGGTTAATACTCTTATGTATTTCATTTTCTTTCCTACAATGCATACACAAAATTTCTGCCTGTGAACCTTCCATGTATGACATGACTATGTCTATCTCTGTTAAAAAAAAATCCACTTGCATATGAAACAGCTACTACTGTGTTTCCCCGAAAATAAGGCAGTGACTTATATTAATTTTGGCTCCTAAAGATGTGCAAGGTCTTATTTTCAGGGGATGTCTTATTTTTCCATGAAGAAGAATTCACATTTATTGTTGAACAAAAAATGAACATTTATTATATACTGTATATATATTTATATAAAAAACTATGCTAGGTCTTACTTTCGGGGGAGGCCTTATATTTAGCAATTCAGCAAAACCTCTACTAGGTCTTATTTTCAGCGAATGTCTTATTTTCGGGGAAACAGGGTAGTGTGTTGCTTTGGTCAATTCATTTCTGATCACCTATTAGTCCCTTTCTGAAAAATGAAAAGAACAGTGGTCTATCTCATTGGGTTGTTGTGAAACACTAGAAAAGTCTCTGCACTACAACAGGAATGATAGATAACAACAAAAGGAAGACTTATTTCCAATTAAAGTGTTTTTATAATTGACAATTTCACTGCAGATGAAATACATGAAGAGTTTTTGTCACTTGTCACTGGTATGCGCCTAAATCCTGCCACCTCCCAAAATTATAAGAGAAATGGCCTATCTTTTTGACAGGGAAAAGAGAATGTGTGTGTGGGCTGTGTCACATCTGGATTCATGGCACATTCTCCTACTCTTATGTTAATTTTTGTTTTTTGCATAAATCAGAAGCAACTAATTAAAAGAGAAATATTTAATTCTGACATGTTCTTTGAACTGGCATTCCATCTGGTTCTGTTTTTTGAATAGTAAAAATCTGCTAGAGCTGTAAAAATTGGCAAGCAATACTCTGGTAAGGGAAGACAAAAGCGACTCAGTCCAGCAGGTTCATACACTAGCATTCTGGCTTGAGACACTTCCAGAATTCAGCATACCAAACTGCTCCAGCATGAAAACTATAAAAATTAAATGTGAAAGAGAAAACAAATGCTATTTCTATCCTGGGAGAAGACAGTACTGCTGGTATATATTAGTTCTGTGTGGTATTTTTAGTGCTAGCCTTTGGGAAAAAAAAAACTTGGGTTGAAAAACAACACAGAATACAATACATCCCACTGAAACCAGCTAAGTGTGCTTTATGGCTTGATTTCACTGGCCATGCAAGCAAGCAGAAATATACTATTAAGCAGTAGTCCATCTGCACACAGTCCTCTGGAGATATTATTTTCAGAGGAATCTGAAAACATATCCATTTCCTAGTTTACCTCTTGCTTGGCAACATCTTAAAACCTGGACATGAAGGAATAATACATTCCTGTGACAAAGATTGTGAACGCAGCAATCCAAAGCAATCACCTTCTTATGTAATTGGAAAGTTTTCTGCAGCAGGAACAGAGGCTGATTAACTCCTGGCATCTAAGGAAAAGATTGCTTTCCGCCTACAAGGACCATGGCTTATTGTAAAATATTACTTTTCTGAAGCCAAAAGCTTTGCTTTTACACTACATTAGCTTGCAAATGTACACCTAGGACTTTTCACAATTGCTGGGTCAACAAAAGAAAGAAATGTGAATGGACTCCCCTCCCCTCCCTTGGGCTAAAGTTCTTAGAAACCCTTGTTAAGCTATAAATTATTCAGAAATGTAATACTTTTAATTAACATTTTTGAATACTTTTTTGTGATTTAGATTTAATTTTAAACCATGGCTTAATCCTGCCATTTGGAACACAGACAAGAATTTTGCAGCCTGGATAAAACCTGTCTGGAATGGAGTTCAGAGACTATAAAGTCTCCTGCTGAACTGTACTCATGGAAGAGGAAGTTTAAAACACATCACAAGCAGGCAACAAGTGTTCCCAGGTCTGTCTGTTGATTCTTCCCATTGAATGTATTGCTCTTTCCATTATTCCTGCCAGTCACTCTCATAATAGACAAACATAGCTTGTGGCTACAAAAAAGGCACTGAAGGATGGCAGGAATTGCTGCTTTCTCGATTGTTGTCGTATTAATTTCAGGTTTGTTTTTTATATGCATTAAACATGCACAAGAAATATTTGTCCTAAATAGGTATACACAGACCACACCTGGTCTGGCATCCTGTTTGTTAGTCCCAACTGCAGTAGAGCCATTCAATCAATATATGAATAGTGAGTCAGCACACAGGTAAATCCCACTGATTCAATGGGTCTACACTACACTAGTCAAGACAGACAACAGGATTTAGATACTGGTTTGTTCAGTTTGCACAGAAGAGCAGTTTCATATCTGAACACATTATCTGTCCTGCTTACCTGTGGGTCTACAGGATCTCAGGCAGAGATCTTTCCCCAGGTCTGCTACTTGAGATCATTTTAGCAGGAAATGTCAAGGAGGGCCAGCATGGGGTAATGGTTTGAGCACTGGATTAGGACACTGGGAGACCAGGATTCAAATCCAGTTTCAGCCATGGAAACCCTGAATGTTGCTTAAAACAGCTGGAAGAGGCATCTTGAGGCCATTTGCCTATTTTTAGAAAAATTGTATCATTATAATATTCATTATTACTGTGGAGCTGACAGCTAATTTTCTCCTGGACAAGAACCCATATGCTTCAGACTATCAAGAAATATGACAACATGCCCAAAGTTAAAATGTCTGCCAATTATAGCAAGCAGGTTGAAGGATGCGTTGCAGTGGTAGGTGGAGGGATACGTCTTCTTCTCATCAGCCACCATGCTTCTCACTTAATTCCTATCCTCTCTCCTCTACCCCTCAACTCAGTTTGGCAGGGACAGTTCTGATTAATCCTCTGCCATTCTACTTTTTAAAAAACTAATTTTCAAGAGTCCTAATTTCTCTCTCCTGTAATAACTGTTTCTCATTGTTGCAAACTGAGTTCACAGTGCAAAAGTAGTTTGCAATCAATTAACACAACAGAGGGGGAAGGGGGGGGGGATGGAGAATTTTTCCTTTTGCTGTAGACCAAGGCAAAAAGAAACTGCTACAGCCTCTCCTAGCTTGTGTGTTCTTAAAAACTTTTCCTAACTTTGACCACACTCTGATGTTGGTTGGCCAGACTAGGGATGCAATTCTCAATTTCCCCTATTTGATTGGTGTTGGGGAAAATCCATGATTTGCTCTTCCTGTTCTGTCAGGAGGTCTCCCTCCTCACCTAAGATGACAAGAAGCTGCACAACTTTCTCTGGGAGAGAAGTGAGTGGATGGAAGGAGGGGCTGAGAGGGTTTGTGAAATGATTTTAAGCCGGGATTGAACTGAGGTGAAGGGAAGCAGGGAGTGGGAGCATTTAGGAGGGATGAGATTTTAAGTGGGGCCTGGAGTGAGTGGAATGGAACGTGGGGGGGGGGGGGGAGAGCATTTGGAAGCATAAAGCGGGACTGGAATTGATGAAGTGAATGAAAGGAGGAGGTGGGAAGGTTTGTAACTGGAGGGATGAAATTATATGCAGGGACTACAGTATGTGAAGTGGATGAAGGAGGGGATGAAAGTGTTTGTGAGGGATAAGGTTTTAAGCTAAGACTGGAGTGAGGGAGGGGGATGAAAGGAGGGGGAACATTTACATGACATTTGATTGTCATGGTAATCCAAGGCTTGTCCATGCCAAAGTACAACAAGCATTATTAGCTGTTTAAAGGTCTGAGGGCATATTTTTGATCTGGCATGGCCTCGTGTGGCCTGTGGTTTACACTTTGCTCACCTGATATAAAACATGGTGAGATAGATGGAACAATGTACACACCACAGCTGAGATGTAAAGAGGTGGGAGACTGATTCCCACTGCATAACACAGCATCTCTACATACGAGGTGGTATCCAAAGGTTTTAATGATCACATTTCAAAAAATGTGACAGAAAGTTTGTTTTGATTTGTAGTTGTTAGCTTATCTCTATGTAGTCACTATCTAGATTTATACATTTTCCTCAGCATATCTTGAGCCTCCAAATACCTGATATTGTAGAAGTCTGCAGATTGCGCCTTACGAGGGGGTATCGTAAAGTAATAATTATCACCTGAAAGTTATTATGGCATATTGATAAAACTTTGCCAGTGTCATCATTGGTCCCTAAGTGCACGTTGCTGAGAAAATCAACTCATTGCATCCTTTATTTTTGTGACTGGCTCTGCCAGAAGTGACTAAAGTATAAAATCCTTGTCAGGCACAATCTAAAGACTTCTACAATATCAGGTATTTGGAGGATCAAGATACGCTGGGAAAAATGTATAAATTTAGATAGTGACTACATAGAGATAAGTTAACAACTACAAATCAAAACAAACTTTCTGTCAATTTTTTAAAAAGGTGATCATTAAAATTTTTGGATACCCCCTCGTACATGACCGTGAACTGCTTGGAGTGTTGTTCAGATGCCAGAGTAAGCAGGAAGTGTCTCTATCCATGTAAAAGCCTGCTTTCCTCAGTTTTTTTCCACTTTGCATGTTCTAAAAACAGACTATGTTCTAAAAACAAAAGATGCAGTTGTACGGATGAAGCTAAGCGGTGTTGCTTTGTAAACTATCTGAATGGGAGACTGCCTAGAAACCATATGTGGACTACTTTGAAGGAAGAGCTGCACAGCAATGTGATAAATAAATGGATAAACTTGCTATTCACACTGGGTTGCTACTAAGAATAATTTCAATATGCTCAGAAAAGCTAACAGTGAAATCTGGAGACGCTTCCTGTATTTCTGCACCACTAGAACAAGGCAGGACATTTTAAATTGCCCAACGATTCAATTTCTCAACCTTTTCTCTCAGTGCCTGTTGTTTCTGGCAGAAGTGATATGATCTCAGTGAAAATGTCATATGGTTCTGAAAATTTCATATGGACCCAAACTGCAGCTTGTGCATTAATCACTCAATGGGTGGGTGTGCATCATCTGGGAGCAGCACTGGATGTACTACAAAAAGAATAAACTTGATCTGGTGAATTCAGCACAGGAGGCCACACAGAAGGAAAACAACAGACTACATAGGTACCAGCTGCTTGTCAGATGTTAACTTTAAACATCCAGTCTGAATTGAAGCCTGGGCTTCCTTTTAATGGACACAAGAGATGGACTTCAGTTTGTTTAATTGAAACAGGCTTTTTATATATATATAAAAAAGGTTGCTGGAAACTGTTGTTTGTCAGACAGATGTACAACTTCAAATGGGGCCTTTCGAGAGTATATTTTAAAGTAAAGGAAAACAAAATCACTTCAGGTTTGTATAAAATGGAATTGTCTTTCAGTCCTGTCTCCACTGATGGCAGGAAGTGACAGTAACAACCCCCTCCTCAAATGAGTTTGCACAGGCAGGGACTTGGTATTCATTGGATTTGGAAGAATGGATCATTGACTCAATGAAGGAAAGATCATTTGACCTCCAGTATGACAGCACAGTAAAGAGGGCAAAGTTCAAGGAAGGAATAAGGGAAGGCTGGAAAACATATGGTTATGGACAGTGTATGACCAGAGAGCAATAGACTTAATGGGACATACTGTGGCCTGAATAACACCCAGATGGCCTCCGAACTCTTCTCTCTTCTATCATAGTACAGATGTAGAAACAAGTTTGGGGAGAAATACAAAAACATAGCCTAAATGTGATGGCAAGCTGCTCTGTAATTAAATCTGCACAGTAGCAGATGCTGCACTATCAGTGTTTACTTGTTTCCCTACAGCATCCTTGCACCCTCTTCTGTTCCTACATATGGACTGATATCACTTTTCCAGGGCTTGTGTCTTTGGGACTGAACAATATGGGTTTCAGGCTGTGAACCTGTCTGTCTCCTTTTATAGCTTGGGTCCTAATGGTGGAAACACTCATTACCACCCAGCTGATTTTGCCAAGGCTGCCAATACCCTGATGTTCTGAATGTACAAATGAAGGCAGCAAGTGTTTTATCTCTACCAGGGCTTCTGTTGCTTTAACAACTACCACAGCAGATTTCCCTGTCACTCTATTTCTTGTGACCATAGATATCATCAAAGGCAGGTATGTGAATTTATTTTGCATGAGGAGATGAACTGTATCGTATCTTGCATCAAGAGCCCATATATATCCCAGTAGGAAAATTAAATAAGATCCCACTTTAGATATCAATTATATGTGAAATAAATAACACTGTACTAAACAATGTAATTGTAGATATATACCCTGGATGGTGCCAGGCAGAGTAGGTCCACTGAATCAATTACTGAATGGTAAGTCAATGCTTACCTATCTTCATGATTCAATAGACCTTCCCAAATTCATACTAAGAAGAGGACTTGGCCACAATATCTCTTTTGCGACACTGAGCAATATCAGTATTGCAATAAAATATTTTAATCATAAAATATCAACCAAAGATAGGTGATTGGCTAAAATGACATGTGTCTTTACAGAGAAGTAAGTTCCACCTAAGATAATGAGGCTTCTAAGCAAACATGCACAGTCCTTGCACAGTCTAGACCTCTGGGGTAACCTAGAGTACTGGATGAATATCCCAGAAGGGTCTTGAGGGTCTCCAACATTAATATGTAACATTCCTAGCATTGCCATTACAAAAAGAAGAATGTCAGGATAGAATGACAAACAGTTTGAGCTGAAACAAAACAGCTTCCCATCTTTCTTCTGAACAATGACTAGAAAATAAACCTCTTAATCTGTAGTTGTCTTTCCTTCCTTCTTTTTTATTTTTCCCTCCTGCACAAAATAAAGATAGAAAACCAGCTTTGTGCTGATTCCTTCTCAACTGAACAGTCTGTACTGCTTGTTATAATTTTCTGGAGTGGCATTATGAAATGTGAAATGACACAAACTGAATAGATAACCTGTGTTCATTAAAGTGTGGTTGTGGAGAGAGGGGAGGTGCAGAGAGGAAATGAATTGACAGTAACCTGGCTTTCATGTCAGTGCACTCCTTAAAGATGAGTAAGCCTGACAATGAGGACTGTGAACTTCTGCTTTCAGGCAACCTTTCAAAGGCAGGGAAGACTTGAAAGCCAAGTGATTTCTAGGTTTCATCTTATCACAAGAAGTTGTTCTACAACTCAGTCATGTACGGAGTGGGAGCTGAGGGAAGGATGCAAGCAAAAACAGTCATAGCATGCTTTGCAGTGTATATCCCTTTAGGATCTCATGTGAAGCATTTAGATAAGGCTGTCACAGTGAACCCAAGCTAAACAACTGAATGAAATAAGTGTAAACTTACTGGAAGAAAAATTATACACTGTGTGCCAACCTATATACATATAAGAAAATGTGTGTGTGCCTGCTATAGAAACAGACAGCTGTACAGATGCTAATGCAAGATGCCATATGATAAACTGCAATCATTTTTAGACCTGCTGCTAGAATGCATCCCCTTTGCACCAATGTTTATCAGCCTCTCTTCCCTCTCCTGCAGTTACAAAGTTATAAATATTAAAGGAATATGGATTGCATGATAATTTGAATGGAAAAGGAAGGAAGCTCCATTTGGGGCACCTTTTGTTTTGAGGAAGTACAAATGCTTTAAATACAATCAATAATTTTTCTTGTGAGAGACAGAAATGTAAGCATTGTTGATGCTTTAATCAATGGAAGCTGTTGGAAGAATTAATATCACAAAAGCTGTTATCTCCAGTACAGTTTTCAAGGTTTAAAAAGAAATAAGAAAAGGGAAATTAGGTTCTTCCTCATCCTGATTACCACCAAAGTATCAAATATTTGACCTATGAATAAAAAAGAGCTCAGAAGATATTTGAATATTAAAAGGTTGTTCATAAAACTGCCGAACAGCCTTCTGAAAGGTCATGGGTCACTAGAGTTCAGTGCAACAGAGCAGATACATCCTCTAGTTTTAAAGAGCAAGAGAGGGACCGATCAAAGCATGGTGTAGGAGAGCTGTGACCAGGGTCTCTTTTGGTTTTCATTTCTCACTTTCACAGGACATCTATACAGCTGCTAAATTGATCACAGAAATGGCACCAGGGCAGAGATGTTTCATATGTTCTTATCATAGTGCTTCTATATTTCACCTTTCACTTCTATATTTCACTTATTTGCTCTCAAGTCCTTATTTGTCCTTTGTTACTCCAAGTACATTTGTGGCTCTTTAACAAAATGGTATAAAGCAAAAGAACCGCCCCCCCCCCCCCCATGCTAACTCTCTAAAAGTTGATTCAGATCTATTTCCCCATTTGTGGAGGATAGAAAAGCAATTTTTGACTCAAACTTTGTGTGATTTAGGTTATAGAAAATGGATGGATGGGTGGATGGGTGAATGAATGGAAGAAAGGGTTAATGGCCGTCTCTACATGCATTAAAATAAGGAAAAAGCCCCAATGGTTGCTTGAAAGTAAACAATGCTCCTGATCATCAGGAGATGGGTCATGGAACTCCTAGGACACCTCTAATTTCATTCCGAGCATTAAGTCAGGATGTCCTGAGCTAAGTGCAGATAGAAAAGAGATGCAAAAAGGTCTTTTTGAGTTTTCCCACAGCTGAAGAAATGCTTTGCTATGGAGATTTGCCAGAACTCAAGCCTGGAAATCCTTAGAAGTATTGGAAGACCTATTTATTCATACTGGATATTGCCAGCAGGGGTAAGCCAATGTAGACCTACATGTGTGTCAATATTGTAACTTTTGATAAAATCTGTTTTGCTGTTGCGTGCCACCAGATGCGGCTCTGCACAGATGTCATGGTTTACTTCCACTTAAAAGCTAGCATACTAATAGCTAATATAAACCCCCTGAAAATGGAAAATTATCTATTAGGTTCTAATATTGGTTTCTAATATGTAGCATTCTCTGCTGCTTTCAATATGCACTATTAATAAACATATGAAATAGAAGTGCTGTGGTTAGTGGTGGTTTTTGTTACTTTTCTGCTTTTCTTGTGGGGGCCAAAATCTAAAAGGCATTCTTCTATAAAGCTGACTTGTCTAACTGTAGATGAAGATGATTCAGTGACATAATGCAGCAGCAAGTGGTAAAAATAGCTATTATATATCAAAATCACCTTTTTTCTTTAGAGACAGGTGAGTGAATGGTGTGAGTGGCAGTATGCAAGGAACAAATTAAGAGTACTTTGGGGTGTGAAAGTGAGGGGAGTAGCAGAGATGGGACAGTGAGTAGTGCAGGAGGTTAAGTGCAAGAAGCAAGGGAGGGCATAAGGTGAGGTGCCAGAGCGAGTAAGAGGGAAGGAAGAGAGTCAGGTGAGGTGGGTAGGGAAAGGAGGGTGAGAGGAGCAGTGGCAGGATGCAAGGAGCATGAGAGGCAGGCATGTGAGGGAGATAGGATATCATAAGATGAGGGAAGGACAGAACTGGGTAGGAGATGCAGAGGCAAAGAATGAGAGGCAGAGCACAGTAACATTCAGGGAAAGGAAAGAATGCAGGTGGGGCAAATTAGGACCACAGAGATAGAGCAGAGTATCACTAGGGTGGTGTGAGGTGTGCAGACAGCACCAGGTGACACCCCAGAGGGACTGGCACAGCTACTGAGCAAGTGAGGAAAGGATGCCACCTTCCCCTTTCCCATTCTAGCCGCTGCACCAGAGCCTAGATGAGCACTCTGGAAGGCATAGCAACACCTCCTTCAATAATGGCATTTGCTGGAAGGTGCTGTCTTAAGGGTCTGGTGGAGCCATGCCAGACCCTAAAGACCTGTTTGGGGTGGGGGGGGGGTGTGTGTGACCACCTTCAGGGTCCAGCATGATTGCTCTTGGAGCAGCCACAGCAGACTCTGGGGCAGCTGGGTGGGAGAGCAAGACAGCTTGCTGCACTCCCCTGTACTAGCTGACATGAACATCAGTGACACCGAGACAGAGGCATGTGCAACTGAGGTGCAACAGAGAGCAAACCACTGCTCACATGGTCTTTTCCAAAGGTTGCAAGATGCCACTCTAAGGAAAAAAGGAGCTGAGAAAAGGGAAGAGGAGAGGGTAGACAGAAGCATATTAATGTAAATGTATTGTGTGAAACTTCAGATTTTCAGGAAAGGGAACCAAAGAATTATAAAGAAAAGACAACTTTTAATGGACTAATTCCTAATTTATTTGTCTTGGGAGTATGGTATGGGGATTTGAACTGTTTACTCACACATATTCCCTGCTGAGTTAAATGTGCATAAGAGGAGAATGCCATTTAACTTCACTGTGTAAACTGTATCAGGGACACAAAACTCCAGATAGAAGGATGAGGATATAGAGTGGATTTATGTTGAGAAGTACAAGGATGGTGTTAAGGGGTGAAGGTGATGGGAAACACAGTTACTCATCCCACGATGTCTTATCTCTGGATTACATGCAATATGTGTTTCTGAGTACTGAATTCAAGCACTGCTGCTCACTTTAACAGTGAAAAAGATCTGTTTTGTTTCTGCCTAAGTAAATAGTTATTTTATTGTATTTTAACATGTTGATTGTTTTAGTTGAACCTTACATAAGCAGCCCTGGAAACATTTTATTTGAAGGACAGGTTATAAACAAACAAACAAGCTGCCTAGCTAGTAATTATACTGGAAATTCATGGGACATGTATTCATAAGATGTGATGATTTGTATATACCACAAACAGCAGAGAAAGAAATTGTAATAGACATTTTGACTTACAACAACATAAAACAAAAATGTTCACTTCATGCATCTCTAACAATCTGGCAACAGACCTAGATTTCCTACATGTAGTCTGTTCATCACTTTTCAATTGTGTAACTGCATGCAAACTCTGCATCCATATCATTATAAATTCTAAAAATTTAACATACTAAGTTTATGATGTCTCTCTTTCCACAACTCCATCCCTTCTTATGTACAATAGCAATTGTGGGATAGGGAAAGCCTCTGGCTAGAATTAACTAAAGTCAGTAATACAACAATCCAAAAAGAAGAGATGTAAGGTGCTGTGTTTACAAACACATAGGTTTTGCTCAAGGGTTTCTAAACCATGATATAAAAGTTATATAAATGTAGTGGCTTTATATGTACTGCTTAAATGTAACTGTTGGTTCTAAATATGCACGTTTAAATGTACTCTGTAAAAATACAGTTCCTGCTGCCAGGGAAAAAATCTGCCATCCGTTTTAAAAGGAATGTAGTACTGCAACCCCAATCATAAAATCCTTACATGTTATGGATTTGATTAACATTTTACTCCCTTAGGATTCCCAATTGTACAATAACAGAGTTCCTTAGTTTTTAAATACCACAGACAGGAACAGATTTCACTAAAACCAGATGTGGAACCCTTGTGTTGGCCTTCTTACTGGTTTTGAGAGCTAGAACTGTTGGTAATTGATACCTATTAACATGTTTGTTGTTTAGATTGCAGAAATGGAAACATGATACTGTTTTTCCCATGAAAGAGTATGATAATGAGGGGCAGTTAGTGTTGAACTTCAACTGCAGTTCCTTACTCTTGATTAAATTAAAGGGCTATTTGGAAAAAATCCTGATAATAATGCTACTTTGCTTTGAAAAGGAATTGAAATGCACGCAGAATATAAAATCTATCAAGTCTCGGTGAAGATAAAGGAGCAATTAAATCCACTTCTGGATTTTTGTTCCAAATAGAAATGGATATTTTCCAGTGGACCAACATGGCTACCATGACTAAAATGACTAAAGTGGTGGGGAGGAGAGTTGCAGACCAAAAGAGTAACATTTCCAAGCTTGGGTCACCTCAGCTGCCTTGGCGGTGTATCTCTTAAGATCTCTTAAAAATAGGAACAATTCTGCTCAGATGTCCATGGACATAGATTTGGACATTTATATTGATTACACATTACTAACAGGCAGAGATTGTATCAATTCTTTTGCTTCTGTGCAAGTTGAACATATACATTTTTTCTGTCAATGTGCCTTTTGAAAGCCATTGATATGTCTGTATTGTTATCCTATCCTGATTTTTTTTTAAATTCAACATTGATGAAAATTTTCTTGTTCTTTGGGTGTAAATTAACTTCAGTTACCTAAAGACTGTTGTGCTAGAGATCTGGCCATTGGGGAAAATAGACTAACCCCTTCCTCCCTTAATTAGAAGAGCTCTTTCAGTTGTTTTCACAAAAATCTAATTAACATATATAAATAACTTGAATAGAGTTCCCTATTTGTATCCATTCTTGTGTTCCTGAGATGTGGGGTCCAAAATTTCAGATCTCTGTATCTTGCTAAAATGGAAAGCATTATTATATCTGCTAACATTCCAATCTCATGCCTATCGATTATGGCTTTTGCCCTTCTTTTTCTCCACATTTTTCATTAAGAATAATATCAAGGTATAGAAGGGCAGGTAAATATACTTGAAACCTATATACATATTAAAGTACTTAATAATTCAAGGTGTCAGGTACTTTTGTGTATATTTGTGTACTCCCACCTTGTGTATAAATCACACACTAATCTGAGAATTAGACTGAAGTGTACAAAAGCTCATGCTGCCAACCTCTTTATTTCAGTTAGTTGCTACAGTTCAAAGGTGCTGCAAGATCTCTCTACATACTGATTCTACAGACTAACACGGCTATACAGTATCTTTGAATTCTGAGTACTACAGTTCACATTATTGGACATGTAACAGGATTGACTCTAGTAGTATAAAGGGGATATTCTAAAATTTACAGATTCTGGAATGCCTCCCTTTATATTATATGTTAATCAGTGGCATGACACACTGGGTTAGTGCTGTGTCATAATGACGTTATCATTTAAATAGCATTTTAGTTCATGTTTTAGCACCCTTTGGCATATTTACCCATATCGTTATCTCCTGTTGACTCTTCTGGAAATTATTATACCCTTTAAAACAGTTTTCATTTTTTAAAAGTTTTCATTTGCACCTATCCACATTTAAATATCTGCTGAAGTGTGAACAAGTAAACATTACAACCTTAATGTTAGATTCCCACCCCCACCCCCTTTACTAGACTATGCAGTGTTCAATATGAACAGAATATAACTTTTCTTTTTAAAAGGATGGGGCTATAAAAGATAAGGAATAAAAATTTTATGTTTCCTAGCCCTCTGTGGTTGTAAGTGGCATGGATTAAAGCCAAGATTTATAGTTAAGGTTTACCAGATTTCACCACTCTTTTTCCTTGGAGGGTTAGAATCTACAGATTTCTGTTTGTCAGAGTGAAGTGTGATTAAAATTATCATTTACAATTAACTGGTTTTCAGAAGCTCAGGATGTGCTGAGGCCTCACAAGCAAGACACCTGAGAGTTCCAATGTTTACCAAAGGATCAAGAATGAAAGATTTCCCCTGACTTTCTTCCTCTTGCTGATTACCACTCAACATGTTTTTTAGCTTTCTTGCAGACAGCAATTCTCAAAGGAAATGCTGATGTGAACGCTCTTATTGATAGCTAATGATGCATTATTCTTATATGTCAGTTGGATATTTCCTATGGAAAACAATAAAAGTGCAAAGAATGCCCCAGTTACTTAAAACTACTGGAAGCTTTCAATACTGCATTATTAATCTAACAAACGTGAACATTTCTCTCCTGACTCCTGCTGTCACCAGCTGCATTTAGATCACAATTAAAGAGAAAAGTGAAGATTCTAATTAAACAGAGTAGGAAAAATGTTCTATTTATAATAAGAAAGTTTTTGAATTCTTATCAGACTCTGTTAAAAAGAGCAACCTAACCATCTAGCAGTATTCGTTTAGCTCACTTCTGTAACAATTCACATGGATAATTTTAATGTAGCCACAGATGATAGAAAAAATGTGGATTTGGTTTTACTTTTGCACATATTAGTACTGTAAAAACAGAAAATTACTAAGTAAGAAAAGTGTTCCCTGTTCACTTGAACTTTCTCAATCATGAAAGAAGGCACAATCTAGTATATACTGGAGTGAGAGGGTATCATGTAGGCACAGGCCAGAATCCAAAAGTGTCATTGCAATAGCACAAGGTCCATTGCACAGATGAAAATGAACTATTGAGCAGAGGGGAAGGATTCAGTGCAGCATTCAATTATGCTACTGGGTTCTTATACTACAAGTTAAACATTTAAAAGAGTTATTTAAAATTTAGTACTGTGGCCTTGGGCTTGTTTTTGTTTGCATTCTCTAGTAGGTAGGGCCATGAAGACTGTGGAAATAGCACATGCATGATGCTCAGTTCCATTGGGCAAAGCAGACTGCAAGATTCCACTACTGTTTACACAATAGCCTAAATATGCTAGCAACATTTTCTTTTTCACCAGATCATCCTCCTCTTTTAAGAATCTATGGCTGTCCCACACTATAGCAAAAACCAGGTAATGTAGTAAGTGCGCAGAGAAAAGTATCTGACATACTGTAGTACAAAAGAACTGCTCTTTGAAGAGCACAATTCAGAAAATCCACACATTAATCCATACAAACATGCAATGAGCTTTGTCTAGTGTGTGTGCACCTGTGTGTGTGTGACAGACAGTGTATGTTTTAATTGCAATATATCAGTGTGAATTTTCTGCATATGAGCAGAAACATATTTTAATTTGCCCCCACCAAAAAATAAAAATAAAATCACATGCCAAATGTGATTCAGAGGATGACCTCCAATAAGCACTTACTGTAGTATGCATGTAACAATTTTATAAAACAGCTTTCTGTACCTTCTTGAGAAGTGGTATGGATATTTTATTGAACAAAAGGTTAACACATGCAAGCTGTTACTTATAGTTCCTTGGCTCTCATGTTCTCTTGCTTGTTTACTTGCTCCCATGCTCCTCCATTTTACATTTTATTTTAAATTTAAACCTGACTTACAAAGCCAACGCAATTTCCTCTTTCTTAGGCTCTCTAGTTCCACACTATGTCAGTGTTTGATTTACAGTTGGAAGTTCTCATGAACAAAAAAACAATGGCCAGAATCTCATGGTGTCACCATGGGATCTAATTCCAGACTATATACATATTGCAACATTTGTGTGTAGCAAGCAGTTGCTGAATTGATTGCACAATTTGCTATATGTCTAGGGGCTGTAAGGGCATGTTTGATATCACTTGTACAAATGGGGAAAAAAACAACAACAGAACAGCACTAGCACGTTATTTTCCATTTCTGAGGCTATGTTGGACTAACGCCAATATCCTTCTCTTTGGTTAAACCTTGTATAAAGCCTAGGAGTTTGAAAGTGAATTTTTCACTAGCTACCAAATATCATTCAACAAAAACCTAGCACAGGTTATTCAGCAGACTGAACAAACTTTCACCTTAAGTACCTATTAAACTAATGTTGACTTTTCCCACTAAAGCAAAATATGTTATTTGTACCCAGAAGACTTGGCCGGAAGCCAAAGCATGAATCTTGACACACACTTGGAAACATACACAAAACCATTATGCACCTAACAAAGGGTGTTTGGGCGCAGTTTATTCTCTATTATGCAGACATATATAATGGCATACTCCAATGTGCAGTTGGCCCTTTGTATCCACAGAGTTTGTATCCATGAATTCCACTATGTATGGCTTGAAAATGTTTTTAAAGAAATTCCAAAACCTTGATTTTGTCATTTTATATAAGGGACACCATTTTACTACACCATTCTATACAATGGGAATTTAGCACATATAGATTTTGGTATCTATAGGGGTATGTAACCTGGATCCAAACCTCAGCTGATTCCAAGGACTAACCACATTTCTTTCAGAAATCACTGTCTCTGTTTTTTGTTTCTTTGTAGCCGTACAACAGAATGACAGTTTTTATTAGTATGGTTTGATAATCTTTTTGTACCTGTATCCATTCTCTGCTGGTGTCTTCTCCAGGTGTCCATCCATTTTCAGGGTAATTTAATCGGGACCTTTCAGAAGACCAGTTGGTGCTATACTGCGAAGAGGCACTGATTTGGTCAGAATGAATTTCACCAGACTCCATGCCGAGTGGTTCAGCACACTGAAAATCTGAAAGTAACAATGGGTTCAGTAACATGAACTTTCCGAAGTGCAGCACCACTGTAACAAAAAGCAATGATTGCAGCTTATTTCCAACTGGAGACAATGGAAAACATTGGCACTAAAGTTAGTTCCTCATCACTACACCAGTTTCTCCTTTTGGTACAATGCCTGAATATATAGTAACAAAGGCTTATCCAGTGAGGTTAAATTGTTTTTTCTGGTACATTTGGGCTAATCATGATACTATGTTTTAGAAGCATACAAACATAGTGACAAGCACAGTTTCCATGATGTCAGAATAATCAGATGCAAGAATTCAGAATTTGAACATATATTTGTAACCAGTTCAATTTGGGACCCAAGATAACTTGCAATAAGTTAAGCTATAGCTAAAAAAGTATATAATGCAAAATATTTTTAAAAAATATTAAACAATTTGATTAAACATTTCAAATAGTTAAGAGCACAGCGCACCCTGTTAAATGATCCTTCTGCCCATTAAAAGCTGAAGGTCTGCTTAAATATAAAAATGTCTTTAAATAAAAAGTTAGACTTCCCTATCAAAGTTTAGCTTTGCATACATTATCTTAGGCATGTGCACTTAATATACAAGTTTTTTCCCCCCAGACTTGTGAGATCCACTTCTTTTTGTTGGGTGGCCTTGAATAATTTACAAACTTTTATGGTTTAGATGATGTCTTTTTCTGGTTGGAAGGGTTAGATAACAGTTACCTACATGGTAGCCATCCCCTTTTCCTTTTTTCTATCAATATATGTAAGAAAGAGATAATGTTTTACAGAGGGGCGGGTAAGAAATAAATATTATTATTATTATTATTATTGGAACTAATACACACTGCATCTTAATTCTGACTTCACCAGTACAGTTGTACTGATTCCTAAAATATAATACAGTAACGCAAACTTCAATATAATTTCATTATAACAACAGCATCCAAAATATTTTCTCATTATGTCCAGCACAACACCCAGTGCACAAAACAGATAACATAAATGCAATAGAGCATCAGAGGTGGCAAATGGTGGCAAATCCTTGAATAGTCGTTCCCACCAAACAAGAAAAGCAACTTAAAATGGGAAGGGAGAGGATTTATTGAGACTTGTCCTTGCAAAATCATGACAGTTGGAGTGTGTGTCGTGACTTACAGGTTCTGGCACACCTGCTTTGTCCTACTCCATAGTACATTACATAGTAGAACTGCCTTGCTCTAGTATTATTTAAATTGTAATCTTGCTGGATACTGTATTTGTTCTATCTGTTTTACTTATATGATCCTGCTTTAAAAGAAGTTAGTCCTTCATAATCTCCTCCTTCTACATGGGAGATAAAAACTGCCAGTCCCTAAAACAAGCATTAAATTCAGACAAGCACACACACACACACACACACACACACACAAACAAACACAAATCTGAGTTTTGCAATAAATGTTAACAAGAGACATGCTGCAAAATGTTTTAAAAATCAGGAAGTAGCAGCAATGTGACAAGAGTATGATTAGCCTTGCATTCCCTACCATATTAATTCTATTTGAACTTTTTTCTTTTTCTTCTTATTTTTAAAGGATGTAAAAGAATATAATCAAAAAAGGTCTGGTCAATCAATATTTTTTGAGAGAAACAATTTGGTGAAGTTAAATAGAAATTTCACAAAGGGTTATTAAGAGGCAATCGTGAATAAGTCAGACTGTAGAATTTCCACTTGAAATTGTAAATTACAGCATTATCCATACCTCATTTTGGTATAGATAGATGAAATTTCTTTGATTATAGAGAGGATGAAACAATCTGTAGATAAGAACATTAAATACCCGGCAGTTGCAGTTGATGGGATGTACAGTATCCTGCAAGTTGCACCATGCAATCAAGAATTACAGCATCTAAACTCAGTCTAAATTTGTGAGTCTAGACATGAACTGGCCCAGCTTGGCTGCTCCATAAGTCACGAGAGCTTTGGAGGTCAGGTAAATAATAATAAGTAATTTGTAATTAATCCTCTTTTTAATACTAAAAGTATAACTGAGGTCCAAAAACACAGTAAAAATAGCCCAGTTTACAACCACTTTAACTGCTCTGGCTCAATGCTAGGGAATTCTAGGAACTGTAGTTTTATGAGACGTTTAGCATTCTCTGTCAGAGAGCTCTGGTGCAACATTAAACTACGATTCCCAGGATTGCTTAGCACAGAGTCAAGGCAGTTCAAGCAGTCTCAAACTGGATTATTTCTGCAATGTACTTTGGATCTGAGTTACACTGTAACAGTAACTAAGGTGCAAAGCAGATGGCCAGGATGGGGTGGCTTCCATGATCAGGTCAGAACCGCACAGCCTGCTCCCAATGCCAGCCGCCACAGCAACTCCTGAGCCATGCAGTGCAGGAGTAGGATTAAAATGGCTCCTTCTTGATCACAGCCTTGGCATGGCTTCTGGCAGCTTAGGAAGTGTGCAACATTTAAACATCATGCCCCCCAAAGTGGTCATAAGCCACTTCTTTTGGCCCGTGTGTTTTGAGTGTTTGGGTCTGCATCTACACTGCAAAATTAATGCAGTTTGACACTCTTTTAACTGCCATGGCTTCCTCCTATGTACAGTCATTCTGGACAATCATCCTTGAATAGCAAAAAACAAGGGGCTTTAAGCCTTGTTCTTTTAAATGGGCAGCCACATGCACACACACTCATTGAAAAAGCCAGGGCTTTTTGACCTCACTCATGGATATGTCAAGGGTAAAATTTAGGGGCACATAACAAAGTCTCTAAAGGATGAAGCAAAGGAAAAAAAATGCCAAAGAACTTAGAAAGTTCCAGCAGGCATAACTATTCGTGCTCACATTAAAGGCTGGGTGGATGAGAGAGCAGAGTAGGGTCAGTGCTTTCAGGACAGATTATACTCTTACCTTTTCATCAGGGGTTGGTTCACTTTTTGATTAGAGTTAATAATAATAATAATAATAATAATAATATTTTATTTGTATACCGCCCTTCCAAAGATCAGGGCGGTTCAGAACATCTTTAAAAACAAGTACAGTACTTACATTGACTCATGGATAAGTCAACTCATGTTTTTGGCATCAATTTTGTGACTAACATTTCTAGACTTATATATGAGTATATACAGTAAGTATTTAGCACCTGCTGAAAATCTTTTTTAAAAAAAATTACAGTGGTCCCCCGGGTTACGAAAGTAATCCGTTCCGGATTACCTTTCGTAACCCGGAAATCTTCGTTTCCCGGGGGACCGCATTCTTTGACGGACCGCGCAGCAAATTTAAAGGGGCCGCGCAGTTTTTCTTCTTCGGATCCCGGGGTTTTCTTCGGATCCCGGGGGCTTTTTTGCGGCCCCGGCGGTTTCGGGTCCCGGGGATTTCGTTCCCCGGGGGCTTCGTATCCCGGGGGACCACTGTACAACTAAAGGGCACTGGCAACTGGTAATTTCCATGTCAGTGAAAGAGTGAATCTGTTCTGGGTTTTAGCCTCAATTAGAATAGGGTTCAGCTTCTTTAAATTTCAGACTGAACCCAGAGCAGATTCATCCCTCAACTGACATGGAAACCAAAGTTTCTACTGCTAGAAAGGTAAGTACAGTAACAAAAATGGCTTTGGAGCTTAAGTGCAACCAATGAGATTTTAGAAGTATTTCTCCAAGCTCTGAAGTGATCCTTCCTGACCAAGAAATTCTTAACAGGAAGGTCATTTCAAGGCTTTGCTTTGCAATGATCCATTTTCTTGGTTCTGACCATTCATTTCTTTTGACTCCTGGCTTTTATTTCCCAGTTCCTGGGCTCTCACTTGATAAACACTTTCAGCTCAGCTTTCACCTATGCAATTTGAAATCTTCAACAAATTTTGAAGGCTTAAGAATATGAGCTTTTGTTGTTGTTTCAGTAATCAACAGATTTTTCATCCAGGTAAATTTTAGCTGGGCTGCCTTAGTAGATAGCAGGGAATAATTTTCATAGTTGTAACATTTTGCATATTTCAAACTCTCATAGGTATTACTGACTTCCTTTCTGTCTGAAACAGACTAACATGGCAAGGAATGCTACTACAACTAGGATACGTTTATCTTAATTCACATGCATAGACAAGTGTACACATCTGCCATATCTCTTCAGTATAACTTCAGAGAAGGAAGAAGGAGTGTACCATGTGTGATATTAATTAATTTTATTGATTTATTAAAACATACGCTTTGGTAAATTACAGCCAAGATTTACTTGGGTTTATGGTGCAATGAATTGGTTGGACTGGTACAACTATGACTTTAAAATGGCTGTATCTGTTTAATGCATTGGTCTAACAGAAATGTAGTGAGGTTTACACATCTCACTGTTTGTATTTGCACTAACAAATCTGATTAATTGTTCTAGATCCAAATGCATATATACTCTCTAATCTAGCCACCATATTTACTTACTTTTAGACAAAGAAGCTAGATGAAAATGTACAAACAGTTTTATGAACAGATTAGAAATTACTTTGAATCTGAAGCTGGGGGAGATTTCCACTGAGGGCAATGCTGTGTCTTTGCATGGCTCCTTGTCCCTATCTATAAATCCAGAAAGAATGATGGGTGGCCTGAATTTTTGGCCCAGTATAATTTCCCTCTCAGTTCTCACCTTTTTGTTCTGCCTTTGCAACAATAAAATCAGAAAAACAAGCTACAATGGATACCGTTTTAACATTAGTCCTCTTTAGAATAGACCTGCTGAAATTAATAGGATTCTAGTCACAACTAACAAAAGATCTGTTCACTGCAATTTAGTCCAATGTGCTTAGATGAGACGTTGTGCACAGTAAATTGGCATCATAAATCCAACCTTTGCACAACTTAGGTCTTGGTTTTGACTTTATTGTTCAGATCTTACGTTCTCAATTTCCACTGGAATGGGGGAAGTTTTTCATAACCTCATGACTTTTAAGAGAATAAGTCTGAAAGAAAATGCCTTGTAGCTTTAATAGTCAAAGGGTAGCCACTTTAAAAACAGAGACAGACAGAAAGACAGAAAGACAGACAGACAGGTAACAATAGTCAGAGTATTTATTTAGATAAAGTTTACTTTAATATTTCATACAGCACTCAGCAGGAGGTGAGACTTTATGGAGAATACTTGATGCACTGCACTGCAGGATGGATAAACACTGACCTTCTGATACACTGTTCTGCAAGACAGTGTAGTTTGCAGAGAATCCTTCCTTTGCTATTGCACTGTCAGTGTAGAAAACCATAGAAAGAATGCCAGTCGAAGAACGGACACGGCCTGGTGTGTTTTGCCCACAGTATCGGCCTATGTGAGGGCCAACTGAAAGGAAACAAGAGGGTAATGGTTAAGTCTCTATAACAAAAGAAAACTGCCTACTATAGACCCCTGAAGAGAGGCCTTTAGAGGAAATAGGAAGTACTCTACAATGGTCCGAACTTATTAACCAAAAACAATTTATTGTTCCACCTCATGATAAAAATCATTGTTCTTTAAACAGACCAACTAGAGATGTTAAAGGATTTGTTTAGTCTGTATTTTGAAGAACTGGCCTGAAGCTCACTTTTTCAGACTAATAAACACATTGGAATGCAGTTATCGTTCAGATTATGTACAGCTTGCCAAGAATTAAATGCAAAATTCTGTACCCTTTTTAGCATTCAAAATCTTAAGAGCGATGCTGAAATGGGACATAGCAGATTCATGAATGATCACACTTGAAACAGACATAGCTTGGAATAAAAGTAATCCATCCCTACCTATTTCCAAATACCAATGTAAAATGAGGAAAACACAACATTTATTTCCAAGGGATACATTTTTATGATCACGGCTGTAAGTAATTAAACACACAGTTACAAGCAAACTGAAATATCATCATAGGAACAAGAGATGCTATTGATAACAAATGGGCAATGGATTCTTTCTCTCAGTCTCAAAGGGGCTACAAGATCCCTTTGCAAATGGATCAAGTACACTCGCCATTCAGAAATCAATACCAGCGCACATCAAATAAGCTAAGACAAGAACATGTGAATTGCATTGAAAAAAAACAATATTTAAAAGTTATAAACCATACTCTCCAACATTTTATAGATGAAAACAGGAACATGTGTAGTCAAGCAACATTAGAATGTGGTCAAGAGGGTAAAAATTATTACTGAGGAAGAGGGAGAGGCCATATGAGTTTGTTTTTGCCTGGACCTACTGGGAAGGGGAAGATTCCATCTCTTCCTCCTATCTTCTTCCCTTTGCTAAGTTAATAGAGTGCAAAATGCTTGTTCACTTTGAACATAATTTGCAGCAGTGGAAGTAAGGTGAGGACAAAGGAGGGAAGTGGGAGGAAGGGAGAAAAACTAGGACATGCTTAAAGCAGCTGAAAAGTGGCACTACAGATAATTGTCATGCCATTAATTGGAGTTCATACAAAATAAGGTATATACTATCTGGAGGGGTGAAATCCCATGATCGCATCCTTTAAATAGCTGTATGCACCCTCTGTGGGATCCTGTATACTCAAAACCTTAAACTCTTTCATTAGTAACCCCATGTTTGTAGGGCAAGCTATCAGGGATCATTCAGCAAATTCAGGCAAATGCTTGAACGGCTCCAATTGCCCAGAAATCAATGACAACCCCCCCCCCCCTCACACACATGTTGTCCCTTCCTATTTCCTTCAACAGCTTGAAGCTTGAGGCTTTCCCCTTTTGATCACACTTACTAAAGATTGTGTCACTAAGGAAATAATTCACAGTGAGTATGAAATATTTTATTTCCATTACGATAATATCCCTCAGAGGTATTCACTGAAGATGTATGCCAGTGAAGTCGCCTCTGGAACTTTAAGAACAACAAATCTTTTACTAGTAAAATCCTTAACAGGATTGGCTAAAGTTCCTAAGCCTAAGAGCCTCTTACCACAATTTCCATATGGCTAAGAGCCAAATGCTACACAGATTCAGTTCCTTCCCATTTGCTTATTCACTCTCAAGAGCTAAATCAGCACTTACTGCCTCTTTTCTCTCAGTGGCTTTTTCCATAAGCCCCCTGTCTGCTCATAACTTTCACACACAGTGTTCCAGTAACCCAGGGGTGAGCGATGGGTTATATGGTGTTAGAACAAAGTGCAACTCTAATCAGAACTAGTTTGTATAGCCACTTGTGAGGGATGCCAGGAGTTGTACTTTTATAACATGGAGGGTCATGCATTCCTTAACTCTGCAGTAATCTTTTGCATCTCTAGAAGTTAGATATGTTCCAGCCACATGAATGTAAATGCATGCTGTGTGGCAGCACACTGCCTCCCTCCTATCCACCCACAACTGCCAATCCAGACAGACAATTACTCTATAAATATCAACAGTTCTACTGTGAATCTAAACATTCTATTGAACACTGTTCAATTAGATAGTTAGTTACTACATTCAATTTAGTTTACCAAACACCTTGTTGCTGCTGTCTGCCTTCAAGTGATTTCCAACTTATGACAAACCTAAGGGGAACCTATCTTAGGGTTTCCTACATGGCTCGGGCCCATCTTATCTCAGGGACCGCCTCTCCCCGTACGATCCTCCCCGCACACTTCGATCCTCTGGGAGGAACCTACTACAGCCTATCAAGACTAGGCTGGCACAGACCTCCCAGAGGGCCTTTTCTGCGACCGCTCCCAAGCTCTGGAATGGTCTTCCGGATGACATGCGTCTCATGACATCTTTAGATTGCTTCAAAAAAGCCCTAAAGACGCATCTCTTCCGGCAGGCCTTCCCCTGAAATTCCCTATCCCCGGCTTCGGTCCCAGACTTTGATTTCCTGCCTACTCCCATGTTTCTGATCCCCACTTATGACGTGGCCGCATAAGGAAGGGTTAGGATGTTGTTATATGTTTTTAAATAATTACTGTTTTAATCACTGCCGGTTTAATCTATTTTTAAGGGGTGGGAGTGGAAATGGGTCATGGGATTGTTTTAATCTATGTTTTTTTTTACTTGTACCCCGCTCCGAGTGTATGTACAGAGGAGCGGGCTATAAATAAACTATTATTATTATTATTATTGGCAAGTTTCTTCAGATGGGGTTTGCCATTGCCATAATCTGAGGCTGAGAGAGTGTGACTTGCCTAAGCTCACCCAGTGGGTTTCCAAGGCTGAGCAGGGATTTGAACCCTGGTTTCTAGAGTCTTAGCCCAATGCTCAAACCACTACACCACAACGGCTCTCTCAAACACTACCAGGTTTTAAATATCTGTTCAAGACAAGTACAGTATCAATAAAAGCAGCCAACAGAAAATCTTTAGTTCTAGAGGAAAAATCACAGGTCTCTGTCTCTTTCCCTGGCTTTCCATAGGCTTCTTCCTGTGGAAACATGGGAGTTATAGTTTGGTGAGGCTCAAACTCTCTGGCAGTGAATTTTAAATATCTCACAAAACTACAATCCTTGGATTCCACCAGATGGAGCCATGTCAGTTAATGAAGTATCAAAGCGCTATAAATATGTAGTGTGAAAGAGGTCATATTGTTGTGGTGTCAGAAAGAAATTCACAGAATCATGCTTGGGGATGGGAAGAAAGAGAGAGAGAGCGAGAGCACGAAAGCACAAATAGGTATAACAAGAACTCAATACAATTACTGCATTTACTGTGAAAGGGTGGAAAGGAGTAAAATTAGTTCATCAGCTCTTGGTTATCTCAGCAATACCTTCTGATTTAGGAATACTTCCCCCACCCCACCCCAGACAGCTAGGATGTTCACTTTTTTCTCTATTTCTAACAAAGCTGAGGTTGACTGGACTTATGCCATGGCACATCTTGTTAAGTGCAGATGTTAGGGCATTGCATGGAACAATTTACTACACTAATAAGTGTACTCTTTCAAATGAACAACAGGAGCCTGGCTTTGAATTCTAGTGGTGATGTATGGCCCAACACCAAATAGTGTTTTGAGTAACAGGCACTGGACACCTCTGTTTACCAAATCCACTCTCATACAAAGTTATAGCTGCAATGGATGCATTTTTTAAGAAACTGCATATCCAAGTTGTAACCTGTATACAAATCATACATACAAAATTTACATCAATTGGTTTGACACTGGCTTTTGTTTGGTACTGATATTTTTCTTCTGCAATGTAAATATGGGACCTTTGATGTTTGTTGTGTGATGTCCATACATACAGAGAGACTTGGAGGTACAAGGAAAGGAAACTGGTCAGAAATTTAGATGAGCTATGGGACTTGTATTGGATAGCTCCATATGCTCCACCTATAGTCAATAGAAGGGTCTGGCAACCTTTACAGGAACCACAGGAAGCTCTTCATTTGTATGTCCCATTTTCTTAATTTTCTATAACATCCCCATCCCATCCTCTACTGGCTTTTCTCAGACGTCCAGCTATTCAGCACCCACCCATGTCCTCTCATTGTTTTTCCTCCTGACGTCTAATGGGGAGATATTTCTGCCCCTTTCCTATCCATCAGCCCCTTGATCACTATAATCAAGACAAAGGAGCTCACTACATCCCATATTGTGCTGCTTCTTCTTAACCAGCCTCTGAGCCCAAGTTCTCACTTCCTGAAAGAAAGCTTCTTTTGAAACAGCAAACGGAATGGAACTCATTTTAAGCAGATTCACACATTTAAAATGCAGTGTGACTCATGGGTTTATATTTTTAAAGTTATACCTACTTGGTAATTTTACATTTCATTATTCTGAATATTGCTGTTAGACATCACAGTTGAATTCTCATATCTAGCAGTGTCAATTCAGCAGCCAAAAGCTCTGCAGACTATGATATAAAACAGTATCGAATTTTCTTATATAACATGTAAGACTTTGCCTACTGAGCTAATGTAATATTGATCCAACCTGAACTGGATGAAACAGAGATTTTTACTCTTCCCATATAAATACAGAGCATACTTAAACTTCTCTCTTTTTATTTTCAATTTCAGGCTCCCAAAGCTGCGAATGACAATAAATTACTTAATAATGTGTAAAAGGCAACCACCTAAATGGTTCACTGTGGAGAAAACATCTTGACCAATAATTTATGAGATTATATCACTACCTGCTTAGCTAAAATGTGTCAGTCTTCTTTCTTTTCTTTTCTTTTTTAAGGCTCCTATTAATCTTTCTTTGCCTTGTAATTTTGAGCGAAGGGTCAAATGGATTTCAGCACAGCAAATCTATTCTTAGCTGTTTAAATTGGAATTACAGATCCTTTGGAAATGATTGCTAGACATTTATTGTATTTTAAGATTTCCAACATTTGCTCTTATTCTGACAGTGTATTTTGAGACTATGATTAGGAGAATATAAATCTACAGTTATAAAAAATAAAGTGAAAAATGCCCTTTGTTCATAGTCTTTTAAAAAAATTGCCTAGCATGTTAAGCAGGGTCAGCCCTGGTTAGTACTTGGGTGGGATGCGATCACCAATGGACACCAGATACTGTAGGTGAGATTTAAGAGGAAGGACTGGCAAGCACACCTCTGAGTATTCCTTGCCTAAGAAAATCCTACAATCTTTGTCGGGCAGCCCTATGTCAACAAGCAACTTGGAAGTACATATATACACACAAGGGTTAAAATTATGACAAGAAAAAAAAATATACAGCATTCTGTTTGTGTTTTTCAGCATTCTGATTGAATTTATCGACTAGTTATTATTACTAAACAAGAAAGGTACAGCAACTCAAGATAGATGTCATTGATTTCAATAGGAAATCAGATACAAGCTTATCTCTCTCACTGAAACCAGTGAGGTTTAGCATTCCTTATGGAGGTGTTCCAGCATGGATATACAATCCTGCATTAGCAGAGGCTCCACATTTCCATTTTTTGGGAGCAAAACAGCATTCAATCTATAAGCTGAGTCCTTTGTGTGAAAAGAATAGGATATTTCCACATCTGCCAGGCTTTAAATCATACCCACAGTGTTCAAAAGTTTAAGTTGGCATCATACTTAGCTACTTAGCTAGAGACAAGCATCATTTACTTCAATGTGAAATGAGACATACTCATCTTTCTCAATGAAATCAGTGGGGTTTAGAATTGCTTAAGAACTGGTTGCTCAAGAAGTAACTATAAGTTGAGGGTCACCATAGGGCATGACGGCAGTTAAAAATAAGAGTTGCTCCAGCTGAAGTATATAATTCTATATTAGCAAAGACTCTTCATTCCCTTCTTTGAACAAAAAGGCCCTCCAAACACAAGGGGAAAAAAACCCTCTGAGAAGGACATGGGAAACTCTTCCATGAACAGGATTTTCATTCTTGCCTGCAGTGTTCCAAAGATTAGACTGTAGGGCATGACACTTAGCTTTCTTCACTCAGCACTTTCCTTGACATGGGTCAGTCAGAGATCTGATGCTGGAGTTTATATGTTTTTCTTGCTTCTCACTGCAATATCATGGCATGTGGAGGATCAAATAGGTCCAGGTAATCCATGACATCTCTCTCTCTAAACCATATTCCACAGTTAAGATTAATAAAGAGGCATATGAAATAAATTCATTTTGCAAAATATTTTTATCCATGACTGTATAGAACAAGCACCTTTTGTGACTTATAGTAGTATAGGGCTATTGCTTATCAATAGTTCTTTCCCTGGAACTCAAAAGACATTCAAAGCCTACATCTGAACCAGGCTTCTTTGAAGCAGGACTACTATGAAGTACTGTGGTACTATGAATCAGGCTGTTTACCGTAGTTCTGTTTTTTATAGCAGACTGGGTTGCAAAAAAAATTAGTAGGTGAAAAAATGTTCATCTTCATGTTTTGCTACTTTCTTTACAGAAATCTTCTTTTTAAAATATGCTCAAGAGAAAGATGGAACACTTCTCTGAGTTAAATGGAAACCCATCTATGTATACATGTTAGTGCACATACACATACATACTCTGTAATAAAGATGTGAGGAGAAATCATTTTAATTACTTCTAATATTGACCACAGCTGTAATACTTTGCCTGCGCTGTTCCAATGATATGTAAAGTTTCTTAAAGTGCCTTTTGAGATTCCCTTAGGCATTCCATAGGCTAAGCTTCAAAGAAATGTTGTGTGATGAATTATGTGTAATTTTTCACATTAGCCCTGCATGGTTAGGAGGTAAGACATTTTTCTTGAAAGTCATCAATGGTTTGCTTTCAGGCTGGCTGTTCTTATGTACACTTTCTTTTGCCTTAGGTTGTGGCATTCAGTTTCTGTGCACCAAATCACACATTCATTGGGTTTTTGCTTAAGTACAGATTGTTTCCACTTGTACTCCCTTCTTACTCTCTTGTAGTTGTATACAATAGTCATGATGATTTTTTCCACTGAACTTACAGAATGGGATGGATAATACTGTGTGCCATTAGTATCGGAGTCCCCATGGATGCTCAAGCCCTATTAAATATAATGGCATAATAAAATGATGTCCCTTATCGAAAATGGAAAAAAAATATATTTATAAAACTATTTTCAAGCTGTGGATAGCTGAATCCATGGATACAGAATATGTGGATACAGAGTGCTGACAATAATATGGTCTTACCAGACTGCTTCCCTAAGTTCATTGACCTGCACTGGGGTATTCTGGTGGAGTTTTGGACCTCCTGAAGCACCAGCCACAGTTTTTGAAATGCCATGGCTCTCTTAACAAGATTCTCCAAAATTGCTGTAGGGTCTCTTGTCTTTCAGCTTGTTTCACCTTTCCAGCACCAAAGTCATTACACAAAGAACAGTCATCTTCCACACCAAAGAATGCCCACACCAGGTGTTTTTGGAGTGTAGCTGCCACAATCCTTTAACAATGGCTAGGTCCGAAGGGAGTTGATGGCAACAAGTGTGTGGAGCAGCCACCTAACTCAATTAGTTTGCTAAAGGGACAAACTCCCAGCAGCTAATGGGAATTGTTTTGTTAATGTTATTGCATACGGTTCTCCAGCACCACTCTTTGAATAGGAAAAATGTATTCCATTAAAACGTCCTTTAATATAAAATATTAAATAATGACTAATGTTACAAGATGGCATTTCATCTGCATACACATGCTAAATCATGCTCACTTCGTGGACATTTTCTTCCCAGGAAATGTATGCTAACTAAGTAGATATAGGAACACATATTTTAAATGCAACAGTTCTGATTTCTATGGTTAAAACAAAAGACAGTTTTAATTCAAAGATACATTTGGAAAACTATAATACGTGCTTATAAAAGCTTCAGTTCACTCATTTTCTTGAACCAGAAAATTACTACTGTAGCGGCAATAACCTTGACACTAATCTCTTTGAGAATATTTCAAATAATTTGGCTGACTGGTCTTTTTCTCCACACATCAGTTGAAATAAAAATTTCGACAGGAATTCACACTCGAAAGCTTTTTGCTATGGAGAAAAACCTATTATTAAATTTAAAGGCATCGTTATACTGCTGTTACAAGGCTTTCTAATGGGCAGGTTAAATACTAGATAGTCCTTCAGTCATTCTTTTGTTTGCTCCTTTGTTACTAAAAGGGATTTCAGAGAAAAATGATGAAGCTATTTAATCTCAAAAACAAACACACGAAAACTTGAGAACTAGATTGCTATTTACTTTCAAAGGTCTAAAGCTCATATTAATAAGATACTTTCTTCACAATGTATAAGCGGATCTGTGTTAAAATCTGCCAGGGAACAGCACGTCTTTTAAACATGACTGGAAGAAGCAATCCTAGGCTAACCATTTTAAGCCAAGAAGAGCACAACCAAGATTAAATACTGATTAAAAACTATAGTGTTATGAGTAAGAGTCAACTGAAATCTTGCAGAGAATAAAAGCAGAATTGTAGATTTTATTCATTCATACAGAAGATATATTAGTGTTACATTTTTTAAATGCTTTTTGATATTGTGGAAGCAAATGTTTAGCACCACCTCTCTGTAATATATAGTTAGACCAGTACTGAAAGGCTGAGGGATGGGGAAGTACTATCACTGCTATTTTCCAGCATTTTGATTTTGCTACTATCAGTCTCCTTTGGAGGAGACAGGAAGGAGATGACCCTGCTTCCTCCTTTGTAGAGCCTGAAAAAGTTAATCATGTGATGATCTTGGACATGCTGGGATCTTCAGTCTAAAATAAAAAATACCCTCTTCCAGCTCTGTTCTTTTGAATTACTTTTAAATCAGTCCCCTGTAGCCCACTAGGTATCAAGAAAGAGGGACTGTTCTCTTTGTTGTAATGAATTTGTTCCATGTTTGTTGTTTTGATGCAACTTTAAGCATGTTGCATTTTGACAAGTTAATGTTTGTTGTGAATTGCTTTTCTCACAGTTTGTTCTGGAAAAGTGACAAAATAACTAACCAAGCAAGCAGCTGATTTGATTCATGAAGGGTTTTTAAAACAAAACAAAACAAAACAAAACATGCAGGAACATTCAGAAATAGGAGTCACATCTACAGCATGAAGTGGTGCAGTCCAAAATGCTACTAGCCACATCTGAACACAAACGTAACTTAAACAGTAGTCAGCATGTCTTCTCAAGTCAGTGTGGTGTAGTGGTTTGAATACTGGACTAGACCTCTGAAAGTCTAGGGTTTAAACCCTTGGGGTGGTATGTATGGAAAACTGATTGGTGACCCTGGGCAAGTCACACCCCTTAGCATTAGAGGAAGGCAAGGGAAACCTTCTCCAAAACATGACAGGGTCACTATAAACTGGAGTCAACTTAGAATCATAGAGTTGGAAGGGGCCACAGGGATCACCCAATCCAACCCCTGGCCCTGCAGAAATACTCAGCTTTAGCACTGTCAAGAGCTGGCTGAGGTTTAAAGACTTCCAAAGAAGGAGAGGCATTCTATTCCACTGTCAAACAACTCTTACCACTGAGAAATACTTCTAATGGTTAGATTGAATCTATTTTCTTGAAATTGGAATTCTATTCTCTTGGAGGCACATAACAAATATTCTTCTTGCCTGAAGGAGTGATACTTGCTTCCTCATGGCTTCACTATGTAAATGGTAACTGCTACAGCTACTAGTCAAAACTCCTGGTGACTGGTAGATGGTGATAGAGGGGAAGGGAAACCCTACTCTTCTTGTTCTGCACCACAAGGCATTAGTAGAGGCGATGCACAGATATAGCCAGTACTATACCTATGCATGTGTAATACGACCTACTTCCTAGATATTACCTTTTCTTATGCTAGGCTTCTGCCACTCAATTTTCCCCTTCTCCAAAACTTACTCAGGGTTATCTTAATGGAAACAGAGTAATTCTAAAAAGGTATATATCTTCAGGTCTCAGGCAATGTGTAACTGGGGTCCAATAAATCTTCTGGAGCTGTGGTTAAACCAAAATTGTTTCATTTTCTAGGCGTCTGTTTAAATGTAAATAAATACTAGGGGATCAACATATTCAGTTCAATGTTGCAATCTATCCCTATGAAGCTTCAATAGTCCATTCTTTCTTCTATGGTCCATTCTTTCTTCTCTCAGTTGGACAGGAGTCACACTCGGCAGTCTAACTGCCCAACTATTTTCTTCTTCTCTCCAACCCTCTTTCAGAACATTCTGAGGCCTCTGAAAGGTTGAACACTGAAGAGAGAAGACAGAAGTTCTGTCTATTGCATAATTGCCATGAAATGGATTTGCTAAGACCACTGGTTATCAAGCTAAACCTAATAATATGTAATCAACATACAGAATGGACCTACTCTCTTTCTATGGGGGTACAATTCAGAGACATAGCCATGTTGGTCTAGAATACTGATATGCAAAGGTGCTACAAGATCCCTTTGCATACTACTCTCTTTCCCTGTGTAATGTTCAGAATAGTTTAAAGATTCCTGGAAATAAAAGCTCAGTATATCTCTGAATACAAAGAATATATTTTCCTTTGTCACCTTTTTCTGCTCTATTGATTTTCTTTCAAGTTGCAAATAAAAAAGAGAAAAAGATTCACCCAAAAAGTTTGTCTCTTCCACTGTTCATTGTGGCATATGCACATAAACCTACTGAAGACAGTTGCCTGCACATCACTGCCTGTATGAGTCCCATGGCTCTCTGAGTTCTAACACTGGCACCCTAAGGGCTTGCGCTCAGGCTGAAAAAATCCTAACGTTAAACTCTATTAAACTTGTAACAGCAGCAGCAAGCCACAGGACAACACCATAAAATCCTTCAGTGCTCTCTTCATTAGTGCTAACAACATGCAAAATAAATCTCGAGAGCACACATCAGTACAAGTTTACCATAAATGAACCAAGTACAACTTCACTGAAATGAAAGGTGTTTTGTGCATATGTTATCTCCACGTGAATTTTGGCATCAAGGCAATTTTTAGAACATAACTTCCTGTTATCAGAAACACAGAGCTGTCACTGGAAATGGCAACACAATGTCATGTGCTTGTCCCCCTTATAACACCTAATTCAATTGACTTCATGTCCTAATATCACTATGCTGAGGGAGTTTTTCCGATCTCCTCTCCTTGATTACTGCTGATGGGGGCATTTTTGCTTTGGCATGTTTGGCAGTGTTTCTGCCAACATTGCTTATCAAATTGCGCATATTTCATGTGCAATTGTACAATCTTGTACAATTGACATTATTCCCCATCTTTTTCTTTAAATGTCTTTGTTCCAAAACAAGCTAAGGCCTCATATGTTAAAACTCAATATGGCCTCTTCATCATGTTATGGAAATACAGTCTCAGAAATGCAATTCATTTCCTGGAAGTATGTCTTACCTTCAGGGAATCCATCCCAGATTTCTAATCGGTCATAGCGACAGAACACTCCTCCTGGAGGATTTGAATCAGGTTCCAGTTCAAAGCTTTCAAATTCCAATATTATCTCTGACATCTTTGGTGCAAAAACGATGTAAGTGCATTCAAGGCTATTGGGATATTTTTCAGGGAAACCTGGTGATCTGATCACCCCACTCATTGATGTAAAGTTTCTGGAGCATTCTGGTCCTGCAGAACAAAAGAAACAAATAAAAAAGCAGTAAGCTGATGGCATTTAGATACAAAACACACTGGACCATTCTATCTCACCAAACAGCAGAGTTGCTTTTCAATGAAGCACCTTACTTTAATCACTATCTAATCACTCACCCAACTAACTTGGTTCCTTCTATTGATAACTGATGTTAAAATATAATTCACACTTATTGCATGAATTCCAATTTTTAATTTGCAGCAAAATAATTTGAAAAAGAAAACTTGTGGCTGCTGTAAGGAAGAGGGGGAAAATTATGACAAACTCATATGGGAACAATGAAAGTGTAAGCTGTAGAAATCTCAACAGCCCTGGGGAAATAATTATAGTCCCTTCAAGCTTAAATCTTTAAATCTTAAGGTTGACAGCCTTTTATTGGTAAAATAGAACATTTTGGAAGAGGAGGGGGAGTGGATTCAGTAGATGGAGCAGTGGTTTCAGATTCCTAGAGCAGTGCCTCAGTAACTCTGCCAGATGTGACCTATGCCTCCTAGACAAACTAGATGTGAAAGGTAATTCGTACTTGTACCAAGGATGACTGACTCATTCTGAGTGGTGTTGACACAGGTGCACCAGTAAAGTGTTGCTGTTAGTGAAGGCTTGATAAACTGTGTGATTACTGGCAGTGTTGCTGGAATCCAACTAATATCAGTGTTGACACACTAACCTTATGCTCATAACATTAGCCTCAATGCAGTTTTAGGTGTGTTCCACAAACTACTTATACTCAGAAATAATGGGCATGGTCCATGTAAGTATTCCTGTTGCATTAATTAGCAACAGAAGATGCTCAGTCTTACAAAACTATGTTTTCTCACTTATTGCTCATGGTGCTTATTTAGTTTTTTTTAGCTATGTAAGAGCAGTATATCACTTGATGAGCCATGGTGTTTTCGTTTTTAAAAAAAATAAGTCAGCCCTCCATATCCATGGATTCTGCATCAATGGATTCAATCGTCCATGGATTGAAGATACTTTTTCAAAATCCAGAAGGTAAACCTTGATATTGCCATTTTATATAAGGACACCATTTTGCTACACCATTGTATATAATGGACTTGAGCATCCAAAGATTTTGGTATTCACAGGGATCCTGGTACCAAACTCCAGAGGATACCAAGGGCCCACTGTAAACATAATAAAGCATTTGCCATCATTGGTTATCTTACTCTTGTCCAGTGAAGAAGATGCAGATCTTGATGCAGGCTTCCAAACACATATTACTAGTTGGAACAGGAACTGCATTTGTATTTGTTAATATGAATGAATGTGCATGGAAATACAGAACTCATTTATCTCTTTTACTATGGAAGATATGTTCAGTTGTGTATTCAAATGTGGAATGCCTTCCACTTGATGGGAATACAAACCTGGACATGCATTTTAAAAGTAGTGTAGAGCAGACAGGTAAGTTCTGCAATTTATTTGTAAGTACTGATGATGATCTTTCCTCCCAGATGCTCAGACACCAGCTTCCATATACTAATCTTTGTTTCTAGATGGGAGCACCTACATTTTTCAAGACTCTTCCAGAGGCCATGGTTTTTAAGAATGCCATAGGTAATTGCTAATGGAGTTGCGTATTCTTAAACTTCACTTTAATACCCTTTCATGCTATTTCTTTAAATAATAATTTTGAATATTTTAAAGTCAGGTATAAATGTTTAAACAAATAAAAGGTAGGGAAGTAGACATTTGAACAAGTGTATGGTATACAATCAAGCTCTATAATGAAATCACTTCAGGACATACACACTTTTATCATGGCTAAAATCCTATGTACTGCTCAGAAAAGTGGCTCATTTTCACATTAGTCCTACAAAGTTAAAAAACTCATATATCTTTTTGGGCAACAGCAAGACTATTTCTGTATTCTGTTTCCATGACTAGCTACCCAAGGCTTTGAGATATCATCACCAATATTGCTTCTATATGCACAGTTTCAATGTAAAACATAAAAACAGTACTTTCTGCACCACAACTCACAAGTCAGTATGGCTAGTATTCCAGAAAGGTAATTTTTCCAAGCCCCTGCTACAAAATCTCTTTTCCAGGCCAGAAAAACAGCCTAGGTATTCCATGATTGAAGCTGGATCCAGTGGACATGTTAAAGAGATGTGCATACGTCAAAAACTTAGCAACTTGTTATACTAAAAATAAAGTATAGGTCTATATCAGCAGATTGTATTCTCTTTGGAAATGATGGCAGGAAGTACAATAAATGCTTAGATCCAGTCACTGATACAGGTAGCTCCCCAAGAGAAGGCTAGTCTGTTAGATGCATATGTATATAAATAATGGCACACCATGGGAAATGGACTCCTGAAATGATATAAAACATGTTGTCTCTTGCTGATCTGGCCATCATCCAGGTAGAGAGAATGTTCAGGAGACAATTGAGAAGCATGAGTTTGTGTTTGACTGTTCCTAAACAGCCTCAGACACATAAAATGGGAAATCCAGACCATGACAAAGAGGCTGTATTTTCCCCAAAATGTTAATCTAAGCTTCTCTAGTTTTAGTGAACTCTGATTTAGGAAGTTACACTACAATTGTAATGAATGAATTCTACTTTGCTTCAACCAAACACAGAGATGTAGTGAATGGCCCTGATTCTGCCTTTTGCAACAGATTAGCAAATTTTTGCAGAAATATAATGGGAATAGCTCCACTTGGATTTGGTGTAATAAATTATCCTGTTTTTTTTTTAAATGATGATGATGCTGATGCTGATGATGCTGATGAATCATGCCTCTTCTTCAATATTGGGATTCAAGGTGAGCAAAATATTACAACTAATATAGATTAATATATATACACAAATATACTAGTAAAATAGAGAAAAGTTATATTCAATTGCAATTAAACAATCCAAAGCGCAAAAACTATTTACAAATCTATTAAAAGTGAAAGTTAAAAAAAGAACAAATTAGCACACTATTAAAAACTCTATTGCAATTAATTCCTAAAATCCTGTCGAAATAGAGTTTTTTCACTAGTGGTAGAAAGACAGTAAGGAGGGAGCCACCCTAGGAAGGGCATTCTAAAGGATGGGAGTAACCACTGAGAAGGTCCTCTGCATTGTTCTAAACCAAGGCTTCAGATGGTTTAGATGAAAACTGCTGTGTCAGCAGTAGCAACAGAGTACTGATTGAATTATTGAGAAAAACACAACAGCCTAGTGCATAACAATATGTATAGTGCTGACAGGACCATAATTGGGAGGCCTACAAGCTGTCAGTTGGAGACTCAAGAGGTGTACAATCTAGGACTGGTACTTTCAAGAACTCTCTGATATATTGCAACTCTAAAGTGGAACAGGGTTTTCTTGGCAAGATTTGGCCAGAGAGGGACTGTGTCTGCCCGCCTCTGTGGCTGAGAGAGTGTGATTTGCCTAAGGTCACCCAATGAGTTTCCATGGCTGAGTGGGGATCTGAGCCATGGTCTCCAGAGCAATAATCCAATGATGAAATCACTACATCATGCTGGATCTCTTTGGTAGGGTTAGTCTTGATTAATCATCTGTCATCCCACATTATTTTACTGTTATTATTTTTGTTATTATTGTTATTATACTCAAGAATAAAAGAGGAAAGTGGGAGGAGAGAGGGATTTAAATTTTCCTCTTTTCCTTTTTGTCCTTTTCTTACTTCCCCTGCTGTAAACTGAGTTCAAAATGCAAAAGTAACTCACTGTGGGGAGAAAACAGGAAGACACAGAATATTGCCCTTCCCTGTAGACCTAGGCAAAAGTAAACTGCTGTAGCCTCTCCTAGCTTGCGTGTTCTTCCTCCTTAACAACTTTCACCCATTTTGATGTTGCTTGGCCACATTTGTTCTGATTTTCACTCTGAAACGTTGGAGGGTTTGCTTTGATTACTACCTGGAGGGCACTTCAGAGCAGCAAAGATTTAACCCAGAGGTTTCACATCCTTGGAGAAATATTGGTGACAGAGAAACAAAGCACTTGGTGTCATCATTGTCACATGTATTATGTGAAATATTCAGTAGTCAGTTTTTGGAGTCTTCGGCTATCATTGCATAGTCATTTACCAAGAGTAAATTCCACTGATTGCAGTGAGACTTACTTCTGAGTAGACACATACGGGATTGAGCTGTTAAATTTTGTAATCTAAACTGGTTTTAAGGAAGCGTTTTCAATATGTTTTCTACATGAACTTTGATGAGCTTTCTTTTAAAAACAGAACTGTCAAGTTGAACTCGCATCCATTTCTTTAATTGTTTAATACAGAGAGATCCTGCTTTCAACAGATACATTAATTTAATGTTAATTAGGAAAATTAAAATGTTCAGAAAAAAAGGAAAGTTAATTCTATGATTTCACAGCAACTGTAACTCTTGAACCACACATGTATATATAATCTTTTCCATTCCTGAACATGGCAATATCATTTCCAATTTGATATACTGTGGCATAAACCTGAGTTAGAATTACTTTGGGAGCTATAACTTTGAATTTTCTGACTTTTGTGTGAGCAAATTCTCATTTATAATGTTGCCTTAATGTAACTAATGCCTTTCAGAGAAAGATTTAAGGGATCATGCAAGAAAATAAATGCAGGGATTTGCAGAGACAACTGAAATATCAAGGAAAAGGGGCCCCATTGAAAATCCTTGCTTTTGCAAGTAGCTCATCAAGACGTTCTTTAAGGACTTTGCTCACTGCATACCAGCCTTTAAAAGTGCATCGTTTAATTGGTACGGCACTGAAAATGCAGACCCAAAGAATCTGAAATGCTTTTATTGTGGAAGGAAAACTTTTGTTCCTATAAAAGTTAGCACCCTGGGGGTTTACTTTATTCATTAATTATCTAGTTTGGGTTAAGGGCTCTCCTAACTACTGAATGTGCAATTCATTAGTCTGCATCCAAAGACAGTTAAGGCTTGTGCCAAAAAATGATCTCACTACTACTCTAGGCGATTTCTTTTACAAAGGATTTGATTTGACCATGGGGTACAACCATTTGCCAGCCTTTCTAATAGGAGAAAACTTTCTTGCCCTCTTCAGTGTTGTGTTCTATTTCTAGAAATGCCTGCATTTGTATTTCTTTATTGAAAGTCATGAGGTGATGCTTGACACCAACCATAACTATTGCTCTTCTTCTGTCTCTGCAGCAGAGATTCTTAAAGCTACTCTGAGAATCTTCCTTGTACTCTGCTGTATTCAATGTAAGAGATGTACAAGCTGCTTTTTAGGTGAAACTTTCCTAAGGTGACGTGTATAACAAAAAGACTACGATAACAATAAAACAGTAACAAAACTATAAAAATAAATATAAAAACAAGAATTTCAATTGAAGGGAGGTGACAACATGTATACTATTGTGTTATATTAAAGGTGTACTAGGACACAGTAAAACAGGTACAGCTTTAGCACCTGGCTGTGAGGACAGGGTCTTGGAAACATCAACTGGGACAGAGTCCAAGTTCCCATAATCTTCTGTGGGAATCCAGAGCAGACACAGTGAGCCCCCGACTGCAAAGGTTTGCACATCAATAGAGACTGAAGTGTCATGAATCATCCAACAGATAAATATTACTTAAATACTAGTTTAAAAATAAGTGAAATATATTCTAAAAACAAACAAAAAACAGGAAAAAGAAAACCATATTGAGTTACTATTTCTTATCAGAAGCACAATTCTGTCAGCACCGGTCCAGGATGCACTTAGTTAAACAGTTTAAATTTAAAACTGTTTAAATTTAAAAACTTGGAAAAGTACAACTTCACCAGTTTTGTTCCTAAATATACTTGTATTTTGGGGTGGGTGGGTGGTCTTGATTAGAGAAGAATGTTCAGAATCTCACATTTCTTTATGCATGGAAATCATGTTTTACAATTCTCAAAGCAATTCTGTCAAGTCAAAATAAGAGAGATGCATACACAATATTTCTACCAATGGCTTCTATATTCATAGCAAGACAGTATACCTCTGAATACCAAATGCTACGGGCAAACAATATAGCCTCTAATTACCAAGTCCTGTACAACAGATTCCCAAACTGGTGTCCTCCTGATGCCTTGGACTACAACTGCCACTGTGACCTGGCTGATGATGGAGGTTGCAATCCATGACAATGGTGCTGGGTGGTGCTAGGACTTGTAGTCCAATAATACATATGGATCCATCAATAAAGGATGCCCACCATCATGATCGTTGCTCTCCAGGTGAAACTTTATTATGCTTTTATTAAAACTGACAAAAAGGCAGCAGTTTGCTGTGTATTGTTCTCTGAGCTCTACAGTTTATCTCATAAATTCCACCCACCATTCTGCCATAAAGTGTTGTCTGAACTCCCCCTTCCCCAGAGAGCATGTCTCTTCAGACTGAACAATCGTAATTGTTAATTATTTTATATCAAAAATAATTAGCATGGCAGAAATACTGCAAGTAGTGTTACTTACCTCTTTTGAAAATTTCATAGCGAATGGAAAAGCCTGCTCCGTGAGTTTCATAATCAGAGACAAACTTGATTAAGAGGTATGGTCCTGTAGATATCACAGGAGGGGGGGCAATCTTGCCACAAAACTTTCCCCACACTCGTCCGTTTGCGTTGTCTCCATCAATCACTTCAACATAATCATACCTGGTAGATAAATTGAAGAAAGAAACTTTTAACTTCCAGGAAAGAATAGAGAGCTAATTAATTTAGGAGCCATAGCCATACAGCATACATAATGAAGAAAAATGCTTGCCTGTTTGGAAGCTGCATTATGCTGAGAGATGTAAGGAAAATGAAATAATTAAAATGGACTACATCATGTCTGTAGACATCATCTGGCAACATGGAACTATTAGGAAGAATGGCGCCCATTATGCTTACAGACAATGTCAGCTAAAGTAACCAATTAACAAGAAAAAGGAAATCTCATGAGCACAATTCTGTATTATTAAATTGCATTCCTTTGTCTATAGTGGCATTGTTATCAATACATAATACACAGAGTTCTTTTCATATGGTGAAGTTCTTGTCTGAATTCTAAAATGTCTTTCTGGCTTTCATTTCAGTACAATACTTTAATATCTGTAGGCAACTTTCCAAAGACAGGCCTAAAGAATAATAAATGAAGTCCTAAATATTTAACATGCTTTCCAACTTCGTTTTCTTGATCACTATATATCTAAGAACACATCTTTTTTTGTATCACATCACTTTACATATACAGATAAAGCTGGATCGGTGACAAAAAATGAACCTGGTTTTAAATTTTGTATTAGCATTGGGAAATTCTAAGTGAATGAACTGATATATTGATATTCATACGATGTACAAAAATGGTAACTGAAGTCTTTATATCCTATCAAGCCCTGATACAGATAACACAAATGGGAACTACGGACCTGATTTATACCCAATGAGACCATTAGCCCTATCAAGCCCACTATAGCTTGAGGCAGTTTTCCTAGAGCAGAAGTTTTCCTGGCTATGTTTCTCAAAAACCTTCACACGGATGCCAGAAAGTGACTCCAGAACACTTTCAATCCAAGGAATGTGGGCTACCAAATAATTTTGCCCCCGTCTTATCACAAATGTCTTGTACATGTGTGCAAGAATTAAAGTAGTGAATATAGAATTTCTGGGGTAATGGCCAGGATGAAAAGAATCCCACTAGTTCCGAACAACTTGTGAGATTTAAGACTTTTATTTCCTTAACACTTTCACCACAAAGTGTAGAACTCTTCAAAGAAATGATTTCTAGCACAATGCCCTAGACTTTGTACTCTGGCATACTGACATCTAGTATAGATATGATGGAAAAGAAAGGAAGTGGCTTTCCCTGTGCTGCTTCTAACAGTACTACAGTTATTTCACAGATACAAAAAGGAGAAAGGAAAATACAGCTTAGGAGTTGGTGGGTTGTGGATAATGTAGTAAGGGTAGAAAGAGCTGTTGAGTCATTAATGGCAGTACTTTTCTTCAGTGGAGCAAATCTGACCAAATAATATCAATAGCACCCAAAAATATAACCTTAATCCAAATTGATGCTCCAACTACAGAGGTAGAAGAAGAAGAAATTGCAAGATTCTGTTCTAGAGCCCAGGAGGAAATTGATCACACACGAAAACAGGTCACAAGATTGAAATGCCAAAGCAGGCAACAGAGGAGAATCAAAGACTATAGGAAAATTTGGCCTAGGACTAAGAACTGAAGGAGTTTGACAGACAGGATTTTGGAAGGCACATACCTAATAATAATAATAATAATAATAATAATGTTTTTTATTTATACCCCGCTCTTCAGCCAAGACTATCAGAGCGGCTTACAATTTGTTAAACAAACAGCTTCATTTACAATTGTAAGCTATTTGCCCCCAACAATCTGGGTACTCATTTTAGCGACCTCGGAAGGATGCAAGCCTGAGTCAAGCTTCAGCCCTTTGCTGGTCTTGAACTTGCCACCTTCTGGTTTTGAGTGAGTGGCTGCAGTACAGGCATTTAACCACTGCGCCACCAGGGCTGTTACCACTACCACTACCAGGGTTAACACCACTACAACCTAGTGGTTGTAGTGGTGTTCCCCACCTGGGCTGTCATCTGGTGCAGGGGGTCGGGGCTTCCAGGAGCAGGGCTTCTGGGGACAGGGCTTCCATGGTGCCCCCCATACCTCACTGCTCCATACCTACTCATGAGTAGGCAGCATGGGACAAGGAGTGATGCTCTTTCTCCAGGGAGAAAGCTCATGGCTGGAGGAGGAGCATGCATGCCCTTCCTGGCTGCTCTGTCCTGGGCTTTTTCTCTGGAGAGGAAGCCTGAGAAAGGTCCAAGCGGGTGTCATAAAGGCATCACTGTTTTGTGGATTGTGGATGTTATTGTATATCCCTGATCAGATCCCTGTTTAATATTACACATTACAAACCAAGTGGCATTTCTCCAAAAAGGTTTTCTTTGGCTATGAATATAAAAGTAGCATGCAGAATAATCTGAGCATGTTTCATAAAGTATTTAGCAGATGCAACTGCCTTATACATGGCACATTCACAAAGCCTTTCATTGACAGCTTGAGATCTATGACTAGATCACCCAACTAAAACACCATTTATTTGATAGATATCTTCTCTGTTTGAATTATGTTCTCTCTATTGTTTCGTGCAAGCGTTTGATGTGGTTGTCATTCATTTTGGAAACTCATGTTCTTGAGGACATTGATACTGGGAAGGGAGGATGGGAGAATTTCCAAGTAACTCTCTGCCATAGTGCGTTAGGAGCTGAACTTCTCAGGGAGAAATATGACAATATATATGTGCATGACATGATCAGTGTACATGCACTGTCATTGCAAGATGAAAGAGAAATTTTTAAATATGGCAAATGATTTCATGACATCTTAACTTTCCCTTTAAAGCTAGTCCTTTGTCCTAAATGGAAAATCGCCTTAACAGTGCCTCAATTTTGTCACAATTTTCCCCCAATTTTGCTATAATCTTTGAAATCACAGAAAATTTAGCAATCACAGAAAATTTTGATTAGGGCAAATAATTTCATGACCTCCTAACTTTCATTATAAGGCTAGTCCTTTTTCCTTAATGGAAAATCACCTTAACAAAAAAGAATAAAGTATATGGAACTGTTTCAAAACGCCCACTGAGAAGGACTGCAATTATCATATTGAAAGGAGATTGCTTGTCACTGGTTGATACATCACTAGGACTTATAAATACTCCCTCGGTTAACTGGCCAGATTTCCTCCAATGTTCATTTTCTGTTCACACATTTCTGCTTCTTCATTATTATTAAGTATTCCTTTGCTGTATGCAAAGAAGCCCACACATACACCATACTAATTTTTGTTGCTACTAATTTATCTAGAAGGGGAAAGGATTTTTGTGACTATGTACAAAAAAATGATGCATTAAGGGACGAGATGGCTTAATAGTTAAGATGCCGACTCTGATAATCGCAAGGGTAGCAGTTTGAGACCCAAGCGCCATGTGACAGAGTGAGTTTCCGTCACTAGTCCCAATTTCTGCCAACCTAGCAGTTCAAAAACATGTAAAAGCAAGTAAATTAATAGGAACCACTTTGGTGGGAAGACAACAGCATTCTGTGCAGTCATGCTGACCACATGACCATGGAGTTGTCTTTGAAAATGATGGCTCCCTTGGCTCAGTGACAGAGGTGAGCACCACCCTGTACAGTTGGACACAACTAGAAAATTATGTCAAAGGGAAAATCTTTACATTTTACAGTAAAATAAATATTTTCTCTGAGGGGCTCCAGTTTCCCCCCACACCATATAAAAGTTCCTGGTGTGTATATGAGTGCACAGATGGTAGGATGCACACTTAATTTTATTTTAGAAAAAAATGAACAAATGAAAGCATGCAGTCCAGTGTGGGAAAGATTGCATGTATGTATAAAATATCTTACACTATGCACAGGTATCAGTGCTGAGACTTAACCCCCCCCCCCCCTAAATGAAACAATATGCAAAAAGGAGTACTTCTATACTCATTTGAGTTCTGTTCGTTATTGTAAAATCAGCACAAGAGGTCTGTGGATTATAACTTGCTTTTGGGTTTTTCCTTAGAAAGGAAATAGCTGAACTTGAGAGCCATCCATCTTCCTCAAGTCTGAAACTTGAGGAAACCAGTTTGAAATAAGTTTGAAAATTGGGGGAGAATCAAAGGGATCTTCTCCTAGGACAGCATTCAGTCTGTCATTGACATATATAATCTTCCTCTGACTAGGGATGTAAATCTTCTTACACATGCAAGCACACAGAATATCAAAAGTTCTTCCCCCCCCCCTCCAGGTAAGGTGAGGTTAATAATGTTGTTGTGCATTTTCTAATTATCTAACTCTTTGCATTTCAGGATTGTTTGAGCAAATCCTGTGTTTTGTATAAAAAGTCACTGTTTCCAGGATGAAAGGCCTCAGTTTTTGGCAAAACAACATTTCTGATCAAATGACTTTCCCTCCAGAATATGAAAAATCTCACAATAATCCATAATTTTTTTACTGGGGTTTCCTGATGCATGGGGCAATAAGAGAATTTTCATTTATTGAAATTATTGTTCATACAGTACATTCTATCCTTCACTCAGTTCTATTCCACACATTCACTGACTGTTGAATTCAGAGCAGATGCTTGTGCTTATATTCACAGGACACAAAAGCAGGTGATTAAAAAATATGCACCTATAATAGGTATGCAATCTGATCACAAAGATGATGGCAAAATTGGAGTATCGTTAAGGTGATTTCCCATTAACAATGAAGGACTAGCTTTAAAGAGAAAGTTAGGACATCATGAAATGGTATTTCATCAATCCCTGGTGTTCTGGGCTTATTTTTAATTCTTCAGTGAAGACTTGAATAGAACCTCTTTATGTTGCGGTAAAATAAAATAAAAAATAACATAAAATTCTTTATGCTGCAGAAAAATCTTTTAAAATTCATTATGACATTTTATCCAAACAATCTCATTTTCTTTTTGTTATCCTATTATAACTGACATTAATATGTTGTATTAATTTGTTCTGGCCATTTCATCCTATTGCTATGCAGACTGTAATGTCCAAAATTATATCTATGTGTGGAGAATGTTTTTCTTTAAATGGCAGTAATGTAAACAACATCTGACAATTTTGAAGTAAGGCAAGGAAACAAATGTCTTTACGATGACCAGTGCCACCCTTAACAATGCAGTTTCAACTGTCTGGGACCCATTAGTTATGTTTACATGAGATCTCAGGAGACAACTGCAAAGATGATATCACTAGTTAAAGTGGACAGCTAAAGGCTCTCTAAATTAAAAATGACATTACCTCACCGGTTAAAATTGTATGCCAGCTTTGGTATATATCAAATTGAAAATAAAGCTGACACTGATGGTACTGTAAGCATTAACATATGTGAAATATTGTGCTAACAGCATTTCCTCTTATATGTCTGATGTTTTAGTAGCCATTGATCAGCGTATTAGCTTCGCTGTCCTATTTCAAAGACAAGGAAACAAAAAGAGGAAATGTTCACTTAGTTTTGCAGATGTTTCTTGTGGTTAAGCTGGTCTGCAAAGAGATCAGAAAGGTGGATTTTTACTACAGTTACTGTTCTGTCTTGAAAATACTCTGAACTGGGATTTTTATGCACAATATACATGTTGCAAGCTTTCGAAGCTTCACTGGCTTCTTCATCAGAAGGCATTACAAACCAAACAGGAGAAGAAAATTGAAGATGTTAGTCATAGGCTGTATTTTACTGTTTCTGTTCTTAGTTAAGACGGTATGGAGGGTCATCTCTTGCAGGCTGGCCCCTTCTCCTTCTGGTCATGTGGAAACTGGGGAATTTTCAAAATCCCAAGAGATGCCTCTCCATGCCATCTTAACTAAGAACAGAAATAACAAAATGCAGGCCTATGACTAACAACTTCAATTTTTTTTTCTCCTGTTTTATTTGTAACACTTTGCCAGATGTAGAAGCCAGTGAAGCTTTGAAAGCTTGCAACATATATATTGTGCATTTTAGTTGGCCAATAAAGATAACACTGTTTGGTAAATGCCAATACGGCTACCTCTGGATGTTTTGGGGGATTTTTATGGTCATTATGAGCATGTCTCCAACCCATCTACATGATGTAGAACCAAAGCCTCAATTCAAGTGTAGACTGTCTTCATGCTGTGAGGCCAGATCCGCACTGAAACCACTCTATCCCTCCCTTAAACTGGTGTAAAAAACCTCACCTTCTGCTCTGGATTGGGCTGGAAAATCTGGAACACTCTGTATCAACATATATACATGTGTCTTACTGTGTTGCCCAGCTCCACCACAAGCATTAGCATAAGTTTACTCTCTCTGAGGTCACCATGATGCTTCCAGAGTATTCTTGCCCTGGATTCCCTCTTACCCATGAAATGCTTGGTAGGTGTCTACATATGTATTCCACTGTCCCACCCAATGGTGTCACCAGTGCAAGTTGCTCCCTCTGAGGCCCCAACATGTAATGAATATTAGGTGTCTTGTTTGTGGCCTCAGAGGGAGCAACTTGCACTGGTGACACCATTGGGTGGGACAGTGGAATACATATGTAGACACCCACCAAGCATTTCATGGGTAAGAGGGAATCCAGGGCAAGAATACTCTGGGAGCAACATGGTGACCTCAGAGAGAGTAAACTTATGCTAATGCTTGTGGTGGAGCTTGTGTAAATGAGTCCTTTGTCTTAGGCAAAGAATGTTCACCACAGTCTTTCAGATTTGAGCAGCAGTATCGCCACGGCTGGCGTAAGGCGTGTGGGTTATCATGCCTTCTTGCATTGCTCATGAGTGCTGATTGTTTACATAGACATCATTTCACCAAATAGGCATCATTGCTCTGAATTGTGAAATATTTATTGTTAACTAAAGTTAACTAAAGGAAACATAAAGCTACCAGCTGTTTTCTAAATTTAGAGGACCAGCTGCTTGATATGCAATCCAGCTGAAGCTAAAATACTCGAATTTAAGCTGCTTAAGAGCTAGTTTGGCAGTTCCCAGAAGTTCTAGCTACAACAGTTTATAACCAATGATGAGGAATGCTGGGAGCTGCAGTCCAACAACATTTGGTGGGCTGCATGATTTCCACTGCTAGTTTATAATTACCAAATTTAGCATGTGCTTAAGTGATAAAGAGAATGACCCAGGACATGTCCAACCCACATTGCCCAACAGACATTAAGCAAACTGAGGGAATGGAAAGTGCATCCCATAGTCTGCATGCAAGCCCAACTCTTTTTGTCCAGGCACTCAAGTCCCACTGAAGCCCCAAAATTGTGGTTGCTGTAGGGCACCTTCAAGTCAATAATCAGGATTTATGGTGACCCTATTGGCCATTTTTTTTCTGGTATAGAGTTGAAATGCTGGCTTTCTTAGCAAGATTCATTCCAGAAGAGGTTTGACACTGCTTTCCTCTGATGCTAAGAGAGTATGACTTGTCCAAGGTCACCCTGTTGGCTTTCATGGCTAAGCAGGGTTTGAACTCAGCTTTCCCGGAGTGCAACTCAGACCACTAAACTGCCTCTATCATATCCCAAGCTCCAGATCTCTCCCCACCATCCCCAAACACACTACATGCAGTGGTGATAAACTTTAAAATATTTACAGTCTACTGTACAATCTTATTTTTGTTGTTTGGCTGGAAAATCACTGAAAACCTAGGAGTATAGTCTGAAGGGAGAGCTGTAATCACTTCTGTGGCTGAATTTGACTGGTTTTCAGGCAAATATTAGGAGATATGGCATTATTATTATTATTATTATTATTTATATAGCACTGTAAATTTACAGTCTTATGGTTAAACAGATCCCTGCCCTCCGGCTTACAATCTAGAAGAGACAACACAAAAAGGAGAAGGGAAAGGTGGTGGGAAGGGGATGAGGTCCAGTGGTTCTTCTCTCCCTCTGGGGCCTGGACCAAGGCAGATGGACTGGAGGGAGGGCACAGGTTCTTAATACCTAATTAAAAGGAGGCATCTTGGGGCAGATGGCACAATCCTGGGAAAGCATCCCTAAACAATATAGTCTTTAACTTATTAGCTTGCTGTGGGTGTGAAGATTGTCCCCTCCTCTTTCCACATTTGATTTGCTCAGCCTTGCACTACTATGATTCACTTTTCATATTTTCTGTTCAGTGGTACATACAGCCTGTTTTAGAACCAATTAAAACATGAGACACTGATTTGGTTTAGATTACACAGTAACTGTTACAAGGAGTGTGCTTACTTGTTACAAGAAGTCTCCCTCTACCCCATCCAGGATCAAAAGCTCCTGAAAAGGGGTGAAAGGTGGGAAACTGATAAAGAAGGAAGGATTCAAATGTTTCTTTTCCCATAGAATCATAGAGTTGGAAGAGACCACAAGGGCCATCCAGTCCAACCCCCTGCCATGCAGGAACTCCCAGTCAAAGCATCCCCGACAGATGGCCATCCAGCCTCTGCTTAAAGACCTCCAAGGATGGAGACTCTACCACACTCCGAGGGAGTGTGTTCCACCGTCGAACAGCCCTTACTGTCAGGAAGTTCCTCCTAATGTTGAGGTGGAATCTCTTTTCCTGCAGCTTGCATCCATTGCTCCGCGTTCTGGTCTCTGGAGCAGCAGAAAACAAGCCTGCTCCCTCCTCAATATGACATCCCTTCAAATATTTGAACAGGGCTATCATATCACCTCTTAACCTTCTCTTCTCCAGGCTAAACATCCCCAGCTCTCTAAGTCGTTCCTCATAGGGCATGGTTTCCAGACCCTTCACCATCTTAGTTGCCCTCCTTTGGACCCGCTCCAGTTTCTCCACATCCTTTTTGAATTGTGGTGCCCAGAACTGGACACAGTATTCCAGGTGAGGCCTCACCAAAGCAGAATAGAGAGGCACTATTACTTCCTTTGATCTAGACACTATACTTCTATTGATGCAACCTAAAATAGCATTGGCCTTTTTAGCTGCTGCATCACACTGCTGACTCATGTTCAACTTATGGTCTACTTGGACTCCTAGATCCCTTTCACACATAATTTCATTCATGATGGTCTCCTGTTGAAAACGACAACCTGAGCAATTGATTTGTCAGTTTGGTTACAGTATTTGACTGGTGCTTAAGGGATTCAGGTTGAAGTCTCCAAACAGCCATGAAACATGGCTGACATTTGGCCAGTCATTTGGTTGCAGGCTGATCTTCCTTACAAAGTTGTTGTGAGGATAAAGTAGGGAAAGTCATATATGCTGCCTTTGAGCTCACTGGTAGAAAGATAAGATAGAAAGGAAACAAACATATAAATAAATGAGATTTGCATTAGGTGTTTTTTAGCCTTGGCTTAAGGCAGAAAGCAGCTTAACACTGAAGACCATACTTAGGACCTGCACTCCAGTACAATAGGAGTCCACTAGCTTGCTGTTGAGATCTTTACATTTAATCCCTTCCTAGAATAAACACCGTCCAGAATCCCACAAAGGAAATTGTTTGGCATAAAAATTATTCCTATGATGCCTGTCAATTCCATTGTAGCCACAAAAGAAACTCAGATGCTTTAGTGTTCAGCAGAAAGAGCCAAATTGTTTTCACAGATGTATTCAGATCACAAAGAATGTGCTCCAGCCTATCACAAATTCTGTATATTGTTTGACACAATTATTGCTTTATAAATTCTGGGATGGCCACATGGCAAGCTGAACTGTGTGAGTATGTAGATGGGAAAATGGAAATTGAGAACAGGCAATGGTCTATGAAAACTTGCATCACAAAGACTGCATCCAGCAATTACAATTACTTAAATGACATTATTCATTATGAAAAGTTTAATCTGAGCAGTGAATGAGCTTCTAGTTTACTGAGAATCCTAAATAAAACTACACCTGTTATTTAAACATTTATTTTAAAATAGCACTTAAGATCAAAGTGCAAATGTATAAAACAATAAAAGTGGCAAATGCACCACCACTGCTATTGCTATTGAAGGAGCAAGTGAAAGCAGTTTGCATCTCCCTCTGGGCCTGGTACCAGTTCCACTCCATAAGTCTGTCATTAGAAAATGCTGTGCCAGGGATGCAGTTGGCACACTGGCATTCCTCTAAGGAGACTAAATGTGTCACTTCAGCAGCAAACCCAGACTGGATTGGCACATATCCCAGGATGCTGAGCTTGCAAGTGTGGATCTCTCAGCCAGCAAAATCATTGCTCTGTTATTGCTATCAATGGCATGGCAAATATTTTTACAACATTATACCTCTATGGGGTCCAGAAGAGTGCAGATATCTCAATGTGGATATCTAGCCAAACACCACTTTGTGTTATAAACAGCAGTGGCATTTTGGGAAACAGGAGAAATAAAACCTGAGTACTTGTGGCTTATGTTTGGGTACATGCCCAGATTATGGTAAATAAACATAACTATACAATCCCATTTGAACTCCCTAGGTCCTCCTGAGAACTCTCATTTCCATATTCTTTGGAGGAATGAAAAGAAACACTTTCTGTTTTAAGACAGGCTGCATATGGCTCTCTGTTATATAGTCAGCAACTCAAGGGCAATGTGAGAATTTCTTCCTCCCACCTCAACTGCTTTTCCAGTTCCACAATCAGTGGCTGAACATGCTGCTACTAGACAGTCCTAATTTTATGGTTCAGTAAAAACAATGTCTGGGAAAGATTCCCATCAGAATTATGAAAGAACATAGTATTCCTCTAAAGATTTTTTAATGTAAGGGTTGCAAAAGACTAGCTCTTAATGTGGAAAGGGTTGAGTTACAGCTTCGGGGTTGGGGTGAGGTAGTAATGTTTTCTGTCTTTCTTTCAGTATATATACATACACGTGCCCGAGAGTTGCAAGCCAGCCCCAAAATACAGTTCGGAAATTATTCCACATTCCCAGTTTCAATATGAGATGACAATGACTTGCCTATGTTTGTTTTTCTTCTTTCACAGCAACCTTGCGCATGCAGCATTTCCGTATTCTTCTACTGTCCCCATTTGGCCAGAACAATCCCAAAGCTTCTGTCATTCCTCTCCTAGCTTGTCTGATCTTCTCTACTCATAACTTTTGCCATCTCTATCACACTCTGATGTTGCTTGGCCCTGCTCATTCCAGTTTTCATCTGAAATGTTGTTGGGTCTGTATTTCAAGCACTGCTACTGAAAGTCTGCAGCCGCCCCTTTAAGCAACTGGATGGGGCCAGGGCGGCCTCTCCAGCAGCCCCAGAGGCCCCATCCTGCTGCTTCTCCAGGCCATGGAGAAGTGGCAAACAGCTGCTTCTCCATGGCCTGAAAGCAGGGTGCAGCGCCACCCCACAACCGACAGTGATTCCAAGGGGAGAAAGGGGCCGTCGCTGCAGCTCCTTTCCCCTCGGGGTCTTTGGCGCGGCCATCTAAAGGACCAGGAGCAAAAAAGGAGCTTGGTTTTTGAGCTCCTTTTAGCACCATGGAAACGGCGTCATTGGTGCTCTCCCACGGCATCATTATGTCAGGCGTGCAGCATTATCTAAACACTGTATGCACCATGACGTTTTGATGATGCACACGTATGGACGCCGCTATTTTAAAATGGCAGCGTCCATATGCACTAGGGTTAGGGAGGGTGTAGATGCTGTGCCCTCCCTAGCCCTAATCCCTAGCCCTAGCCCTTTTGGGCCGTCTCTATCAGCCCAAGTTTTTTAAGATGTATCTTTGAAAATGAAACTATATACTGTATGCAGTTATTTCTTTAACCTTTTTAATTTGTAACTAAATGTAGCCTCAGGCCACTACTGATAACTGTAATGTTTGTACCCAGGGTTGTTTTTGTTATATGCATTTATGTCAACTCCAACTTATGGTGAACCCATTGTAGGTTCTCTTGGCAAGAATTATTCAGAGGTTTGCCATTTCCTTCCTCCAAGGCTGAGAGTTGTGTGACTTGCTCAATGTCATCTAGTGTTTTTCAATGGCTAAACAAGAGATTTGAACCTGGCCTTCTGGAGATCTAGTCCAACCCTCAAACCATTATACCAGGCTTCCTTCTATTATCAATGTTTTTCTTTTCTTTTCTACACTGCCAAAAGGCTGTTGTTTCCTTGCTGGAAGAAAAATCCTCTTGCCACTAAAGCAAACAAGATATAGATCAGAAAGAAGGGTAAAACAGAATTCCCAAAATACCACTGCACCATATTGCTTATATATAAAACCATAAATGTCATGAAATCCAATCATAATTAAATAATGGATGTTACAACCCAGTTTGATGCTTATGAAAAAAAACATGGAACATTTCAATATAACGAAACCCTAAACAAGTATGAACCATCGAATACTACAAGAAAGACTTGGGGCTTCTTCATCAGTAGGTTCACTATCAGTACAGACAGATTTATAACACTGTGGGATTTATAGCTGACATTGGACAGTGTGGATGCCAGAGGTCCCAAACTAAATGCTAGATTGCAAAGGGATCCTGTAACACCTTTGAGACTAACTGTGCAAAAGAAGTAGTAGCATAAGCTTCTGACTTGGTTTACTTCCTCAGATACATCTGATGAAGTAGAACAAGTCTACAAAAGCTTATGCTACAACTTCTTTTAGTCTCAAAGGTGCTGCAAGATGCCCCTGAATACTGATATTCCAGACTAAGATAGCTATGTCTCTGAATTCTAAATCCTAGATGGTTAATGAATTAATTCAGGTCAACCCCAGCATTATCAGTTTGTCTAGAAAGATAGAGCCCAACAGATATGAACAGGCAAAATTTCAAAACTCTCTTCTCTAGCTTACAAGTTTTGTTGTTTAATCAATAAAATGCATTTTTTTAAAAAAATTGAAAATACTGAACAAGTTAAGAGCCATGCTCTTATTCTTAAAGTTATTTCATTACTACACAAGTCTTATTTTGGGAATATCTCTCAGTTCTCTAGTTTCTCACATGTTAAAACCTTAAGTCCATGCTTCTTCATCAATGGCTCATATTTATGCTCAAATTAAATAGCTTAAGGATCAGGAAAGAATCTATTACAAAAGTAATGTTAGAGTGAATAGGTGAGTGGTTTCTCCAACCAGCAGATGGAGCTGTATTATTTTCTTACTGTTCAATGTTTTCTATAGCAACATGTAATAATTTTAGTTTATTGTTATAAGAATAAGAATTTACCAAAATACACAAATCCGTTCACATCTGGGTTGTTAAAAAAAAACAAACCATTTGATAGTAATTGAAGTGTGGTGCTGGAGAGAAGTTTCATATGCAGAAAAAAAAAAAAGACAAATCTATGGGTCTTAGAACAAACAAGGTCTGAACTATCACTAGAAGCCAAGGTGAGTAAACTGGAGCTATTATACTTTGGACATACAATGATATAACAGGACTCACTATAATAATGCTTGGTAAAGTGGAATTCTCCCTGAAAGCCAAGATAATTAAACTGAGGCTATAGTACTTTGTGAAGAGGCATGACTCATCAGAAAAGACAATAGTGCTAGGAAAGGTAGACAGCAATAGAAAGAGAGGAAGACCACAAACCAGATGGATAGATTCAGTTAGGGAGGTCATGGCCTGAATCTACAAGACCTAAGTAGAGCAGTGGAGGATAGGAGCTTGGAGATGTCTTATACACATGATCACCATGAGTTGAGGGTAACTTAAGGAAGCTAACAACAACAAAGTGTAAGGGATTAGGAAAAGAAGAAGAACACATGAGAGATTAATTGCTTCAATAGAGGAAGCTATGGCCCTGACTTTGCAAGACCTGGTCTTTGCAAGAGCAGGCCTGCTGATGACTAGGACTCATGGAGATTTCTAATGCACAGGGTCACCATGCCAAAGCTAACTTGTTGGCAAATAACCATTGCAACAACATCATCTATGTTACTGCCAAATTAGGTTGTCAACTTTGTTTATCCTAAGAAGTCCTTCAACTTTAACATCCATCTGGCAGGCAAGCGCCACAATAAGGCATACTTGTTGAAAATGGGGGAGAATTTAGCTTTTCTTTCTTTCTTTCTTTTGCTGAAATTCACAAATTGCATATTAAGAATGAAAAGAACTTGAGGTTCATTAGATTTAGACTTCTGCTATTGTACATCACACATTCACATCATACTCTCCCCTCAAGTCCCTACTGTGTCCTCACTGCCAGCTTCCATTTCGATTGAGTATTGTAGACTGTTCCCATGATCAGTGGTAACAACTGCATATAAAAAAAATATTTGAGATGGGAGGGCAATCATCTTAACTTCAAGACAGAACAAACATCAATTTAGTACAACTAACCACTGAAGGAGCTATTGAAACTGCTGGAGTAGGCTCAAGGAGATCAAGATTCAAATCTCCATCATGTCATAAAGCTCACTAGGTCTTCATTAGGAATGGTAACAACATGCCATTACTTTGCCTCATTTACAGACTATATGTTAGACACAATGTTCTTCTCTCCAATGTGTGAAGGCCCTAAATCAGAAAGGTAAATGACCAACTTCTACCCTTTGAAGTTGTGTCCTGTTACATATCTCTCTATGTTAAGTTCTTAACACCATGCTGATTCTGTATGTCCAAGAGATCCATCTATACAATAGATTTTTCAGAGGAGATTACTCAACTCCCCTAATAATAATTTATTTAGCACTGGAACAGATAACAAATGAATTCTTTCAGCTTCAGAACAGAAGCACTAAAATGACTTATTTTATTTATGAAAAATTTTTACATTATTTTATAGTTTTTTGCAATGATACATCTTACTTTTTCCCTTCCAAAAAGAACTCTCTTCATTACAGTATATAAGAAATCTTCACAAATGCAAAAAGGGCAAAAGGATGGAAAGCATACACTTAACAGTTTAAAGACTTGAGAGTTGATGGAGCTTTCCAGTGTCAAGCTGGTGAAGTTCAGTCTTTATAGGAAAAATTCACATGCCTTTAATTACTCTAAATCCAGTCCCCAAGTAAAAATGTGCCATCTGGAAGATATTAGAGTCATTTACAACTTGTTCGCCTCCCTACTTCACTGTAAAATCTTAGTTTCTGCCAACTTTCCACTGTTCTCTTCAAAACAAAAAATGCAGTCTTATTTTATTAGCTGTATATTTCAGAAGTCAAAAGATTTATGAAATTATCAAGTCATTTTTGAAGATCCTGATTAATTCTGTCATTCACCTACTCTCCAGTTTCAATGCATTTTTATTTTATTTTATCCAGGTCTTTAATTTTTAAAATAAAAATAGTAATGGGATTAAGCCAACTTCCTTCTGAAGCACTGAAGAAAACCTTCATAGAAATATGAAATAGAGGAAGAAGAGGAAGGAGAAATAGATGGGTATGGGGCCTTGTTATTATTTGCTTGTTTGTGTAACAGGTTCACAACCATAATTCTCAAGGCAGAAGTCTCCAAGAAAGAAGAGATAATTCATTTTATCTTTCTTATTCAGAGGGTTCATATAAATAACCATATATTTGCAATGTAAGAACATCTGCATCCCCAGCTCACAGTTAAGGAATAGTGGTCTCCATTAGGATCCATGAGCACACCCCCACCAGCAAGAAGGCAGGCTGTCTAAAGAAAAGAACTAAATATTGACATAGCACTTTGGATTGTATGCACAAGTCCAGATGTTGAACTCATCTGAAGCTCAAATAGACTGTTACACACTGAAGCTGTGTAAACATGTGGACTACAGGAGTACTATGATCTCTATGAACAAAGCACCAAAGTGGAGCAACAGAACATTCCTGCAATGGACCAAGAAAGCAAAATGTGATAGTTTCCAAACAGACTGTTTCTTGTGTATGACAGTAGGTTTTTCCCCCACCTCAAGGTAACAACTTAAGTCTTATGATCCTTGGGGGAAGGCTTTCTCTCAGTCCAACCACCACTGTCCCATTTGATAAGAATACAAAAGAGGGCCTTTTTAGTGGCTGCTTCCAGGCTGTAGAATTCCCTTCCACATGATGTTACCGTAGGCTGGCTCCCTCTCTGCTTTCTTTTTGCTGACAGGAAAAAAAACCTTTTTATTCCAACAGGAATTTAATGATTAATTGATTGCAGGGAATCTCTTTAATGGGATATACGTGAGCTGTATTTTATCTTTATTGCTAAATTTTAAAATGATTTTACACTTTTAAAAGTCTGACAACATTTTAATATGATAAGCTGTGTTTTAATTATTTCATTAGCAGGTTTGCTTGTTATGTGGAAGGAATATGTGCTTGGCAGTCACATATCCTATGACAAGGTGCCAAGCCACACAGTGCAGCATCCTTGCTAAAACTAAGCAGACTCAACAGTGTCTGGGTGTGCTCAGGAAGCCTTTCCACATGACTATAGGCCACAAATATCACAAATGGATTAATTATAGCTGATGTCCTCTATTTGACTGTTTTAAGCTCAAGCACCAGTATTTCTGTTTATGTAAAGGAAATAGCTATCATAGCAGTGGGATTACTACAGACTGGGAGAAGATTTCACATGACGTATCTCCTAGCTATACCACTAAGATGGCTGTACAGCAATATCAGATGCATTGAAATCACTAGGTGTGGGAGGAAAGAGCAAGATGAAAGCCTTTCCCATCCCCACCTCTTAGTAATTCTCACTGACTGTTGTCCCATCACTGCTAAAAGCATCATGGGAGACATGTAATACCCTTCAATGACTCAATTTGCCAGGAACAGTCCTGAATAATCCACGTTTTAAAAGCTGCTTTTAAAATGTCCCAGTTTCTTGCTCCTATTCTCAGTTTTACCCTTTGTGCTTAGTTTAGTAGAGTTGGCGCAAATGGAGTTCAAAGTGCAAAGTAGTTTATACTCAGTTAAACTCAATAGGGGGAGGAGAAATGGGAGACAAGGGCATAGAATATTGTTATTCCTTGTAGGCTCAAAAAGGGCAAACTGTTGCAGCCTCTCCTAGACTGTCTGTTACTCCTCATTAATAACTTTTGCCATCTTGACCATACTGTAATGTTGCTTGGTGACATTTGTCCCAGTTTTAATCTATGAAATGTTGAAGGGTATGTTATTTCCTCCTGCCCAATAGCTGGAAGTGGTGGAAATTGTGTAGCCCACCAGATGTAGGGCCCAGAAGCCCAAGACAGCATGTCTAATGGTGGAGAAAGTTGGGACCTGCAGTTCAGTAACATCTGGAGGGTTGCACATTCCCACCTCTGACCTAGCATATGGGGATGATGCCTCTCGCAAGCCGTATTATTAGCAGCCAAGGGCTAAATGCAGCTTCTGAGCAATGAGATCCTCACTCCTGCTATACATCTTCTCTATTGTGGCGTTTGATTCTGTTATAGCAATAGCTAAATTCTGTTAAAGGTCAGTGAAGATGTTGTTAATTGCTATTGTTTCCTCTCTCTCACCATTCAGATTTTAGGTTTGTTTTTAGCAATTATAGCTGTATTTTAACAATTCTTTTTATTAGGCAAACCGCTTTGAAAATAACTGTTGAATGGTAGTATTAAAAAAATGGAAATATATGAAACGAAATGAGTGAGAAAATATTGAAATAAGGGCAGCTGCTTAGTAAGCTAAAAATCTGGAAACTTTCAAGTGCTGAAATAAAGGCTATAATATGACGTGGATGAGAGGAGGTTAAAAAACAACAGACAACCAACCAATTAGTACAATTTTCTGTTACATGGTGAACACAACCAATTTATCCATATAAAAATAAAACAAAAAACACCACTAAATCCATTAAGTGTTGCTTTTGATGTGGCTGACTGATTTAATGATTTGCTTTTGGTTTGATGCTGTTAACATGTAGTGCTGAATGCACTAATAAGGTCTCTTAATTGGTATGTATGGAATCATTGGGTTCTTTCCTTGGAATATCTAATGAGTGCAGAAAATAAAATTTGAATCAAAATGAGATCTGTTTCTCATATGTTCCTTTGACATATCATTAACAGTTTAGAAAAATGTTTTTGGTTTTATAATAATTACATACTATACCAGCTGAAGGTTTTAGTGTCCTGGTTAATTAGAACTTATTAGTTATGATAAAGATGGTCATAAATTAAAGAACCCAGTTAATACACACACAAATTTTTCTTTCTAAAATATTAATATAAAAAATACATTTCATGCTTTTGAAATTCTGTTTTTTTTTAGGTTAACAAATGTCCTCCATAATCAGTACCTATGCTCAGTTGAACAAGAGACATAAAGGAGCTAAAATGTTGGTACATGCAACAGCTACAAAATATAGTTATTTTGCAATTGCCTTCCAGAATAGTTGGGTCATGATCATCTATAAATGTGGCTACCTGATTTGTAAATATACAAACAATTCCAAAAGAGAACATTAAACCCCATTAATACCAATGGCTAAGCACTCAAAATGTTCTATTATGCTACATTTTTTAAAACTTTGGCTCAAATCCAGTAATGAACACCATGTGAGCTGACTCCAAAATATACATAGACTTGGTCACAGGAATACATCATTAGTATGGATTAACAACTTCCCCCATATGTTTGTATAGCCAGTTTTTATGGCATACCCACTTCAACTGATTACTACACACTACAATATTTAGATACTTTCAGTAATATTTTATGGTACTATTTCAAAGGTGAAATCTGTCCCATAGTCTTGAAACATTCAATTTTTTTTTAAATGCAGATACACTTTTATCAAGAAGCGGACAACAAAGACTGATGAGTTTGCATAGGTAACTAACAGTAAACAAACAAACAAACAAAAACAAATTGATATCTAGAATCATTCTGCCTCTTACCACTTTTACAAGCTCTCAATATTTCCACATAATGCTCAGGATTTTTTTCTCTAAGATGAACACTCACCCCACTATTGTCTCTGCTTGGATGTTTGACAGTTATCTGTACTGCTTTGAAATCCCATGCAAAATGACTATGTTTGACTACAAATGACAGTGAGATGACAGTATCTACAAACAATGACTCTTTTATAATACCTGTAACTGTCTCTAATTGTATCTTAAATACTTCTACCTCTCTATAATTCTCAATTCTGGTCAAGCTTTAAGGGTTGTAGATAGGTTCAACCTTCCTTCCACAAGTACAGTAACATTATAGTCATTTACCTGGAAGTATGTCCCAGGAGTTACTTCTCAGCAGACATGCATATAACTGTAGAGCCTGTCACTTAAAGTTATCGGTGTAAACATAATCAAATAAAGCCATAACTTCTCTTGCAAACAGATAAATACTTTCCTTAAGCCCTTTTTAGTGCTGACTCACATTATCTTGATTTTAAAGTATAGCTTGCTGTAACATGGTACCAAATCATAATTTCAGTATATAAAAGCTGATCCTGTTGAGTAGCGTTTAGTACCATTTTTATTGTGTGCACTGTTTAATCTGAAATGTAAATATAGCTCCAGTTATGACTGCATTGATATTATGATAAAATATCCCATAGAAATTTAAAGCCACTAAGCCTAAGTTCAGCTTCTTTGTATCATATATCCCTGGAATGTCACAGCTTTTATGAGTTATGTGACCTTGTGATTTATATGGGCCTTGAGAAATAACTATGTGTTTAGAATGGGGGGAAACCAAGGCCAATAAAACTTCCCAGTAGCCTAAACGCAGGAACAGCTTGTTAGCTAGGGTCAGCCGCATGACCCAAAGCATAGTGACAGCTCATTGTTATGACTGCAACAGGGGATGGATTCAGACCTGATTTTTCAAAAAAGAAATATAACATCTCTCAAAACATTGCCCCTCCAAACTATTTTAAAACTATTGGTTTGAAATTGAGATTAGTGAAATATAGTAGGGAATTCTGGCTCATGAATTCACCTTCTCATTTTCTTTCTAGAGGAAAATTTAGTTTTCCAAATGGAAAAGAAAGTAACATCTTTGACATCTCCTACATTAATTTTTGGGAACAGCCCTGTTGGATATGACTATAGATCTGGTCCTACATTCAGTTCCTATCAGCTATGTGCATTTGGAAGGGCCACAAGCTGAATACAAGAGCACTCCCATTTGTGCTTCCCAGAAAATTTGGAATTAACTAATTTCAGAAAAAGAACCTGGAGAGGATCATGTGGGTTTATACTGTTCCCCTTCTGTCTCTAATTAGCATTTCTCTTCTCTACAAATACTGTAATCCTGATTTCATACTGTTTGGGCTTATCTACACAAGCCAAATAGAACGATCTCATCCCTGACTTCATAATGCTATGTCTAATCCTCAATTCAAATGTAGACTGTCTTCATAAGGCCAATTTCAAACTGAATCTAGCCTATCACTCCTTAAACTCATTAAAAAAAACCCTTACCTTTTGCTCTGGATTTTCCAGGAAAACCCAAAGTACTACGTAGAGACACCAGGCTACTGTCTACACACACATTCACATTGTGTCGCCCGGCCACTGTTGCGGTCTCTGAGGTTACAAAGATGAGCCCAGCCATGTGATCAATGCTGGATGGCTTGATTCTGATCTCATAGGAAGAAACTCATGCCAGAAGTAATGGTACTGAGTGACACAGTGGGGGTGCATGTGTAGACAGCCATCTGGTGTTGCTACAAAATGTGAAGGTAACAGAGGGGATCTGGGACAGCTTCGGATTCAGAATACTGCAGGAGTAGGCTGAATTATTCTGGCCAGTTTATAGTAGACTTTAGCCTGTCGTTGGGCATCTATGGGACACTAGAATGACTGAAGTCCAAAAACAATAATTGGGTAGTGGATAAAATTAGTTAATTTGCAAGATGGGTTCTAAAGATTATCTGCTTCAGTGTTTCTATGATTTTCCTAGAATTGTAACACTGTGCTGTTATAAGTAAAGCTACATTTTATTATACCACTGACTACAGAAGAAAGCTTTAGAATAACCTGGAAAATTACCACTGGATGATCATTTTTGAGTTAGTTCACAGAGTTCAGAAACAGCAAACTTTGAAGCGAGAGGTAGTTGTTTTTAATGTAGACATCACTACAGCACCAATTTTTTTAAAGTCATTAATAATTTCCATTTCTTGTGAACATCTACTTTTTCTCATGCAGTCTAGGTGTTCAAAAGTATTTCCTTTTGAAATTTTACAATGTAACATAGCCCCATTTGTTCCACTGTAAAAATATCTAAGAGACAGTATCCTGTTCTTTATTGCATGTCTGAAACGGTAATAACCTCCTCCCTAAATGCAAGCAGAAATCCCCATTGAACAAATAAAATGTATATAGTCATCATTAGTTGTAAACTTAATTTGGTCTCTTAGGAAATATAAAGCCAGGTGGGACTAGTTTTTCTTTCTTTTTATTTTCTCCTTTAGCAATTAAAAGTTAAGAAACTTAAATATGAACATTTTAGACTATAATTCTACACACAGTTTCCTTTGAGAAAGCTCCACTGAAATCAATAGGGCTTTTTGAAGAGGACATGTTTAGAACTGGACTATTAAAGTCCTGTTGTGCAAGATGAAGTAGTTACAATTCTTAAATTAACACACTAAAGAGTTTCCTACCTGGCCCCCATAGGACTCCACTTGGGGGTATGATTTAAAGTCTGAAACAAGCAAAAGTTACTTAATAGCTAGAATGATCTATTGACACATATGCTCTTAGTAACCTCTCAAATCACCATCATGAATATCAGATTTACATAATTTAATCAATGTTTACTTTGAAGTCTTTAAATATTCCACAAAGAGCAGGCTAGTGGTGTCCAGTCACTCTTAGAACTGGCAGGCACAGCATTTTTAATTTTGCCTTCTATTCATATTTCCAATGGATTTTCCATCGTAATCCCAAATCTTCCATGTAGTCACATCTAATCTAGATTCATCACCCTACATGTTAAAGTAACACGCGCACACACATGGTCCAAGTTTTAAACTGCCACTTGCACCACATGTCGTCTGCTATTCTGCCAGAAATTCAGTCAGTTTAGGGAGATCCTTCTGAGGTTAATCTGTCTGGGATTTCATCAACCTGAACAGTTTAGTGATATGGACAAATATAGATACATCGTTCTGTTTGACTCCATGCATTTATAAACATTGACAAGAAGCACAGATGAAAACATTCAGATTGTGGAAGACTGACGGATTTTATACTTTCACTTTTCCCATTGTGTGTTGTTTTTTTTAACGTCAGTGTTGCTCCACTGTTACATTTCCATGGGAGTTTTATGCAATGAACTTTGTTAAAGAAACAAACAAAAGTTTTTCAAAATCCCAACCCTATCATATCTCCTAGTTTGCCCCATCTACACAAAAGACTGGTAAGGCAGCATGCCCTACTACAGAAACCATACTCTATTTCTCTCTCTGAAGCTTCTGTTTCAGACTACTATTTTAACTACTGAATGTGAAAAAGGAAATGTACTAAATACTTACTTATACCTGTAAGTCCACAGCAACTCTATTTCTAATACATTTCAGAGGTTTTGACCCTTAATCTTTCTTACAGTTTGGCATAAAAAATTAAGGAGAACAATGCAATCTTGAAAACACCCAGTTTGTGGTCTGCCAATCTGGTTTGTGACATAAACTATTGTACTATCTTTCCAATTACATCAAACCTCCCTATAATAAGCATCATTACAAGAACATCTCTTCATAACGCATACATGCTTGGGGGCATAGACTTGTCTAGATGAACAGGGACTTACGCACATAACTCCCATTAGTGTTAATAAGACTTGGCTATGTAATTCCCAAGAGATTGGAAAGAGACTATTGTGCATCTGCTAGTGCTCAAAGATGGGAGTTTTAATTATAATAGGTCTGGAGAATATAGACTGTGAGACTGAAAATTCTTAGGTTCCATTGACTTCATAATAATGCCTTCTCAGTGAGCCACAATTACAAATGAATGTACAAGTTAGGGTGCTGCCACAACCTTTTTACGTATTTCTAAGACAAAGAAAGGCATTTTCTTTTCCTGCAATCACATAAATGCCACAGACACTGCCTCTCATGCCAGTAACCTCAATATTGATCTACCTGTACCCTAAAAACTGAAAGAAATATATGGAAGCAATTTAAATGTGTCAAGAATTTTAGACCCACTAAACCCTCTTAAGAGCTCAATCTGATTGACACATAAGAAAGATGTTTTATCTTGGTGTTGCTGAAGAAGGAAAATGTGCTGCTTTTTTATCTTAAGTAAAAAACCAAAAGTGTTGAATACAGTCTACCCTTGCCATATACGGACGTCCTGTATGCAGCCTTGTGCATATGTGTTTGGGAAGCTGCAAGGGAAAAAATGGAGCATGCAGCCCTGCCATACAAACAAATGGGACTTGAGCATAGGTGTTTTTTCCTCATATATGGGGTGGTGCTTGTGTCTGGAATGGATCCCCCACATATGAGAAGGGTGGACTGTACTTTACACTACAATTAAGTACTGCATGTGCTTAATTCCTCATGTTAGAACAAGTCCAAGTCTTTACCATTTGAAAGACCGGAACCAGTTCTAAGTAAAGTTTGCATATTGCAGCAAACCCTATTAAATTAATGGGATTGCCATAAATCAACAGGTGACATGATGGCACATACACACATGCACAGCAGAGGGGAACAGACCTTTTAAGATCTACTTTTTTGTTCTTTTCACTAGAAACCTGAGATTCACCAAACGGAACATGTAGCAAAATTTAGAATTAAGATGTTTTGAGCCTAGGAATTTGTTTGGGAGATCAGAACTCAACAAAACTCCCAATTCTTGAGCACAAAAAACAAGCTGACCTCAACCTTTCTTCATGTACATAGTATAATATCAAGTGATGGAAGTAGAGAGTCATTGGATTGCTACAACTGAAAAGCAATTGGGAGTGATGATAGCTGAACGACAGTAAATCATCCAAATTATCTCCCAGAAGATTCAAATATGCATCAGTCCACCCTAGTAGTAAACACTCCTTATTCAGAATGGGCTTGACAAAGAGGTATATATGAATAACACTGCCTCTATAAATCCTCTTGCCATTTTAAACTTAAATTAAATTTAAATTTATATTTAGCAACTATATTTTGTATTGGAAGGCACAATATATTTGTTTCCAACTGTTCTATTAATTTGTTATACACAGTAATAAAACTGGTGTGCTGAATTAAAGATTACACTTTCAAACAAAACTAGCAGTCCAGGCAAAATATTTAAAAATGGTTCCCGTTCCACACTTTCAGATCACATCGGTCAGGCAAGCCTTCTCCACCCAACCGCTTTGTGAATCCTGGTATCCCTCCATTCTTAAAGTCAGCCACCAACTATTTGCAGAAGGCAGGGATCCAGCCATGCAAACTGTGTAACTTTGTAAGCTATGGAAGTGTGGGAGAATCTCAGCTAGGTACCTTGGTCCAGGTACTGCTGAACACATAAGTGCCATGTATGCAGTAGCCAAAAGGCAGTTCTGCAGCTGTGTCAGGGAACATGAGGGAGCTAACATGTAGCTTTGCCCTTTGACTTTAACACCTTATTTTCAGAGTGAGAATCAGCTGCTCTCAGACTGCTTATACTTATTTGCCTGCCTTGTTCTTCATTCCACCAGCCCTGCCAGTCCTACAGTGGTCCACATCAAAAGAAGAAGCAGTATGGGATAAAGAAACATCACCTGTGCACCATAAGGATTAAATATGCTAATATACATAAAAGTACCTTACTGACCTGTAGCACTGGCAAATACAGTGATAATTACTAACAAAAGGTTTTTAGCAATGCAATCAGGACTCCATTACAAACACATGTGTAACTACAAGAAGGTTATATAGCACATCTGTGATTGCATATCCATTCAGTGCTTTACCATATGTATGTGAAATTTTACAAAATGGTTTTTTAAAGTTGAATTGCTTAAAAGAATGACAGATACGCTTTGTTATTTTCCTTCAGGGTTTATCAGCACCATCTACAGCACATTTCCAATTTTTGTCAAATTGCTCATATTTCAGTCAATGCTAAAGGAACCTATCATAAATCCTGCAGCTTGTGCATGCTTCAAATATCTTTGAATATTTCATTAATATTTACAAATGTATGCCTGCATATTCAATTGTTGCTCACACGAACTGTGAAATGCCAGTGTAGCAAAGTAGAAACTCAGTTTCTGAATAAATTGTCATCAACCAATAATAGAAAGAAGTAGAAGGAGTCTGCTTATGAGGTGTGCCATGCCATTGTTAAAAGCAAGAGAGCATCACAACTAATAATTTAAAACACAGCCCTACTGCTTGACATTTAATGGTCTTTTTGATCCTTCTCTCCACTGCTTCCCTGTGTTGTGTGCCACTGTGGGGTGCAATACATGGAAAGTGATAGATTAAATACCATGCTTATTCTGCCAGTAGCACTTTTCGTGGGAGGGAAATTATGTGTGCCTTTACAAAGAGTATGCTCCCTGGGTATCTCAGGCAGACAACCTTTATCTAGAACATCTAAAAGCTTTCCAAGCAGAAACCAATCCATAAAGCTGCCAACTTGGAATTTTCAGCTATTATCAAGCTATTACATTTTCAGCATCTTTGTCAATTCAGTCAATGCAAATGAAGACCTGTGACTTAAATAAAGTAGTTGGATTGAATCATATTTAACAAACTCTAACCCATGGAAAACAAACCATTTATTCTGTGCCTTTCTCTTGCAATTATTTCACTTATATGCCATGCATCACTATAGGATGGTACTTCCTTTCTTTTTTTAACCTCCAAACAAGGCTGGATTATCAGTGTTGCAATTGGAACACATGATCTCAGGGACAAGGGCTCTCATGTTGTTGCTAATGTACTGTGATGATGCCAAGACACGAATGATCTTGGTGAGATGGGGGGGGGCTTGTCTAATTGTGCCAAATAAAACAGTCTCACCTTATTTGCACTATGAGCAGTTGGTGGGGGGCTGGGGGTGGGAGGAGTGTTTGGTGGGTGGCACTGGTTGGGTATGACAAGCCTGGCATGTGTTGACATGTTTTCCTATTGCAGTGTATGTCCAGACATGAGAATCGTCATGAGGGGTTAGAACAGGCTACTCCCTCCCTCTCCCCTGCCCCTAGTGTCATGTTGTCTTCCTGCTCCTCCATCCACCTGATGAATTTTGTATTGTCTTTGGTTTGTTTCAGTGACCTCTCCCCCACTGCTTTGGGCTGAGTTCGAGATCGTGTGGACTCCCTGCCCCTATCATTCAGTCGCTTGCTCACTTATGCAGAGATCTGCAATGTATGTATGGAGGGGATTGGGACAGGGAGTGTGTGCATGCGATCTCTGCATGAGTTAGTAAATGAATGATGGGGGTGAAGAGGAAATGTAACTGCTCCAGACACTGAAGTTAAGACAAATATAGCACAATGCTTATTGGGTGGGGAGGAGGAAGGGGGCGGGATAGCCTGATCTAACCCCTCACCTATGATCTCATGGGTGGACGTTTTTATAAATAAAAGATAAATCAAGTACACTATTTTATTTTTTCCTATCATGCATATATGTATGTGTATGTACATTTACAATTCCTTCACTCACTCACTGGAGTGACAGACGGGGAAAAGGATGGAGAGGCACCCAATCAGAGTGTGTGGTAGTCATTAGAGGAAAATAAAGGCTATTGGTGCCAGGTTGATGCATGATGGGACAGGAAAGATCAGTGACTTTCCTGCGAACAGAAATATATGGCTGGTTGTGCCTATGTCACTTCAAAGTGCTTTGTGTGTGATGGACATGTTGCTGTGTGGTTTCTGGCCTTCCCAGACAATGATTAAACTCTATGATCACTAATTGTCCATCCAGCCTCACCCACTAAGAGATCAGATATTTTTGAGGCCACCCATTTATTGTTAACTAGAGCCATTTTAATGTTTATGGTTTTATTCCATTGTTTTTAATCTTAAAATTAGTTTAATTTAATCTTAAGGGGTGGAAGGAGGGATTGGGTTGCTATATTTTAATTGTACTTGGTTTGTTTTTTTTAAAGTGTTGTACCCCGCCCCGATTGCTTATCGAGAGGGGCGGGATATAAGTAAATATTATTTATTTATTTATTTATTTATTCTGCACAAAAGAAAAATGAAAGGTTAGGCCGATTTTTTTTGTCAGTGTAGAAGAAGCACCTGGGGACTGCAGATCTCTTTCCTTGCCCTGTTGAAGGTTGGTAGCTTCTACCATCTACTCCATTGTCCATCTGTGTGAATGAAGAGGTGAAGAGCCAGCTGGGGCCACTGGCACTAAAATGTCAAAGTCAATTATGCTGGTTAGGGTCAAAGGCTGAAGGATGCTCAGGAGCATCCCCCTCTATGGATGGGGCTCCTCTTGACTCTCCCATGCAAAGCTGCCTCCAAATGGGAAGCATGTTGTAAAGCAGGCCCTATTTTTCAACAGCTTTACGGTTCAACTGTCTTAATTTTGCTTGGCTTGCAATATTCTTAAATTTGAGGAAGACATATTTGATTCTTCTTTGTGAAAGAGAGTGAATGTCTTCATGGTAAAGAAAATAATTGTGGGAAACTATGAAAATTAATCAAGTTTGTAGGGTATGCTAGCAAAGCAATCAAGATGCCCCATACTGTTGCTAATCATTCTTTAGGGAAAGCTTCAATGCAAGAATTTTTGTGAATTTTTGCACAGTTGTTAACGTGTTTTTGATAGTGACTTCTTTGATTATAACCTCAAGGTAGGATTTTCTGCAGCAGGATTGCACATCCCCTGAGTAAACTAAGTCTGGAGTCTACAGGGGAGATTTCAGTAGATTTGGAGGAGGATGCGGACAATACCAGGCTTTGGACCTTGGAAGAAGCTGCTAATATAGATCTTTGGTGCAAAGACACTGAACTATACTACCCTCACCAAAGAACAGATAGCTGCTGTGTGACTGAGATGGAGCAGCTTAGCACAGTAGAAGGAATCCCCTGGACGAGGTTGCTGGACTGCAACACTCAATATTCCTCATTATTGGCTTTTCTCGGTCAGGCCGCTGGGATCTGTAAGACAATGATATATGGAGGGCATCATGATTGCCACCCCTGAGAGCTAAAGGGTAAGCTAGGAGCAGAGTAAGACAGAGTATCCAGCTCTGCTGTGAAGCATGAAATTTTGGAAGCCCAGGAGGGGTAGCTTTCATTTAAGTAGGTTTCATCGGCAGAACGCCTTTCCTCTAGGTTCTTAAATGGGTTGGTTCCTACAACAACTTGGTTTCTCAGTTTAACAGGGGGGCAGGGGAGAATCTGTTCTTTCCCTGTTGGACAACAGTTCCCAAGATACTCTGAGAAAAGAGTAATTGAAGATAATATCAGTTTACTTCCACAAAGTAGGCATTTTGGCTCAGAATTGTTGTTCAGGGGAGTGGATTAGAACCTTTGCAGAGAATTCAAAGTTTATCATGAGGCTACAGATCTCAAAGTTCCTCAGCATGGAGCTATTAAACTTAAAGTGGCATGAAGCAGATATATCTGTACTGTGTATAAACATCCCTAATCTCCATAAAGACATGATTCAAGTAGTTATCAACAACAATACATTTGACACATGAGCTTTCTGAACCACCTTTACTGCCATCTCTACAGGAAAATTTGATATGCTTCATCTAGACCTTGACTGCCTTCTTCTGAAGTGTTCTACTCCAGGCCTTGTGAAAGGAAGCCACTTGGTTCCACTTTGTCACACCTGCAGATTGGAAATGACAGCCAGATCAAACACCTCTTTTAGGAGAGTAGAACTGTCCTCCATCCCATCATAGGGCACATATCCCTAAATGCTCTTAGCTTGCTTTGCAGGAATGTATGTGATGCTCAGAGACCATGATGAAGAACATGTTGCTTATCTATTACTGTGGGTCTGAGAGGAGTTTTCTGTATATTTGGCATTCTGAAAATAGCAGCTTCAGAAAACAGACAAGACTTCTGTTTCTGTGATAATTTAGCAGCCCTGTGTAGGAGTTTTGGAAATTAACAAAAGGATGGAGCCTGATCACAGGTCTCTCCTGTAGTATCTCATTTAGCCCAAAGCCATTTGGTTCAAATTCCTGGATAACTAAAAGCTTGGTCTCCCCTAGGCCTTGTTAAGTATCCCACATGATTACTTACTACTGAATATTTTCAAGGATAGCTTGTGATTTGTGGTGTCATATCAACAGGATTCTTTCACACCATAACATTTATTTTATTTGTTTTTCTATTCCCATCTTCCCCATCAAATATAACAATTCCACTTGAACATCTAGTAATAGCAAACAGGAATTTAAGTAAGAATTAATGTTTTTTCTTTCAAATATTTAACACCATATTGACCTTTGACTCTTTCACACTGAACACACCTCTAAGCATCCTGTGCCAGAAAAAACAGAGATTGTTTGTTTCAGTTTTTACAATGTGCCTAGGCTAATTAATTAGCTTCCAGTCTCATTTTGGCTGTATGAAATGTACTCGGTTCTGGAAACAAACAAAATAGTTTTCATATATCAGATACAAATAATATATAAACAGAAGTATGTTCATGGAGCAGTTTTGCCTCCTCCTATTTCTCTTTTATATTTGTACAGCCTCAATGCCCTTGTGGTTGCATGGATCTAAGCAACAAAAGAAAACAGTGCCAATTCCATCATGAGTGAAAATTTTATTCTGATTTCCACTGGGAAGTTAATCTGGTCCATTGTGTTAAGTGTTTGCCATCTGCTAAAGCACAGAATAAACCACCAAAGAAAAAGAAAACCTAGGCTAAAGCAGTCCATTCACAGAATAAGTATGTGAACCTAACGAAGTCATGGGAAACTATCATTTTTCACATATGCATGTGAATCATTTCCCACACTTTTGTGGACATAAGAATGAATGAAATGAGAGACAGGATATGTTAAGTGATCTGCAAGATTAAGTGTTTTTTTCTTGTTTGTTTTTTAGTTGGGTGCAAAATTTATTTCTGTTATGTGAAACAGAGCTATAGAATACACACACACAAACACACACACTTTCTCATATGTTTTGAGGGATTAAAAGGTTTTCAGGGGATTTTTTTTAAAACTGAGGACATTTCACTTTTAAAAGATTGATTCCACTTCTGTACCACTGAACCCCAAAATAAGAATTAAATAATAAGTAACAGAACATGTAACTATTGGGTGCATGTAGATATGCTACCAAATTACTTGAGGTGGTACAGTTTGAGCCAGCATGGTGTAGTGATTTAACTGTTGGACTATGCATCTGGAAACCAGGGTTCAATTCTCCACCTAGTCATGAAACCACCGGGGGACCTTGAGCAAGTCACATGCTCACAGCCTCAGAGGAAGGCAATGGCAACCTCCTTAGCACAAATCTTGCCAAGAAAACCCCATGATAGGTTTTCCATAAGCAGGAGACGACTTGAAGGAATACAACAATAACAGTATAGTGTATTAAACAGTAACTTTCTAAACTCTGCAACTATTGAAATACCAGGCTCTCTATTTTACTTTCTTTCATTTATATTCCTTCTTTTTTCAGGTACAGGACTATTTTCATTCTCTGAACAATCTTTTGAAACATAATCTTCTCTCTGATTAACCTCTGCTTATTACATCATAATAAAGGTGAAGCACTAACAAAAATTCTACATTTCTGTCTACTGGAAGAAAACAAAACATATATGAATTCACTCAGTTCAGCTGCAGAGAGGTCTATTTTTCAAAGAACTTGTTTAACAGTTCTTAACAAATTAAGAACTTGTTAATTGCCATTTTGGAATTGCCATAAGAGATTCTGAAAAGCTCAGTCCAAAGTCCTCCCCCTACCCTCCAGGTTCATGCAACTGGATTGTTACGAAATGTTACATCAGGTTTTACTCTTTGCATACATCTTTAATCCCTTAAGTGGCCATCTCTCACCTGATTAAGTTCTTCTCAAATACCCGTATGCCTGCCAGGTGTTTCACAGAGATCAGAAGTTTCAAACAACCTTGCTACTCGTATTCTGAGGGCACAAGTTAAAAAAATACTATGGATTTTGCCTAGTTGCTAAACATTAAATCTTAAAGGGTGGCTTTGATCAAACAGTATAGTTGGATCATATAGCATTCAACTGTCCCAATTTGTCAGAGACAGCCCCAATTAATCCCCTGCTACCCCATTTTTTTCAGCTACTTTTAAAATGTCCTGGTTTATATAATACACCTGGTTTACTTCAACTGCTGCAAAGCAAGTTCACAGTGCACTCAACCAACACTTTGGGGAAAGGAAGACAGGAATGGGTAGAAACTGCTACAGACGCTCCTAGCTTGCGTGTTCTTCCCCATTAGTAATTTTTGCCAGCACCAGCACTATTTTTGGGTTTAGGCTTAAGTTCTTATGTTGTGACATTTATGAAAATGCAGTTATTGGAACAGTAACTTTTAGAATTTGCTAGCAAGGTTCTTCTTTTTCTTCTTTTAATACTGAGCCATCTGGAAAAGGCAATTTAATCTCTCCTATTAGCAAGTGCTTTAATTATAAAATATGTTACTACTAACTTCAGTTGGGAAACATGATCACAATTAACCTGTTAGGCTGGGTTCAGTAGAAATGCTATTAAATACAAATTGCCACACATGAAGTCAAGACCAGGACATTAGTCAATGCAAATACTCTATTGAAACCAGTGTCAAATTTTCAGCTTCTGTAACTTTACTGAATCAGTGGAGAATCCCATAGAGAATATACTGATTATGCTATGTTTGCATGAATTTCATTGTTACTGACATAGTAATTCTTAAGCTTTGGGAACAGTTGCATTTATTTTAATTCATTTTCTAAGACAAAGTTAGACTTAGTTTTAGAATCCTGAGTTGACCGCACTTTTATAAAAAGCACAAGAAGCAATTAAAACATTTTACTCCTACATTGTTTGAAAAGCAAGATTGTTTCTCTAATTTATTTAACAAACTGTTATAAATTATTTGATCCTATACACTAAAGGTACCAGATCCTGTCTGATCCTGGAAGCTAAGTAGGGCTGGCCCTGGTTAGTCCTTGGATGAGAGACTGCCAATGAATATCAGATGCTGCAGACTACATTTTAGAGGAAGGAACTAGCAAAACCACATCTGAGCAGTCTTTGCCCAAGAAAACCTATGAAATTCATAGAGGCTGTCAAGCAAACTGAAGGTTTGCTTGAAGCATTGCTGTTCTTCTCTGGGACACATCCTACATTGCTAGTTGAGCACTACAGAATGCACAAAAATGCAGAAAATAAATTTATTATGTAAGAATGGGAGTTTGAGCACTTTGGGTTAGATTCACAGAAACCAAGAATATTTTATTGTGACCATCTCATCAAGTGTTTCTCCTTCCTGTATTTGATTACAATATCAGATAATTTTCTTTGCTAGGAAATCCCAAAAGCGTACTTTTCTCAAAAACTTTATTCCTTTTATTAAGTGAAAAATATTGTCTATCAACTGCACAAAATTCTTTAGGAAGCATGCATATTATGAATGGTTTAAATATATCAGTATAAGCTCACTAAAGTCTGGTTATGCATATAAATCATGGTATCCCACCATACCCCATTTCTCAAATGATTTTTCAACTTCAGTTTCAGAGAAATATGCAATAAGGTTACCATCTGTATCATTTTATTTTGGCCAGATTTACATTTTCACAGCACTCCCAGGCTTCTACATAGCCTAGTTATTAGCAATTACAAACATGGCTTAGTTATTAGCAATGGGATGTCTTCATTCAGTTCATATCGTCTGTGCCTCTTTTATTTATTTTGGAGGAACAATGAGGATAAAACATCTCTGCTGGACTCTGACATAGTGTTTACAAAGGCAGATGTCTGTAGCAATCAAGGGGCGGTTGGGGGAGGCGGAGAAGGAAGATGCTGCTTCAGCCACTGAAAGTTGCTTTCATCAGAGATTTGACTTGTACTCAAGGGCTGCTACAACAGGCTCTTTTAGAAAATACAAAGAGATGAGAGAAGAAAGCAAGAAAAGAACTCCAGACAGCATAAGATTAAAAGTCTTTCCCTTTTCACTGTAATGGTACAAGGAGAAGGGGATGATCTGGGTCTGCTTTAAGAAAGAGGAGAACCATCCTCTTGCATTAGTTGTAGAGCAACTCTTTTTATTAGGCTATTTGTACAATGGCTTAATACATCCAGATACGAACTGATCTTGTGCTGTAAGTACAACCTCTTGATTGTCCCTTGTTGGTTTTGTCACAATGAAAGCTGGAAGCCCCAAATTTATCAGTTTGTCTCATTTCCCCCTCTAAGCAGGAAAATATTACCAGAGTTGAAGCAAGCCAGAATCTTAAATGAGTACAGTCTTCCCTCTGTTCTCACGGACTTGGGATCCGTGCCCCTCAATTATCCACAGGGGGAGATCAGAGGGAGTTAACATGGGGCACGCCCCCATGGCATGTGCCCGCATGCCCCCACTGGAGTGCACCTCCATTCAAGCCAATAGAGCTTGAAAATGAACTTTTGTTTATTTTTGTGGGGAGTCCGGAATGGATCTCCTGCGAAAAAGGAGAGGCAACTGTATAAAACTGTGATAAAAATAATTGCTTGTTCTATATTTGATAGTTGCTGTTTACTGGTTTTGGTAAAGAGGAAGACTGATTGTTTTACGACATCATGGTTCACCACAGTGCATCAAGAAAGGAAAAGGGTGGACCAGCATGAAGATGGAAATTGGGTCAGAAAGGCTCCTGCACATTTTGACTTATCAACTAATTTATGATCATCTGAAGAAGGCCAAGGTATTTGGCCGTTTATACCTTTTCTACTGCAGCCTGAAATATGATATTGTTCATCTGCAGGTTATTAGCAAGTGGAGGAAACGTGCATTATTCCTTCATCAATACAGGCCATCCCTTCATCAATACAGGATATTGCCCAATTCAAATATTCATTTTACTGTAACAGTTATCAATAGGAGAATGAAAGACCTATTCTCTCTTCATCACAGTTTCTTTTGAAATCCCTAGCTCTCTTCAGGTGTTCGAAGTGAAGGCTTAAGGTGGGTCTACACCAGCCATAAAACTCTGGGGTGCTCCCAGAGTATTCTGGCCCCAAAGCTGTCCCAAATTCCAGCTGTTACCTCTGCACTCTAGAGAGACACAAGGCAGATATCTACACAGGCTTTCTACTGGGATGTCTAATGCCACTGCCATTGGCATGAGTCGCTCCCTTTGAGGTTGAAAATAAGGTGCTCGGTGTCAGTCACATACCTCACTGCTTCAGTGGCATCAGTGCCAAGCAGCAAAGCAGAATGCATGTGCAAACAGCTGCCTGGTATTGCTATGGAGTACTCCAGATTTTCCAGGAAAATCCAGAGCAAAATGTGAGTCTTTTGAAACTGTTTAATGGACGGATCGCCTGCATTTGGTGCAGAACTGGCCTCATGTCATGAAGACATTCCAAATTCAAACCGGGGCTTTGGTCCTGCATTGTATGGACAGTGTGCCATGTGAGTGAGGTAAACTTGTTTAAATGGGCTGTGTAGACATGCCCATAAAGAAGGCAGGAGGGCTATATATTCTCCCACCATGGCAGTGAGCACACTGAAGGCAGGGCTAATGTGCATGGCCACATTCTCCCATCACTTTCCAATGTGTTTCAACATAAGCTCATTTAAAATGCCTAAAAGGAGCCAAAGTGCAATACTGTTTATGATAAAAATTAAGGTTGTAGAAAAACAGTACTCTTTCTCTAGCAGATTAATTTTTATTGACATTTAAAAGAATTCAGGTTTTGGTATACTGTATAATATAAATCACTGCAGCTGCCTGACAGAAAGACAGACCCCCAATTTTATAAATTTCTTTCCTGTACCCTACTTAAGGAAAAAAGGATTCAGAGCTTGTCAATTATCTAAAACAGACAAGGAGATTCTCTTTTCCTTCACCTATCCCTGCTAAACCAAAAAAGGAATCCAGGATCCCACATCCTCAATGCTTCGCAGGGGGGAACATTCCATAGGTCCCCAAATATCAGACCACACAAACACTAATACAGACTATTCACATATTTAAAGTATTTAATGTGTTGCGTTCACTACTAGGTTCTGTTTATGAGGTTTACCTTCATGATAAAATTGGGGGCGGGAGAAAAGGGAACAAATTGATCTCTTAGGAATAGACTGAACAGAGACCTTTTTCTGTGAGTCTCTGGAAAATATTGAAACTGAATGTCACCCAATGTAATTTGAGTGTAACTAGGGGAAAGTGCTAGCTACACTGCATAGTGATGATTCTGTAATTTATAGAACAGACAGCTTAATAGCTGAATCATATCCATGTGATTAAAAGTAACATATGTCCCTCTTTGTATTTTTAAAGATAACAGTTTAGTGATTACTCTATCAAATATATTGTCAAATTTAACACAGAGCCTTGCTCCACTGAGGAAATGCAGAGTTACAAGACTTGGAGGCACACATTCTGACCAATGTTCTGTTAGTGATTTACTCATGTGCAAGTCCCTTTTGAGATGCTTCAGAGGGCTCTTCTCTTGCCATTATGGTCCATCCAAAAATCTTGTGCACATGGCAGATGTCAAGTCCCCCAAAGAGTCTGCTCCCGCTTTTTACCAGAGGGAAGGTGAGGCGGGGAGAGACAATTCAAGACTGTGAAGATCTGGCTGGTCTGAGATCCTGAGGGGAATGATTCCCAACCTTTTCTGTGTCCTACACCTCTAGGAAATGTTTCATTAATGTTTACATCCTCTACCAAGGTAATATCATTTTTTTAGATGAAGAGGCCCAATTTCTAATTTTTGAATCTTTGAATTTTTTTAATCCACTCTTTGTCACATCTCCTGAAAATCCATTTCATATCCTTTGGGGTGTGGGCACCCCAGGTTGAGAACCCTTGTCCTAGAGAATACAAAAGGCACATGGACTCAATTTGAGACTACATCCTAATGTCTTCCCCATCCCATCTGTAGGACTTGCAGCTCACTGTTCAAAGGTTTTCCTAAAAGATGTGCATTGTTGGCTGTGTGAATAACCAATGTGAACAAACCCAGGATAAACCAGGATGAAACTCTGAATGCCTTGAATGTGTTTCGAATACATCTACATAATCAAATCCATCTTTATCTGAGTGTTGACATGTGTGACCAACAGAACTCACAAAGATACGCGTAAATGTAGTTCAGATTTTTTAAAAATAGTATGAACAACAAAAACAGAATGCAAGGAGAGAGCACATAACAGCGGTGCTCAAGGCTCTCCACTGGCTGCTGATTAGTTTCTGGGCTCAGTACAAGGTATTGGTCCTAACCTTTAAAGCCCTACATGGCTTGGGTCCATCTTATCTTAGGGACCGCCTCTCCCCGTATGAAACCCCCCCCGCACACTCCGATCCTCTGGGAGGAACCTGCTACAGCCTGTGAAAACTCGGCTGTCGCAGACCTCCCAGAGGACTTTTTCAGCTACCGCACCCAAGCTTTGGAATGGACTGCCGGATGAGATGCGTCTTATAACATCTCTGGACTGCTTTAAAAAAGCTCTGAAGACGCACCTCTTCCGGCAGGTCTTCCCTGAAACCTCCTAAATCCCGGCTCCGAAACGGGACCTATTTTGACCCCTTGCTTGGTGCTATTTTTACCCTCATCTAAGATCTATGAGGATGCATTATGGTTTTAATGTTGTTATGGTTTTAAACTATTGCTAATTTAATTTATTTTTAAGGATGGGTGGTTGGGAATGGGTTGATGAAGTATTTTAATATGTATGTTTTAATTTGCTGTAACCCACTCCGATTGTGCTCTACAGAGGAGCGAGCTAGAAATAAAGATTTATTACTATTATTATTATTATTATTATTAGTGAGATTATTCATGTAGAACCTGATATTGCCCTATTTGAGAGTCTGAACATCTCAGTTCAACATATAGATAGCATGATTTTAAAGATGAAGTCATCCCCCACCTTTCCCTGTGTGCCTTCTGTTATATATCTTTTATATTAATGAAGGGACCTAGAAGTCTTGAAAATTTACATAGATTTGTGTGCCCTTTCAGTTGTCCTAACAAATATTACCACAATTGGATATCAGAATTTGTATTAGGCTGAAAACAGTCATCCAATGTAGCCCCACACAGCCTATGTGTACTTCAACCCCATCAAGAAAAGTGTGTTTTTGCTCTTCCTGTTGGTCTTTCTTCCCTCCTTTCCTTCATCAGCATTTAATCTGAAAAGTAGCTTTCAGACAAAAGTAGCCTAAAGAGAGGGTTAAAATATGGGGAAACCAAGAATTTTATAAACAAACACTGAGGAAATACACAGAAGGGAGAAATCATACAACAGTTTTCACAGTTGTTTTAAGAATGCCAAAAATGATGCAAGAGGTGATACATATGTTATTTGCTTAGCAAAATAATAATATAATGTAATATTAACTTTACAACAACAAAAAGCAAATCCAAACCAAAGCAAACCCAGACTTGTCATTAAAACAAAAGCAAACCACAAATGGAAAGAAGCCATGTATGAGATTCTTCCAACCAGAGGCAGCCTTTTAAGAAAAGAAATGGGTCTACAAGTTCATACTGCCCAAGATGGCTTTAAAGTGATCCCAGTTTCCCTCCACACATGAGAACACTGCCATTAGTGTGTCACTGCTGTTAGGTTCACAGCTCCCTGGGGGAACACTTCATTAATGTAGAATGGACTGGCTTCATATAGACAATGAACACATACTTGAAATTACTTGCAAATGGAAGACATTTACTGTTCAGCTTTCAGTTAGAGCTGAGTCTTTTATAGATTCTTCTCATAAGTAGTAACATGTCTCCCGTGGATAGGATTTCCACTTCATTTTTGTTGGTTTGAATAACTCTTCCCTCACTTCTCCAAATGTAATTGGGAGAGAAAGGACCCAACAAGACTTTCCTGGCATTCCAGCTGATTCACTGACTTCAGTTGACTAAAACCATCTGTTTCAAGTACTTGGGGGGTTATTTTAACTACAATATCCAGAATCCCCCAGTCAACAGGTCCATATTGGCTATGGTATCCAAAGGGTTGTAGTCCAAAAAAGCAATATTTACAAGCTCTGCATAGATCAGAAAATGGGGACATGCTGAATTCACACACTGCCATGGCCAAAGAGCAACCATACTTCCACATCAGCTGGCACAACTATGCTAGTTTCATTTAATATTATATTACACTTCCTCCAAGGCACTCAAGGTCCCCCCCCCCCAATTATTCCAAAAGAGGGACGTGGAGTAGATTTGAGTGAGAGAATGACTAGCCCAGTGATGGTGAACCTTTTAGAGACCATGTGCCCAAACTCAAAGGCATTCCTGCACCGAGTGTTACCTGGTACTGAGGCGTCAGGACTTCTGGAATGCGGGACTTCTGCCTTCCAGGGGCAGGACTTCCCCAGAATAAAGGCCCGGGATGGTGGTAGTGAGGGGAACAGAATGAACAGCTAAAGGCCTAGGAGGGTAGGAAAGAGGAGGAACAGGCAACATCTGTTCCTCCTCTTCCCCCCACCCTCCCAGGCCTTTAGCTGTCTCCAGAGAGGTATGGGAGGGTGGGGCAAGAGGAGGAACAGGCACGGTCCTGTTCCTCCTCTTCCGCCACCCTCCCATCTCTCCGTGTGCCTTCATAAATGGCTTTGCATGCCAGAGAGGGTATGTGTGCCATAGGTTCACCACCAAGGGACTAAGCTAAATCATCAACTGAATGCCTCCTAGTCTATAATTTTCCCTTCTATATTGTGATAGATAAACCAATGGCCTGATTTTGTATAAAGCAATTTTCTATGTCCCTGTGTGTGTGTGTGTGTGTGTGTATATATATATATACATACATATATATATATATATATAGAGAGAGAGAGAGAGAGAGTTTATAAATTAAAAGGTAAAGGTTTCCCCTTGGAGAAGATTGTCAAGTCGTGTCCGACTGTAGGGGGCGGTTCTTATCTCCATTACTAAGCTGAAGAGCCAGCGTTGTCATAGAGAACTCTGTGATCATGTGGCCATGACTGCACAGAATGCTGTTACCTAACCTTCCCACTGAAGTGGTACCTATTTATCTACTTGCACTTTTACATTCTTTTGAACAGCTAGGTTGGCAGAAGCTGGGACTAGCAGTGATGGAAGATCATTCCATCATGTGGCACTTGGGCCTTGAACTGCCGACCTGCCAATCTTGCAATCATCAGGGTAAGAATCTTTACTGCTGAGTCACTGGGTCCCTTTTAGACAAGTTTATACAAGTACTTATATGGGCTATTGCTATAATATTAGTTCTCCTTTTACACATTCATAAATATCTGCACAGAGAAAATGTTGCAAAGTGTTTATTTTACCTTTGTGCACAGAGGGACAGTTATACCAATTAGTATTCAAGTTGCACAGATTTAGTATTTGTTATGATCTTTAAAAATGACAGTTGTATGTATTGTTGTATATTCTTCTAGCTTTTCATGGGAGTTTTCATGTTATGGACAACAAACATCTTCTTATAAGAGACACCACAGAAGATCTAGACAATGGGGAAAATGAAATAGAAGAAGAGTTCCCATATCTTGGATCAAACATTGATCAGAATGGGAACTGCAGTCAAAAGAAGAAGACTGGGAATAGGGAGGGCAGCTATAAAAATACTAGAAAAGATCCTAAAATGTAAAGATATACCGCTGAGCACAAAAGTTATAATCCCCCCAAGCCACTTTATTCCCCATCACCATGTACAGATGTAAGAGCTGGACAGTGGGGAAAGCAGAGGAAAATAAATCCATTTGAAATGTGATTCTGGAAAAAAGTGCTGAGGATACTACGGATAGCAAAAAAAGACAGACAAATAGATCCTTGAACTGATCAAGCCTGAGGTCTCACTGGAAGCCAAGATGATAAAGTTGTGGTTGTAAACATCATGAGAAGGCATGAATTACTGGAAAAAATAATGGTAGGAAATGTAGAGGGCTGTAGAAAGAGAGGAAGGCTGAATGCTAGATGGATGGAGTCTATTAAGGAGGTCACAGGTATGAATTTACAGAACCTAAGCAAGCAATGGAGGAAGCGTCTCAACCACAGGGTCGCCATGAGTTGGGATTGACTTGAAGGCAGTTAACAACAACAATATATTAAGTCACAGAATCAATTTATGTTTAACAAATGACTAGATACTGTTTTCTGTAGCACCAGGAAGGCACCTAACATCTTTCCTTTAATAATTTAAAATTATTTAACAGAAAGGCCTGATAATTATCATGAATACAACCATGAATAACCTCTGAACCTGTCATTAGGCTGAAATCCAATGGAAGTTGCAGTAAAGACGTCCAAAAATCACTTTGAGACTTTGAATGAGAGACACTGAATTTAGCTCATTTATTTGAACATGGTAGTGATGGTGGTGGTGGTGGTGGTACTATAATATTTAAAGCATCAAAAAGAGCTTTAGAGGAACTTTTAATGTTCTTTTGAAGGATTTCCATTACTAGCAAAGTAAATTGTCTCATATTATGCCCTGGATCCTGACCTAAATATTATATCCCACTGAACTAAACAAGAAAGTAATATAAAAAAGACTTTTTAAAAATTCTTTTTGTCTTCCAAATCACAGGTTCCTGCAATCAGGACTGATTACAAACAAACAATTAAGAAGCATTTGGAACATGATCTGAACACTAATCCTGTCTTGTGTTCTTCCTTATATCTAATTATCAGCTTTAAGATGGCTATTATAGCTTAATTACTAGATTTACTTCTGGAACTACTGCAAAAACTGGTGTGTGTTTTGGTCTACTAAAATGCATACTGTTTGCATGTCTTTCTGCATATTATAATCTCTTAGTTACACACAGAGAGAAATAAAAATTAGAAAATATAATAAAGTATATTGTATTTATGGAATATTAATAACATCAAGAAACAAATTCATTTTCCACTAGCCTTATATAGGCTAATTCCTTGTAATCATCAGCAGACAGATACCACAAGTTACAGTTTTAGTGAACACATCTTTTTAAAAACCATATGGAGGAAAAGGTTGTTTAAATTAAATCAACACCAAGAAGCATAATCATATGAGAGGAAGGAGTCCAATTACAATATATTTCAGTTTGGAGAGAGACCCTGACCTTTTGGTCTGTCTTTTAACAACTGATCTTGACTTCCTTGTTCACACCAGACCTTGTGTGGTCTATGTTACAAACATCAAGCTGTTTGATGGAAAGGTTTCCTCTTATATCAATTTAACATCCAACTTTTTCTCCAGCTCTGTTGATTACAGGGCAATACATGAATATAAACAATTGCATTTTATATTCAGTTACATTCAGGGCAGCTGAATCCTTTTACTGACAATGAAGTTACATTTAGGCCTGCCAGAATCAATGAGTGTATACAAGTATGCTACTTAAGTGGTTTGGGGATTATTAAACTCATTACTATAGAATTACTACTGCTATATTAAAATGTTCTTTGGCTCATTCATCTAAAATAAATGAAAGGAAATACCTGTTCAAGAAAGAGGCACTAAGGATCAGTATTTGGCTGTAATTTGACCAACACCTTGCCTTTCCTAGTAGCAGCTCAATATTGCAGACAAAGATTCTCAGCAAAAATGCCACTTAAATTAACCTGACAATAGAGGCTATTCACCGTACTCCAGAGCCTGGATAAGCAACAAAAGAGTGCTTTTTAATGCTAGTAGTTAGAAGCACAATATACTTCCTAACTTCTTTCAACTCACTTTTGCTCTCAGAGACATATGAAAATTAGCCTGAACTATCTTTAGAACCTCTTGTCTGCAAAAGGCAAGCTGAGTCCTATAAACCATGGCATATATTTCAGTGCTCTTCTTAATGACCCACTAGACTAAATTTCCTATTATCTGAATAGCTGACAGGGTATCAGTGGTTCAGAATAATATATCTGGTAAAGAGCAAGACACAAGCCCTTTCCATAGTCACAGTACTGGTGTCCTTCAGTGCTGAAACTCATGTCTTCCTGGACCTAATCATCATCATCATCATCATCATCATCATCATCATCATCATTTCTAGCCCACTCCTCTGTGAGTACAATCGGAGTGGGGTACAACAAGATTAAAACATACAAATTAAAACACTTCATTGACCCATTCCCAGCCACCCACCCCTTAAAAATAAATTAAATTAGCAATAATTTAAAATCAACAACATTAAAAACATGATTCATCCTCCATAGTTCTTACATCTTTGTAAGGACCTGACCATCCTTTATAATGTTTTTTGTACTAAAGTACTGGTTTGCTGCTGCAGAGCAGTTTTTAAAGCTGTGACCCTGTGTCTGCCTATTTGGAAGCTATGTCCTACTGAACACAAGCAGAAATTACTTTTGAATAAGCATGCAAAGGATTTTTTTTCTGTTAAAACCATCACAGTTCCATGCTTTACTACAGCAAGTAACTTTTCACTCTCTAGAGAAATTAAATAATACAAATATAGTTGCTGTCTGCCTTCAAGTTGTTTTCAACTTATTGTGACCCTAAGATGCACATTACAGGGTTTTCTTGGCAAGATTTGTTCAGAGGAGGTTTGCCATTGCCTTCCCCTGAAAATGAGGGACTATGACCTGCCCAAGCCACCCAATAGGTTTCATGGAAGAGCTGGGAATCAAACCCTGGTCTCAGAGAGTTGTAGTCTGGCACTCAAACCACAACACCATGCTGGCTCTCAATACAAACATAGGTGTGCTCAAAATGGAATGCACAATAGTAGTGCCGCATATACAGTACAGTAAATGCAACCCTATACTATTCATGATAAATATTTAGGGGTAGCCATGTTGGCCCTACAGCAAATTAAAACAAAATCCAAAGTCCATGAAGGAATGATACCTTGATTGGCCAGCCAAAATACACAAAACACATAATGCAAGCTTTCAGTGTTCCACTGGCATCTTCACCAGGCAAAAGATGTTTAAAAATAATGGAAGAGGAAGCAAGAGTGATGGTGTTAGAAATCGCAGGCTTACATTTTGTATAGATGTTGTCTTTGTTGTAATTCAGTTGGCTTGGAGGAATGTCAGTGAAGAAGGCTGAGGCTATAACTCGCTCAGCCATATGGGCTGAGACAAAGGGCAGTAAAATGTAAACTCTGTTTGCAGCAGGAAAGTCCGTTCTCCATCCCTTGTGAAGCTACAGGCCCCTTTCTTGGGCAGTGAACACTGCATTTCAAGAAGTCTCTGTACTGCTATATCTGGAAAAAAACTTTAGGTGCTATATAGATTCTTCCAGATGTAGCTTGTTAAATACCTTCTTAAACTGAAGATGTCACAGAGTGAGCTTGAGAATCCGGACTCCAAAACATGTGCTCTACTACTGATCTTTGCAGACCATCCTTCTTGATCAGGATTGGGGAAGGAGAAAGGATGCAGTGATTCAGTTATGCAAAATAAATAAATAAATAAATAAATGTTCCACATATGCTCAGAGGCTTTTGAAACATTTTTTGTTTAAGGATGCTCCACTCCTGTTACACTGATTGACCTTTTTGTAACATTTGTGATGGACCAGTGTCCTCAGTTGAAATATGTAAGTTCCTATTAACCTTTAATATACAAGATTGTTGAAGAGTGAGTCAAGCCTACCAGTTGGTGAGAGTCAAAAAACAAAAAGAGATGTAGTGGAGTGACAAACTGAATGGAAGAGGTTGTCAGATGAATTCCCATGCTTTAAGACCATTATTCCAACCCTGGAAGTTACCAAACATGTGGCATCTATATAAGGATAGAACAGCACCATTGAAGGAGCCACTAACTGGATTTGCCCTTCGTGTCAACTGTAACAACCTCCAAGTCCTTCTCTCTAAATCTCAGAATATGTTCCAGAACCAAGGTCTACAGTAACAAATGAAATAACAATATCTAGCCAAGCAAAACTATTTCAATTATTAGTGCTGAGGGTAATTAATTTTCCAATTTCAAACATTTGATATTTGAAACCTAAAATTCAAAGCTCTCCAAACAACAACAACAACAATACATTCTGACCCTGATGTTACTATCATAATAATAATCCTAGTTAGAATTTATACAGAATATGGCCCCTGATGAATCATGTTGCCATCCGCATTACTATAATGTGCAAAGGCACTTTGGACATGAAATCATCCACCCATTAACAGATGGAAGGATTTTGTAAATGTTATTTTTTTCAAAAAATCTTGGAATTATTAACAACAGCACCATACCGTACATAAACATCATGCACACATACACATACATATGATGGACAAGTAAAAAGATGTTATATCAACTATGTTAGTATCATCAGTCAAGTTTAATCTCATCAAGCCATGAAATCGGGTTTGTTTGACAGTACCCATTTTTTTAAAAAATAAAGTTGACTGGCATTAATTACATTTTGTGTATAACATATAAATCTGAATAGTGGTAAATAAAATGGTAACGACAGGGCAGCCAAACAGCATAATACAGATTTTCTGATGAGTTGGGCCCATTCCAACAATGTGCTGAATATATCTGAATTTATGGCCTAGATTTAATTAGTAAAATGGGAGGTGGTTGAAGTCAAGCCTCCTCTGGTAGCATTTTAGGTCCACAAGGTGAAATGTTCTTAAAGGATTAAGACTTTACTGGATCTCAATAGGCTCAAGTCATCAGAACAGGATGCCAAACAATTATAGATGTAGTGGTAATCTCTTGTAAGAACAGATGATAGGGGCCTCTGACAATGGCTAATGAAAAAGAAGAATGCACAATGGCCCCCAAACTCTCTTCTGGCTTAGGTTTAAATATGTACCAGAGAAATGAACTCTGAAGAAGGACCCATTCCTTACAGCCTTGCATCAGTTTTTATGCCAGCACCCTAAAACATAAAGATGGAAGAGACCCTGGAGTTTATCTAGTCTAACAAATTACTTGTTATAGGCTCTGTAATGCTGGATGCAGTTACAGTATCCTTGACAGATGATTAACTTCTGCTTAAATCCTTCCAGTGAAGAAAAACCCATTACCTCCTGAGGCAGTTGGCTCCACTATTCTATTTAGCTTATGTATGAATACTAAGACACCCCTTCCCCCCCCCCCCCTCAGTTTCTAAACATTGGTGCTACTCCTATCTCTGGAGCAGTTAAAAACTCTGTTCCAATTTATGGGAGATTTTTTGATAGTTGAAAACTTCTATCATATATCTTTTTGGTTTATTTTTTTGCTGGGCCAAACCTGTTTTAGACATTCCACACAGGCCATGGCATCTAGACCTTTGCCATCTTGGTCATACACCTCTATTTGTGCCTTAATTTGTCATCCCTGTACCTACTAGTACCAACTAGAACAGACCTAATGAATCAATTAGGTTTCCTAACCAATGTTGATTGACCTTTAATGTTCCTAACCAATGTTGATTGACCAACCCGCTCTGGTTGGCTGACAGAGGAGCGGGCTATAAATAAAATTCTATTATTATTATATATTTATTTAATTGGGGCTGGATTTTGAACACAATGTTCTTCTTAGTATTGCAGTATTTTACCATACAATATAACCATTACTTCTTCTATGACTCAAACACTATGTTTCAGTTTAGTATGTGCCTGCAGGTATGTAGTTAGTTTTCTCAGTAGGCAGCCAACATTTGCTGGAAAAGAGAAGGGATGATGGAGAACAGCTCCAACCTCTCTTCTCTGGAGATGGAAAAGTAGTGATGCATCCTCTCCCTGGCTATTTCAGGTCAGCCAGGCAGATCCTTCTATCTGTCAGGCGATGGCAATGCTGCTAGCTCAGTAGCTGGGAAAGCTGAAGCCTGCTCCTTCTCATAGGGTTTTATTTGGCAAGGAATAATCATACGTCCTCTTGGAAGTTCTTTCCTCTAAAATAAGCCTACAGCACTTGGTATTCATTGGTGGTCTCCCATCCAAGTACTAACCAGAGCTGATCCTTTAGCTTTAAAAATCAGAGGGAATCCATTGCCTTTAATGCATTTGGGTCTCTGTCAAGGGCTGACCAGTCAATCATAGCAGCCCTTAAAGGACCCCCGTCTCTGCTGAAATGTTATGAAGCAGTGCTTTAGGCTAAGAGAATACAGTACTAAATACCACAGCCACAAGGTTCTCACTTCTGTTTCTCTCTGCAGCTTGGATTACAGCCTTCCAACTACAGTAGCTCTAAAAGAAACGGGGAAAAAGGTATTGGGGAAATGCAGAAGAAAAAAATGCTCTGGAGACCAGGAAGGGAATCCAGGACTACTTCTCTGGAATGGATTTAATCTGTACCAGAGAAGAAGTTGGGAAATTATCAAAGTTTTACTTGGTGTGTGTGTGTGTGTGTGTATAGACATCAATGGCACAAAACACACACACACACACACAAACCTTAAGAGTTTATTATTAGAACTCCATTAAAGATTGGATTGCTATCTAAAGGCGTTACGCTAACACAGAACTAAGTTAGTTTTACTTTTAGTAGATATGATAGAATAAAGAGGTAGAAAGATAAGAGGTGGAAATAGTATCAATTCACATCTCAGAGAGATTATGATAAGTGGGTAAGAGATGAGAAGTCTTTGGATCATGGAAAACTACTTAACAGTGTCACTGGTGCTCTTAATAAGAACACATTTTAATTGTTAAGTACTGAGCATTGCTTCCAAAGTTTCTCTCATTTGAACTCACAAGTCTCCAAGCCTGGCTTGAGAGAACTTTACTGATATCCCTAATTCAGAGACGATCCCAATGGGGCAGTACAGACTGCCCAAAAGGGGCAGTCTGCAACCACCCCAAGAAGCGGTGAGAGGGGCCCAAGGCTGCCTCACTGGCAGCCTCAGAGGCCCCATCCCACCACTTCTGCAGGCTGTGGGATAGCGACAAACTGCCGCTTCCCTGGGGCCTGCAAGCGGGGTGCAGAAGGTGCCCTGGGTGCCCGCTGCATCCTGCTTTCCTTGGTGGTGCAGAGAGGAGAAAAGGGCCACCACCACGGCTCCTTTCTGCCCTGGGTCCTTGGTGTGGCCATCTAAAGGCCGTACCAAGGACCCAGAACTCCTTTTGGCTCTGCAGAAAGGGCGCGCTTGGCATCCTCCTGCGGTGCAATTATGTCAGGCGCGTGCAGTGTTGTGTAAACGCTGTGCATGCCATGACATTCTTATGGCACGTCCGTATGGACACCGCCATTTAAAAGTGGCAGCACCCATACGCTTTAGGGTTAGGGAGGGTGCAAACGCTGCACCCTCCCTAACCCTAAAGGTGCCATAAAGAACCCTAATGGCACCTCATAGTGCCCATCTAGATCAGGCCTATATGATTCCCTTTCAGTCCATGTCACATTTGGTAAACACATTTAGTCCTAATTCTATATGAAACAGCATCAAAATGCTATCTAAACCCAAGTAAGAACCAATACACTAGCCTGAACCAAAAAAGTTTACAGAACATTACAGCTATCCAAAATTAGTTACATTTGAACTTTTACAGTCCTTGGCTGATGAGCACTTGGCTAAGGTCCAATGAACTGATGAGTAATCCTTGCTTTCGTGAAATGATCCATCAATGGCTTATTTTGCTCTAACTTCATGCTTGACATTTCAGCTTATGCAGCAGTTTGCCACTCTTTATTGTTTTCGCCTATCAAAAGGCAAATTCATACAAAAATAATCATGGCTGGCCATCTACAGATTTGACAAGTCCCCCCCTTTCCCCCACTGCATGATGGGTTGCATGTCTGCATATCACACACACAAGCAATGTTTAGTCTGAAGATGGCTTGGGTCCATCTTATCTCAGGGGCTGCCTCTCCCTGTATGATCCTCCCCACTCTGGTCCTCTGGGAGGAACCTGCTACAGCCCATGAAGACCAGGCTGTTGCAGACCTCTCAGAGGGCCTTTTCTGCCACCACTCCCAGGCTGTGGAATGGCCTGCCGGATGAGATATGTCTTATTACGACTCTTGTTTGCTTTAAGAAAGCAGTAAAGACGTATCTTTTCCAGCAGGCCTTCCCAGATAATGCCTAAATTCCCCGTCCCCGACTCCAATGTTTTTGCCCAATGTTCTTGTCTGGAGTTTCCCAGCTCCTCCCCCTGCTGACATAATGAGATGCTACCACTCTAGTTGTCCAATTAGAAATTGGTTTGCCTGTTTTTAATGCTGTTATTTTATCTACTTGTTTTAATTTTGCCTGAATTTAATTCTTTTTTTAAGGGGTGGGAGGTTGGGATTGGGTCGTAATAATTTTAACTGTTCTTTGTTTTTATATTTTACTGTACCCTGCCCTGATTGCTTGGGTTATACATAAAATTATTATAAAATAAGAGCTCACAGGAAATTTAAATTTATATGAGGACTTGACTGAAGCAAGTCTTAGGACACAATGCCAAACTCTGTGTGGATAGCCACAATGATATTCTTTACTTGCCAGTTTGGTCAAGTGGCTTGCTTGACCTTGAACTGGCCAAGCAATTTGGTTAGAAGTCATACCTTGAGTTCCCTTATGCAAACACCAATGATTTCCCCCAATAAGTGGTCATGAATCTGCTTCGAAAAATCTCATTTTGAAGCAATCTAAGGCTGATTCTATTACGTCTGGAGAGGTCTCATTAGTTTATGAGCTAGAGACTTGTATGCATGCTGGTTTACAACAGAATTATGTTATCAATGTTTCTGCAAAAGAGTAAAGATACTGAGTGGATTTCCTGTTAACAGTTGTAACTGCAGCATCTGTTTTATATTTTTAATCCATCTACTTCTATGTAAACAAACATATTTAGTAATAGCTGGGTTTTTGTTTTTTGCTTTTTTAAAACAACTCAAATTGATAGCAATCCCTGTGTGGCTCTAATCTTAGCCATGTAACTAATCCCTGTTAAAACCAATCTAAAGAACAATTAACTATCAAGCCCTTCCTTCTACACTTTCAATGTTTCTAAATCTGAGTGAATTTTCTGTTTGAACTGCTTTGACAACAGGACATGCACAGTCAGTAACTGTCAAACAAGAATGATATTGCTCTCTCCTCATATCTAAATTATGTCCAATTAAACAAGTTCAGTAATGATGCAACCTGAGACATTGTACCTATACAATTCCTGTAAAACAATAGCCAGTCATCTGTTTGGAAGGAAATCACCATTTGGCTTTCTCTAGCCACCCTGTCCACCTTTCCAAACCCTTGTCGTCTGAAACTTCACATCCATTTTCTTAATGTTTTTAGCCTAGTGTCTGTGAAATTTTTATTGCTCCCAAGCTGACGACATCTGATCTGAATGTAACCGCACACCTCTTTGCTCAGCAGCATTTGTCACAAACCATTATAAATTATCATGCTGATAGTTTGCATTGCTGGGAAACCGGAAAAGTTCCATAAATTCAAAGCACTGTGAATCAGCAGCATTCTTGTTTATTATCTAGATAAAAAGTTTTACAAGACTACACATTCACAGTAGAACATTAGAGCAAACATGTAGAGGTTCATCCAGAAAACATTTGCAACTGGCAACTAATGTGAAAAAGGTAATAAGCCAGTGTTTCACATTTTTCTCCAGTCATTTTGTATAATCTGTTTCTTCCCAAACAAGAACTATTAATAATAAATGCCGTTGCAACAATACACAATGATCACTACGTATATCATATTTTGCAACAAGACCCCAAATTCTGGACTCCTTCTAATTAAAGCAAGCATACAATTTTAGGTATTGTTCAAAGTGGTTTAGAGCAATGTTCCTTTTTTTTTTTTTTTAAGGTATTGATTTTGTGGTACTTAGGATTTTCAAGTCTTTATATGTTGTACAATTGAATAATTATATCAACACTTGCTTAGCCTTAGAAGAAGGCAATGGCAAAGCTCTGAATGCATCTCATCAAGAAAGTCCTAGGATAGACTCCCTAGAAGTCAGAACTGGCTTGAAAGAACATAACAACAAAATGTAAGCACATGTAATGTAATTATAGCATATTTCTAGTTCTACAAGTTAACAATTATGGAAATAATTTTCATTCCCTAATTTAAAAAAGGACTGGAATAATTCTGTTACACTAAGGGATGGGTGGAATGAAGTGACCTCTGGTTGCTTTGGAGGTGTGCTGGACACATGTCTCTGAAGTGACTGGAATTTGGCACCTCACATGGCTGGGCACCTTGTTGTGACTTCAGAGACAGTGATCTGCCCCAGTGCTGCAATGCCAGGTGACACAGCAAGATGCATGTGTAAACAGCTTCCCCGCATTACTAAAGAGTACTGTGGATTTTCTTGCAAAATCTGAAGCAAAAGGCGAGTTATTATAAACTCTTTTAAGGGTGGGATAGGGCAGGTTTGGTGTAGAACTAGCCTTACATCATGAAGACAATCCGCACTCAAATTCGGAATTTGGCCCTGCATCATGAAGAAAGGTTACCATGAGGATAGGGGGGAATTGCTTCTATTGGCTCATGTAGACATGTCCTCAGACTCTTGAGCAAAGTGCAACATCCCAGATATTGCTGGACTACAATTTCCACCCTTCCTCATTAATGGCTATGCTGGCCAGTGTGCATGAGGGATGCAATCCAACAATGTCTGGAGGCTACATTTTGCCTGCCCATCCTCTAAAAGAGGACTTTTGTCTCAATCCACTTACTAGTTCTACTTAGGAAACTAGTAACCAGTAACCATTTACTGGCATAAGTGCTGGATTTCAAGAGTTGATTCCATAGGTTTGCTGTAGTTTGGGCTAGCAATTAGACTTAGGTTGTTTCTTAATATGACTAGGCAGAAACTGAAGCCTGTTTTGCTAGCCTAAAAACAGTTATCCATTGTAAACTTTTAACACTTTCCTTCATAGATTTCAGGATTGAATTATGCTTACCTCAGAATGCTAATACTGTACAGCCAAAGGGAAAGATACCTATAGGAATGTATCTGCACTTAATCCTTCTGCTGCCTGCTTATTTAATACCTCCATAACCTATAATATTCCTATATTATTTCAGCCTGCTTTTTTTTTCAGCTAGGGTCCCAGATTAGAAATAAACGCACCCTGGGTGAAAGTGGTTTATGGGGCACATTTTCATACATGAATCATTAGGTGCCTAGTGTTCTCAAGAAATGATACCACCACCAAGTCAACAAGGTTTACATGCAAATCTGTATTTATAATGTCATCACAATTGGTATGTATCCAGTAGCAAAACAGTGCTTTTGTACTTGAAAGACCTAGATTTCACTTGTTTAGTCACTCCTATTAACAGGGAGGACACTATAGCATATTATCACCATACTACCCAAATATGGCTACCAAATCAAAGGGCCCTAAATGGATCTGATCCTGTCTGATTGTAGAAGCTAAGCAGGATCAGCTCTATTTAGTACTTGGATGGGAGACCACCAGTGAATATCAGGTGATGTAGGCTATACTGTATATCTGAGGAAGGAAATGGCAAAGCCACTTCTAAGTATTCTTTCCTTATTCATGGGTTTGCATAAATTGGCAGGTGACTTGAAAGCAAATGCACACACACATACACAAACTCTGTTCAATGTGTCTTTAGAGAAAGTGCCTCATGACCACAAAGAACAGCTTCTGGACAACCATGAACCTCCCTCACTTGGGAGGTCTCAAACTGAATGGGCAAACAAGGGTTGTAGTTATAGTTACATTTTTAAGACAGCTCTGCTGACTACTTTCATGGCTGTGACTTAAAGTAGAATTCAGTCACTCCATGGAAGAGAAGCAACATTTTACTCTGAGAGAAGACTGAAAAGAAGGGAGGAGAAAAGGTGCTGCTCAGCTAAATTGCTTGCATGTGCAAATGCCTACTTGTTAATCTCCATTGTGTAAGGAAGGAGTGAACCCTGTTGGGATTCAGGTTTGGGGCTAACAATGGTGATCAAAGAGTTTGGAAAAGTTACTTTTTTTACAACACAGAATCCCCTTTTCTGGGAGCTGTAGATCAAAAAGTAATTTTTCTGAGATCTGAGTTACCCAGATCTTCTGCCATGTAGACTAGCAACTCTATTAGGAAAAAGTAGGGAGGCGGAAAAGAAAATGGACTTTTCCAAAGATGCTCTCCCTCAACTGCCAGAAAGAAGCCAAGTTCTTTGACACAGATATAACAGAGGAAGAATCTGGGAGAGAATATGTGAGAATGAGTCTAAATACAGAAGACATTCCCCTTGACCCAGAAAATCTTTGTGTGATCAAAAGGAGCAGGGCCATGGACATCAACAATAGTAACTTCTTCTCATCCAATAGCAATATAATCATTGTCACCTCCAACATCTTTCAGTAGGTTGGATCCAGTCTTACTCATGCTTAAAGTAAACCCACTGGAATCAGTGGTCAAGCAAATAATGACTAACTTGTTCCACTGATTTCACTGAATCAACTTGAAGTAGGACTGAGTCTTATTCCAAATGAATAGCACCATAATTAGGGCTAATATTGACCTCATTCTAGTATCAATTCATGCTTGGTTATTCATCCTAGCTTTTGGAGATCAATGATCATAGACTGGTGTTAGAATGCAAATTTTGATTATGCTAAACTGTTTTAAATGGTTTATATTGTCTTTAATTCTTTTTAGTGTTATTTTATTGACTGTATCCTGACCTGAAGGTTTTGGATACAGTGCTATAAAAATATTAAATATATTCCTAAATAAGCAAATAAATAAAACACAAAGGATTCTCTTCCAGTATGTTTGTTTTTCTGTCAGAAGTTTTCTCTATTGCCACTGTGTTCAGATAAACATTTCCATACATTTAGAGTGTGATTTTTTTTAAAAATCCAAGTACTAAAGTAGTTATAAATCTTTAGATTGTACTATTAGACACATTATCCATACAGCTGTGATAATAAATTGAAAGTTTAGAGTTAGGAAATCACAGGTTGCTTAACACCAAAAATCCCATGACAATTCAACTGGTACATTAATCTGTTTCCTCACCACCAAATATCTGGTGAAAGGAATATGAATTTCTTAAGAAAACAAAGAACCTTGAGATCTAATAGAGTTTTTAAAGTTTCCTATGAAGAAATAACATTTCACCCAGATAAGCTCCTAGGGGTTTGCCACAAATCTTCCCACTCAAATTTAATGGCCAAATGTTGGAAACCAAGAGATCTGGATTGAACAGCAGAAACCAAACAACACAGGAAGCATTTAAGCCATTACCTGAAAAGGCCAATTTAAAATGTTCTGTGTATCTTTCAGTCCATAAAATTACTCCATATTTCCCCCCACAACAAAACTGCCCAATTAGAGAGGTGAAGAAAAGACCTTAATTAGGAGGGTTTCAGAGACTTGGATAAAAAGGAGAAAATGCTCCACAGAAAGAAAGAAATGTGCCCAAGGGAATAGTACACCTATGATATATCACAAAGGTTTATAAATATTTCAGCTTTGTCTAACTAACTTGTATTATAATGCAAAGGGATTTTGTGTTACCTTTGAGACTAACTGAAAAGATAGAAGTTAGTAGTATGGGCTACCTCAGATGTATCTGAAGATGTAAGTTCGTCTATGAAAGCTCATGCTACCAACTTCTACCTTTCATTTAGTCTCAAAGGTGTGGCAAGATCCCTTTGTGTACTGATTTTCCAGACTAAAACGATTATAACACATCACCCAATGATCGTATTTAATTTATCATTGCATTTTAATATAAGTATGCAGCAGTATCCACTGAAAAAACAATCACTAAAATGCTGATATGAAATATCTTGTATTTACCACTTTGAACTGCAAAAGAGTATGATAAATCAGATGAAAAAAATCCAATAGTCTTTTCAAACAACTTGTATTATCTCTGCCCTATGAAATTTCTGCAGCCATGAGACCAGAAACCCAGAATGACTGAATTCAGAATATAAACTGTCTAGGTGGGAGATCTTTACTTCATTATCAACTGTTCCCCCCAAAACTTCAGACTGAGAATCAGTTTATTGTGGGATTTACTGTTCCACCAGCCAGCTTTCAATACAGGCCCATTCCACCAGTTAGTTGGGTTCTAGTATCCTTGGTCCAAAACACACTGCAGCAATCATCCAGTTTGAGACAGCTTTAATTGCCATGGCTCAATGCTAGGGAATTCTGGGAACTGTAACTTTGTGATACAGTTAGGACTTCTTTGTCAGAGAACTCTGGTGCCACAATAAACTACAATTCCCAGGATTCCCTAACACTGAGCCAAGGCAGTTAAAGCAGTCTCAGATTGGATTATTTCTGCTGTGTGTTCTGGGCTCTTGCCAGCATTGTGGATACACATTAACAGCTGCCTAGTGGCACAAAGAGGTGTTACTGGTGTGTTCATTAGACCATACCAGATAGTTTATACTTTGGTCTGATAGTGCAAGAATACAGAGAAGAGACCAAGAGAGTACATCTTCCAGTAGCACCTTGCTTACTAGCACTGTACTTCTATATATTCAAGTATGGATCTATTCAATCCATGAAGGCTATTATTATTCAGGAAAATTTCAGCTGCTGGCTTCTGGGGATAGGGTGCAGCACCTTGGATAGCTCCTTTAGACAGTGGACTAAAACCCAGAGACGCATAGACATTGAAGCCACCAGCAGTCACAGAATGGGGAAACCTATGACCCTGCGGATATTGCTGGACTCCTGGTTTCCATCAGAGCCAGTCAGAATGGACAACAGTAAGTCATAAATTTCCTGGTTTACAGGAACAGAATGGTGAACAAATTTTTGAATCCAGAATTAGTGCTAGATGTTTTCCTATATCTTTGTGTCATGTTATTATTCAAACCTCATTATATGCAAATATATAAACCTTGTTTCTTATATTGATGAATCACAAAATTTCTTTAAGTCATTGGTAACATTTTTAATTATAAAATACCTACATAAAGAAGGGGTTTGATGTTGCTTTCAGAAGGAATTTGGACTAGAATTTTGGTCTTCTTCTGTGCAGAAGTGGGTGATTTATGGCTTTCAGATGTTGCTGAATTGCCACTCCAATGATCCCTTACTGTGCTGTCTGAAGTTGACTGGAACTGTATTCCAAAAACATATGGAGAGCATGTTGCCTAACTTTGCTCTAGGAAAAGCAGTTGCTCAGATGAGAGCAGCCACCAAGAATGCCTTCATGAGCATTTCAATTTATATGTGGTATACATGAGGATGGGAGACCACCAATGAGTACCAGGTGCTGTAAGCTATATTTCAGAAGAAGGAATTGGCAAAATCACCTGAGTATCCCTGCCCGAAATTTGTGGGATTGCCATAAATCAACAGGTGACTTTAAGGCATATACTGTACAGTATACACATATACATAAGACACTTTCAAGAGGGGAGGGGGTAGAGACATGTCCTAAAAGGTGCTTGGCCAAAAAGTTGACCATATGTTGGCTTTTTGGGATTCTTCTAACAACAATTTTGAGGTATTTGCCTTGAGGATGTCCAGTTATGTTTTCAGACTTTGTTTAGAGTACAGACAATTATCTTTTGAGGAAGCCAGTGTAGTAAAGAGCCAAGATTTATATATATGGACCTAAGTCATTTGAGTTCAAATCCCTTCTCACTGAGTAACTTTGGAGGAATCACACTGCCTTTCATTCTTATATGTAGATATCTGCCCTCATACCATGAAAAGCTTTTTTATTCAGACTGTCTCAGCTACTCAAAACAATTTACATTACTCAGTTTTTCTCTTAGAAAACTGATATCTCCCCCTGCCCCCTGCATCAAGTTTCCACACAATTTCCTGGATTCCACACCATTTTTTCTCCCTATTTACAGTACCAGCTTAGTAAAAATGGCATACTTCTTTTACATTTTAAATCCATTATAATTCCTCACTAGTGTACACCCTCTGTCACCAAAGCAGAATAAACTCACTACATTTGGCAAAAGTAAACAAACGACACTCCTTATCCTTAAGCATCTTGACTTCTCTGAACTGCTTTTAAAGTTACATAAATTTCAAAGAAGTCTAGGATCAGTAACACAGAAGTTAATGCTTATTTATCCCCCTGTTCTTCCTGCAGTGATAATCCGACTCCTCTATGTCCCCGAACAGCTAACAGGAAAGTTTCAGAGGAAATAACTGTTAATGGATGCAGGTTTTCAACAAAGGAGACAGCAGGATTACAAGATTGCATCTAACCCAGTCTTACAGGGTGTCTGACATGCTGTAGGCACTTGCTTTAATATCTTTACCACAAACATATGATCAAGTCTGGATTCAAATCTCCGGGGGATTCATTTTACACATGCAGAGTTTGCACTCATCAGCTGTTTTCACCTCCCCACCCACCACCACAAGGCAGTGTCTGGATGCTTTTGTCCACTAGATGGTGCTATGGTTCCCTTAACGGACCATCTCACTTACTTGCATTCTCTGTCCTCCAAATCAAAGTGAGGGTTGAAGTTGATCATTATTCTCTGGTACGGTTGAGGCGCTTGAATCAGCCATTCACATTTTTGGCTTGGATGATAAGTATTAGGATAGCCAGGAGAAGTGAGGTATCCGGGCTCTACAATTTTTATATTCTCGCCACATTTATCTGCAATGATAGGGGGGGAAATATATTCAGTTTACTCAGTTCAAATTATCAAATCTCTACATCACGCATTTCATTCAATATTTCAACTCTGATTATCTCTGGGAGTTCGGTACTGGGTTGCCATTACTTAATTTTGAAGATTTTGTTTTTGATTAAAATTTATCTCCAATTTTGTTCTTTTACAGATGAAAATTAGTCGTGAGTTCCATGTAGTAATTAGATTCTCTCTGTGTGTCCATTATAAAGCAAGGATAGTTTTGCAAAATTGCTTTATCCAAACCATTTTTTAAAATTTTTTAAAGCATTCTTACAGATGATAATAATGTCTGATGGGGTCTGCAAAATACTTAATTATTACAGAAAACTTCAATATTACATGAGATGTCTTCAGTGAAGAGTGAACTTAACAGCTGTGCTAAGTAACTGTGCACACAGATTTCTGATGCTGAGTCTGCTCTATATCATAAGTCAGTAAAGCTTGTCTTCCTGGACTTCTGTTTGTTTACAGCAGGCCTTTTGTTGTTCTTGTTTTATCAGATCTCAGATCTAAGCAATTGGAAGTTATCTGTGCTTTTCAGGTCCAGACTACCAAAAAACAAAGTCTACTTGTTGAAACAGCACAGACTCTAATGACTCCTCTAAGGAAGTCCCCCTCCTCTGCCAAACACATACACTTCTTGAAAACCAGATAAAAGTAATGGACCAGAAAGGAAAGTGCCCCAATAAAAAAGTTTATCTCTAAGAACAAAACGGTTAAGTTTCCACTCTTCCAATTGCATGTAGTCATATCTGGGCGGGGGGGGGGGCTGATTACTCAGGAGTTGTTTTAGGGTTAATCACAAAGAATTAATGAAATTAGTAAAATAATTAAAGTAATCTGTCTTCCAAGGACAGTGGTTCTATTGTTCTGTGAAGGTTTCCATTGTCACTTTCAATCATAATGGACCTCTTCCTTGCTATACAGCTTCATTTGAGGAAAACTTTCCTCAAATATTTTCTGCTGCTGGCTGATGGATATGCAGGGTAATGTGTAATAAATGACACACTGGCATGCATCACATTTCCCCAGTAATAGCATATCCAAGTTGGTATTCTGTATCTAATAGAATTCTTATGAAATGAAAACAACACGACTTGTTCTTGATGTGAAGTTATAAATGTGGAGAATTTTTATTACAGCCAAAACAGGTCAAATGGAAATGAAAGATAACGTGCGCATCAAAAATGCATAAACTGCAGCCACTACAGGAAACATTTGCCATAAATTAGAAGGGAGTGAGATAGTGTATACCACAGTGTGTTTTGTGCAATGAATTATTACTATGTGAGTTTGTTATAAGCTACCATTTATCTCTGTGCTGACATTTTGCACAGCGTGACTCTTTCCCCAAGAACAAAAGACGTCGCAAGGAAGAGTCCAAAACCTGCGGCCAACGATATTCACCCGTAAGCCTCTGGCATGTGGTTCCAGAAACAGCCTTGCATGATTTGCCATGTGCAGCAGACTTGGAAAACCATCCTGCCTCATTAAGTCCACTCTAGTTCTGTGCAAACAACATGGCAGAATCTGGCATCTGTTAAATGAGTGAAATAAAGCAGTGCTGTTGCGAGTCACTTGACAAGAGTCCCTCCAGGAAGCATTTAGGTGGGCCCTCTCCCAACAGCACTTTAAAAGGTAACTCCTGGGAAAGTGATAGCAGAACAAGATAATGGGGGGAGCTGCTAGACTCCCTGACTCTGTGCAATCTCTCTCACACTTGATTAAGCCGAGCAGCTTCTAACTACTTGGGACCATTTAGTTAAAAATAAGGTTAATGAATTCATTTTAGCAGCTACTAATACTGGACAGACATAGACATGGCATGATTGGGTCCACTAAGTTGCAACAGGAGTCTATGGCTGCGTACACTGGAGAAATAAACCAGTTTAAGTGCCATGGGTCAATGCTGTGAAATTCTGGGAATTGTAGTTTGTTGTGGGGCCCAGAGCGGAGCTCTGCTCCGCTCTGGGCCCCACAACAAACTACAATTCCCAGAATTTTACAGCATTGACCCATGGCACTTAAACCAGTTTATTTCTCCAGTGTGAACGCAGCCTCAGAATGTTGGGGACTCTGTTACATTGTGTGTATAATTGCTTGGACTCAAATGGCAGCTCTTCCTACTTTTGGCTCAGCCTTTCAGAGAATGATGTTGTAATAGGACGCAAAAGCACTTGGCACACGCCGTGCCTTTCGTCTCTTCCTCCTTATTTACTCATCTCCATTAATTCACACTGCCCCCGAATCGATCAAGACGTACAGTGTGATCCTGTTATCTTTGCAAAGGAAGACTTCGGGTTGAAAGATGAGCTCCGGTTACTCTGTGCAAAAAGATGAGGATTTACGTGCTTCACGCAAAGCCCCCGCCCATTCGTGATGACAGGACGGGGAACTTATTCCTCGCTAAATTAGCCAAATTCCTCAAAATATATTGGAAAAAGATGAACTCCTATAATAAAATATGATGTAAACTCCTTCCGCTAAAAAGGCACGCCACTTGCAGTTGCTTATTAAAACAATATACCATGTTAAGCGGATGGTGCGCCCTTCTTTGAATTACTTTGACTGAGAACCCAAGTCAGACCAAAAGTAAACATTTGGTAATTAGCTCATAATAATTGCTCACAAAAAAACTTTTCCTTCCCACTTGTTCAAGTGAAAGGCCGACCATTCAGATTATCTTTACAACCTGCACAATTTTAAAGGGATTTTTTTTTTCTGGGCGTGACAGGAGTGTTGAAGGAGAGAAGCCCTCCTTGTTATGAAGCCGCTGTCAAGTGCTGCCTCAAAGCGAGATACAAGAGGATTTCTTTCTTAGACCTGTGCCTTATAAAAAGAGCAATTTATAACCCCAGAGATGGAGACTGCAAATATTCTGTCAGCTCAAGCCCTTTTATTTTGAGATACGCAGAAAAGGGACACCTGTACCTTCCTCGGATTGTCTTGTGCCTCAACAAAAAGGGTGGGCAAAAGAAGCCCTATTACTTTGGGATATATATATATACACACACACACACACACACACATATATAGGAAAGGGACACCTGTATCTTCCTCAGATTGTCTTATGCCGCAACAAAAATAAAGGGCAAAAGAAGCCCTATTACTTTGATATATATATATAGGGAAAGGGACACCTGTACTGTACCTTCCTCAGATTGTCTTGTGCCTCATCACAAAAGAAAGGCAAAAGAAGCCCTTTTACTTTGATATATGTGTGTGTATGTGTGTGAAAGGGACACCTGCATCTTCCCTAGCTTGTCTTGTTCCACAACAAAAAAAGATGGGCAAAAGAAGCCCTTTTACTTATATATATATATATATATATATCTAATAGGAAAGGGCTGTGTATATATATATAGGAAAGGGACACCTGTGCCTTCCTCAGATTGGCTTGTGCCTCAACACAAAAGGTGGGCAAAGGAAGCCCTTTTAATTTCAGATATATATATATATATATAGGAAAGGGCTATATATATATATATGAAAGGGAGGGGAACCTTTCTCCTTTTTCAAGGACTCATCATTTGCCCAGTTTTTGAAGGTGAAATCTTGGCAATCCTGGTCTTGCGAGAACTAGAATGCATCCACACTGGGGAGATAACCCAGTTTGGCACCGCTTTAACTGCCTTGGCTCAAGGCTATGGAATTCTGGGAGTTGGAGTTTATTGTGGGGCCCAGAGCGGAGCTCTGCTCCGCTCTGGGCCCCACAACAAACTCCAACTCCCAGAATTCCATAGCCTTGAGCCAAGGCAGTTAAAGGAGTGCCAAACTGGGTTATCCCCCCAGTGTGGCCACTAAAAAGCTAAAGGGATGTGGCCACTTACCACTCTTCAAAGCCTTGCCAAGGCTGACAGTGAGGGAGACACAGCTGAGGAAGAAGAGCCTCCAGCAGCAGCAGCAGCCCATCTTCTTCTTTTTTCCTCTTCCTCCAGGAAGGGTTGGAAGAGAAGAGAGCCTCCTTGTTTCAGCACCACAATCCTTGGTGTCTTGGGTCTTTAAATCCTCCAGTAAAGCTGGTTCAAAGAAGAAGAAGGAGGAGATCTATTCAGACAGAATCAGCAGCAGCAAGAAGAGTCCTGGGGGCAGCAAAGGAGCCTTTTCCCTCTTCAGCTCCTGTTTCCTTTTCTTCCAGGCTTCACTCCTTTCTTGGCCATTTCTTTTCTTTTTCCCCTCCAAAAAATAAACAACGGTGGAAGGGAAAGGAGATGCAAACAAAACCAGGATAAAAAAACACACCCTTTTACAGCCCAACTAAAAAAAGAAGTAGTTAGTAGTAGTAGTGGGGGGGGAAAAAGTCTCCAATGAAAGGATCAGGAAGGGGAGAGGGAAGAAGCTCTTGATCCCTGTCCTCCAGAAGCGAATCCAGGAAAGGAGGACAAAGAGGTGCCCAACTTCATGCCCTTCTCTTCGCCTTCCCCCCCGTCCTCGGGCGGCAAAAAGAGTTGGGGCGGCTTGTCCCTGCTTGGCGTGGAATGATCTCCCAGCCGAAAGGATTGTCTTCTTTCCTTGCTTAGAGAGAGACGAGAGGATGGCGATCCTGAAGGAAGGAAGGAAGGACCAAGCAAGGAGCTCTGTCTCCTGCTGCTGCTGCCCGAAAGCGCAACTCAATGGCAAAGAATAGAAGACGATCGTTGTTTCCAAGCCTTTTCAGACCCCTCCCTCGCCCCGCCCTCCTTGCCACCCCCCCCCCCAAAAGGAAGGGTCTATTAATTCCACAATCAAAGCAGAGCTGTGGCTGCATCCGCACTGGAGGAAGAACCCGGTTTGGCACCGTTTTCATTGCCCTGGCTCAAGGCTATGGAATTCTGGGAGCTGGAGTATGTTGTGGGGCCTCTTCCTCCTCCACTGTTGTCGTGGTCGTTGTCGTTGTTGTGTGACCCTAAGGCAAACCTATCCCGGGGCTTTCTTGGCGACCATTGTTGTGCCAATGGCCGTCCCCTGGGGCTGAGAGAGAGTGGCTCGCCCAAGGCCACCCAGCAGCGGTTGTTATTGTGGCTGAGCTGGGAATCGAATCCTGCATCCACACTGGAGAAATAATAACCCGGTTTGGCCCCGCTTTAGCTCTTTTTCTGGCTCAAGGCTATGGAATTCTGGGAGTTGGAGTTTGTTGTGGGCCCAGAGCGGAGCGGAGCTCCGCTCTGGGCCCCACAACATACTCCAACTCCCAGAATTCCATAGCCTTGAGCCAGGTAGAGCTTCTAAAGTTCCATTCTGGGCCCCGCAATATACTCCAACTCCCAGAATTCCATAGCCTTGAGCCAGGTAGAGCTTCTAAAGTTCCATTCTGGGCCCCGCAATATAGTCCAACTCCCAGAATTCCATAGCCTTGAGCCAGGTAGAGCTTCTAAAGCTCCATTCTGGTCCCCACAACATAATAATAATAATAATAATAATAATAATAATATTTATTTCTATTCCGCCCCTCTGAACAAGCAATCGGGGCGGAGTACAGCAGAGGTTAAAACAATATTAAGTTAAAATACCCCTTCCTTACCCTTACCACCCTCCCTTAAAAAAGAATTAAATCACAATGGAGTTAAAAAACATAATAGATTAAAACAGCAATACACAATAGTAGGGAGTGGACCCAGCTGAGGTTGTATGGAGAAAAATGCAGGAAAAGATTTAAAAAGCCCTTAAAACCTAGGTATGGAGCTGGGGATATTCACATTCTCTGGAAAGGCTTGCCGGAAGAGATGCGTCTTTAGGGCTCTTTTAAAGCCTTCTAAAGATGTAATGAGACGCATCTCGTCCGGCAGGTCATTCCACAACTTGGGGGCGACAGCCGAAAAAGCCCTCTGGGAGGTCTGTACCAGCTTGGTCTTCATGGGTTGAAGCAGGTTCCTCCCAGAGGACCGGAGTGTGCCGGGGGGGGGGGTTCATATGGGAGGAGGCGGTCCCTTAGATAAGATGGGCCCAAGCCATGACAGGCTTTAAAGGTTAAAACCAACGCCTTGTACTGTGCCCGGAAACTGATCGGCAGCCAGTGGAGGGCTTTTAGCACAGGAGTGATATGCTCTCTCCTGGATGTTCCAGCCAGAAGCCTGGCTGCCATATTTTGGACCATTTGTAGTTTCCGGGTTAGGCACAAGGGTAGCCCCATGTAGAGTGCATTGCAGTAGTCCAAACGTGAGGTTACCAGCGCGTGTATCACAGTTTCCAGATCCCTTCTCTCCAGGAAAGGGCGCAGCTGGCGTATCAGCCGAAGCTGGTAACAAGCGCTCCTGACCGTCGCATTCACCTGACTTGTCATACTCCATCTCCCAGAATTCCATAGCCTTGAGCCAGGTAGAGCTTCTAAAGCTCCATTCTGGGCCCTGCAATATACTCCAACTCCCAGAATTCCATAGCCTTGAGCCAGGTAGAGCTTCTAAAGCCCCATTCTGGGCCCTGCAATATACTCCAACTCCCAGAATTCCCTATCATTGAGCCAGAGCAGTTAAAGCGGTGCCAAACCGGCTTATTTCTCCAGTGTGAATGCAGCCTTAGAGAACTCCCAAGTAGGACAAATGCTTAACAGTGTGCTTTTTACCAGCAACAAAACCTTTTGATTGAGGGCCAAAACACACTGCAGAAATAATCCATTTCGAGACCGCTTTTAACTGCCTTGGCTCAGTGCTAGGGAATCCTGAGAATGGTAGTTTATTGTGGCACCAAAGCTCTCTGTCAGGGAAAGCTAAATGTCTCACAAAACCGCAGTTTCCAGAATTCCTGATCATTGAGCCAGGGCAGTTAAAGCGGTCTCAAACTGGATTATTTCTGCAGTGCGTTTTGGACCTGTACCTACATTTAAAATCATTCTTTTCATTTGTCCATTTTGCCCAATTTAAGGGAGGAAAAATCCCTTTTAGCATTTGCCTTGGGCTTCTTAGGCGATGCTCAAAACAGGACATTTTGGAATTCCTCCTGAAGAGAAGGTTGAAATGTAGGACACATCCTGGAAAAGGAGGACACCTGGTCACTAGTCCTTCAACACACACCCACACCCCCTTTACGTCCACCCACCTTCAGGGTGACCAGATGTCCTCCTTTTCCAGGACAAGTTCTACAAATGATTTCAACTTTCCGCTCAGGAGGAATTTCAAAATGTCCTCCATTTTCAGCATGACTAAGAAACATGGGTTTACAATTATATGTGTTTTTAGCTTTTATTTGGTCATGGCCTACCATTTTCTTGACTGTCCCACATTTTGTAGTGCCTTGTCCTCCTTCGTGGTTAGGACACTGGGTCACCCTGACCCATACTTCGTCTCTCACACCAAGGTGACCAAATGTCCTAACTGCAAAGAGAGACAAGGCGCTGCAAAAGGTAGGACATTCAAGAAAAATGGAGGATGTGACCAAATAAAGGCTAAGAACACTCATAGTAATGTAAATCCATGCTTCTCTTAGTGAGGCTCAAAAGGGAGGACGTTTCGGAATTCCTCCTGGGCAGAAGGCTGAAATAGAGGACAGACCCCAGAAAAGGAGGACATCTGGTCACCCTGTGTCCATAATGTCTACAAGCATATGTCCTAACTGCAGAGGACAAGGCACCCCCTCCCGCCAAATGTAGAACAGTCAAGAAAATTGGAAGAGACTACCAAATGGGAGCTCAAAACACTCACTTCTTAGTGATGCTCGAAATGGAGGACTTTTGGGAATTCCTCCTGGACAGAATAGCGATGTGCATTTCTATACTGCTTATCAGTACACTTAAGTACTGCCTAAGCCCCTGATGGCGAACATATGACACACGTGTCAGCGCTGACACGCATAGCCATTTCTGATGACACGCAGCCATCAGTTATAGGCTGTATTATATTTTTCTCAGAGGACCTAAGAGTGCAGGGCAGCTTGTAAGGAAGAAGGCGTTCCTGCAAGTAGGCTGGACCCAAGCAATGTAGGGCTTTAAAGGTTATTACCAGCACATTGTATTCTGTCTAGAAACTAATAGGTAGCCAGTGAAGAGATTTTAAAATTGATGGAATATGGTCACTTCATCCGCAGGAGCAGCAAATGTTTCATCCTCCCCTATTAGACACTCTGTGCCGGAGGTCTGTAGGCCAAAGCAACAGAAGTCCATCACAGATCGTCTACTTCTGGGACTTTCGGTTAAGCTGGGATCTTTGCCTTCACAGAGCAGGGAGCAACGAAACACAGCACGGCCAAGTGCAGTAGCTGAGGACAAAACATTGGTGCTCCTGAGGATGAAACAAGTCACAAATGTTTTATCCTCCCCTGTTAGACACTCTGTGGACTCTTTCAGACGTGGGAAATTGGAAGTATAATCCAAGGGCAATCCAAACGCAATCCTGGGGTTTCACGTTATTGCGAATTAATTCTTCTCACGCAAATTCGGGCAAAAGGGAAGTCACTCTGAATGTAATCATGGGTTTAACGTTATTGCGAATGTAAGCTTCTCACGCGATTTCGGGCAAGGGGGGGTTATTTTTGGGTAATGGGAAGTAATTCTGAATGCCTTCCAAACGGAGCAGGGGTTCAGATAAATTCGCTAAACAAGCGAATTTACATGAATTCACATTGGCTCCATTCGGAATTGGGAGAAATTCCTCCTGTTTGAAAGAGTCCAGTGCCAGAGGTCTGTAGGCCAAAACAACAGAAGTCCGTCACAGAGTGTCTAGTTCTGGGATTTCTGGTTAAGCCAGGATCTTTGCCCTCACTTCCACCAGGAGAGCAGGGAGCAGCGGAACACAGTGGGGGACGGATCTCTGGGGGCCCTGCCATTACCAGTAACCAAATAACAGTTAACCACAGTGACCATTATCTACTGTTCTGGGGTGCCCTGGATTTCTAATCCATCGTTACTGAGATAAGTGATTTAAACTATAAATATTTAAACTATAAAAATAAGTGATTTAAACTATATATATATATTGCAAAATAATGTTTTTTCCTCAAAGTGACACCACCCGAGTTATGCTCAGTTTTTTGGTGAAGTTTGACACACCGAGCTCAACAGGTTGCCCATCACTGGTCTAAGCGGTTTACAACGTCAGAAATGAACTCTTCTAGAACATGGCTACATAGCCCGAAATCCCCACAAAAAACTATGGATGCCAGCCATGAAAGTCTTCGACGCCACGTCCCAACTAGTGTTTCGGTGGAATCTCTTTTCCAGTAATTTGAATCCATTGCTCCAGGGCCTATTCTCTGGAGCATCAGAAAACAAGCTTGCTCCATCCTCAATGTGACACCCCTTCAAATACTTATAAGGCTATCATATAACTTCTTAACCTTCCCTTCTTCAGGCTAGACAGACCCAGCTCCCTAAGTTTCTCCTCATAAGGCATGGTTTCCCAACCTTTCACCATTTTAGTTGCCCTCCTTTGGACATGCTCCAACTTCTTGATATTCTTTTTGAATTGTGGTGCCCAGAACTGGACACAGTATTCCAGGTGAGACCTGACCAAAGCAGAATAGAGTGGCACTATGACTTCCCTTGATCTAGACATTATACTTATATTGATGCAGCCTAGAATTCCATTGGCTTTTTTAGTCACCGCATCACACTGTTGGCTCATGTTCATCTTGTGGTCTACTTGGACTCATAGATCCCTTTCACATGTAGTTTTGTTAAGCCAGGTGTCCCCCATCTATACATTTCACAAGTCATCTTCCTTTTCCAGGATGTATCTTCCCTTTCAATATTCTGTCCAGTAGAAATTTAAAAATGTCCCCTAATTTGAGCATGGCTAAAAAGCATGGTTTTATATTTATAGGAGTGGCTTTAGCTTTTATTTGGTCATTTTTTAATGTCCTGCATTTTGGTTTGCCTTGCCCTTAGGACATCTGGTCCCCTTGGTGTGAGGGAAAGTGGGTGGGTGTAATGGGGTTGTGGGTGGGTGTCGAGGGACAAATGGTGACCAAAGGTCCTCCTTTTTCAGGAAATATCCTCTTTATTCTTCAAGGGAAAACTGTTTTTAGACATGAGAACCATCTTGGGTTTTTTTTTTTTCTTGTTGTTGCCCAAACTGGTATTTTGGGTAAGGTGAGAGCCCTTCTACACACTCAGCCTACCATCCGTGACTAAGAGGAACAGCTTTCTTTGTTGCCATGGCATGGTTTATTTTGGAAAATGACACCTATCTTTTTCTTTTGCACAAGTGTGTATTTTTGGGGCAGTGGTTTCTTTTCCCTCCATCCTCGATTCTAGGAGCTGATTTCCAGTTCATCCCAGGCTTTCCAGTTCTCACAGCAGTCCTTTATTTCTCAGAGTGTTAACTAAATTGCAGGGGTCCTGACAGGGCATCCACAAATTATACTCAGTGAGGAAATTAATTTAGTTCAATAGGAAGCAGTGAGAAGGCTCTGTTAATATAAAGCAGGGATCTCAGCCTTTGTATAACAGCTCCAAACCTCGACAACTCTAGAGGCAGCTTTCCAAATTTAGTTTATTAAAAAAAAAACCTGGAGTTCACCCAGACAAATACACTCTCATACACACTCCCAGAAGGAAGCTCCCTTTGTCTGCTGTATGTAAACAATCTCCAAGTCTAACTCACCACCATCACTCCCTTAGCAAAGGGATTATGCAGATTTTGATTTTAAGTGGTCGGCTAAGTGCCCCGGCTTTTCCCATGCTGAACCATCTGGACATCCCAATGTGGTATGGCTGGTTTCCTCTGCTAGAGAACCCCTTTTGACTGCTTGCCTAAGACATCCCTTCTAGATATTGATTTGATATCAAAGGTGACAGAGGAGTGACTGCAGCTAGATCCTGGGGTAATAGGGGGGCATTTTGTTCTGGTCAAGGATGGATTTTGGAGTTGTGTGCCTTGTCTGTACATGATCTACCTCCCATGGATGGTAGGATTAGGGCATGGGCATTTCCTGGCAAGTCACAATCTCTTGACCTCAGGGGAAGGCCATGTCAAACCTTCTCTGAACAAAGCTTGCCAAGAAAACCCCATGATAGGTTAGCCTTTGGGTTACCCTAAGTCAGAAATTACTTGAAGTCACACAACAACAGATAGATAAATAGACAGATAGGCAGACAGATAGATAGCAACATGTTGGCCACCGCAGAATGAGTATCTATGCACTGCACCCAGGATGCATCTATCCTGGGCAAGAAAGGAAAAATGTATTAGCAGAGGTCACATGCTATGAGAGAACTTGGAGTTCCATTTTGTTGCATTGAGCCTCCTTTTGGGAGAAAGGTGGTGTATCAATCAACCAACCAATCAATCAGATAAATAAAATACTATATACGTTATTATTTTTTGAAAAGGTAGGAAAACAAGTTCCATCTTGAACATGCTTATTTTCTTAGATCTGCCACAACATGAAATCCTGTCCACACACAAGAGACTGTTAATTGTGTTTGAAATAAATTTCAAACAGTTGTAACAGTTGGCAGGCACAGGCAGCATAGCTACAAATATTTCACATTTGTGTTTAGAAAGCATATGCAGCACACACTCCTCTTCCTTTTCTTTTTATATCTAGTCTTAAGTCCACCAAACCCAAAGGCACTAGAGGTGCAGCTACACTGTAGAAATTAGCGCCGCCCGACTCACCGGGCCGGCGCAGTTGCAGAGCGCGGGAAGCGCCATCTTGGGCTCCCGCCGCGCTCTCATTCCCGGCAGCCTTTGCGAGGGCGGGCTCCCTCGCGATTGGCTGCCGGGGAAGGAAGCGCGGGAAGGCAGCCCACCTTTTTTCTCTGGGACGGACTCCAAGTCCCAGAGTGCAATTCGGCGAGGCGGGCTGCCTGATTGGCCTGTGGCGGCCCGCCCCTCCATCTGATTGGCTCTGGCCAGCATGGGGGCGGGGCTGCAATGACGTGGCAGCCCCGGATTGGCTCTTGGGCCTATAAATTGGGCTGCGGGCTCGGAGCATTCGCCATTGCCTCGCTCGGCTCTGAGGTGTACAGAGCCGAGCCTATTAGCTCCGGGTGAGTCGGCCCCCAGTTTGCTTTGAGGCCATCCTCCCTGCCCTGGCAGGCAGCCAGGGTCAGGGTGGCCATTGTGGGAGGGCGCCACACAAAGCTGTGGGCGCATTGGGGTGGCTTCTGCCCCCTCCCCCCGCTGTATCTTTAACCGCGGTTGCGCCACACGCGGTTGTGGGCGCTTTGGGGTGGCCTCGCCTCCCCCCCTCCGTGGTTAAACAGTAACCACGGTTCTCCAGGGTGGGTTTGGGGAATCCCCCCCTCCTGCAGGATTTTTTTTTAACGGGGTTTATTGCGGGGGCCTTTTGTGCTGGCATGCGAGCTGTGGTAGGCATAAGCCACAGCTCGGCTGGAGGGTAGTCTTTTTCCTCCTTTGGTTGTTTCATTTTAGGGCGGTGATCGCGGCTGTCGCCCTGCTGAGCCCGCCCTTCTTTGCCCTTCACCCATATTTTTCCTGGTTCTATTTGAGGGGTGAGGAGCATTTTCTAGCCTCCCGATTCGGTCTGCATTGCTTTCGAGCATTACGCGGGGGCAGTGATCGCGGCTTCGGCCCTGCTGAGCCTGCCCCTTTTTGACTTTTGCCGCCTGTGGGGGCAGTGATCGCGGATTCGTCCCTGCTGAGCCCGCCCCCCCCTTCATCCTTTTTAGTGACTTTGTCTGGAAGTCCAGTTTATTCTGCAGATTGCCCCTTTAAACCTTGGGCCACGATGCCTTCTAGGTCAAAAGGTGCTAGCAAGCAGCAGAAGGCCTCGTCGGCTCGCACTGGGCGCTGTTCAACGTCTCGTGGTCGGAATGCTTCGGGGACTGTGGCCCAGCTGAACGTGGAACCTCAAAGTTGCGTGCCGACGGGCGGTCAAGCTGGAGGTGGCTCTTCGTCAGGCGTCGGGCCTTCCTCGCAAGCGTCATCGGTTATCTCTCAAAAGATGGCGGCGGAGCTGGTGCGGTCTTTCTCCGATATTATCTCCAAGGCACTCGCAGCTGGTGGTTCTCCGTCGGTGGCTGGTGTGTCACCATCGGTGACTGATGGAAGCAATCAAGCTTCGGTCGGGGCAACATGTTCGGTCCAGGCGTCCAGCTCTACTTCGGGGATCCAGGCTTCCGGGGTCGCTGTGCAGTTGGAGGATTCGAGTTCCAGCTCATCTTCCAGCTCCAGCTCTTCGTCAGATTCGTCCAGTTCCGACGACGAAGTTATGGCGTCGGCGTCTGCAGCTGATTCGTCCAGGAAGAAGCGAAAGCACAAGAAGTCAAAGAAGAAGAAGAAGTCGAGGCGTTCCGCCTCGCGTGCAATTGGGACTGTGGTGGGGCAGGAGGGTATGTCCTCGGGCGCCCCTGATGGTCGGGATGGATACTGGGTTGAACACACCTGGGCTCCCGGTTTACCTTTGTGGGCCATCAGGAGGCGGGCTTGGAGGCCTGGTCTGCAGGGGGTATGGGTCGATGCTCAGGCCTCCTCTATCCCTGTTTCTGCTCCTGGAGACCGCCCTCCGGGCTCACACCTTTCCAAGAAAGTGCGGAAGCTCATTCTGCGGGGGTGTTATGTGGATGTCTTCACCCTCCTCCAGCCGAAGGGTCAGGAGGCGTGGGCCGTCACGTCTCCAAAACGTGCCAAGAGGCACCCCAAAGTTCCACCTGCTGAGCCTAATTTTTCTAACTGGCTGGAGGGCTATACTGTGTTTAAGGCGGTGGTTTCTATGGCTTTCCCCGAGAGGGCCTGGCATCTCGATTGCCACTTATTGCATGTCCTTCGGGCAAGATCTGTAGCAGGGGAAGCAGCAGCCATTGCGTACGACGCAGCGTTTAGGCAGCAGGCGTCTCTTAGCTCGCGCGAACGGTGGGATCAACTCCACAGCGAGATTTGGCTTCTAGAAGTTGGCCCTCTAGCCAAGTCCAAGGGTGCCTTCAAGGCATCTGGTAAGAGGGATCGCAGGCTCGCTTGCTGGGATTTTAATGCGGGCCGCTGTTCGCGGGCACATTGTAGGTACGAACACTGCTGCGATTTGTGCAGAGGTTCTCACCCCAAGAGTTCCTGCTCTCGCAATAGTTCTCAGCCCTTTCGACAGGGGCGCACTGCCCATTCGGCAGCCGGCAAACGTGACGGGGCCCCTGCCTCTGATGCCGGTGGGTCAGGGAGCCAGAAATGAGGTGCCTTCTTCTCCTCTTCAGGGGTTCGCAATGGCTCGTTCGCCCGTTAATGTGGGAGCCCTTTTACCTCTTTTGGAGGTTTATCCTCATAAAGAAGCTGCTCGTATGTTGGCAGATGGGTTCGCATCCGGTTTTCGTATTCCAGTGGTGGCCCCTCCTCCCCCCTCGGTGGCAAAAAATTTAAAGTCGGCCCGAGATATGCCTGACGTCCTGCTTAGTAAGATTAAAAAAGAAATTGAGGCTGGGCGGATTGAAGGGCCTTTCAGTTCCCCCCCTTTTGTTGATCTGCATGTTTCTCCGCTTGGGGTTGTTCCTAAGAAGGCACCAGGGGAGTTCAGACTCATTCATCACCTGTCTCACCCACCTGGGGCTTCGGTGAATGATGCCATTCCTGATGAAGTATGCCTCTTTTGACCATGCGGTCCGTTTGGTTCGCTCGTGCGGTAAAGGGGCGTTAATGGCCAAATGTGATATTCAATCGGCCTTTCGTTTGTTACCGGTTCACCCTAATGATTTTCGTTTGCTTGGTTTCAAAGTTGGGGAAGGGTGGTATTTTGATAAGGCTATGCCAATGGGGTGCTCCTTTAGTTGTGCGGCGTTTGAGACCTTTAGTACTTTTCTTGAATGGGAGCTCAAACGACGGGCATGCTCACCGTTGGTGACACATTATTTGGATGATTTTTTGTTTGTAGGAAGGGCGGGCACTGATGAGTGTAAGAAGCTCTTAGACACTTTCTCTGCCTTGGCCCGGGAGATTGGGGTGCCTTTAGCTAAGGAAAAGACTGAGGGTCCTGCGTCATCTCTCACGTTTTTGGGCATTCAATTGGACTCCGTCCGTGGCACCTCATCCTTGCCCCAGACTAAACTGTTTGCCCTCAGGGCCCTTTTGGCGGATTTCCTGGCTGCTAAAAAAGCCACGTTAAAGCAAGTCCAATCCTTACTGGGACATCTTAATTTTGCATGCCGGGTGGTGGCGCCGGGGCGGGCATTTTGTTTTAGGTTGGCCAGGGCGACAGTTGGCGCTCGCCTCCCACACCATAGGGTTAGGATCTCAAAAGGTGTAAAAGACGATCTCAGAGTTTGGGAATCTTTTCTTTCCAATTTTAATGGCGTGGCCATATGGCAAAAGTCCTGGCAGTTATGTGACCGTTTGCAAGTTCATTCCGATGCAGCCGGGAGTATAGGTTTTGGCATTTATTTTCAGGGCCATTGGTGCGCACAAAGGTGGCCGCAGGAATGGGCTCAGGGCAATGTGTTGAAGGACCTGACCTTTCTGGAATTGTTTCCGATTGTGGTTGCGATTCGCATTTGGTGGGAGGATTTTGCCAACAAGAAGATCACGTTTTGGTGTGATAACCAGGCGGTTGTCAACGTGGTCAACAGTATGTCTTCTTCATCGGAAAGAGTCATGTTATTGGTCAGGAATCTGGTTCTTGATTGCTTAATTCATAACATTTCTTTTTCTGCTCGGTTCGTGCCTGGACTTGAGAATAACATCGCTGATGCTCTCTCTCGCTTCCAGGAGGAACGATTTCGTCGTTTGGCTCCGGAGGCGGACCGCTTCCCTGTTCCGTTTCCTCAGGAGTTGTGGGACTTGGACCTCTATCATTATGAAGGGCATTTTGTCGTCTATTGCCCCTTCCACTCAAAAGGCTTATCGGAGGGTTTTTCCTAAGTTATCTGCATATTTTAGAGCTTGTAATATCCCGGCTCATTGGCCCATTCAATCCTCCATTGTCCTTGGCTTCATGGCCTGGCTATTTTCTAATGGGTCCTCCCCTCGGGCCATTTCGGTTATGCTGGCGGGCATATCTTTCTTTTCCAAAGCCTCCGGCCTAGGTGATCCTTGTGCCTCCTTCCAAGTCAGGCGGACCCTGGATGGTTGGAGGCGATCACAGGGTCCTTCCTTGGATGCCAGACGTCCCATCACTCTGTCGCTGCTGGAGCAGCTTGTGGCTGCTTTACCTGTTATTTGCTCTTCCCACTATGAGGCTGGCCTTTTTCGTGCTGTTTTCGTTACTGCATTTTTCGGGGCCCTGAGGTTGGGGGAGCTCGTTCCTAATTCCGCAAAGGACACCTCCGAGCGTTCTCTCCAGGCTGGGGATGTTTGTTTCACTACGAGTTCTGTTTCCTTATTGGTTCGGAGGTCCAAATGCGACCAATTGGGGAAGGGGTCCATTATCACTTTGAACCGCTTTAAGGGATCGATGGTGTGCCCTGTCCGTACCTTGCACGACTTCCTGGATGTACGACCGGCGGGCACAGGTTCTTTATTCTGCCACTCTAACGGAGTTCCAGTTACGCGTTATCAGCTGGTGGCAGTGCTGCGTTTGGCCCTCAGACATTTGGGTTTGCCAGCGAAGGAATTTTGGGGGCACTCTTTCCAGATTGGAGCAGCTACTTCGGCTGCTCAAATTGGACTATCATCTGACTCTATCAAACAATTGGGACGTTGGAAATCCAGGGCTTTTCTGGGTTATATCCGACCTGACCGGGACCTTGCTGGGGGTCAATGATTGTTTGGCTGTTCTATTGGGTTTGTGTGGAGCCCGAATGCGTTGTTGATAGGGTTGGCGGCAGGCGGTTCGTTCCTCTCCGTCTGTTTGGCAGCAGCATAGGCCTGGATCTGGGGTGAGGGGTTTCCAGGGCTCGATGGCTCTGGATCGGGAGTCCTCGCGACCCGGGTGTATGGAGCGTGCTGATGTGGCCAGTGCGGGGGCCACAGTCAGTTGACACCCGGTGACTAGAGTGCCTTGCAAATCGATGGGGTGGAGCACAGTTGCCCGACTGTGCTTTAGGGCGGGGCTTGGCACCTACGTCATCCCGATGCTTGGCAACAAGCAACCATTCATTAGCCAACGGGGGTTTGGCTGATGTCCAGATCCAGACCTTATGCTTTGGGCCAACCCTATTGTTTGTGCTGGTTAAAATAAAGTTGTGGCCATGGTCACTCCAGCCTTGTGTATCTGTGCTTTATTGTGGCGCCTGACCTGCGAGGCAATTAGCGCCGCCCGACTCACCAGGCCGGCGCAGTTGCAGAGCGCGGGAAGCGCCATCTTGGGCTCCCGCCGCGCTCTCATTCCCGGCAGCCTTTGCGAGGGCGGGCTCCCTCGCGATTGGCTGCCGGGGAAGGAAGCGCGGGAAGGCAGCCCGCCTTTTTTCTCTGGGACGGACTCCAAGTCCCAGAGTGCAATTCGGCGAGGCGGGCTGCCTGATTGGCCTGTGGCGGCCCGCCCCTCCATCTGATTGGCTCTGGCCAGCATGGGGGCGGGGCTGCAATGACGTGGCAGCCCCGGATTGGCTCTTGGGCCTATAAATTGGGCTGCGGGCTCGGAGCATTCGCCATTGCCTCGCTCGGCTCTCCCACCCTCCCTCCCTGGGAGTTGTTTGTCACAACTGGTGCGGGGGCGGCAGCATAGGCCTGGATCTGGGGTGAGGGGTTTCCAGGGCTCGATGGCTCTGGATCGGGAGTCCTCGCGACCCGGGTGTATGGAGCGTGCTGATGTGGCCAGTGCGGGGGCCACAGTCAGTTGACACCCGGTGACTAGAGTGCCTTGCAAATCGATGGGGTGGAGCACAGTTGCCCGACTGTGCTTTAGGGCGGGGCTTGGCACCTACGTCATCCCGATGCTTGGCAACAAGCAACCATTCATTAGCCAACGGGGGTTTGGCTGATGTCCAGATCCAGACCTTATGCTTTGGGCCAACCCTATTGTTTGTGCTGGTTAAAATAAAGTTGTGGCCATGTTCACTCCAGCCTTGTGTATCTGTGCTTTATTGTGGCGCCTGACCTGCGAGGCAATAAGGCAGTTTGACACCACTTTAAGTGCTGTAGCTCCAGTGTTTGGAATCCTGGGATTTGTAGTTTTACAAGGTTTTTAGCCTTCTCTGCCCAAGAGTGCTGGTGTCTCACAAAACTACAAATCCAAGGAATCTGTAGGATAGAGCCATGACAGTTAAAGTCATGTCAAACTGCATTGTTTCTACAGTGTAGTTGCACCTCAAATCATATCTGCACCTTTCCCATTTTGAATAAACTTTTCCTGACTTGGGACTATAAACGCTCTTTGCCCATGGGGCTTTTGATCAAAAGCACATTTTTGCTGCTTTAATGAAGCACCTGTAGGGATGAAAACAATATTTGAAAATATACGAATATATTAATGGTGGGAAAATGTGTTTCTTGGGTGCTGAAAAACTCTGATGAGAAGAATTCTGAACTGACAAGAATCTTTTCAGTTTGGGACTTTGTGAAAATTTTGCATGTGGCATTGTGTGTGTGTGTGTGTGTGTGTGCGTACATGTATGCGTGTGTGCACAGAAAATGTTATTTTCGGTGCCTGATAAGTCCCCAACCAGCATTTTCTGCTCAGAAAGCATCATTTTTCTGTTCCCTACATAGAAAAAACTGTTTTATGTGCAAAAAAAGGTGAAATTTTTGCAAAATAAGTCCTAACCTGCAAATAGTCTTGAAAATCTTTCTTTTGCAGTAGGATGAAAATGGCTATAATTACTCTCTGCTTCTTTCAGGGAATAATTAGTGAAGAATTACATCCCTAACTTTAGGTGTAGGATCAAATATTTTTCTCATTGACTTATAGCCCATTACTTTCTTAGCTATCATAGCTTGATAACATTATCATGTCAATCCTTTCCATTCTTTTCAGACAGTGTTCTCAGCACTTAACCATGTCAAATTCTCCAGCCTTAAATCAGGCAATATGCTGGGCAGAGTCTCAGCCTTGTCTTCTTTCCTTATTTTTAGCTAGTCTCTTAGCTCTTCATATATAGTACTTACACACTGGCTGGATAGATTGCAATACATATTTTATAGATAGTGCATCAAGTTCTTTCTGCATTTTCCATAAGCGATGCTAAAATAAGTTGGTGATGGGTTAACACAGTGCTCTGAAGATTCAAATCCAGCTGTTAAGTGAACTCTCTGTAATAATTGCAAACCAATGAGTTGCAGCTTTTCCCATAGTTGCTAGGCTGGCACTCTCTGAGGCTTATTACTGAGGAAGCATATCCAAAGTTAAGGCAACATATTGCATATTTAAAGCAGATTTTAAAAATATGTCTGCTAAACAGCACCAGAAGCTTATTTTAGGTATGGTTTCACTTACTGAGCAGACATCTGGAGAATAAGTGTGTGGTATTAAAAAGTTATACCTATCATCTGAAAATCATGGTTTTCTTCCTCTTCAGTTAACTTGGTTCTATCTTGCAGTCTCTCTGAAGCCAACTGAGAATAAATGAATACTCAATCAAAATATACAAAGCTACTTTAAAGTAAAATCCATCTGGTTTCTGGTGATAGCTGCTTTCTTGGTTTTGCAGTAAGAGCTTGTATTTTCTTCTAATTTTCATGCTTTTATACTTTGTGTATTCTAAAAAAATAACTTTAACTATAAAAAAAAACACTTCTGACTAATGATATGTCCACCATTTCAGTCACTTTGATCAACGACTCCTTAGAACTCATTCTAATTTTGTGTCTCGTATAATGTTTTCTAAATGTACATTATGGCTGAAGGTACTGCCACCTGTTTTTGTTTCATTAAGTCCTATCTCTATAGCCTCTGGCTCCAGCTACGCAACCACCAGTCAACAGCCCACCACTCAGAAGGAAAGAGAAGGAAAAAGTAGCCAGGCATATGGATTATCAGGTGAGTTCTTAATTCCATTAATACAGTGATATAGTGGTGGTACACAATGTTTTATTTATTGATTTCTCAACAAAGTTGGGAAAGGTGGCAAGAGATTTGCAGAGTTCCAAAGCAGCTGTGCCGCCGCTGGCCAATTTAAACTATTCCCTGTCTCTACACAATTAACTGCCACACACTGTTGGCATTTGTAATGATGCTGGACACAAACAATGGGGGGACGGACGGACCCATCATTGCATTTTTGTTGAACATTTTGCTGATTCTCCTGAACTGCAACACCAGTAATTTTTTAAAATTTTAAAATTTATTTATAGCATTTATTTGCCACCCTTTGGCTAAAAGGCTCCCAGAGTGGCTAATAAATTGTGGATTTGGCAGTTCCTCCTTCTCAAGTATACCATCTGAAAAGACACAAGGAAAATGGAATGGCAGTGGGCAAAGGGATTAATAAGTCTTGCCGATGCTGGCTGTTCTTTTCTCCTTCAGAGGCAACAGCAGTCATTACTGGTGTGGTTGGAGTGCTTCTCACCAACCACTAGGACAGAAGCACTTTGTCTGACTGTTGTTCTCTCCATGAGAGGAAAAAGCAGAAGCAGGTGGAATGGAAGGAGGATATTTTTACCCCAGAATGGGGTAAAGGCATGATGGAGCTGTGTCTGACTTACCAACAAACAGAAGTTAAATACTGCTCCACTATAGTGTGTGTGTGTGTGTGTGTGTGTTCCTCATGCCTGGAATATTTGCATATTTGCTGCTAACTCCCCTTGAGTCAACCTCAACTCATGGTGACCCTGTGGATGAGACATCTCCAAGACCCCTGCTACTCCACTGCTCTGCTTAGGTCCTTCAGATTCAGGCCCATGCCCATGACCTCCCTGATTGAGTCTAGCCATCTGGCATGCGGCCTTCTTCTCTTTCTACTACAATCTCTAGCATTATTGTCTTTTCTAATGAATCATGCCTTCTCATGATTTGGCCAAAGTACAACAGCTTCAGTTTTGTTATTTTGGCTTTCAGGGAGTGTTCAAGTGTGATCTATTCTAGGACCCATTTGTTTGTCTTTTTCGCCATCCACGGTATACACAGCACTCTGCTCCAGCAGCACATCTCAGATGAGTTTATTTTTTTTCTGTTGGCTTACTTCACTGTCTAGCTGTCAAATCCATACACGGTGATGGGGAATATAATGGCTTTGATGGTTCTGTTTGGTGTTCATTAGTTCATTACACTTTAGGCTCTTTCTGGGTTATTTCATAGCTGCCCTTCCCATGCCTGGTCTTCTTCTGGTTTCTTAACTGCAGTCTCTGTTCTGATCAATATATGATCTAAGGTATGTATAAGTCTAGAAATTTAGGTCAAAAAACTGACCCAAAAAATCTGAATCAATCTATCCACAGGTCAATGTAAGTACTGTATCTTAACTCTTATTTAAAAGAAGGAACCATCCCCTGGTGAACAGCAAGAGTATAATCTGTTCTGGAAGCGCAGACCCCCTTTACTGTCTCATCCATGCAGTCTTAAGAATAAGCACAAAGAGTTATGTCTGATGGACTTTTGGAAGTTATCTGACATTGTTTTGCTTTGCTTCATCCTTTAGATCCTTTCCTATATGCCCCTAAATTTTACCCTCAACTTATCCATGGGTCATAGCAAAATCCATAATTTTGGCCCCAAAACTTGCACTCAATTTATACATGAGGTCGACTTATAGTCGAGTAAATATGGTAAGCATTTTGATTTCCTCATTATCTAGGTTGTATTTATGTAGATCCTCTGTGATCATTATTTTTCTTTTCTTTATGTTCAGCAGTAAGCCTGCCTTTGCACTTTCTTCTTTCAATTTTCTTAGTAATTGTTCCAAACCTATGATGTTTTCAGATAGTAGTATGGTGTCATCTGCATATATGTAACAAAGTACAGTATCTTGAAGATGGGACCCAAGTCTAAACACAAAATTCATTTATGTTTCATATACACTTTATACACATAGGCAGGTGGCAATTTTATACACAATATTTTTAATAATGTTGTGCATGAAACCACATTTGTGTATATTGAACCAATGGAAAGCAAAGGTGTCACTATCTCAGCCACCCATCTGAACAATTTTGAATTTTGGAGTACTGGTATTTCAGATTTTGGATTTCTAGATAATGGAGACACAACCTGTGTTGGATACCAGCTAGATAGCTTGGGAAGTCCCATTAGTGTTACTTCTGATGTTTGATGTTGCCAATATTAGTGTTACATATTGATGTTGTTGGAGGTGCACTAGACGTATTCTGGAAATGAATTGGAACTGGAACATGAATGTGGAACCTGCCAAAACCTAATGTACGAGGGAGCTGATGGAACAGCTACATCAGGGTTGAGTGATCCTTTTGTATGTGTAAGTAATAAAACCTGAAAGCTTTGGCTAAAATAGTATAATTAGTTCTTAACTGGAGCAAGTTAGGTTAGAAAGCCTATTCCCAAATTTCTGGTCAGTTTTGGGGTGAGGGGAAAAAAAAAAAGATCACTGCATTCAGAAAGACAGGATACAAATCCAATAAATAAACAAATAAATAAATAATGAAATTCATTCATGTGAACCCCACTAGTAGGCTGAAGCAGACCCAGAACATGTTTACCTCCTAATTCACTGGATCTTTTGAACAGTTTTTATTGGGATTGTCTATATAAACATACCACTACTGCCACTCCTACTGATTATAATCAGCAGACAGTCAGTAGTGAGAATTCCCATCCTATTCCACTCCTGTCTTATTATATATGTTTTTACTTAATTGTAAGGAACTGTTGAACCTTTTATCTTAATAGCATGGAATATGTTTCTTGTAACCTCTATATATATTTGATGATAGGGTGTTACTTTTGTAGCAACTTATATAAATCTGTGCATGTGCACACACAAATTAATAACACAGTGATTTTGAAGTAAGTGCTGTATGGTGCATTTCTATTTGTATTAGTCATGCTGATCACCAAATTGTAGTACATACATGTTTTATAATTTATATTTCTCAGAAGGAAACACATAGATTCATTTGGAACATTCAATTAGCAGTTTCTCGTTTAGATGATTGTGGGTGGGACTACATGGTGATCGGTCCATTGAGAAAGCAGTGATTATGACATTCCAGTATTCTAGAAGTGACATTCTAGTATTTGCTCAGCTATTATTCAAATTAGGATAACAAAGGCCATAATTAGTCAAAATAAATAATTAGTCGAAGAATGCTCTGACCTCATTATCAACTTGACATAGTACACCAGCTAACATTTTTCAGCTGCTATAAGAGAATATAATTTCCACAGTCTTGTTGCTCTACTCATTGGTTCTTTCTTAAAATTTCAGTGAATATAAACTCCTGCTGTATTTACTTGTTTGTTTAAATATTATTTTGCCTACACTTCAGCCAGAGAAAGAAAAGTCTCCCAGAATAGCTTACAAAGATCAGTAATGAGATAGGTAGCATACAGTCTCTGTCCTTGCATTACCAAACAGATACAACATTAGGGGAAAAGTGGTCGGTTAGCAGAAGGGAACTTTTTTTTTTTTTTGGACCAAAGCAGAGAAGGCCTTCTCTCATGTTTGCCCATAGTGTATTGCCCCATCCTAAACATGAAAAGTAGTCAGGTCCCCAGCATACAAAATCTTATAACCGTTCACAATATCAGGGAAACACAGGATAAGAAGAAGGGGTAAAGGTGAGGAGAACTGTGTCATCACTACTCACTATATCATTTTTTCAAAAATCCGAAACTTCATTTTATTTCTACATGTACATTTCCATCAGCAATCACAATTGCAATGAAAGTAATATCGGCAGAACATATAGAAGGTACACAGTGTTATGAATATGGTGAATTTGCAGCAGAACTGCAACAAAAGAACAGCCTTGGAAGAATAAACCTGTTACGTTATAAAATTTACAGTGAATCCTAATTCAAGGTATATAGGGTTATGGACTTTTTTAATGAAAAAGGAGTGTGTGTGCATCAACAGGAAAGTCAGCAAGATGTGTCTGACCTTATGAAGTAATTCAGTAATTATACAGTAATTTAGGCTTCAAAAACCCTTGAGCAGTAGCAGTTCCACACTAAAAGAACTTATGATAAGCATCACGCAACATACAAAGCTAGAGGAGTCCAGTGCTACTGCTTCCAATCTTGTAGAACATCTCTAGGCTACATCAAGGCCAGCAGCCAGCTCAGTGACATTTAAAAACAATCTGTTAGAACAAAATAAAAAGAGGCACATGTCTGGAAAATACAGGGATTTAAAAAACATGAGAGAAAAGAGGAAGAGTTAAGTAGGCAGAATTTATTTGACCTTGACAGCTCTCTCAGCAATAACTATATGAATATAACTCACTCTACCCATCTACCTACTAGACATGGCAGTCAGATAAGCTCTCCATAGTTTTGTCCAGTGATGTACTAAAGTCTTTTACTCCAAGTCTCAAGTCAAGTCTAAAGTCCTTACCTTCAAGTTTCAAGTCAAGGCTCACATCCTTGCAAGATACTTTCAAGCCAAGTCTCAAGCTGAGTCTCAAGTGTGAGAGCCAACTTTAACAGAAAAAAAAAGGTTGTGGTGGTGGTGGTGGTGTGTATGTCTTTGTGGTTTTTTTTTTCTGATGGAGGTGGGGAATGGAAAGGAGAGATCTAGGTTGTTGAAACAGATCAGCAAACCAGACTTTAAAAGAAGGGTAAAATAATTTTGCAAATCCTGTTTAAAACAATATGGATGGAGACAAATTTGGGTGGAAATTATGCAGTCATGGTACAATCTTGCTACATTTATCCTCCCTTGGTGGGTTCATCACTTCACAATGATTATGAAACGTGAGATACCATAGAAATTATATCTTAAACGTAAAGTGATTCTTTCATATAATATATATATATATATATATATATACTCTTACTTACGTCTTGCCTAAATGATTAAAATATTCCTCATTATAATAGAATAGACCATTTTCTTTTCTTTTGGTTGGCTTTCTTCACTGTCCAGTCTCACATCCATACATGATGATGGGGAATATGATGGCTTGGATGGTTCTAAGTTTGGGAATAGACCATGATCCAGTGACATGCAATTTGAAGGAATATGGGCTTTTTCTGGCACCAGGTGGCAGACACTCCATAAACTGCTGAAAAGGGATTTGCTGTTTTTACTGGAATATCAATAAGTATGTCTGTCCTCTTTGCACGGACTTTCACGGCTGCACATTTTCAGCATAGGGAGGTTGAATAAATGTGAATTTGTGCAGGACAGTGAAGACAATTAAACATCAATCTGAATGTGTGAACATCTGCTGAAATCTGCAGATGAGTAGACTAGCCCTTATCTGTACCTTTTATGTGCCTTTTTCTGTAGTAAGTGTCAGGATAAACCTAAGCAAAGCAGCACATGGTGTCTCTCCCATCCTGTGAGACAAGCTTCATAGCATGTAAAATTAGTAAATAAGACTGAAAATTCCACAATCACCTCTTCCCTTAAGAATAAAAATACTTTAACAGCAAATTACACTTGTTATCTGGTAATTGCTTACAGTATAACAATTTGGTACTCCAGATCTGCTGCCTGGCTTATTAGTAAGGCTGTATACTTGGTTCAAAAGTGGGCAGATGTCAGGTTTCTAGGATATATTTTGCTTTTTACTCAAACCCCAAGATCTATCAGCCAAAGCCTGGGGCAAAAGACATATACAGTTGCCTCTCTGTTTTTGCAGGGGACTGATTTTGGACCCCCCCCCCATCAAAATGGAAACTCGCATATATTCAAGCCTCATTGGCTTGAATGGCCATGCACTCCTGTGTGTGCGCGCCATGGGCATGCACACCATTTTAGCCAATGGGGCTTGCCCCGGCATGAATAATTGAAACCGTTGACTTCAAGTCTGCAAAACAGAGAGGTGACTGTACTTACTTGTTCTGAATGCTTTAGCCATTTTGAATATTAGTACATTTGCTTCAGGCATTTGTTTTGGTTCCTAGAACTGAACAGAATGTATAATCCTTCTACATGCAAATCTCCACTTCTGACTACCTCAGACTTTTAAAATTATCATTATTTAGGCATTATAGTTTTGGGACAAACACACTGTTTTGTTCTTGCTCTTTTTAAATAGATGGGAGCCAGAAATCCTAGCTGATGGACAGCATCACCTAGAGATCTACCAATAGATCCAGATCTCTGTTTTGCATACCCTGCCTTAATTCACTTGGCACAAGTTACCTGCAATTTCTGTGCTGCCTCAGCTCTGTGATGGTAGCACAACATGTTCTGGCATGTGTGGTTTAATCTGTGGGAGGCCCTGCATTTTGGGCAGCTGGCTGGATGAGCTGGTCTTCTGTTTCTTTCCAACAGTACATCTCTATGAACAATACCATGTTTTTCTCGGCTCTGAGTTTAGAGATTTTGTTTTGGTTCAGGTCTGTCTCTGCTTTTGCCTTTGTATTTACAATGCTCTATTGAAGAATGGTTGTTCTCTGATTATAAAGCTACATCTTGGAAACATTCAGCCTTAAAAAACAAAAACCAACTGTCCCAAGTGTAGTCATGTAATATAAAAGGTAAAACTGTGAATAAAAAAAAGTATTTTGTCATTTAAACAATATGTTTAAACAACTTTGAAGTTTACCCTTTTCATGAACTTCCATAAACTCAGAAAGAAATAATTTCAGAATGAAGTTTGGCAAGTGATTAATCATGACAACAGGCTTATTTAGTTGGTGCCATTTTGAAAGCAAAGCACAATAAATTAAAACCAGTTAAAAGAGTGACTTGCAGTGAAAAAGATATGCAGCGTGATATTGTATCAAAGAAGCAGGAACAATATTGTTGATTCAAAATGAAGATTAGCCATTATATCAGTGGTCTGCACATATGGAAATGCTTTCTACTGAATCAGACTATTGGTCCATTTAATCTGACTGGCAACCCTATTCAGACTGGTACTGGCTTTTCAGTGTCTTCTGCAGGTGTCTTTCTTTCTATCTGACAGCTTTATTCCTTCCTTGTCCACCAGCTGTGCTTGCAGTTCATTATGCCTATTAAAATTACTGCTAGTAGTAACATCTGTAGTATTAGCTGTCATTGTAGTAGGAGTAGGAGTAGGAGCACAAAATAGGAGTAGCAGTGGTGGCAGTGGCATGAAGAATGGGATTTACTTTTATAATCTTGCCTATGACCTTCTCATGCCACTTTTAAAGGACTGATTCAATCACTTCTATTTGCTTGAGGTGTCTTTAGAGATATTCAGCTTCAGCTTCCATATGAGTTGGGCAGATCTTTTATTGTCAGTGGTTTCTAGGTGGTGGAGTTCTGATACAAGAACTTACATAGAAGAAGAAGCCTGCTTGAACAGATGTAGGGTATATGTTGTTGTTGTTGTTTGCCTTCAAGTCATTTCCAGTTTATGGCAACCCTAAGGTGAATGTATCATGAGGTTTTCTGGGGCTGAGAGTGTGTGACTTGCCCAAGGCCACCTGATGGGTTTCCATGGTTGAGCAGGGAATTGAACCCTGATCTTAAGAGTCAAGGGTCCAAAACACACTGCAGAAATAATCCAATCTGAGACTCCTTTAACTGCCTGGCTCAGTGCTAGCAAATTCCAGGAACTGTAGTTTTGTCGGAAAGCTCTGTCAACACAAATAAACTACAGTTCCCAGGATTCCCTAGCATTGAGCCAGGGCAGTTAAAGCAGTCTCAAACAGTGTGTTTTGGACCCTAGTCCCATTCTTAAACTACTGCACCATATTGTCTAAAATTTAGGAATATTTAAGCCAATATATTGCTTCTGGGAGGTCCACCACAACCAAAGCATGAATACAAAACCTGCTTTTGTTTGATTTCTGGAAATGGTTATTAAATTAGATTCTGCTTCTGAACATGGAACCTTACTTTTAGCATATGATCACTAATAGCCATTTCTAACATATCCACCATGAACTGATCTAACCCTTTTAAAGGCAACATTTTTGTAACAAATAGAAATGCATCACTAAGGTAGAGTGTGAAGGATTTTCTTTTGTGCTGTATCTACTATTAATCAATTATGGAGTGACAATGAGTTCTGTTATGATGAAAGAGGAAGACATATCTGTTTACTTTGCCCTTTCATAATTATCTACACTTCTATCATATTTCCCCCCAGAAGTGAAAACGTCTCAAATGTTTAAGCTTTTGTTGTTGCTATAAGGATTGTACTCTAGCACTTTATCATTTTGTTTGTCCTTTTCTGCACCTTTTCTACATCTATTTTATCCTTTACAAGGAGTGATTGAATTGCACAGAGTATTCCAAATGCTGCTATATTATAGGTTTATATAAAATTATTCTGACATTGCAAATTTATTTCTCCTAACATGGGATTTACTTAAAGTTTACTGCTGTAGAACACTAACCAGATGTTTTCACTGAGCTGCTACCACAGTTTCAAGATCTCTTTCTTGGATAGTCACAGCTAATTCAGATCCCATCAGTGTGTATGTAAAGCTGGACTTTTGCCCCCGCCCCCCAGTGTGCTTTACTTTTCATTGCCATTTTATTGCTCACAGGCGGGAGTGGATTTTTAGCATCTTGTACACAAGAGCACCAAAGCCTAAAAGTTGTTAGAGTAGAACCACTAAATCAATGGGATTTATACATTGGGTCTGTTGTATAAGCATGCTTAGCCATTTGTGGATTGAAACACCCACACAACGTCCCATCTCATACTAGTCAGTGGTGCCATGTACCTGTAGGAAGTCACACACATATCATTGCCCATTGACTAATATAGCAAAAAGGAGCCACTTTTTGTGGGTCATTATCACCCCCTGGAAAGGCCAGATCAGGGCTGCAGTATGCAGTTGCCACAGCCCCGACCTGGCTGTAAAAGGGGCGGCTGGAAGCCACCCCTTCGGGGCTGTCTGCACAGCCCCTGATAGAGAATCTTTTCCTAGCCTAGGCCTTCTGTTCAGAAACACTTCTGCTCTCAAGCCTAACAATACTACAACTTGGATACTTCCAGACTATTCATTTGGTCAGATATACTATTGAAATTGTACCACTACAGGCTTTAAAAAAAATCTCCAATGACAAAATTCCAGTTTTGACTTCATAAGGAAGAAGAGCAGGCCCCAGATAATTAGATAATTTGCTTAAATAATTAGCTTGTTATTATCAACTTGTATTGTACTTTCTAAGAAAATTAAATATTGGTGTTTGTCTTTCATTGAGGCAAGTGTTAGAACACAAGGCTGCAGCTATTCTTTCTTAAGTATAGAGCTTCATTTGAAGAGACGGAAACATAAAAACATAAAATATATGATGTTAAAGAAGTAAGAACTGTTTGGTTTAAGTTTCATTTTGGTTAGTTTGACAGGAAAATTAATGTACTACCCATCGAATCTACCTGCCTTTGTACATTTATATACTTCCATTGCTCCATTATTGAGCATTATAAGTCTTGTTACATACGTTGTACATTTTACGTAATAATGCCAGGAGGAATACAGTCTTATTAGGAAAATGGAAGCTATCATCATGATTCGGCATGTTTTAATGCATCCCCTTCAGCCTGAACATAGCAATCACTGTAAACAAGCAGTTGCACTTCATTCATTACAGATCAGCTCCCCTTTCTCTGAGTCATATTTCATCTTCTTGAATAGGTGTTCTCCATCATAATTTTGTCTGTCACTTATTACAGCTGATGTTAAATGGCTTTTCAGCTAAATGCCTGTTTGTGTTATTTATTAACTAGAGTACATTTGCCCTGATATACTTTCATGTTTCAGAATAGATGGGTAAACCCACTCACAGAAAACTCAACTGGCCACAGTTTAAAGAGCCTTATTGAATTGGCCCATATCTGAAAATTTATGGGAAGTGAAAGAACAATGGTCCTTGGATTGAGGCTGCCTCTACACTGTAGAAATAATGCAGTTTGTCACTGGTTTAACTGCCATGGCTCAGTGCTATAGAAGTCTGGGATTTGTAGTTTCTTGTGGCCTCAGAGTTCTCTGACACAGAAGGCTAAATATCTCACAAAACTACAGACATAAGAATCCCATAGCATTGAGCCACAACAGTAAAAATGGCACTGAACTGCATTATTTTTGCAGTACAAATGTAGCCTGAGCAAAGGATTAGCAGAGACAGTACTGCTTGGTTAACATCTTGACAGTAGAACTGAATGTCTTACTCCAGGTCTCAAAAAGCTATTTTCCTTGATATATGGGATCACAGAAGATTCTGAAGCAAATACTAAGACAAATGGAGCACAAATAATGAAGAATATGGAGTGTTTGGTGGAGCACACTGTGGAGCATCAACCACATCTATAGATCATGGCAGCAGGAAGATATCTATCTTCCATTGCCATTGCATCAGCAGAAGAATCACAAACAGGTATGATAGGACCATTATTTGCAAGGAGGAGTTGGTGATGGAACTGGAAATAACAGCAACCTGGTGTGATTCACAGATCTTTACTGCTGAGAACTTCAGAACTGGTTCAACTAGGATTTGGTTTTCAGTGGAAAGTATATGCTTACGATACCTGAGACTGCTGCAAGCACACTGTGCTTGTAGAACTTCAGGAATACTCCTGAAGATGTTAACATGTTTTTGGAACCTAGCTTGGTTGAGGATGGATAGGTCTTCTAGTACAGACACTCAGTGGAGGAGCATTGCAATTGTCTTAAAAATAGGCAGTGATAGACCTCTCTTTAAAAATGAAAAAGTAAAGAAAGAAATGATTTTGAAGAAATGATTTCTCTAGCTATAGGCCTATCTTCAGTCTTCTCATAGAATGGCCTGCCGGACGAGATCCGTCTTATTATGTCTCTTGACTACTTTAAAGATGCATATCTTTCAGCAGGCCTTCCCGAAAACCTCTTAATTTTCCCGGCTTTGAAGCTAAGCCCTAGGGTCCCCCAGCTATTTCCCAGTATTATGACCCCTGGGGCCATTGTCTATGTTGCCCAGAGAACTTTTGGTTCTTAAAGTTATATTGTGCTGTCAGTTTTTATATTGTGCTGTCAATTTTTGCCTGTCTTATTTTAACCTATGCTAGTTTAATTTAATTTTAAGGGGTGGGAAGTTAGGGATTTGGTTATAGGAATTGTTTTTAAATTGTGATTGTTTTAACCTTTGTTGTACCCTGCCCTGACAGAGGGGCGGTTTATAAATAAAACTACTACTACTACTTCTTCTTCTTCTTCTTCTTCTTCTTCTTCTTCTTCTTCTTCTTCTTCTTCCTCCTCCTCCTCCTCCTCCTCCTCCTTCTCAGGAAACATTACTAAATGAGACCTGGCTCACTCCCAACCTGCCCTGAAACAAACACTAGATCAAGAATATATGTGGCAAGATATATATTGGGCCAATTATGTATTGACATAATGTCACGATTGTGATGGCAGTCATGGAATCCTGATCTGGTTTAGTCAAAATAACTGTGCCATGAGCATTGAAATCCACTAGGACCGTATCCTGACATTCTTTGATACTACATCAGAAATCACCTCTAACACCTCTATCAGCTCAGCCACAGAGGTTGTTGGGCAGGTAAGTGATACATCAATTTCTCATAATCCATTCCTAACAGATTGATTGCCTGGAGAGAAAGATGGAATTGTGGATGACTACATCCATCCAACTAGGATGGGTATTGCAGCATGTGTGTGAGCAGAGCTGGGTTGTACATGTCAAATCAGTCTCCTCATCTACAGTCAAATCAAATACAAGTGATATTTTATTGGGGAGGGTCCCGGTGGATGGTTGGCTTACATGACTACCCACATCCTGAGGACAAGGTGCTGACTAGAGAGTAAAAACATTTACTAGCTGCCTGTAACCTTCCCTCCACATTATGACACTCCCTGTTTCATCCCTCCATGTCTCCCCATACCTACCACTATCCCAATGGGCAAGATGGGTGGTATGCTTCTTTTCATGTATTTTTGTAAACATATTTTTCCCTACAACAAGTCATTTGCATCCCTGGACTCATGATGTCTGAATGTAATCAAGAACTGATTTCATCAGCATCGTCCAGGTTGCCATAGCAGCTAAAACTTACTCCTTTTGTGAAAATGTTACCAGCCCCTTGGCTTCTGTTTACCATATAACCAGACACATTATTAGCTTAATGAAGGATCTCTTCAAGAGGCTCATTCCAAATTTGTAAGTTATCTGTCCAACAAGTATATCACTGCTGTGTGCTCAGTGTTATTCACAGGGGCCATCTGGACATGCTTGACAAAGACTACGCATCCTTTGCCAATGAACAACTTATTGGCTGCAGGGAGGGAAAACACTGCTTCTCTGAACATACCCTGTGATGCCGGCTTTTTTATTTCAACTGCTCTCTTGGCTTTACATTGCTGAAGCTTTTCTCCCCAATCATCTAAAGATTTATAAAGCCTTCTTTTCATGCCTGAAACTAGAAAGTCATATGCCGCTTAACATTCCAGGATTCCTTTCCAGTTCTAATTATTAACTGTTGTTTTTGTATCCCAGAGGGAGCTGTACAATCCCTGCCACTTGCATATTGTTTCTGTGACTGCCATCTTGGCTCGCTCTTCAAGGATCACATAAACATTCAATTACTTGCCCCCCTACCTTTGGATTGAATTCTGTAAAAAAAATATATTAAAAAGTTTTTTTATAACATGGATACAATGTGCTAATGAGAAAAGCGGAAAAATGTAAGATGTGATATAGCAGTTATGGTTCTCAGAGTGCTGTCAAAAAAGGCGGTTAATTTGCTTCCAAGCAACCAAAGGATAGTTTGCTTTTGATCAGGCAGAGGAAACTGTTGCAGCATGACTGTGGGAATAGAGAAAGGTCTGAGACACACGAAATATGAAAAACTCCAAGAATATACTGACAATGGGTTGGGCCCAGAAGTAGTCATACTTAAGAGCACAGCCAATGAAATCAATGAGACTCAAAGTAGCTGTGATTCAGTTCAGTCCTATTTATTTCAATAGAATTTGTTATAAAAATGACAAAGACGGATCCAATCCACTGTCAGCTCATTATTAGGTTGCACCTGCACTGCAGAAATAATGCAGTTTGACACGCTTTAAATGTCATGACTCCACCCAATGGAATAATGGGATTTGTAGAGAAGGCTAAAAATCCCAGAATCCCATAGCATTGAACCATGACAGTTAAAGCAGTGTTAAACTGCATTATTTCCATGGTGCAAATGCAGCCTTAGTCATAGAGTTAAGTCCCATTAATTACTGTGTGTTTAATCTTAACTGTGATTGAGTCTGAAACAAGCCCATGATATACAATAGAAGTATGGCCAAAGATGTGATTTTGCATACCATTTTTATTCTTAGCAATGAGATTTTAGGGCTTACAGTGATCTTTCCTAAATAATGTCCTCCTCTTTCCCTAGAGGGGCTTGCTTGTCTCCTTCATCAATGACTTTTTATAGCTGCGTGAAGACATTTCTGCCTAGCTCTTTCACCTGTAAAATTGTTAATGTTGTTAGTGCCATTAACACCATGCAAAAACAAATTCAATGGGTCTACCATAACTGAGATTAATATCAGGATTCAGTTGATTGTGTTTTTTGTTTTGTCATTTTTTTATTTTTGAATTTGATATTTTACTATTCTGTTTTTGGTGGGAGGAAATTTAATAGTGTTGTTAGTGGTCTTACAGCTGATTCATTTACAGGCAGGGTTATCATCATAATCTGAACATGGTTTCACTACCAAACATTCCTACAGTCCTCTGCTGTACCACCTGCATGATGTGCAGCAGCAAACTTCCGGAGAAAGGCACATGTGCTGTGTGTAAAAGATGCAAAGGGATTTATTAAACTCTCCCCTGTGGCAAAAAGAATTATCATACAATTCCACCTCCCTCCCTATTGTTATTTTCAAATACTGCATTTTAATACTGAGCAGCTCTGCTCCTGAGTGAAGCTTCTTTAGCCAGGACATTAACCTATTGCCCTACTGACCCCAAAATGAGTGTGCTGTCAGCTGCAATCAGCTTCTCGTTTAGGAAAAAAGATATTACAAACATTGGCAAGAAAGAGTCTCTTAGTAGAAAAATGTACCTTTTGCTCTACCTCTTTTCATAGAAGTGGAAATATTGATTTAAGGCAACTCTTCCTTCTCTCTTAATCTCTGCATCAAGAATGGACAATAAGGATTCCATTGGCTAGTTCTACCACCACCCAAGATGCTCATGCCACAGCTATATTCACACAAGAAATAGGAAGCAAAACATGGAAGAGGAAGTGGGATTGTGCCTGATAGCTCTTCTGTCCCATCCTTGGTACTTTCATTGAGTTTTATGAAAAATACCTGTGTACGTCAAAGACGTATACATGTAAGCTCTCTGCCTTCAATCTATTCTTCATAGGCTTTGTTGAGACCAAAACAGGGTTGGCATGTTCAACCACCATGCCCAGGCACTTATACCGCAAAGATTGTTGTAGAAAAAGAGTGATGTGAGCCATTGTTAGAATTCTGAACCTTTCAGCACTTATACTTGAAGAATAAGCTTTCAACAGTTTTCTTATGCAATATGGTGGGCTTATATTTGAAAGGAGATTGAGCATTTGAGCATTGGACTATGACTCTGGAGAGCAGGGATTGACTTCCTACTCAGCCATGAAAAACCACTTGATGACCTTAGGGGAAATCACACACTCTCAGCCCTAGAAAACCCCGTCCCCAGAAAACAATATGATAGGTTTGTCTTAGGGTCACCATAAATTGGAAACAACTTGAAGACATGCAGCAACAATATTTGAAAAACTCAGAGCAGGCATACCTTCAGCACAGATTGAAAATATTTTTCTCCTATAGTGCTCTGGCTTATAACATGCATCTGAAATGCCACATAATTCTGTAAACATTTAGACTTATTAGTATTCAAACATTACCTGAGGCTGATTAATTCACCCGATCAGAGAGACTTGTCATAAACCATGCAACAGCAGTATTAATTGGTGTGCCTTAATCAGTATTTGTAATATTGCTATTGCTGCTGTGATTAGTGCTTGCAAACACCCTCATCCTCCATCTATGCAAGTAGATGAAAGTACTTGGTTGGTGTCTACCAAGTGCACAACATGTTTCTGTATTACTGAACTGTTTGCAGAACAGGATATACCCAGGATAATCATTTAATTATTTGCAGACTGGGATATGTCCAGGATGGACCCTAGGATAGAATTATAATAAATAACTATTCTTTTAGCAACAGACAGGGCTTCCAGAGGGCTAAGTGATGGTAGCACTTAGATAAAAATAGGCCAGACATTTTGCTAACCTATCTGGTTTCTCTAGATAAATATTTCTAGTGTAGTAAATAATTGATACTGTAATATTAACCACATAGAAATGTCTGCCATTCAGCAGTTGTAACATTGGCCATGAATGAGCACTTGATACTGAATGAATGCCTCATTTTTATAATACCATGTTTTTGTCAAATAGTTTGGAAATTAAAAAGTTAAAAGTGTTAGAGGTATAGCCCCCTGCCAAAGACAAGGGTGTGACTGACTTAAATAGACATACTTCTAGCATCCATCCTCTTGTAAAAAGGACTAAATCCAACTGATAGGTCCAAATAGAGTATATTTATTGAATCAATAAATACACACATGCTCAACTTATCACATTCTCATTGATTAAATGCATTTATATTAGTTGGCACTAACAACTGGATTTAGCTCTAAGAAGCTAGTGGGCATAAGGCATGCTAGAATAGGGATGCCATTCAGTGTGCATCCCAGAGAGTGGATAAATTACAATGTTATACTAAGCAGATGTGTGTATGTATGAAGTAAAAGCACAAAGTTTGTCCTTAAGCTCTCCGTATCCACCATTATTATTCCTCCTCCTCCTCCTCCTCCTCCTCCTCCTCCTCTTCTTCTTTTTATTTATGTTCTGCCATCTTTCCAGTACAGGGACTCAAGGCGGGACTTTATACAGATGACATGCATTAATAATAGTATATGAACTTTCTTAGAAAGCACAAACAACTGCACTGTCCCTAATGACAGCTATTGGATGGCATATCTGCTAAAACATCCAAGCAAATGTAAAGTATATGTGGAAATCATATGCTAAGCAATACTATATGTGCACAATAAAATCACAATCAAAATGGGGGGGGGGGGAGTTTACTGTAAGTGTAATGAATTTTTAATACCAGCATGAACAAATATACATTCAAAATCTTCTCAAAATTAGCACACAACTACTGAGAAAACATGACTACCAAATTGATCACATAGGCTTAATCTGCATGGCAGAAATAATTCAGTTTGACACCCCCTAACTGCCATGGCTCTATGCTATGGAATTCTGGAAAAAGTAGTTTGTTGAGATATTTAGCCTTCTCTTCCAGAGAGCTCTGATTCCACCACAATCTACAAATCTCATTATTTCATAGCATGGAGTGATGGCAGTTCAAGAGATACAAAACTGGATTATTTCTGCTGTGTGGATGCAGCCTTATTGGTGAAATGAAAACCTGATTTCCTAGACGTTTTCAGATATATTGTGAGATTACAGATTACAGTAGAAGACATCCCTTAAAAGAGCACTGGATCCAGGCCATTTAGGCTGCCATCCTCTCCATACCTTTCTGAGAATAAGCTTCATTTAGCTTAATGAAAATTGCTTCTGAATACACATACATTGCCAGAAAATTATATGTCAAAATTTTAGGGGGAAGGAGCTAATTGGCCATAATATGTTTTAGCCTTTGGAGTGTAGGTTATTTTTGGTCTTGACAATCTGCACTTCTGCAAATGCTGGATAGATTGTTATTTGATAGAACTGTGGATCCTGTAATATATCTACTGTTTTAAGGCCTGAGATACACCAATACAAAAGACTCAAAATGGCACAGTTTGAATTGAGTCACACTACAGCAGTTGTCCTAGTTTTCATAGTTGTTACTCTAACTGTTTTCTCTCCCGCTCTCAAGAAGAAAAAAGAGCCCAGGCTTTTCTCATAAAAGCAGGCTATTTTTCAAGACAGTTTAACATATATAAACAAAATCTGTTGCAATAACTGTGAAATCATTTGCATTCATAATTATAGTTGCTTTTCTCATAAATTGCAGCCATATCCAAGAACACATTCAAAAATAGAAATACATTATTTATGCTTTATTGTTCAGAAAGGATTTCTGTTTTATGAAGCTGCAAAGATAAGGAATTAAATTTACTGAAAACAAGAAACCTGAAATATCACGATCTGGCAAGGTGATGACAGATCAGAATAATTATTACCAAGGCTCCTTCTGAGAGCCAGCGACATTAGAACCTTTGAAATCAGCATTGCTGGGGATGCGGGGAAGAAGAAAAGAAATTCACCTAGAAATAACACCACACTGTATATACATGGGATGACATTATTCCAGTTGAGGGCCGCTGCTCCACCAAAACATTTGAATTTTTCATAAGGTTTTACATTTTTGATGAAAATATCTTACTGTAGTACTGTTTTTAGATTCAAAAATATGTCTGTCAGAGAAAGAGTCAGATCTGCGGTTTTATAAAGCCCTTAGAAGTAATGACGGATATTCAGTAGATCAAACGTCCCAGTTGTTTTATGCAGCTCAAGGAAAAGAAAAGCCAATTAAGGAAGAGGAAGACCAAATAAAAAATGTCCACCTTTCCATGCCTATACTGTCATGTTTTCAACTTTTTATTGTACCTGTTGTCTGCGCAGAAAATGACATATTTCCATTTCACATAACTGTGGAATGATAGCTAAGCAGCATTAATACAAGATGTTTCAGAAACATCCTGAATATTCAAGGTAAGTGCATCTCACTTGAATGCCTAGTACAAATGATAAGTATACATTTCTAGGCACAATGCCATAACATTGATTTTTTTGCACTCTTTACTGCCATGAAGCAGTAAGTTACTTCATCAGTCGTTTTCTGAAAAATAGCTACTACCAGGGCATACAAATATATATGAATAAATATGGCTGAGTGTTTATATAGGCATTACAAAGTACTGTGAATGCTGATTATGACATCAGATTGATTTTTTCCCCTGGAGTAACTGGTGATTTGTATAAAATGTAAGCCAAACTTGAAACAAAATATTTATCAGTCATGTGATAGTGAGGATGGGATAAAGGGGCGGGCAGAACCAAACTGGATTAAACAGACTTTATTTAAATGGACATGAATCAGATCTATCCACTTCCTTAGATATTTACCTTTTCCCACAGGCGTTAGAACTCTTCCACAGAGATGCCCATGAAATGTAGCAAGGTGAGCCAGATAAAATGTCAGTTGCAGGCACAACTCAGCTCTTACCCGAGATACACCTGATAAACTGTACACATTCTAGGGAGAGAAATGGGAGGAAGATTCCCCATTCAAAATGTATTCATTTTGTCCAAGCTTAAATCTGTGTCCAGAGACCACATGTGACAAAACCCTCTTAAGAGATTTACTGTATTCTGCCAACAAGTGACCGGAAGCATCCAACAGATCTCAAAGGAAGTAACTTTGTTCCTGCCAATGAAGAAGGAAGTTTTACTGCAATTATTTTACTGCCTTTTTTCTAATCCTCTTATGGGCAGAGAAGGATGCAGCCTCTATCTGTGTTGACCCTCCTTCATTACCGCCTTAAACAACACCTTAAGCAAAGATTGAAGCCAACTTTCAGATATATCTCAACAGAGTTGCAGAACTGTGACCCTCACATTGTCACTTTTATTCCCCTTCATGCTTTCTTTTTTAAACCATTCTTGCCTGATGAAGAAGTAAGCAGGCTTGGCGTGGTGTATTTTGTACCTTCTATTTGTCTGAAGGTGTCAGCGCAATGTATATTTGGGATTTTGCTGTACCTCTAATAGTAGTGCTCCTGTCCTGCGATTCCTGTCTCAGGCACAACCCTGCTTTTTCTCCTGTTTGGTGACATTTTTCACACTTCCACACTTGTTCTTCTGATAAACTGTTGTGCTGAAAGATAAAACAAACAGTTCAGTACCCAAGTAACTGCACTGAACTAGGCAACCGATATACATCATCTCCCACTGGGAGAAGGAACAGCCAAGAAGCATAAACATGCTATCCTAATAAACAACCATGGTTAACTTTAAAAATCCTTCCTGGTCTTAATATAGATTTATGAACTGAACCCAGTGTGCTTCCTTGACCAAATCAGAGGATTACATTGCTCACCTGCTTTGATTGATCATTTGGTGGGGAGGATTGTCATAGCCCCACATATTTCACATGCTGTCATCCTATCCTGGCCATTGAAAAAGGTGTTTTGTACTTTTGAAACTTATATACTAGGATGTGGGTAGCATACGGGCTGACTGTGGCCTACATGAGTGTATAGTTCTGAAATGGTCTTTCACCCTATTGACATTGCTGTCACCCAAAACCTCTGTGATTTTGCTTAGAAAAAGGCATGAAAGAATTACCTCTTTTATGTACCCTGTCACTCTGCACATCTCCACAAACCTGCTGCCATGTGAAATCATGGATCTTTTCATCTGCCCCACAGGATGCTTTTCATGGCCTTAAAACACCCCAGTGAACAAGTACCAGTTTGCAGGAGTT